>CM020501.1:27803360-28378360 GCA_009823395.1 Thamnaconus septentrionalis
CTCGCCATATCTGGAACCTATTTCCACTTTCAGGTCAGTATTATTGCGGCCTCTGCTTTATCGCGGCTCTTGTGTTGATTTTTCATTTTCACTTTTCCCCTCTTCCTTTTCAACTCGCACCCGCGTGCAGCGTTTCCATGCGGAGCCCTTCGGCCCCGGAGGACGATGGCTCCGGTTAAACTCCTCATCCTCGGGATGCAGAACACTGGGAAAACAGGTACAAAACACCAGGAGGCGGAAATACAAGGGGACTAAGTGGATGGAGTGCGTGTGCACTGCTGTTTTTACGCAGCTAAGTATATATCTGGTCTTATTCGGAGGATGGGTCGAAGGGGGAGGTTGTAAGGGGAGGACGACAAAGGAGCAAAATAAAAGAGTTCAAGTTTGGGGTTGAAATGCTTCTGCTAAATATGGACACGGCTCCAACGCAGAGTGCGGAAAGTGTGCTCGCACACCGTGACCCGGCCTTGGCTGCCGAGGGCGACCTCGTGCAGCGGCGGAACACGTTGGTTTGGAGGAGTGCATTGTGGGAAGACAGGCTGAGAATGGGGCTTTTTTCCCACAAGAGTTCACGTCTTTTTGCTAATCGTACAGTTTCAGAAACTTCGCCCCAAGGGCTGCTGGGATAGACTCCAGGGTTGATGGATGGATATGGTGTTAAAAGCACAGTCTTAATGTTAAAAAAAGAAGAAGAAGAAGAAGAAGAAGAAGAAGAAGAAGAAGAAGAAGAAGAAGAAGAAGAAGAAGAAGAAGAAGAAGAAGAAGAAGAAGAAGAAGAAGAAGAAGAAGAAGAAGAAGAAGAAGAAGAAGAAGAAGAAGAAGAAGAAGAAGAAAATTCAGTCAGGCCTCAATGTAAGTTTGGGATTTGGCACCCCCATCTGGTGGAAACGAGTAGTTGCACAAAACGCATGGGATCAGTCATGTATGGGGGTATTATTGTAGCAAAACTATTTGCAAATGCATATCTGAAATCTGTGTGTGCGTGTCCACATCTGTGTGCGCGTAAACGAATATTTGCAAATGTGTATCTCAAATCCGTGTGCGCGACTTCACATTTGTGCGTGTAATCAAGATCTGTGTGTGCGTATTGAAATCTGTATGTGTGAAATACAAATGGGTAAATGTCTGTCACCCCTCACAACTCCGGTGCGAGTCCTCAATTCGCTGTCCATACACACGTGACTTTTGCTACACTTCTGCCGTGGCAGATCCGCAAGCGTGTAGAGCGATTGAGTTGTCTGTAACTTCCTTTGCCCTGGGCGCAGACTCACAGGCTCAACGCTGCAAAAGCAATACAGCCTTCACACCACTAGTTGGCGCGGAGCATGGCCCTGTTTGCACTTGGTCATTTCAAGTGTTTTTCGTGTTCCGATCGGCAAAAATCACACAAAGTAACCAAGTGAAAACAGTCCAAATCCATATTTTCATCCAATCACTCAAACCACCTCAGGGAGGCGGTTTCGACACTTCGCATAGCATTCCTCACGGACGTGTTAACAGAATGCGATCTTTGCCCACATTAACGACCTCCTACTCTGCTCACCTCTCCCGTGTAAGCGGAAGTACATACTTGGGCGGCGCCCCACCTCCCGGCATTATAAAGTTACAATCAAGAAGCGAAAAGAAATCATTTTTGTTGGACTATTTTATTAGGATGCTAATAAATTTTATTCCGCACTAGCGTATTTTTTCAGGGGAGCAGCGGTCGCAGTTTCCCACATGAGAATAAATGTGCGACGTTGCATCCGAAAATTTGCCTGCCACTGTTGGTCTGAAAATGAAGTTCACCACTCTGTCCCACCAGTCATTACTCCTCGTTCGGATCCATTCGCATCTTTCTGGTTCTGCGGCAATCAGAGCAGAGACAAACGCTGCAGCCCTCTTTCTTCTCCATGCTGCTCTTCTCTTTAGTCGGCGCTCTAAGACCATTAAGCGGCGTTATCCACGACATCCGATAATACGGACGAGCTGCAGTAGAATTAAAACGAGTGATTTATACATGTTGATCCACTTTTGGGTTTCCCGAAACAGTGAGAATCGCCTTGATATAGCCCGCAGACAGGAAGTTGATTCTTATTTGTTTTCAGGGAAAACTAGCCATGGTTTTGCGCTTTGCTGCCCCCAGTGGTTAAAATATATATATATAATGTTATGTATTGTGATCACAAGTGGCACGCTCGAGACGCATGTTAATGCTAAGTGCGAGTGCTAGTTCATACCTGATAGAATACCTAACACCTCAATGGAGTATGTAGGACTCTGGTACTCCCACAATAGCAGCATTATATCACTGAGTGCTCCGCGCCAACTAGTGGTGTGAAGGCTGTATTGCTTTTGCAGCGTTGAGCCTGTGAGTCTGCGCCCAGGGCAAAGGAAGTTACAGACAACTCAATCGCTCTACACGCTTGCGGATCTGCCACGGCAGAAGTGTAGCAAAAGTCACGTGTGTATGGACAGCGAATTGAGGACTCGCGCCGGAGTTGTGAGGGGTGACAGACATTTACCCATTTGTATTTCACGCATACAGATTTCAATACGCACACACAGATCTTGATTACACGCACAAATGTTAAGTCGCGCACACGGATTTGAGATACGCATTTGCAAATATTCGTTTACGCGCACACAGATGTGGACACGCACACACAGATCTTGATTACACGTACAAATGTGAATACGCACACACAGATTTCAGATACGCATTTGCAAATAGTTTTGCTACAATAATACCCCCAAAGGCAGCTTTAAGACTTTAAATGTGAACGAAACTGAAAAATAAAGGGGAACCCCTCTGGCTGGACAAGATCCCCCACATGTTAACACATTCCTATCAGCAGACCACACAATGTTAAATATTTCTAAAGCTGTAAAAAAGTCCAAATGACAGCCGGAGTACGACGGAGTGACCTCTTTAATGGGCCCATCCAGACTCTTTTCCACTCTAACAAAAGACGGAGCACCTCTCTGCCTGCTTTAAACAAAGCAGTAAAAACCTCTGCGGGGTATCACCATCAAAGCGACAAAAATCAAGAAAGAATCGTGCGTCAATGCATGATGTAGGATCAACACTCTGACGTCAGCTCCGAGAAGAAAGCTTTCCAGGTGATTTGTAGACTGCTGGGGCTGAGGTTCAAGGTTGGGAAGGGACTAATAAAAGGTGAAAGAAAGTAGGAAGCACCAGCCAAATCAGTGAAAGCGATTTGAATTTGAATCGGAAAGAAGCTAATGTGCAAACACTGGTCTTTTAGCTGCGACACAAAGACCTGATGCAGCGTCAAAAGCTTGATTTTGCGCCTCAAACTTCACTCAAAGCTAAAGCTCATGGAAGTTATATCAACGGGATTCGCTGGTCGTGGTTGTAGTTGGGTCATATTGTCGCTCTCCCGGAGAAATAACGTCTGCTTTGTGTCCTCAGCGCTGTGTGTACGTTTCCTAACCAGGCGCTTCATTGGGGAATACGATCATAAAAAGGGTAAGACACGTGGAAATATTTCCGCAAAATAAACATCCGCGTCATGCAGTTTCCTACATCCCTGCATTGTCAAAATGAAAACAAAACAAAAACCTTTGTCGCCCACAGAGATGACCTACAGGTGCAGTCGGGTGGTTGACCAGGAAGCCGTGGAGCTGGAGATTTTGGATTTAGTCTGCAAGGTAAACGCACCTCGTTTGTCCTGTTGGCTTGCGCAGTTAGCTAGACTGCCATGGGTTTAAATTACAAAAGTATTGTTTTCAGTGCAGAGACTTTCTTCTTTGCACTTTTTATTTTCTGGCTTTACTTATAATGTTAAAAGGCTTTACCTTGACTGGACTCTCTGGTATCTGGTGGACTGTTTATTGCCATCTAGTGGTTAGTTTTGTCTTCTGAAGATTTGTTTGGTGCAAGCTCTCTAAAGCTCTAGGGGTGTCAAACTCATTTTGGTTCACGGGCCACATAGAGGAAAATCTACTCCCAAGCGTGCCGGACCGGTGAAATCATGGCATGGTAATAATAACGTACAAATAATGACAACTGTTGTGTTCTTTGTTTTACGTTGTTCGTGTTATTTCAGCACTCTGCACTCTGCATCAGTGTAGCCAACTCCTCAGTAAGGAAAGTCGCTATTGGCTGTCCTAAAAGTAGCCGAATTACGTCATCGTCTAATTTGCATAATTGACCATTTGCACTTGATCGCAACGCAATACCACCAGGAAAGGTCGCTAGATTTGTCGCTCGTCGCTTTTTTGACAAAAAAACGTCACCATGGGGAGTTGGAAAGTCGCCAGATGTAGCGAGAAAGTCGCCAAGTTGGCAACACTGCTCTGCAGCAACTTTGCCTGTTTCGACTGAGACATTTTGGGGCAATCAGGGTTAGCCAATAGGAGACGTGAGTGGCTGTACTTGTTCCGGTTTGCTCAGCCCCAGTATTAAGTTTCTTTGCGAAGCAGAAACAATATTGCGACACCAAGTGGACACATTTAGAACAGCACTTTCTCTCATTGAGAAATTGCAGTTTTTATATTTTGCAAAATCATCTCGGGGCCGGAAAAAAAAACAGTTTGCGGGCCTGATCCGGCCCGTGGGCCGTATGTTTGACACCCCTGCTCTACAGCATACTGGTTTTCCACAATGAGGACCTTGGGGACCGTTATTGAGTGATCCGTCTCTTTTGACCCCTCCATTCCTCCAGGACAGCACCGCCGCTTCCTTGGAGTCCTCCATCCGCTGGGCGGATGGCTTCCTGCTGCTTTACTCCATCACCCAGCGGCCCAGCTTCCTGGAGGTCCCCGCACTCAAGAGTCTCATCGACCAAACCAAACAGAGCCTGGGTGGGTGAGCCCAAGGGGTGGGGCCCCGAATGTGATACTGTCGGGCAAGATCTTGAGGAAAACCCCAAGTTGTCAACCATGTGTGAGGTGTTTCTCGAAGTGAAGCTACCTCGATGGAAGGGCTTTCAGGGGTCAGAGCCAAAAGTCTCGGCTGGATGCGGCGCAATAAGTCTTTCCTGGCATCCAGAGGACTTGTGCAGACCGTCTTTTACTGCTGTCATTTTTCATTCCGCTATCTCAACACTGTGAAGTACTCATCATCCATTATCTGGACATCGCAGCTCGTTATCTCGCGGTACTAAAATTTGACCGGCGCTATTAATATAACAACGCTCCATCATGTGATGTTTCCAGCTACTAGCAGGGCTTCAAGGGCCATCAACAAGAAATTCGAAAAAAGAGGGAATAAAAAAAGAAATTCTCACAGCAAGAAGTAGAAGGCAGTTGCTTGATCCATTAGCATGACTTACAAAGGCAATGTCCATTGACTATGTATTGGCTGGTCTCATGAGCATAAGATCAGTGACTGTCCCACAACCGAAGCTCACTTTTACAGTCTCACCATCTTCAAACAATCCACCTGGGGCCTTTTAGACACCCTCCCGTAACGCTTGACAACTTTTACAGCAAAATACTCGAGCAAGTTCCACGGTTGGAGGCGTGAAAGTCACTAATTTCCACGGCGAAAGGAAAACACTCAGCCGCGGGTGCTTTTGTGTGAGCAGGTGACTTGGAGACACTAGGCAGGACTTCAAGGAGTGACATAACAGCTGCTCAGCTATTTCAAACCAGAGCACGGGTCTGCTTTTCCTCTCGCTGTCTGCTGTCAGCTCCCACTTACACACACACACACACAGACACGCACACACATGCACAGACTGAGTGGACATGCTTTCCATACTTGGTAGACCCTCCTCTGCAAAAGCAGGTTGTGTGCGTTTGTATTTGCGTTTCCGCAAATTTATGACAGTTTATTGTTTCTGTTATTTCTGTGCACGCATGTATTTATTCTGTGTGCGCACATGCGCATGCCAGTTGTCCCTACAGTGCTGGTCGGCAACAAAGCGGACCTGGAGATCGGGAGGGAGGTGACGACAGAGGAAGGACAGACGCTGGCCAAGGACTTGAGGTCTGTGTGTCAGTGGTGACAAAATAAAAGGAAAAACTATCTAACCTTGAGTATGAAGTTATTTTGCCTGATATTTGAGATTCTTGGAGTTATTCACTAGTTTTGAGCTCTGTAATATAAAGAAATGGGGCAACATTGCTGCTAAGCCAGGTGTAGGAAAAAGGAGACTCAAAGAACCAATCAGGCACTGGGCGGTGCACAGCCAAACTCTTCCTCCTAACAACAACAACAACAGCAGCAGCAGCAATAATAGGATTTAAAAGAAACAACAAGATTTGTACGCCGACTAAAAGTTAAATTCTGCCTTTTTGTGAACACTATCTCAAATAAAGAAAAAACGCGTCTGCGTGTGTGTGCACAGGTGCACCTTCAGGGAGCTGTCGGTGGCAGAGGCCGTGCTGGCCGTGGAGGCTACCGTGTTGCAGCTCATCAGGTTTGGGTCAGGCCTCCCAGCGTCCCGGGTCCATGTCATGGATTTTTTTGGGGGGACACGCTGAGCTCCTCTCTCGTGTTCCCCACAGGCTGGTGTTGGATCAGCAGCGCCCTCTGCCCGACCGTCGCTCCTACATGCTGAGCGTCCGCCACGCCCTCACCAGGAAGCTGACCCGCTCCAAGACCATGCAGTGGTGACGGCCGGGGATCAGCACCTCCGGTCCGGTCGGTCCCTGTGAGCAGGAAGTGTTGAAATATTCACTCTGGACAACGCTAGCACCCTGAATATTGCCAAGTTGTTTTTTATGTTGTTTTTTTTAAACAGTAGGAGTATTTTTTTTTTATGATATCACAGTTCCAGAGAGACTATTTGAGTGTTGAGTTATGATTAAATTGTATTTCTTTTTTTTTTTTTTAAAGGAAACTCTTCCTTGTTACAGGACAAAACTTTTATTGGTATAGTTTCCGTGTCATGACTCTATGTTTCACATTTGGAGCCTTATACAGAAAATAAATTATTCTGTTCTTTTTTGGGTTGTTGCCAAGATTCGTTAGTTTTGAAAAACGCCAGAGAGATGTGCATTTGCAGGAATTCGTTCCCTAATTTGTCATGCTCTAATTTCCCCACTAGATGGCGGCAGAGTCAAGAGTAGAGAGGAATTCAGCCCCTGTGCAACGCAGAAGATATTGAATTTCAAGCACCTTGCAATGGAAATGTGACAAAAATATTACACTCATTCCCAAAGTCCTCGGGGGGATACGATCACCTGGTGTCGTGTGTGGCTCGGCGGCGTCATTTTCAAACTCAAAGATTTAGAACGTCCACACCACCGAGCGGAGGAGCCGGTCCCTGAGGTCCACGGACGGACTAAACTTGTTGCAGGAGGAGTTGTGGAGATGATGTAACGGCGTGTAAAAGAGGGCCGAGGCTGGCTTTGATTACAGCCACGCTCCAGTCACTTCAACCCCACCCCACCTCCGACCCCGCCACCACCTCTCTCTCTCTCTCTCTCTCTCTCTCTCTCTCTCTCTCTCTCTCTCTCTCTCTCTCTCTCACTGTGGCCGAGGAGTTGCACCGCTGTTTTGGTGCAAAAGGTGTTACAGCCGCCGCCATGTTCAATGTGTAGTGACCATCAGTCACCACAGGTGTCACCAGACCTACTGCATGGTGGAGAGAAAAGATCCAAGAACGGTAAAGGAGCCTTTTCCAAAGAATTTGAATGAATGGACTCCACTTATATAGCGCTTTCCAGCACCTTCACATTCACCCGTTCACACACACATTCATACACCAATGAATCTTTCTTCCTCTGAAAGAAAAGACTTGCTGCTTCCAACATAGCGAGCTTGTTGTGTCTGCGTTTAGCCTTTTAGCTGCAATTATCCGGCGAACTGGATCTCAGGCCAACGCGGAGGCAGGGTGACGATTCTTCGACATGCCTCAGCCTGACGCTCATTTCTCATTCCGCACCGTCGCTGACTGCTCACTGCTCAACTTGCAAACTCCCCACCATTAATTGGGTATCCAGATTTCATCGGCTGGTCTCTAATATGCAAACACCGCAGACGCACACCTTCGCACGCTGGCCTTTCATCTGTCTGCTTCTGCAACTCTTCCTGTCTCTCCACCTCAAAGTCAACCTGTTGCCGCCTAGCCTCATTTTTCTTCGACTGGTTCCCTTCCATCTGTTCTGATGCCAGTAGGACAAACGGCTTGATAGCTTGTAGGTCAAGGGTGGGCAAACTTTTTGACTGGTGGACCACAATGGGTTCTAAAATTTGATAGTTTGTAGACAGTACGTAGAAAACCTGTGTTTTAATGTCAATTGAAAATGAACAATAGCAACAACAAAATATGTCTTTGAAGTCCCAAGTAATTTAGCTCTTTATCGAAATGACTCTTAAAACACTCAAAAAAATTATGAAACACAGCTATTTTATGACTTACTTGCTATTAAATAAATTTCTTCTAGTTCGGCGGGCCGGATTAAAAAGCTTAACGGACCGCATATGGCCCCCGGGTCATAGTTTGCCGTGCCTGTTGTAGGTGCTAAAAGGGCCAACACTGCACCACCCAGGAAAGCAGCTCTATCAAAGACTGCATATAAAGACAGACTGGGCTTATGATGAACTTGATTAATATTTTTTTTTATACGAATCAGTGGCTTAAAAGTGACATTCAAAAGAGTTTTGCAATGATATGCTTTTAAAAAAAAGGCGGGGTTCATGAATTAGAAAATGACCCTAACGCCTATGTAGACATCAATGTACATAGATGGGTGAAAATTCTAATTTTGTTGAAGTACCCCATGGCAAAAATAGTCATTTTTGTTATATTCTTGTAATTATTTACTTCTTACAGGTTCTGACAGGTGGGGTATTTTTTTTGGGTGCTATTTTTCCATTTTCCTTGCCGCTTTCATGACAGGTGAGTTATTAAGCTGGAGGCAACGGGGAAGCATTTTTTCCGAGGGGTCCAAGTCTAGTTAGCATCCAAACGGTATGCGTGGAAATAAGTCATTAATATCAAAGTGGTGATTAATATTCGACAGAGTGAGCAGGCGCCTCAGTGAATACGCTCGGGCCTCTTAGCCGGTCCAGCACAGGAAATGAGGGGGCGGATATATGAATAATGATGGTAAAAAACCATCACTGTCTCAGAAAACAGGCGTTCACTGTTTTTTTTTCATAACCGAGAGAGACTTAGTGGTGGAAAAAAAAAGGAAAAAAAAAATCTGATCCTGAGAGACGGGAGATGGGGTGCGCGCGGCGGTGATTGCATCACGGCGGTCACCAGGGAGACAAAAGGTCAGCACCCGGAGTCGCCCGGCTCAGAATAGAGGATGAGTCATGACTTGCATCATTACGGCCGTCGTCCAATCGGAAGGGATGCCTGTCACAACCCGCGTCGACAGATGACGGATCCTCTTGGCATCGGAGCAGACAAAGCACCGATGCCTCCTGCATAAATTCATTGAGTAAATAAGCTGATCAAAAGAACTAGAGCGGAATTACATGTTATCAGCCAAAGTATTGATAGAAATAACACAACAGCTGACTGGAAAAGGTAATTCAGTCCAATTAATACTGATTACAGCCACTGAAATTACACCGCAAAACAAAATTCCAGTTCACGGTGGTAAGACAAATAATTCCCCCTTGCGAGACATGTAATTTCCGCTCAGATAATTTCCAAGCAATGCATGTCATGTCAACATATCAGTCCACTGGGACTCAACCTTTAACATTAAAGCAGGATAGAGGTGAAAAACTAGCCAGTATGCTCCGTCTTGCTGAGCATACCCACCCCGTGAATTCACATTCAAACCCAAGCCAATGCAAACGACAGAAGCCACGACTTCTCCAGCCAAGCAGTTGAAGGGCTGACTGATTGGACGAAATGAAGAGTTTCAACTTTTGTTTCGCAGCGTCGTAAAATATGCGTAACGCACAAAACATCGAGAATGGAAACTGAAGGGTAAAACTTCGAGAAAGTTACGCAATCACCCACTGTCCCCCGGGTGTGGGAGGGTGGCGGGGTGGGACACCTCCGTAAACCGATACCTGGAAGAGAATGGGGAAGGCCGTGTGAAAAAGGGTTTGCGATAAGGAAAGCACGGAGAGAAGAAAAACCAGGAAAGATATTTGAGAAGGTGAGACTGCAAAGTAGCAAAGTTTGTTACGTAACGTCAGGAGGGGACCATTGTCTGAATGGAAACATAAGAGACGTATTACTTAAAGTATCGTTAGGTGTTTAAACCCGAGACGGCAGAGTTTTTTTTCACTCCAGCCACTTCCTTGAAGGTGAAGGTGAGGAATTCCCCCTCTGGTGTTAGGATGCGGTATGGACGATAAATAAGAACTAACTTTTCACTAAATGAAGACCCTCGGCTAGCCAGTGCTGCTGCCGGGTAATTGGTGGGCTGAGGGCCCGTCTCCAGTTTTGAGCAGGCAGGCGTTCAGACAGAGTCCCTGAACCTCGTCCGTCTCCAAAATGGACGTCGTCGAGCACATTCTCGACCTCGCGAAAGTCCACATCCATCGTCCTTACTGTCAGCGGCCCAGTCAATCTCAATGCGATCGGTTGGTCTGCGCCAGGCGGTCGTTTAAAAAAGAAAATAGGGATAAATTTGGTTTGAGACGCAAATATGTCTGTGTTTGTGTGTGTGTGTGGGGGGGGGGATCGATCACCGGCCACAATGTTGTTTTGAAGCCGACGTCTCCACTGGATTGTGTGACAGACAGGTAACCTCAGACGTTTCTGCGAGCGTTTATCTTCCCCCCTGGAGAATTTTTCGTCCAACCCCACCCTCACTCCCTCCCTTCCCCCCTTCCTCCCTACCCCCGCACCCCCATTCAAAGTGAGGCTGTCTGTTGCAAAATGACAGGGGAGGAATGAGACAGGCGAGCCTGAGCAATCAAGGGAGACAAAATGATATCTCGCACATTCCCACTGCTTGTGTGTAAGTGCGTGTGTGCGTGTGTGTGTGTATGCGCGCTCTGTAGCTGCAGGCATCTTTTTTTCTGAGCGTCATTCTCTCCTTCTACTGTAACCTTCATAGCACGCGCTTGTATAATTTATCTTGCAGAGTTAAAAACTTGCGGCACGCATTGCAAGAAAGAAGAAAAATCTTCTTCTCATTTAACTTCACTGTCACTGTTTAACAATTGTGCACAAACCTGCTCTTCTGGCTCAGACAGTTGGTAGTGAGGGGGCAAAAAAACAAAACATAATTTAAATAATAATTTTTATAAAAACAACGAGATGGGACTGGGTCACTTGGGTTAACCGAGGAGGTCATCTGGGGCCGAGCGTGAGGGAAACATGGCCTGTTCCTGATTTTAGACCCGCATGTGTCTCAAATCAGAACGTAAAGATATCGAATTCCGCATCGTGACGGGTGTTTACAATGGCTGTAAACGATCAGAACGGACGCGTTTGAAATGGATATCAAACAACGGCAAACAACCCTCCCAAAAAAAACCCTGAGATGTCGTTTACACTCAGAGATAAATGGGAAGAGAGAAGAAAAGTAAAATATTACTACTAATAAAAAATAGTAGTGTTGTAGCAGGCTACTCGAGATTGGTCTCAAGGCTGGTCTCAAGACCACTTTTTAAGGGTCTCAGTCTTGTCTCAGTCTCGGACTGGACAGACTGGGGATTTTTGATCCAGACCGGTTAAGACTCAACCAACAATACAATGACACGATAATAACGGAAAAGAATCCAGCTGCTGCTGTTTTACGCTGTTTGTGACACCAAGAGTCATGCCCTGCCCTCTTATTACTAGTTAATTTATTTTATGAAGCAAATTTGTTTTTTTGAAAATGGTTCAAAATAGTTGGAAAAGCAGAAAAATGTTAAAGAACATTTTGAAAAGATACCTTGCTGAAAAAAGATGTTGCTGTTCGATTTAGAGGCGAACTTCAATTTATTATTTTAAAAAAAAAAAAAATACTGTTAATTTTTTTCTGTTTTGTTGTTATTTTTCTAAGTCTTGGTCTTGTCTCGATCTCGACTCTCTAGTCTTGATAATGTCTTGGTCTCGGTTGGTGCAGTCTTGACTACAATACTAATAAAGAGTTATAAACGTGCTGCTTTTTTTTTTTTTGGGGGGGGTAGCAGTGCTCGTAATTGGACACCAGCTTGTGGGCGTGGCCCTGCTGAATATTCATTGGCTCCAGGGAGGAGGAGAGAGGCGCACGCGAGACGGCGACAGAGACTCAGCACACGCGCGCGCAGCTGGATGGATGGGGCCGTGTCCGCTGCAGCTTTAAGGCCGTCGTGGTGGATGTCAGTGACGGACGTCTGCTGCGAGTTGGTTGTACGGAGGTGACTGAGTTAGTCCGGCGGCGCCCGGCGCGTTTTTACGCACGCACAGAGGAGGGATAACGAACCAAAAGACAGAGAGAGAGAGAGAGAGAGAGAGAGAGAGAGAGAGAGAGAGAGAGAGAGGAGAAAAGAGAAGAAGAGAAGAGGAAGCGCGATCGCTGCAGTTTGACAGGGGAGGGGGAGGGAGAGGAAACAAAAAGCAAAAAAGCAAAAATCAAATAAAAACAGCCTCGCCTTAATGAGTTGACGCTGAAGAGCGGTGCTAACCGAGCAGCAGGCACACACACACACACACACACACACACACACTGGTCATGATGGAGTCTATTCTGGACAGCCTGGCGGCGGACAAACTCTACCCGTCTGGGGGGAGCAACCTGTTGGACCTGGAGGAGCTCAGCGACGGAGATTTCCTCACGAACGTGGTGAGTTTCCCCCCCTGCACTGCACTTCCGGGTCTGTCTCGATTTATTTCATTGTTGTTTTAAACACAAATATGTCATCATCAGCACCATCATCATCATCATCATCATTATTATTAGAATAGAATAGAATGGAATAGAATAGAATAGAAAGACGTTCTATTCTACTATATTATTATTATTATTATTATTATTATTATTATTATTATTATTATTATTATTATTATTATTATAAGCTGTCACCTGCAGCCAGTAGCTCTGTTACGCTCGCAGGCGTGCTTTTGACGCGCGGAGCAGCTGCCCAGTTCCGCCCGGAGCCGGACCTGCGGCGGGGCGGTGTTAAAGATCCTGGCTCACATCCGTGGGGGGGCAACTGCGGCTGCGCGTGCTTTGTGTGTGTGTGTGTGTGTGTGTGTGTGTGTGTGTGTGTGTGTGTGTGTGTGTGAACCGCCGGCGAACAGGTTGCATCCGTGTGCGTGCGTCAGTGTGCGGTGGGCAGGTGTCGCGATACTCAGCAGCAGCAGCAGCAGCAGGAAGAAGTAGCGCACCTGGTGCGCGCATGCATGTGGCTCGTGCTCAACTTTTTCTTTTGTTCTGTTTTTCTTTTTCCTTTCTTTCTTTTTACTAAAAAGCAACAAATTGATTCATTTCCCCCCCAAGTGGAGATAGCAATCTTTCGGTCAGCGTACACGGATTAATCGTTACAAAGCTGAAGTCACTGAAGGAAAAACAACCAGGTGGAACATTTCCCAAATATTCGCCGGGTCCAGAGCCAGCGGAGGATGTTTTGGAAAAGGGAAGGAGGCGCCGTAACACAACGCAGCAGATAGAAAAAGTCACACGCAACCATACAATCCCGTTTGCAGGGGGAGGAAAGGCCATTATTTCCTGTCCTGTGCACTTTAAGTGTCACACCGCACACACTTGAAAAATGTCAGGACTGAATCTGCCACTTTACGTCGGGCCTTGCAGTCTATTTCCTTTTTCTTTTGTACTTCTAGATTATTTGCATTTGTATTTTGCACTTGTTATTCATTATTTACACTAGACGGACGTAGTTTTATACTGTTATACTTTTTTTTAGTACTTTTACTCTCTTGTTCTCCTTAAACCTTGGGCTGCCGAGTAACACAATTTCAATGCTCTGTATATGTTTACATATATTGGAGCATTGACAACAAAGCTACCTTGTACGTTATTTGATGTGAGAAATTTTGACAAGCGACCGCTTCACTTTGGTTTCTGGCCTTTCTTAAGAGAGAAAAAAGTTGATTAAAGGTTCACTAAAGTTCAATAAAGGCAGATTTCGTTTCTGTTTGTGACGTTTGGACCAACAGATTTTTTCTTTTGAAGAGGTGCATCCTGTTCAAAACAGAGCTACCAGACAAACATGTCCCGTCATTCCGCACTCAGATCAGATCAGATCAGATGACAGCCTGCTGCTGTTGCTGCTGCTGCTGCTGCTGAACGAGCCCCTTGGTCGCGAATCACATCTCGCGTCAAGCCGCCGTCACCCAGGTCGCCATCATCGCGAAAAAAGAGAAAGAAAAAACAAAACAAAACAGCGAGTAACCGGGGGCAACGGCTGCGCGGATCATCCGCCGTTGCTCCCCAAGATAGTGCGTCACCGACGGAGGACGAGAGGACAAACAGGATGCGAACCCCCCCCCCCCTCCATCCTCTCTCTATTACAGCAAATGACGTCCAAAAAAACGGTGTAATTATCTCACATTGTGCTGTGAAGAGGTGCCACCTGCGGGAACTTTGGCTCTAGCTGTGTTTCCATTACCCGTACAATTGTGCAAAACCTAAACATCACAATAAAAAAACTGGTAATACAAAACACCTAAACTTTGAAAAACCTCTCAAATATGGCTGAAAGGTTTTTACACTTGCATGAGGTGGGTTTTTTTTCCCGCATTAGTGTCATGGAAACACTTTTCTTCCATTTACACGTCAGCGGACGTGATGTACGGGGTCACGTGACCAGTTGACTTCAAGTAATCAAAGAGAAAAATATAACAACCATTCTGGACAGCAAACAACATCGAAATGCAGATTTATAAAAGACATTTTGTACTTTCATCCCTACACAAAGTGGGGTCTTGCGGGAAGATATTTGTGGAGAATTACGGTTTATGCGCTTCACACCATTCAATGGAAACGCCTGCAAATTGCAAATGTACTTGTACATTTTGGAAATATCGCTTTATTTTTGCGAAAAACTGTCATGGAAACGCAGCTACTGATGGGGTGATTTGTGCACTTTTAGTGGTGTAATTCACCTCCCCCACCACTTGGGCCCTTTTCAAACAGTGGCTCAGGCTTTGATAGGCGGGACTGCGATGCATTCATGGCCCTCGTCTCGCTGCCACAGTCGTCACAGCGAAAGTGAAATCTACTAAGAACTTATTGAGCCGAAAGACACGCGGCTGATTTTTGCAGCCATCTTTTTTTGCGACAAAAATTCAGCTCCGACTTCCCTCGGATTGGGGTGGTGGGGTTCGGCATGGGGTCAGCCGCAAGGGCAAAGAGCTGCAGCCAATCAGAGGCAAGAAGGGGGGCGGGCCTTAACCCACTTGAAATGATCCAAACGTTTCACAAATTTCGTTTGTGTGTGTGTGTGTGTGTGTGTGTGTGTGTGTGTGTGTGTTTTTCCGTGTGCATTTCAGTGCACGGAAAACTGAAACTTCAACCACTTCTGAATCTAACCCTCCGTTTGTCACAATTAATTAAAAAGCACGAGACTGTAGGCTAGTGTGGATAGTGCTGCTAGCGCCAGGAGCTCTTTCCTTCCTTCCCTCCTTCCAACTGTCCGTCATGTGAATATCTTTTTTGTTCTTTTTTCTTTCATTATTTCTTTTTAATCAATATAATCTCCATTGTTTTCTACTGTATTGTTGCTGTAATTATGCAAATTTCCCAGTGTGGGATGAATAAAAGCTTCTTCTTCTTCTTCTTCTTCTTCTTCTTCTTCTCCCGTCCTGTCACTTTCATCTTTTCCCCTCCTTTGCTGTCTCTCTTTTCAAGCAGCGAAAAAAGAAAAGGGAAGAAAATAAAACCTCTATTTTCAGCAGTGAGTCACCCCGGCAGTCTGCCTGCGGTTTGTCACCCCCCCACTTACACGGCCCTAAATAAAGTAGCTCAGTTGTAGGCTAGGCCCGCGCCACCGACGACACGGGAAAGGACGGCTAATTACCCGCGATGGCATGCCGAGACATTCCTCAGGTCTTGATACGACGAGGTGGGCTCTTTAAAAAAAAAAAAAAAAAACATAGACGGGTTTTTATTGTGACGTTTATACAAGTGAGAAGTGAGGAAGAAACC
Source organism: Thamnaconus septentrionalis (assembly GCA_009823395.1). Taxonomy (NCBI): domain Eukaryota; kingdom Metazoa; phylum Chordata; class Actinopteri; order Tetraodontiformes; family Monacanthidae; genus Thamnaconus; species Thamnaconus septentrionalis. The sequence goes on from CM020501.1 coordinate 27,819,315, forward strand.
CGCGCAACTCCAGAGCTTTTGAGGTCTCTGGCCACAGTGGGGAAAAGGGCTGGAATCGAGGTGTTGCATTGTGGGAGATGCAGTCCACGGTCTTTCCTTTTGGCTCTCTGGCCCACAGTCCTATATAAAAATCGAAATCACTGATTAGATGACAAAAAACACAACACAGCGACAATCTAAGCTGGACAAGATAAGAAGAACCGCAGGAAGGGGATGGGCAGGGGGAAGAAATAAAGTGAATCGGAAAGTGAATCATCTCGCCCGTTCGTCCGGGTGCCGTGTTCAGATCCGATAATTAGCGGGGAACGGCTGCAGAATCGCTTGACCTTAAAACCAAAAATCCAGGTTAGCCTTTCCCCCGACTTTCCACTGCCAGCACAGATAGAGCGCGATAGCGGCTTGAATAGCAGAGGGGAAGAAAAAAGCAGTGCAGTGTGAATGTAGAAAACACAACACTGAGCAAATAGAGGTTTTGGCAAAACAAATAAAGATTAAAAAGAGTTAATGACAACATTTAAGTGTCGTTTCCTCTAACAGCTGCAGGAGGTCGACTCTCCGATCAGTCTGTCACGCGGGAATTCATGCCAACCAACGATAAGTCAGTCGATTTGGGGAATCGATGTGGTTGAAGGTGTTGAAGAGCTACTGAATGGACGTCACTGATTGCTTTTTGTCAGCGCGGCACAGCAGCAAATGACAGGCCTTCTGTTCAGTTGTTGTTGTTTTTTTGGCCCTTATCTCTGTAGAGCATGTAGTCCTGTTTCCATTGCAGTTTTTCGCAAAATAAAAGCGATATTTTGAAAATACAAGTACAATTTTGATTTGCAGGTGTTTCCACTGAATGATGTGAAGCACATAAGCCGTAACTACATTACGTGAGAATTACATTTGCTTTTGTTTGTTTACTTTTGTTTGCTGTCAAGAATGGTTGCTACGTTTTTCTCTTGGATTACTTGTCAAGAATATTCTGTCTCCTCCTCTGTCCAAACATATTGCACCATTTTCACTCGAAGTGAACTGTGAAGTGAATGTCTGGCAATGTGTCAATGCGGGAAAAAAAAGTGTTTCCATGACACTTTTGCAATATACCTCTACATCGATACTTCTGAAAAACCACCTCATGAGAGGATGAAAACCTTTTAGCCATATTTGAGAGGTTTTTCGACGTTTATGTGTTTCCATTACCATAGTTTTTTATTGCAATAGATAGGATTTTTGCGCAAAATAGGGGCTACTGCCGGCGTGGGGGCTAGCGGGTTATTTTTTTCACCCTCCCTGTTCCTCGTGGTATCGCAAGAAAAAACGCTGTCAGCGGGGAAGGGGGAGGTAACGAAGAGAAGATGGACAATTCTTTGAAAATAACCTTAAACTGTGAAATAAGCCTCCGGAAAACTAGCGGAAGGCTAGCACAAGAGCTAAACTACTAACGTAAAGCGCGGCTACGCTGCTGAAGAACAGCCAGACCTGCGACAGACATTTGTACATTTGAGTAAAAAGAAACATCAGGAGACGCCAAAACCTTTCTGCCGAGTGCCCCTGGACTCAAGGCTTCTGCAGGAGCTCGAATGATTCACTTTTAGAAATGTTGCTTTCTCCACTGCTACGCTGGTGAGTCACGGTGAAGGTTCCCTTGTCGCCCAATTTCTGAATTTCTGGACTGGCTGGCTGCTGCGCGTTAGCCTTAGATGCTAATGTTGCTATCCTATTTGTGTATGTTAAAACTGTCAAAAAGCAACAACACCTGGTACATCTATTTACACGGTAAATTTGATTAATTTGAAAGAGAACCTTCCCTCCTTTTCTGACTTCTGTTTGGACGTTTTGGACATAAAAAAGAACGAAAACGATGACAACACAGTGTGTGTTGCGCGTCCTGGTTTGCGCATCACATCTTCTTCCCATCAGCGACGCACTGTCCTGCTGCCGTTAAACTCTATTGTAGTCTCTCCGGGTTTTCCTCCATTCAGACCCTGTACTCCAGTCCTTTAAAAAAGAAAAGAAAGGACACACCCGCCTCATTTGCATGCCGCTGTCCGATTGGGCCCCTGGCTGAGCGTGCAAACGGAATGTGAGGAGAAGCGTGTGTGTGTGTGTGTGTGTGTGTGTGTGTGTGTGTGAGAGAGAGAGAGAGAGAAAGAAAGACAGAGACGGAGGAGAAATACTACTCTTAGCGGTTTGCCGGGAACGATAGCAGGGTTCACTCCAGTCTCACTCGCGCGCACACACACACACACACACACACACACACACACACACACACACACACTGTAAAGGTTGTTCGAGCGAAGCCAAACACAGGCAGAAACCGCTGCGGACACACGCCGCCACATGAAGCCAAATACAGTCGAGAACGTTGCCATTTGACTTCATCTGCGGCCGCCAGGCCTGGAGCATAATGACACGATGTTTTCAGGTCTCTCACAACTCTAAGTTTTTTTGTTTTGCCAGACAATGCAAAGAGGGTTTTAAAAAAATCCATTTTGACCACTACGGTTGTCATTTTCTTTCTTCCGGAGAAGCCGGAGACGAATGAAATTTAAAGAGAAAATTTTCACCTGCTGATATATCAGAGGGATTATTTGTCAATTGCCCGAAAGCTTTTCCATTATCTGCTACAAAGCTGTGAAGTTCCAAAAATGTTTCCACCTGAAATGCAAACCAGGCCTGGAAGTCTGCAGGACTAACAGCGATGTCACCGCATCAAAATGTTCTTATCAGTAAAAGAAAGGGAGTGAGTGGGGGAATCATTCCTGAGCAGGGGTGTGAGGTCTGATCGATCAGCCTCTTCGGTCCCCATTTGGTTTTGAATCACGAGCGCTCGACAACTCAGCGTCAGGCGACGAGATGGACGTCCCTCCTCCGCTGGAAGCCGCTCGGCTTCCTCGGCTCAGCTCCAGGCCCCTCAGACTCGATCGCCAGCGCCGACCTCCCTTCTCGGTGTCCCGGGCGCAAGTATGTAATTGGTGCTGGGAGAATGCGAATGATTCTTGGCCACTGTGCAATGAAAGCGAGATGGATGAACTCTCTTTCAACCCCAGGCTTCACTTCACCTGAAGCAGCCTTTTTGAAACCAGATGAAATGATAATAAAGATTGAACGAGAGGGCCCGGACCAGAAGGCGGAAGAGATTGAGAGGCTCAACTCTTTTAATTAGGGGGGCAGTTGCTCGTTTTAATTATCAACTGCTCGTCTTTCCCACCGTTTTTTTCCCTCCCAGTAATGACACACCGCTCAAGTGAGCTGTAAAATCTGTCAACACTCTCAGGTAATGAAAAGGCCGAACTTTTCCCGTCCCTGTCCGCACCGACGGCAGCTGTTTCGCTCGCGTCCGCAGCTTCCGATTACCCCGAGGGCGACGGCATTGGCGGCGAACGTAGACGACGGTCGAGGAAGCAAACGCGTTAGAAGGGAACTGAGAGAACGTCGCTCTTGTCGCATCTCCAGTTTCCGCCCATTTCGGTGGAGCTCCTCCCAGATGGACTTGTCGGACAATCCTGAAGGAATTGCGGAAACATTCATCATCGTGAAGCCGTCCTCGGGCAGTTTAAACAGGCGAAAATGATGCCGGATGAGGATGAATTGCATCAGTGTTGGTGCAACAAAACCAGTTCAGTAAATATGATATCCTGCAGCGGAATCAGAATCAGCTGATCAATGGGCTTCGGCCACCAATGCATAACTATATGTAAAGCTTGCACACCACACACGGAGCAGGGCTTGGTATATCTATCTTGATATCTATTCTATCAGTACTAAGTACTTCCTCACAGCTTCTCTCCAGGACTGTATAAGTAAACAACAGCATTGCGCCCCTTACCGGAGAAGAACTTACAACCCGACTTTGTTTTTCGCAAACATCTGCGTGTAATGGAGGGTCGATTTTGTTGCGCTGTTGACATTGTTAGGTTTTATAGTTTGCTACATTGTTGCTTTTTTGTTATTTGGGCTCGTCACTTTTTTCCTAAAAAAAACAACAACAGTGCAGTAAAGGGGAGATTTTAAGGGGAGATTTAAGTTTTTTTATTCTGTTCAACTGTTTGGTATGCTAGTGAAATTAAAGTTAAAAGTTAAAAAGCTTAATTTAAATAAAAACAAGTTTCTTTGCCTCAAGTCTTTGTCCTGTAGCATTTACCATGATCACAATCAACTAAAAAAAACGCAAAAATCCCCAAATTACTCAACGATCATTTACTTGGCATCGGATCAAAACCAAAATCCCCAGCGTCGCCCATCGCCTGGAGTTTGACCTCTGACAGCGACAAGGTCAAGTGTCGGGGGAAGACGATGGACGAGTGAATGGGACTAGCGGCCCAAAGCACAGCTAACTGGTGGGAGCGCTATCAGCAGGTCCAGGTGTCGCACGCAGAGTTAAAATCAACAGAGATAGTGTTTCCCCTCCCCCTTCCGTCGAGGTCGAGGCCTCGCGGAACATTAACGGGGTCAAAGAAGCAATTTTAGGTCGGCGCTTTCGGCCACAAGGGAAACTTTTTTTTTTAATGTTCCTTCCCGTGTTTATTTGGAGTGCGCCAGTCTAAAAATGTGACCTATATTCCTCCCCACGGAACATTTAAACGGGCTGAGTCAGTCGGAGAGGGGGTTGAGGGGGTTATTTTAAAGCAACGCAATCCCTGTTAATGTCACCGGGGCCCTCTGATGTGGTTGGTGCCTCTTTGTTGGTTCCTCGTGCGCGTTTGAAAAAAAAGGCCCGCTGACGGAAACGGCAAGCGAGGGTTTTGTTTTTGTTTTTTTATAAAGGGCAGAGCGGCGAAAGGAAAGATGAGCTCGGGCAGGTGTGAACGGCAACAGAAGGAGGCGAGGGAGATTCATTAGCGCGCAGGCTGCTTGTCCTCATTAAGCTGTCAAACCTTGACGAGGCGACGGAAACCGAAAGATAAAATGCAACTTGTTGCTCCCTGAAAGGCCCCGGACTGCGTCGATTCCTGGCGCTCCTGCGTGAGGCTTCCGAGATTCCCGAACATCGGCAGTTTTGCGGAGGAGGGGTTTGGGGTTTTGTGTGTCTGTTTACCCGCTGCGAGCGTGTTTTTACGAGACAGCTGCGGGTGTCCCACAATCTCACCAAACACACACTGATACACACACAATGCATGTGTTGCAAGTTGCACTAGGCGAACCTGCAAAACACAAGACGCTATTTCAGAGAACGCAGCCACTTTCAGGATCTACAGTATCGTTCCCGAGGACACTTTTTCTTTTTCTCAAAGCCCCGAGCCTCATTTTTTTTCTCGATGCCCCCTAAAGAAAAGCTATGACTTGAGCCCCCGGATCTGCAACTGAACGAACAGATCTGCAAGTTCTGCAGCGTTCCGCGTCAACGCTTCTCTGTCGTTCCGTGTGCATTTTGTCTTTTTTTTGAGCGAGTCCGGGTAATGACTCATAAAAAAAACAAAAGAGGACGACATCAGAGCAGTGTGCAACATCTTCCCCCGTGGTGAGTCATTCAGTGATCTGCTGTCTGACTTGTTCGCGGAGTTGGCGGAGCGGATCAGTAGCTCGACTGAATTTTCGCTAAAAGCGAGAAATCGGTCATTCGTGTGTTGTTGTTTTTTCCAGCATTGGCATGACGGCGATGACGCTCATAATGAAGCTGAGATAGAAAAGTATCAGCAGCCACCCTGCAAACTAAATCTCCTGTTAATTAATAGATATAAACGTTTTGTTTTAATAAAAGAGAAAAGTTTTGTGGGGTCCCTTAGAAAAATGCTGGTCAAAATTCCCGACGTTTCTCCATCAAATGTGCCTTTAAAACCCAAGAGTCACAATTTGAAAAGAAAAAAACAAAGTTGCCAAGCCTCAGAAATTTTGTTCCTGAAAAACAAATCCAGAAATTGGTATTTTGTGTCTTTTGCAGCCTTTCTCGGGAGACCAGATGGACGACTTCAGCAGCGAGCTGTTCAGCAGCTTCTTCGACGACCACCTACTAGAACGCCCCCTGCTGGCCGACAGAGTGTCATTCCTGCACATGGACATAGAGAGTAGCCCAGGTCAGCCACCCTTCCCTCTTCCCCCTTCCACTTCTCATGCTTTTTTTGTCACGCAAGTGTTGACTTTGCGTCATTTTCTTTTTGTTTGCTTGGGTTTTTAAATGTGCCACAAATAGCCCATTGTGTATTGGCTTAGTGTACAAGTCGTACACTAGGTGTACTACAAGTGTGTAATATTGGAAGATTTTGAAGAAGAAACAGCGACATCAAGAGGTTACATTTTTGATTGCAGCGTTTTTCACTCTCCCTGCCCCTCCCTAGCTTGCCAGTGAGCTATGGTGGCCCACGGACACAATACCTGGATACCTTGTCTACTGTCTTCTTCATTGGTTTTTCAGACAACGCAAGCTTTCATACTAAATGCAAAACTTATTTATATATAAATATGAATAATATATAAGTAAGAACCATTGGGTAGGTAGGAAAACTAAAAATTTATACCTCAATACTTATTGTACTGGGATGTGCCTTCTCCCGAGCTTGCCAGTGAGCTACGGTGCCCCGCGCACACAAACCTGGATACCTCATGCACCTTCTTCTTCGTTGGTTTTTCAGACAATGCAAGCATTTACACTAAATACGAAATGCAGAAACGGGCGGGCTGGATTGTCCACACCGGGCTTCCTTAGAAATATGGCGGTGCAAGACGGAATCAAGAGCCTTGCTATGTGTATATTCTTATGTATAAATAAGAACCGTTCTAAGGGTAGCAAAACCAAATTACTTTGATTGTACTGTGATTATACACTTCTATATTAAGTTTTTACCAATATAGCAATCATAAATAAAGCCAAATATTACACACTGGACCTTTAACGTCCCCACGCATCGCACGACACCTACAAGTTTCCAACATGGGATTCCTCTCTGACCTGAATAACTGGGAAATTTTTTTCAATCAGTGCCGCCAGTCAGTCAGGAGGAATTACAGCAGCCGCTCCCTCCACTAATATTTCAACAAAGCCTTTTGCCAGTGTACCATTTCAAAGCCTCGCAGCAGGTGGCTGGAGTCGTAGTCAGTGGCCTGGCCACCGCCATTTGGAAAGAAAAGAAATACAAAAAAACTTTCCGCGCTTACATTTTGAAAGTCTTTCTCATTTACCCGGATACTGTTAATCCCAGCAGCAAAAGCTCTTCCTACCTTATTATTTGGCAAATGTTAAAGAAAACAAGCGCTGTTCTTTCAGAAAGCACTGCGACAAACATTGTTTTTTTGTTTTTTTCGCTAAGAGTTTTTACTTAAGTTTTTACTGCTTTTACACGATGGGTCAGAAAAAAAAGCTTCCCATTCGGAAGCTTTCTTTTTTCTTTTTTTTAATCCTCCCTACCCATCCCCCCACACAGATATTCAAGCGGAACACAGCTACTCATTGAGCGAAGGTGACTCCGCCCCCCAGAGTCCGGCACTGTCAATCAAAATGGACCAAGAGTCCGGTGGGTGTCTGCATCTGCTGTTTCCCGTCCATCTATTCTGTGTTTTAAATGTTTGTCCTCCAGTTGAAACTTGTGCGCGTCGTGTTCTATTTGTCTGCTTCCTCCTTATCACACCAGCCCTCCCCGGTTCCCTTTTTTTTTTCCACCCTCCCCCCCAACTCCCATCTCCTGATATAACGTCGTCCTCAGTTCTGCTGTGATTGGCCGCCCCCGCGGTTACATAATCCGTTAGTAAATCAGCCGTATCTCTCCCGTCCTGCGTGCTGTCTGTCTTGGGATGGATACGTTTCCACTTCTCCTTTTCTGTTCATCGTGAAAATTTTATCCACAAGATCAACGCTGGCGTTGTCGCGTATTTAAAACAAGCAGGAAGTTATTTTGCTTTGCATGAATGAGACCTGGGAGACACGGTTTGGATAAACCAACGTCCCTAAAACGACTAAAAAAAAGGCTTTAATTTGATCCGGACCGTTCTATCTCCTGCTGTGGGTCAGTACTGCAACCAGACTCTAGGGGCACCATTGTAATATATTGCCATTACTGTGCTGTAGCAACATGTGACACGCAGGCAGAGAGGAGAATTTGATTACTCGTATTTAAAAGACCTTACTAAAAGACCTTGCGGTGTTGAATTGCACAGGCTCCACCCCCTTCTAAGCGAATCAAACAGTATGCTGACGACTCTTTTAGAATTCTTCACCTTTCAATCAACTGCCGTCCGTTTGAGAAGTGGAAAGTTCTGCCCGTCTATCTGAGGTGGAAGTCGACCAAAGGCCATCCCGCTGCGTTGCGAGTCGCCCTCCTCGACCGCCGTCCCCACCGCGACCGTCTGTTCTCCGTTTGTCCCGGGGATCCTGCCGTCGGAGCAGTAGGTTCCCGGTCGGAGCAGTTTTTCCTCCAGCTAAGCCCTGCCAACCTAACACACACACACACGCGCGCACACACACACACACACATGCAGAGCGACAAGCATATGGTTTCGAGTCTGCAGCCTCAGCCCAAGCCAGCGGAAACTCTCCTTCTCTCTTCTCTCTCCCTCCTGTTTTCTTCTTCTTCTCTTTCTGTTACCTCAAAACGCTTTCACCGCCTGCGCTGGTGCGACTATCGCACTGTCGTGCTAAGAAAAACAACAAAACTACACAAAAAAAAATGGAGCCTGTCAAAAGCTATTCCCAATTGGAATCTTTTTGTTTTTGGCAGCGAGCGATGGCTCGTTTAGCGACCTCAAAGAGGAAGAAAAAACCATTGAAAACCGAAGGGTCTCCCTTGCCGCGCATGTCGAGTCCTCTCGTTCCGGACACATGCGCGTTTTTGCGGCGGCGGTGGAACACTAGTCGCGCGGGGGGGGGGAATAGGGATCGAAAGGATCTTTTAAACCCCGTCAGCCACGATGATATACACCTTCAATAAAACCAAACGGGGCGAGACCCGCTTTGATATCTCGCTAGCCGGTGAATTTATATTCCCTCCTCCCCCAACACTCCCCACACCACCTTCGCCCCCTCCGCCTGCTGCACTTGTTTAGCGGGCGTGCACGCTGAGACGACGCCCGCGCGTCACTGCGCCTGTAATCACTTTCAGCTCTTTGACGCGATGCTGAACCGGCAGCGTGTTTTTCACCCCCTCAACTTTAAAAAAAAAATCTGTGCCTTAAATCCCTGACCGTGCGCTTTCACTTTCCATCCAGCTATCAGATGTTTTGGTTTGTCGCCCCCAACCACAAAAAAAAAACAAAACGATAAATGTATGCATGCATGTTTTACTAGTCAGTCTGGGAGGCGGGTGGCTGATTGTCGGTCTTCTGTCCCAGCACCAAGTGTCAGAAAATGTAAGAAAACATGCTTTTGAAATGGCAAAAAGAAAGAGTGTTTTCAGGGAAAAATTGCAGAATCAACAGCCGCACAAACGAGCATCGCAGGAGATCATGCAATCATAGATCTTTTAAATCCAGTGTTTGTGAACTTTGGCAAAGGAAAAATAAAAAGCTTTAAAACCTCCGCTGACGCATCCAAACTTTATTGATGCTCTGCAAGAAGAACTGCAGAAAACACAACAAATAAAATGTCAACATGCTGCAGTGCAAAAGCCAGAGTGTGCCGTCCTTTTATTTTGATATCCCCAAAATTGAGCCCGATAATTAGAAACATGTCATCGAATCAGTGCGCCATAAAACAAACCCAAGGTCAAGGCCAACGTCTGCAGCCAGTGTTGGAGAGATAAATCACCATCGGGGCCTTATTAAATACCCGTCTGAGCTCTCACTTAATTGTTTTTGATATTTCATTTTTTTTCTGTTGTTGCGGGTGGAAAACATGAATGCGCCGAGACATGCGTCACTGCCCCCGTGCTGCGGCTCAGGAGCGAGGAAGGATGGAAACGCGTCTGTTTTTCCCCTGACATACATGAAGATACTGCAGGTTTTTCACTCGTAGTACAGAACAAGCTGCTCCGACGCTGCTGCTGCTGCTGCTGCTGCTGCTGTCAGTGTTTTTAACACCGCTGCCGTCACACTGAGATCAAACACGCTCGCCACCTCTCCTCCATTTTTAAAAAGGCCTCTCGCTGGACCACCGGGGTCCTCTGGTCATTAGCCACCAGAAAACACTCCCTTTTATTGGCCGCATCCGCCGCCAAGTAAGTAGTAAAAAAAAGAAATGTGTCTTTTCTTCATTGTTATTATTCGGGTGGAGAATCTTTGACATTTGCCACTGCCACGGAAACATGTTCCAAAAAAAAGAGGCTCCCAGCGTTTAACTCTCAGTGTGGTATATGTGCAACGCCGAGAGGTAGTTGCACAGAGTCCCAGCGTTTGCTCGCGTAACGCAGAGGCCACATGGTTCACGAGCCACAGACAAGGAGCCGCTTTTAATTTGATGTGCTCTGCTTCATTCATCCCTGATGGGATTGATGGGCTGGTTTTGATTAAGCAGGAATTCCTCCCTCGGAACGACATTAGCGTCAATTATGGGCATGCTTCTCTTTCTTTCGTGCATAATGGACCTTCAGCTGTAAAACCCGCGCGTGGCCTTGCGCTACCATTAAGCGGCGGGATGGGACGACTTTATTGTCTGCCGCTTACGGTTTTAAAAGTCTGTGATTCTTCTTCTATTCTATTAGTTTTTAGTGAATAAATCAGTGCATCAGCTGCAGAAAATGTCACTGTGGTCAGGAAGGAAATTACAGGATAGGATAGGATAGGATAGGATAGGATAGGATAGGATAGGCTAGGGCAAGATTGGACAGGATAGGTTAAGTTCCAATACACCACGATATGATGCGATACAATATGATACAATGCGATACAATATGATACCATACCATACCATACAATATTATACAATACAGTATGATACGTTGCAATACAATACGATACGATACAATACAATGTGATACAATATGATACGACACGATACAGTATGATATGATACAATATGCTGCGATACAATAACACGATACGATATGATACATTACGATACTATATGCTCTGGTATGATACACTATTATACAATACAATTAGTAAAATATGATTAGCTTTCCATGAAAAGGCCAGAGCAGAGTCACTTTAATTGTAAAGGTGAACCTAGTGAACTGTACTTTGGCTCTACTAACAGCTTCTGGTATTCATTATGAAATGAAGGTGCTGCGGTGGTCTGGAGGGGGGGGACTTCCGATCAAGTCCTTGTTTAACAAGACAGGCAGGGGGCTTAACGAGGCAGTGCGAGCTGCGGGACGGGCCTCATTAGGGGAGGCTGCTCAGGGTCTCGTTGGTTCGCACATGGCTGTGGAAAACCCACGGTAAGCTGACAGAAGCATCGGTAGTAGTCTGAACTAGTCAACATAGTCTGTACTATTTAAAATATAGGACAGGATAGAACAGAACTGGGAAGGGCAGGATAGGATAGGAAAGGATAAGATTGGGTGGGTTAGGGTAGCGTAGGACAGGATTACATAGGATACGATAGGATACAATTAAACAGATTAAGATTTGACAGGATAGGATAGGATAGGATAGGATAGGATAGGATTGGATAGAACAGGATTGGATTGGATATGATAGAATACGATAGGATAGAATAGATTAGGATTAGACAGGATAGGACAAGAGGGGACTTAAAAAAAATGCATACTTTTGAAATAGACAACAGAGACTCAGTCCAGTCGCCTCTCTGTTCTGATCCCTGACACGGTGACGGATGAGATGGACACTGACACAGGCACACTGCTCATAAAACTTGGGGGCATTTTACCAGCAAAGGGTTGCCAGGAAACCAGGGGGCAATTTTAAATGATGTTCACTCCCGGCATACAAACATATTCACGCGGACACACACACACACACACACACACACACACACACACACACCCTGGAACAGCTTCTTGTTAAACTGCTGTTGCACTACACACACGCACTTTCCGTGTATGTGTGTGTTTGTGGTGTGTGTGTGTGTGTGTGTGTGTGTTTGTACGGTGACAAACATCAAACAGCCCGGCCTAGTGTTTATTGCTTAGTCCAAAATGAAAAAAAGGCTTGACGGAACATTATAAATACTCATCGCTATTTAAAAGGCGCCATAAGAAAAAATATCCAGTTCTGCTCAACTCACTAAAATATGATGAATGATTTTATTCATTCAGACTCACTACGGTCTATTATCGTGGTGATACAATGGTTACAAAGTGATCCGCTATCTACTTAATCGGTCTAATTTAATATTATCATTTTGAGCAGAGACTCGGAGAGATGGGAATTCTTTAACATACTGCCTGTGCTTGGGGCTGTCAATCGTTCCATGACTCATCCTTAAAAAAAATCTCACCCAAATTAAGGAAAAGGCATTTAAAAGAAAATAACTTACCGGGTTAGGAATCTGGTTTGTGCCCTTTCTGACATCACTGAGGGCTGGTTTGTAGCATGCAATCCCTGGATAGCAGTTCAAGAAACAGAAGCGTACCTCTTTAAAGAGCATAAATGCACAGATGATTATGGAATTTCTTTTTCTTTTTTTGTTTGCAGAGAGTGACTTTTCTTTTGTTTGGTTTGTTGGAACATCTGCCCCCCACCCTCCTTAACACACACACACACACACACACACACACACACACACACACACACACACACACACACCCTTGTCTGTCTGCCTTGTTTCCACTCAGGGGCTGTCAGTCTTTCTCCAGCCACTCAGCTTTTATTTACACAAACTCCACAATACAAATTGCCTTAAGTGGCCTTAAGGGGCTCCGCTTGGTGTCCTCTTTCCAAGTTAGTAGTCGTCTAATCTCTCAATGTTTTCCCCACCTCTCCCCCTTTAAAACTTGCGAGGATCGGGGTCAAGTCTCGGTTTTTCGTTTTAACTCGGTCAGAGTCGCTTCACTCGATGCGGAGTGACTCCCAGTTCCCAGCCAGCGGGTTATTCCAGGAGATTAAGGGCGGAGATTCTGCATCATCGTACCCACAAAGAGAACCGAGTGGCCAGAAGCGGCCCTGCAGCCCAACTGGCGTCCCCTAAAAATACTCTGCGCGGCTCCCAGACTAAACAGCGAGTAATAAACACTTTGCGCACGCTTTAATACGTCTCGGATTTGCGCGTTGCCCAAAAAACCTTTCTCACCTCACCCGCCGGCTCTACCGGATTACGAATACTTCCCCCCCCCGCGCGACAGACGGCGAGAGTGGCAGGTTTGAGGACCGCGATCTTTTATTTCAGGGGCTGACATCCACGCTCGCCCGGAGACAAATTATAAACCGCAGCTGCCAGAGCGATGCCATCCAGCCGTCGATAATGAGCGGCTTCGCGGAGGAAGCGGCTCCCGATGTTTTCTGGCGAGGCCCTTTGGAAGTGTGATTTATAAGCAGCCGGCTACTTCCCATCGGGGGAGACCTACAGCGAAGGCCCGCCGACACACAGGACTGGGGGAGTCGGGTTCACTTGAGGAGCGTTGAGGTTTTCCAATTGGGTGCTCGCTGGATGCGGAACGGGGAGCTTCCTGCGCTCGGCAGCGGGGTTAGATGTGTGCCAGGGGAACACAATATTATTCTCTCCCACAAAAGGGTTTCTTTTTCTGACTTTGGATTAAAAAAAACTTTTTTAAAAAAAACTGTAGGAAGTAAAAAAAAAAAAAAAAATAGCGTCCAGCTATCCAGTTAGAAAGATTTTGTTGCATCCTACTAGCCAGAGGTAAGTGAGAAAGTAAGTAAATAAGTATTAGCCTTGTTCAGACTGCCAGCCAAAATCCGATTTTTAGCCCATCCAGATTGAAATCGGATGGCTCTTTTGTAGTCTGAACAGTCACAAACCACATGAAATCCGATTTTTGCAAGACGGATTGAAACCACATTCGGGAGGGAGTTTCAGATAGCATTTGGACAGATGCGTCTCAGACCTTGTTTGCATTTGGTCATTTCAAGTGTTTTTCGTGTTCCGATCGTCAAAAATCACACGAAGTAACCAAGTGAAAACAGTCCAAATCCATATTTTCATCCGATCCCTCGGACCACCTCCTGGAGGTGGTTTCGTCGCTTCTCAAAGCATTCCTCACAGGTGTGAAAACGGACATGGGTATTGGCACGCATTAACGACTGCCTACTCAACTCGCCTCTCTTGTGTAAGCAGAAGTACGCCCCTCCGCCCGGCGTCTGGTGCCGCCATTATAAAGTTACAAACAAGAAGCAAAACAAATCTTCTTTTTTTTTTTGTTGGAGTCTCGCCAAGTACAAGGATGGATTCGCGAGGATGGTGCACACAGGAGACGCGCTGCCTAACAGCGATATGATCAGAGGAATCGATACAACCGGAGAATTTATGATGATACGGACGAGCTGCAGTAGAATTAAAACGAGTGACTTATACATGTTGATCCACTTTTGGGTTGCCCGAAACAGTGAGAATCGTCTTGACATAGTCCGCAGACAGGAAGTTGATTCTTATTCGTTTTCAGGGAAAACTAGCCATGGTTTTGCGCTTTGCTGCCCCCAGTGGCTAAAACAAAACTAGCACTTATCTCTCTGAGATGCGTTCTTCGTGATCAGATCCAATCCCCCAAAAAAGTTGCATGTGACTGAGTGCAAACAGGGCCTCAGTGTGAACAGCTCCAAACAAACCGATCGGTTTTGACTGTCTGTGACGTCACTCTACACGACGCAAGTCCCAATGCGCCAGTCATTAGTCTGTGGGGAGATAGCTCCATTCAAGCCAAGCTCCAGGGCATGTATCGCAACCATCGCAACAAGTGCTGCTGTCACAATTATATGACGTCACACACTACACGCGCTGGACGACGCCTCCGCTCCGACGTCGTTGCTACAGCAACCTATCAGATGAGTCAATAATGTGGCCCAGTCTCAACGGAGCCAGATCCCATTTGGACACTTGTAGCATCAAACTAGCCAGAATTTGTAGAATTCAACTAGCATCCAACGAGCCAGAAAAAAAATGGCATCCAACTAGCATCCAACCAGCCAGAAGTGAGAAGTAAGTAAAAAAAAAGTAGCATCCAACTCGCCAGATTTTGTAGAATCCAACTAACATCCAATTAGCCAGAAGTAAGAAAGTAAATAAGTAGCATCAAACTAGCCAGAATTTGTAGTATCCAACAAGCATCCAACCAGCCATAAGTAGCCCTGCCGGCTTGCTGTTCGGCCCCGACGGGCACATTTCCTCCGCAGCGGTGCGTCACGACCGGCTCCGGGTCGGATTGGAAGGGCTTGTGGCCGAAGGTGGCTCGCAGCGCCCCTCTGCCCGCACCCGTCGCCGCTCACTCGAACGGTACACAAGAAGTCAGTAAAAAAAAAAAAAAGTAGCATTCAAGTAGGCATATTTTGTAGCATCCAACTAACCAGAAGTAAGTACAATAAATAAAGGAGTTTGGGGTTTTTTTCAATATTTTTTTTTTTCAGAAAACAGATTTTTTTGTTGATTACTTTTTTGCGGTCAAGTCAGAAACAGTTCGGATTAGCTTATGAAACTAGAAAGACCCGTCGACGCGGCCATTCCCATCAGCCTTTGTGCTCGTTTTCACAGCGCCAGGTGCTTGAGTGAGTGAGAACCAAGCGACACCATCTTTGGGATGATCTGCAATTATATTTTTCTCTCCGAGAGACTTTGCAAAAAAAAAATAAAAAAATCTTGTATCGACTTCCTGTTCTTTTTCTCCGCCCTCTAGAGTTCGAGTGGAACTTCAGACAGGACCTGTCCGCCATCCTGGTGAAACAGGAGGAGCCCGACGTGGGCCAGCGGCTAGACCCGCCCCTAGAGGGCCCACCCCTGGTGCTGAGCCCCGCCCCCCCACAGAGAGGCTCGCCGTGGCGGCACGCGGCAGGCGGCGGCAGCCAGGACGAGGCCATGACGCCGCTCGCCATCAAGGATGAGCCGCGGGAGATGGGGCAATACCTCGGCCTGCCCGGTGGTGGGTGCACACACGCATGAACATGAGACCAGGCATTGGCAAACTATGGCCTGGGGGCCCTAAGCGGCCAGTGAAGCTTTTTAATCCTGCTCACCAAACTTGAAGAAATTATATTAATAGTCAGTAAGTCATAAAATAGCTCTATTTCCTCCATTTCTTTTCAGTGTTTTAAGAGTCATTTCAATAAAGAGCTAAATCCTAGAAAATGTCAAATTTTAGAACCCAATGTGGCCCGACCAATTGAAACGTTTGCCCACCCCTCCTCTACACCCATCCCAACGTGGACTGGTTATTTATTTATTCATTTTTTCGCCAAAGCATGTTTAGATACTGTCTTCATTTTTTCTTTTTTTTCTTTTAACCTGTTTGAATAAATGAACAAAATAAATGAGTCCAACATCCCCTCCATCCAGAAGACGCCCTCCAGCTCCCGCCCACCCCTCCCAGCAGTAACCACGGCGACAGCGACGGCTCCCTCCCCCCCTCCTCCCCGCACCTGCCCCTGCCGCCGTCTTCGCCTCAGCCCCAGCCGAGGCCGGGAGGACGCGGCTCCTCCTCCTCTTCCTCCTCCTCCTCCACCTCCTCCTCTTCGGCCATCTCCTCCTCGCCTCTCCTCACCGCGCCGCATGTGAGTGTCAATATCTGCACAAATGTTTGATTTGGCGAAGCCCCCCCCCCCGACCCTTCCCAATCAGTTACGTAAGACCCTCGGAGGCCTTTCGACGTACAGTTTAGTTTAGTTTAGTCTGTTTGATCATATCTGTACATGCACATGCAGGCTGGAATTCCGCCAATCAGTCAGTGCATTGAAAAACCTAATTCAGTCTTTGAATGATAATCTGCTGAGTTCATTTATTTTTGGCTTTGTTGAAGATCCTGTGACAAGCCATTCCGTGTGTAGCAGTGTAGTGTGAACGCTTGGTTGTTGAAAATTAAGTTCAGGAGTAAATCTATCTTACTATCTTTGCAGATTATCTGCGCAGTGTTGAGATTCTAATGTAATTCACTTAACGACGGCATTCAAATGTGTTACACTCGTGTCACTCCTGCTGCTGCTGCTGCTGCTGCTGCAGAAGCTGCAGGGCTCGGGACCCCTGATGCTGACGGAGGAGGAGAAGAGGACCCTGGTGGCCGAGGGCTACCCCGTCCCCAACAAACTTCCTCTCACCAAGAGCGAAGAGAAGGCACTGAAGAGGGTCCGACGGAAGATCAAGAACAAGGTAGGCAGAGCGCCGAGACCCATCGGCTCCGTCGGCTCCGTCGGATCAGACTAAAAACGGGGTCCCTCCGTCTCTCTCTTCCGCCCCGTTTCCTGTGCCGTTTCCCCGAGCCAGATCTCAGCACAGGAGAGCCGCAGGAAGAAGAAGGAGTACGTGGAATGTCTGGAGAAGAAGTAAGTAAAAAAAAAAAAGCCTTTTCCAATGGCGTTCAAATCTCCTCAGTTTCCGTCTCGTCTCTGATTCCAAATGCTTTTTTTTCCTGCTCATCACATCGGCTTAGAGCGGCAGCAGACAGGAAGGGTCATTCGGGTTGGGCCGGCGCAAATCTGGGTGGGCCAGATTTGAAGGTGGCGAAGGCCGACGGGTCGGTCACGCTCACTTTTTATCAGCAGATTTCACTCGATGACGAATTGAAGGAGTCGACGATAAATCCACTTTTCCTTTTTGTCCTTCTGAGCGACTTTGATCCCCGGATGGGGTCCCTCTATGGGTCTGGCTGGGCTGTAATAAGGAGGACGGGATTACCTGGCGGGGGGGGGGGAAGAGCGGAGATGAGGGAGGATTAGCGGGGGAGAGAAAACTCGGAGATGAGGAGATCGATGAGGTACGGCAGCGGTGGTGGGGGAGGGGAGTTTCATTTTACACAGCCATTGGCTAGTTTAGCGACCAATGGCTGTGTAGCTCGATAACTCTTCCCTGCTGTGTGACAGGTTGCATTCTGGACATTTTTCCCTGGACTCAATGGTAAATCATGCACTAATGGTTTCCAAAACCTTGCTTATCCCTGCATCTGCACAATTTGACTGTCTTTTGCACATCTGCTTTGGTTGTTTGTTGTCCATACACTGCCAGTCAAAAGTTTGGACACACCTGTTTCATCTTTATCTTCACTACTTTCTACACTGCAGATACTGAAGACATCAAATATGTGACCAAGATATGTGGATTAATGTGGCAAAAGAAAGAAAATATGAAAAAAATAAAAAAAAAAAAAAAAAGATGTGAAATGCCTAGGTATGTTATTTATTTTATATGAAGGGTGGCTATTCTAGATCATCTAAAAATATAAAACTTTGAGTTATTTCACACTTTTTTGTTGAAACCATATTCCATCTATGTTCATTCATAGTTTTGATGCCTTGAGTGACAATATACAACGTAAATAGTCATGAAAATGAAAGAAAAAACATTAAATCAGAAGTATGTGTACAAACTTTTGACTGGTAGTGTGCATTGATTTTACTGTTTTTATAACTATTGTGTAGTTTATTTTCGTACTGTTTTTCAGTGCTGCAACAGTGTAGTTTCCCCAACGTGGGATCAATAAAGTACATCTATCTATCTATCTATCTATCTATCTATCACGTGATAATCTATCTAGCTGCAAATAAAGGATGGCGGAGGCCGTTTGTTTTTTGTATTTTTAAAGGGGGCGGTGTGTGATTTCTTCCGACTGACTGTTTTGTGTGCGCGCGCAGGGTGGACGGCTACACGTCGGAGAACGGCGACCTGTGGAGGAAGGTGGAGAACCTGGAGACGTCCAACAGGTGGGCAGCAGACTCTCAATCTTGCGCGTGTGCTTGTGTGCGTGCGTGCGTGTGTGCGTGCGGCCAGTTTGGATTGCTGCTGGGTGGGGGCGGAGGGGGAGGGAATTACAGGAGGGAAGGCAGGGCCGCGACTCACCCAGCTCTGTTTGTGCTCCTCTGTGATTATAACAATAACCCATGTGCTATTACTGCCTGAGCGGGTGGGTACGTGGGTGTGGGGAGGAGGGGGGAGGTGGGAGTCTGTCTGTGTGTGTGTGTGTGTGTGTGTGTGTGTGTGTGTGTGTGTGTGTGTGTGTGTGTGTGTGTCTGTGGCAGCCCCAGCCTGTTATTAAAGCTGCACCCTAACAGCAGCTTTCATCATATAAAAAAAAGGCAACCGCATCAACTACCATCCCCCACCCCGCCGCCGCCACCCGCCTCCCCCACCCTCTCCTCTTCTTCCCACAACACAAACACACACACAAACACACACACACACACTGAAGAACATTTTGAATCACCCCATGGGGAGTTTGTTGGGGGGAGACAATGACTGGGCGAAAGAAAAAAGAAAGAAAACATGAGTCAGCGTGATTCCTCCAGTCGCACGGAATATCCACTCAGAAGCTCCACGGCGGCTGAAGATTCTGCGTTGGGAGAGTCTCCACTGGGTTCTCGAGGACGACGCAGAGATTACATCCCAGTGGGGCGGGGAGGGGGGGGTGCGGGGGTTTTGCTGAGGCCGCTTCTTTCATCAGTGTGAGTTCGGCCAGCGAGCGAAGCCACGTGCGCCAATTTGCGCGGCGGCGCCACAGCCAAACCTCGCAGGAGCTTCTCATCTGCTCAAAACTGCTTCTTATGTTTGAGATGAAATAATGGATTTGATATATATACATATATATTAATACACTTCCAGTCAGAAGTTTGGACAAACCTTCTCATGCAATGGTTTTTCTTGATCTCTACTTCTTTCTACGCTGTAGACACAAAATCCAAAATTTTGACTGGTACACAATCACAGCCATTTAACCCAACAGGTTTAGGCTCATGGTTTCTGAACTTTGTGTCGCTTTAACATCTCAGAAAAATATCGAGTTCCACCATATTTCCAAGAAATCGAGCCTGTCCGCACCTCCACGTGACTCCATATCGCACCAACCCCCCCCCCCCCACCCTTGCGCAAACATCCCTCCACTTTTCCTTTTTTTTCTCCCCCTCCCAAAGATCCTCACATGCCTTTGCAACCAGGAGTCGAAAATAAAAAGGGCCAGAGACTCAATGCCCCCCCCCGTTTTGAATTTTTCCAGTCTTTGTGTGCCGAATTATTTTACTCACACAGGCTCAGGCCCGGTCCGGGTCCGATGCGAGACGCAGTGATCTCTGGGGAGAAGCGTGTATTTAAGGCAGCAGTAAATCACTGTGGTTTCACATCAAAAAAAAAAAAAAGCCAGTCTGACTGGTCAGTATCAACCCGTGTGAGTTTATCTGGGCTGGCAGCTGGCAGTGTGTGTGTGTGTGTGTGTGTGTGTGTGTGTGTGTGTGTGTGTGTGTGTGTGTGTGTGTGTGTGTGTGTGTGTGTGTGTGTTTGCATGTGATGCGCGGCGCTGGTGTTGGAAACTTGAAGAGGAAGAAAGAAACGGACAAAGTGATTCACCCGCCTTTGGTGTCAGCACCATCACAACTGACCCGTTTGGTTTGCTCTACTGTCTAGAGCAAACTTTTTGACTGGTGGAGCCACAATGGGTTCTAAAATTTGACAGGGGGCCTATAAATATGCATGAGGGATACGTTGAAAACATGTCATGTAGCTTTAATGTCAATTGAAAATGAACCAAAGCAAAGTTACAACGAAATCAGTGTCTTTGAAGCCCTGTGGTGTTCAGCTCTTTATTGAAATGACTCTGAAAACACTGAAAGAAAATGGATGTAATTCAGCTGTTTTATGACTTACTGACTATTAATATCATTTCTTCCAGTTGGGCGGGCCGGATTGAAAAAGCTTAACGGGCCGCACACGGCCCCTGGGCCGTAGTTTGCCCATGCCTGGTCGAACTGATTCAAACGAGCGGCTCAGCCGAGGCCGCAGCTGGCTCTCTGTCGCCACCCGGTGGCCGGCAACGGGGTTACTACACCCGCAGGCGGCTCATACCATCAGAACCCTGCTCTCCAGATCCCAACCGAGGCACCTCTCGCTAAGCGCGACTCCCATGCGGAAACATTCCGACCTCAACTTTAACTGACGCACACTTTTTTGGAGACTTAACGTGAAATTGAGAGACAAGTGAAAGAAGTGTGTCAAGCGAAGTGAAGAAGAAGCTTCTAATCCAGGCATGGGCAAACTACGGCCCAGGGGCCATATGCGGCCCGTTAAGCTTTTTAATCTGGCCTGCCGATACTTGAAGAAATTCTATTAATAGTAAGTAAGTAAGGCCCTGCGATGAACTGGCGACTTGTCCGGGGTGTCACTCTGCCTTCGCCCTATGACAGCTATGACAGCTGGGAGAGGCTCCAGCAGCCCTCTGTGACCCTGAGCTCAGGAAGAAGCGGGTTTGGAAAATGAATGAATGAATGTAAGTAAGTAATAAAATAGCTGTATTTCATACATTTTTTCAGTGTTTTAAGAGCTGAACAACGTGGGGCTTCAAAGACACTGATTTCGTTGTAACTTTGCTTCAGTTCATTTTCGTTTTCGCTGTTTCCGTGACAATGACAATAAATCTGAATCTTTCAACTGACATGAAAGCAACATGTTCTCTACATATCCCATGAAATATTTTTTCCTCCTATGAGGTGGGTCACCAAAACACTTTGTACTTGCGCTCCCGCTCCAGGTCGCTGCTGCAGCAGTTGCAGAAGCTCCAGGCACTGATTTCCGGGAAGGTGGTCCCCCGCTCTTGCAAGATGGCCTCCACCCAGACAGGGACGTGCCTCATGGTGGGTGTCGCCGCTGTCGATTGATGTCAATTGTGGTTGATGTCAGAGCAACAACAACTAAAGAGGGTGTATTTACTCGCAGAAAGTGAAATAATTCTGATTTGTTTTGCAGATGATGGCCCTGTGTTTTGTCCTGGTGCTGGGTTCCTTCTCCCCCTGCTTCTCCCCTCTGTCACTCCTCAGCGACTCACCCTCGTCGTCGTCCTCACCCTCCTCTCGGCCTTCCTCCTCCCCCCTGCCATCGGCGGACCTCTACGCCACCACTCAGGGTAGGGTGGCGCTGTTTGCATTCACCCTTAAAACCCACTCCCCATCCATGATAAAAAAATGTGGCTGAGAGAGAAATGGAGAGGACTTTTTTTTGTAAACTTTGCTTTCGCCCCTAGTGGCATTTCGTGGTCATTACAACCCTAAAGCTGAGCCTAAATTAAAGAGTGATTTCCCTGTTTGAAGCAATAAAAGTGCTCAAAATTTCTCCTTCTTTACAATAGTTAACACAGCAAAAATCCAAAACACGCAAACATCAGCTTAATGTCGGGGATAGTTCCGACATTTTATCGTCAGTCATTGAAAGTGTGCGCTTGTGCCGCAGTCCGCTCGCGCAGCCTCCTCTTCTTCGACGAGGGCTCCCCGTTGGAGGAGAGCCTGGCGCCGTCCGAGGGGGAGCGGCTACAGGCCCCAGGCCACAGCCACATCCAGATGAGCCGCTACACGGCTGACGCCCACAGCAACCGCTCCGCCGGGACCAAGGCCGACAGCAGGTCAGAGGCCGAAGAAAGAAAGAAGACTGCGCTACGTCGTTCCCACCGCCGCCGTCCTAACCCTCCGCTCGTCTCTTCTCCCCAGAGAACCAACGGCCGACGGAGCCTCAGAGGTCTTCTGACTGCAAAAGTCCTCCTCGGAACACACCTCCGCCGCCTCCATCAGACCTTCATCATCGTCGTCCCAGCCACACCTCCACCCCAGCTCCACCACCTTTATGGACTCGGTTTCAAAGGGAGCAACTCACTAGAAGTTACCATTCTACACCTTCCAATGCAAGTTAACGCACTCAAGAGCCGCATATAATTTATTGAAAAAGTTATTTTGATACTCGTAGCGCCCATCGGGAAACGGTAGCAGCAAGATTTGTTTGAAATATCTGATTTAAAGATCCAGAAACATTGAGAAGGTGGAGCGGATTTCACTTTAAGAGGCCTTTTAAAAGTTTGTAGCTGTATTTCTACACTGATCACTGAAAAATCAAGCGGAGACGCTTCCGGGCCTTTTCTGGTTTGGTTGCAGTATTGCTTTTTAACCACTAGATGTCACTAAAACCCATAAACCATTTGTCAGACTTCAGACTTCACAGCTTTCCAATCAAGCTCTTCGTCACAAATCACGTAGCTCTTTGAAAAATTAACACTGTGCTATTTTTTTTTTTTTTTTTCGTTAAAGTGCCTTTTGTTTACTTCTAAACACGACCAATCAGGATTAAGGACCATTTTGAGCTCGCCTCTGCGAGAATGAACCTAAATTCTGCTTCTTTCAAATGGCTGAAACTTTCACACCAAAGTGACCGATGACCATAGGTTGGACAGAGAAAAGTATTTCTAAGGAACTTAAAAAATATAATAAAATCGCATATGTAATATATTTGCAGCATTGAAAAAATAGCATATTTAATTTATGCAACCAAAAAAAAAAATCAAGACTGAACTTGTTTTTAAAATTCGTTTTTTTTCTAAATAATGCTTATAAAAAAACGAAAAAAAAAACATTGTATAATATATTCAGAGCATCAAAAATAGCATATTGATATATGCCAAAAAAAGGAGTTTATGTTGTATTTTTGTTAACGTTTTAAGTGCTTTATGTTTGTGTGTGTATGTGTGTGTGTGTGTGTATGCGCGTGTGCGCGTGTGAGTCTTAAACCTGATCCGTGTGTGTCGTCGAACTGTAACGGTGTTGTTTCACTGCTGTCGCACGAAAACCATTTCCAAAGCCGGCGCAATCAAATATTTTGTACAAATATTTTTCTCAACGTGGACATCTGGAAACCAGAAAGTAAACATCAGAAATTTTTCTCAGCTTCAAAAAAAATAAACACATAAAAAACACAAATGCAACTCTTCAAGCCTTCAGTCAAGTGGCTCGCGCGACAGCAGTGTGTGTTGTATTTATTCCTGTGTGTAGAAAATGTGTATATATTGATGAAGCCAGTCAGGGCGACTGATACGTTCCAGGAAGTACAACAACACTTTGCCAAAAACCAGTCATTTTTTAAATTCACTTTCAAACTAAAAGCATACTTTTTTTCCTTTATCAAAAAAACATCATCACAAGACCCAGGTCCTGTCATTCAGTCTCAGCGCACCAGTGTACATAAACAACCCAATGTGCAGTTGTTGTAAATAAGGGCCTCGTTTTGTATTGTGAAACACAATCCGAGACTTAAACCTGTGGAATTGTGGGGAAAAGGGCACATGAATGATGGGGTTTTCTTCTTTTCTTTTTTTAAATAAAGAGGGAAGGGCAGATTCTTCCCCCTCCCCCACTTGTAAAGAAACCTCGACGACGTCGCGGCCGCTCACAGTTCGGACAAAAAAAAAAAAAAAAAAAAAACTGAGATAAATATCGATCAGAACCGAGCACTTCCTGCCGAGTTGTTCCGAAAGGTGCGGCGGCACCAGCATCGTCCCGGGGTTTGGTTGTATAGTACCTTGCATGTCTCTCCATATCCAACTATGTTATCGTAGCGTAGTCCGTAGAGTAGAAACCAGCAAAATATTAAAAAACTGCATCAGCAACTCTGCCTCCGTCCACTTTGTCCGGGTGCCAAATCAGCTGAAGTGCTTGAGGATGAGCTCCGCCCGCAGCTCCTCCGCCAGCTGGTCCCGCTCCTCGAGCCGCTGCTGCACACCGTCGGGCAGCTCCGGGGGGTCGGTCCTCTCCAGGGTCCAGGCGTCCAGGCCCGACTGCAGGGAGGCGTTGTGGAGGACGCAGCAGGCCAGCAGGATGGCCGAGCTCCTCTCGGGGGAATACTGCACAGAGGAGAGAGCGACACTGCGGCACTGGCGGCGCGACAGGGGCCCGGATTTCCTTTTGGTTTTGTCGTCGCACAAAAAAAAAATTGCACGTGGTTGGATTGGCTGTGACTGCCGCTTTGTGTTTGGAGGTTCATTGTAATGTGATCATGTTTGTAGACAGTTATTTTACTCCCCTCTTGATGGTCTCTCAGATTTTTTTCCTTCCAACATGATAGTTTTTGTTCACACTTTTTCCTGATTGCTATTTCTAATCGTGTATGAAAGTATTTCTCATTTTAAAGATAGTTCCTTCTGTTTTTGTTTTTTATCCGCAAGATAGATTTCTTTGAAGATTCCCTCAAATTTTGGCTGACGGGACATTTGTAGCTGCGTTTCCATCACCCCTAGAGTTGTGCAAAACCTAAACATTGCAAAAAAAAACCCAGGCAATGAGAAAACCTAAACCTTTTAAATATGGCTAAAAGGTTTTGATGCTCTCATGAGGTGGTTTTTCAGACCATACCCATATAGAGGTAGATGGTATATGATTTGACGGAGGAGACAGAATATTTTTGACAAGTGATCAAAGACAAAAATATAACAACCATTCTTGACAGCAAACAAACATAAACAAACAAAAGCAAATGTAATTCTCGTCAAATGTCGCGGGACGAAGATAATTCTTACGAATTACGGCTAATGCACTTCACACCATTCTATGTAAAACACCTGCAAACCGCAATTGTACTTTGTCCAAATGTTAGAAATTTCGCTTTTATTTTGCGCTAAACTGTAAAAACTGGGGGAAAAAAAGCGGCAGAGGCGGAGCAGCTCACCTGCAGGTAACCTTTGGCGCCATCCAAACACCTGAACCTGGTCTGGATGGCTCTGAAGGTCCTGTCCACGATCTCATGCGTGGCCTCGTGGGCCATGTTGTACTGGAGCTCTGCGGAGGACCGCGGCTCGTCCACCGGGCTCATCAGCCACTTCCTCAGCGGGTAGCGACAGTCTCCTGCAGGAGAAGTTGAACCAGGTTGACACAGGAACAGCTCACTTCCTCTTCCACTTTGTTTTTGTCGGACTGCCCTGGCGCCTCAGCCTCACCCAGCAGCCAGCCCTCCTCCACCTCCTGCAGCTGCTGGTAGAGGGCCGACCTCTCCAGGATCTCCGTGTCCTTGAGCCCGCCGGGCCAGTGCGTCTCGGCGCTGAGCAGCAGGCCCCGGGAGTTGCACACCAGCTGGCAGCCGATAGAGTGGTAGCCCTTCCTGTTCAGGTACGAGTAGTCCTCGCTGTTGGGGGATTTGATGGTGACCTGGAGGTGGTGAGGGCGAGAAGTGCGTTAAGGTTAGCGCTGTCGGCAGGAGGCGCCGACGCTTCGTCAAACGACAGACCTGAACGCAGTCCAGTACCCCCAGCACTGAAGGGAAGCCCGCCACCGCCTGGAACTCCTGGAAAGACTCCTCCCTGCTGGACGCATCTCTGATTGGACAGAAAAATAAAAAGAATCAGATGGAATTGTACGGCAAAGCAACTGAGGCCAAATCCATTTGTCATTAGTTTCGAGGTAATATTTCAGTCCTGACCGGATGTTGCAGTCATGTTTATGGATGACACCTCCTGGTGAATAACTATTAAATACATATATAGAAAAGGGGAGATTTTTTGTAAAGGTCACTTTCAGAAAAACAGCTTTTTTTTTTTTTGTTTTTAAATAATAATTAGAATTGTATGGAAGTGCATTGAATTCGCTAGATAAAAGAAATAGGCACCTTATCTCTTAATTACGAGAAAAGATCTCGAGATACGAGATGAGGATCCTTGAGGATCTTGGGATTTGTAACAGGTGCCGTACAGTTTTGTTTTTTTTGAGTCACTACCAAACCAGTTGGGTGCATTTCAAATGCATGAATTTGCATCCATGAAGCAGAAGTGTAGTGTTGATTCAACTGCTCCTGCACAAAGAGCCACATCCAGCACGTCAGACTGGGCTTCCCACCTGGACCATCCCAACCATTTGAGATGCCTGCACAGTGTTGACATGCTAGTATTAACACCATCCTCATTAAGAAATGCAAGTATTTCCCAGTGTCTCAAACCAAGAGGCTAGTTATAGCAGATTAACTGCGACAGCGCCATCATTGCCCACTGATTAGAATGGATTTACAGACGTTTCCTTTTTCTTTATTTTATCTTGTAATTACCAGATCTTTTCTTGTAGTTATCAGATCCTGATCTTACAATTACGTGAAAAGGTGCCCTTTTTTTTTTTTTTTTTTAACCCAGTGAAGGCAATTCGCTTCCGTAGTGTTGAAATTAGGTGTGAGTACAAATCTAAAACTGGATATTCAGAGAAGCACAAAATAAATTCTGCCCTTGCACAAAATCAAAGCAGAGATTAAAGCGTTCTTTTTTTTTTTCTTATCACGGAATCACTAAATGTCCACCAATGCCCAGTGTTTGTGTTTTTAGTGTGGCAGATTCCCATTCACAGCATCTTATTGAAAAAAATTAAATTGAAAAGCTGGTCGGCGGTGGATCACTCTGCGGCGCCGCACATGTTGAAAGTGATGAACTGCGGCGCCTTTTCCACCAAGGCTTTGGTCACGTTGGACACACATCTGGACATGGACGCCTGGCTGATCCCTATGGTGTCTCCCATGGACGTCTGGAACGAGCCCGACGTGTAGAAGCCCAGCGCGGCCAACACTTGGACCTCGGGGCTGATGGCCCTGGACCGCTGGGTCCGCCTGCAGAGAGCCTTGACACACAGCATGCGGTTAGTCCCGTCCGGCGGCTTTGCAACGAGCGCGCCGCGAGGCGTGACAACCGAGCGCACGCACCTCACGGAGAATCTCCACCAGGTACAGGATAAACTCCCGGGGGAATCCGAAATGTGCGACGAGGAATTCATCGGAGACCGATTCCAGATCGAAGCGGTCCAGTGTCTTATGGCCTCGACCGTGTAGGAGCAGATCACAGTCCAGGATGGCTATGGAGATTGCCATGCTGAGGAAGAGCCACATTGCATTCCAGGTTGTTTCATATTGGAAACATAGAGAAAGTCAATGATTCAGCGGATTGTCTAGTAACACAGCACAAAATAATTAAAGCTACCCCTGAATTCACTGTATAATTTCTAATGACATAAACTGACACACAGAAAGCAGTGGGATGCTTTTATGTCAGTTGTATCAATACTAACAGCCATGGGAGTCGGAACCAGAAGGGACCAGTATACTCAAAGCACAAAAATACACACAGATAAAACGTATTTGGTTACTTTCCACCACGGAATACAGGGTAGATTATTTAATTTTAATAGTGTTTTCAGTGGTGGCTGAGTCAAGCTTTCTTTTGCCTATTTATATGGAGTTTCCTCTGGTTGGGTAGTTGAACAACTCAAATCTGTGTGCACTGAAAGCGGATGAATTGTCTTAGCTCAACTGCATGACTGCTTCATTGAACTAGGATTAGATTTCGTTTACAGAACCATCATGACCAAAATGGAGGGAAATATTATGGATTATTTTCGTGCCCAAAAAAGAGTAAGTTGTAAGAATTTAGGACTTGACCATGGAAAATACAGGCTGTATTATCATCGTTTGTCATGCAGGCTTAATGCTGAGCATTGTACGTGTCTGCACTGTTGTGTGAAGGAGGCGGAGGAGATGGAGGACATTGAGGAGGCACTAAGTAGCGAAGAGGTGAGTTAGTAAGGAGGCTACTCTTACAGATGGACGGCCATCATAATGCAGATATTGAGGCAAATAGTCATTTTAGAAACTGATGGGATGCACAGTCGTCACACACCGATTTTCCCCTCTAAACGAATACGCTAAGACTCAAAACAAAGTGTTCGCCAATGATGGTACAGAAAGAATTATGACAGGCCTCTACATCTATAAAAATCTGTGTGCTATCTGCACAACCCGCTCTATTCAAGAAACGTTTGAAAAAAAAGTAAGAAAGTAGAAGAACGCAAAGCAAAACCCCAATGCTAAACCGGTCCCCCCCCGATCTTTAGAACAGCAATAAACAGGAATATCTTTTGTTTTGGTGAAATGTGTCTTTATGTGCTTTGACTTTAGAAAAATAATATGTAAATAATATTACTTAGATTGAATGCATTAAAAATTAGTTTGTCTTAAAGAATATTCCTACATTGTATTGCTGCTGCAATTTTAAATCCGTTACTTTTACCAACTTGCATTCCAACTCTTACCAGGTGCATCTACAATATTTCAAGATGATTTCGCGACATGAATGAATTACACGCAAACTAGCCTGCTAGCTAGCTATAGGTCCTAATCCCAATCTCAACCGCAAGTGCGAATAACTAAGACACAAATAATTACGAGTACGACATGATTAAATATAGACGGTAATTGCGGTCACATATCGTATTATGCATGGGTCACAAAATGTATTTTTTGTATTACCTGAAAAGCAGTCAGGCAGCAGCGTCTGTCGACCAAAACAAACCACAAGGCGAATTAATTCGACATACGCAGGAGCAGATTCAACACATGAAGTCACGCTGCTTACGCTTAGTTGTTGAAATTGACACCATCAAAATGAATTGCTGTTTTTTTAAACAAAACAAAACAAAATTAAATTAATTTTACATTTAATTATTATAAGTATATAATCATATTGGCCTACTATATTGCATTTTGAGGGGGAATCAAGTCGTCATTTTCAAAAGCGAAAGCTCGAAAGTGCCTTTGCGAAATCGCTGTTATCATAACACGTCGACGTGGGGAAGATAAACAGAAAAAAGTAGCACAGCTGCTGTTGACGTCGTGTTCCTCGGTCCGACCGGTCATTGTTTATGTTCACCCGGTGCTGAATGTCGGCCTTTTTTCATGTGTTTTCCACCCGTTCACTGCCACTTCGCCAAAAGGACAAACTAATGTAAGTTGCAGCTCTCGGTGATGACGGGGAAACTGCGTGTTTTGCTGCTAGCTATCCACCATTAGCCACAAGCTAACGTTCCCCCCACCACCAGTATGCAGCTCTTGATTAAAACACACACACACATACACAGACGTTAACTTTTTCGGGAATACCTACGTTTGATACCGATAGGTTGTGTTGATGTTTATTCCGGTTGTATGCGTTTTTAAGTAATTACGTCCATAAGGGGATTTACGCAGACAACGTGTACGCACGAGGCCTCGCGCCACTGGAAACGGAGTGAGCGTGTTTTACTGTGTCATAGCACAATAACTACAATCGCTCGATTTGAACCTTACAAAACACAAGTGGCTTCCGGTGAAGCTTAGTTGTTAGTTCGTAACATGTGTATACTGGCGAACTCGATCGGTAGCCGGGTCTGATCGATACTGAGGAAGGACGGGCATTGTTTCGGGAGTGAGCGACCTCAACTCACCTTTGCGCCAAACAGTTTACGCCAGTAAGTAGTCGGATTCGATCAGATAGGACGGGGAATAGTCTTTAAAGTTGCAATAAGAAGCGTGGGCTGGTAATTTGCTTCTGGAAAACAGATTTTATTTTTAAACTCTTGAGTCTTTTGTCTGCAGGGTGGTAAAAACATGGACAGCGGCCTGAGCCCCCAGGATAAGAAAGACTTGGACAAGTTCATCAAATTCTTTGCTCTAAAGGTAAGATTTGCCTGTTTGTTAGGATTTTTGGTATTTCAATGGGCTGAAGAAAAAAACTGGCGCCCTCATCCTATTGCAACTTGCAGACCGTCCAGGTGATCGTCCAAGCCCGTCTCGGGCAGAAAATCTGCACCCGCTCGTCGTCGTCGCCCACCGGCTCCGACTGGGTAAGGTCCCCGTGACTCAGCTTCGCTCGACCATCTTTGAAAAGCCCTCTTCTCACTATGATCGCCCCCATTCCTCTCCCACCCCAGTTCAATTTGGCCATCAAAGACATCCCGGAGGTGACTCATGAAGCCAAGAAGGCGCTGGCCGGCCAACTGCCCGGCATCGGCCGCTCCATGTGCGTGGAGATTTCCCTGAAGACGTCAGAGGTAAAGACCTTAATAGTGTTGGACTACTAGATTGGTTTTGGTCTCAAGACCTTTTTAATGGTCTCGGCCTCCTCTTGGAGACATTTTTACTATGTCTTGTCTCAATCTCACTGCGATAAAGTTGATAAAGTGATAGCTCGATAACGTCTTTGTCGTTCCAATCAGGGAGACTCCATGGAGTTGGAGACATGGTGTCTGGAAATGAACGAAAAGTGAGTAAAATGTGGCGCTAGCTGCTTCTTTCAGCGCCCTCAGACGTTCAAGGGGTCGTCCTCATCCTGGGTTGATCTGTCGTCCGTCCCCACTGTAGGTGCGACAAGGACATCAAAGTGTCCTACATGGTCTACAATCGCCTCTCAGTCCTGCTAAAGTCTCTGCTGGCCATCACCAGAGTAACACCCGCCTACAAACTGTCCAGAAACCAGGGACACGACTACGTCATATTATACAGGTGAGTGGCGCATTGACTTGAAAGGTGCTCGTCTGCGCTTTTCCCCTGAACGATGGGAGCCTCACTGATGCTGTGATGTCTGTCGTCCCCGTCCCCCCCCCACCCCCCGACATCCAGGATTTATTTCGGTGAAGTCCAGCTGAGTGGACTGGGAGAAGGTAACGGCTGTCGGACCCTCTCCGCTAATTTGCCCTCATCGAACACGAACCGTTGAATATACAGGACGCCCAGTAGCAGCTTTGTGACCAATGAGATTTTTATTTTCTTTTTTTTTTTTTTCAGGTTTTCAGACGGTGCGCGTCGGCGTAGTCGGCACCCCGGTGGGCACGGTCACTCTCTCCTGCGCCTACCGCACCAACCTGGCATTCATGTCCAACAGGTAGCGAGTGCAGACAAATATGAAAAAAAAAAATGCTTCACTCACTGTGTTAAAGATCCCATATGTTTTGCAGAAATGGCTGTGGCAATTCTGATTTGAAATTGTAGTTGTCTCCTTTGGAATACGCCGAAGGTCCTTAAATAAAAAAAGAGAAACAAAGTTTGGGAATTAGCAGGATTAGCTTTTTTCTGGCTCTCCATAGTTTTTTTGAATGCAAAATTCATTTTTGAAAATGAGAGTATGGGAACTTTACATTCTTTTTGAATGACATTTTTAAAA
Source organism: Thamnaconus septentrionalis (assembly GCA_009823395.1). NCBI lineage: Eukaryota > Metazoa > Chordata > Actinopteri > Tetraodontiformes > Monacanthidae > Thamnaconus > Thamnaconus septentrionalis. The sequence goes on from CM020501.1 coordinate 27,850,949, forward strand.
GCATTTTTCTTCAATTTTTCCTTTTTTTGTTTGTTGCTCTGCTGCTGCTGCGGCGTCGGGTCTCTCTGAAACTTTCCCCTCTGTCTCTCGCAGACAGTTTGAGCGCTCGGCGCCCATCATGGGGATTATCGTGGACCACTTTGTGGACCCCCCCTGCAGCGGCCAGCGGCCTGCCAGCCAGGGACAACCCTGCAACTACAGGCATATATTCCTCACAGTCGCCGCTCATTCAGAGTTCAACCAGCAGAGGGTGCCGTCCAGGAGGAGCAAAACTGCTCCGTCACTGATCTACATGTGTGTTTTCTTTTTGTTTGTGTTTCCAGGCCGCCCGAGGACGACGACGGGGGTGCGTTCGCGGGGGTCCAGGACTCCCAGGAGGTGTGCACCACCTCCTTCTCCACCTCCCCTCCCTCGCAGGTGAGGACACGCCCTCTTCCTCCTCCTCCTCCTCCTCCTCTTCACTTCCTCTCTTTAATTAACCGCGTAACTTCTGCTCTCTGCCTTTTCTCCCCTTCGCACTCTCTTGACTCTCCCGTCTTGTCGTTACGCTTTACTCGGCCCCGCGGCCCAGTGCGTGTGCACTCTGAGCCCCTCGCCCTCTAAGCAGCCTAAGCCCGTCCCCCTGGACAGCCTGCAGCTCCCGCTGGCCGCGGGACTCGTTACTCACACCGTGAGTCCCAAGAACTCCGCCCCGGCTGCTGTGAGAGTGATCATTTAGGTGGAAGGGTTAAGTCAGGGCAGCTGGACGCCTTGTTCTTGGCATCTTGAAATCTCTTCAAGATCAGTTGCCCGGACTCAACCCTTCCACCTTAAGATGACCTGGATGACTGAGAACCTGCACAGACATCATTTAGGTCCATCCCAAAGCCTCCGTGGCCACTTATATTTTTCTAACCAAGAGTGATTTCCTGCCATGACCACTGACTCATCCCACCACCACCACCACCACTGCATGCTCCGCCGTAGACTAAACACCAGCAGAAAGTGCCGATGTTTCACCTGTTCCCTCTCTCTCTGTCTCTCCACCAGCTGTACGCGTCCAGGTTGTCATACCAGACGTCTGCTGGCGAGCTCTGCCAGCCAGCGTCCAACCCGGGCCAGGTGAGAGCGCCGCCACACTCGCGGATCACTGTTTTTAATTTATGATGATTAGATTCATAAAAACTTAACATACTGCCAAAATTACATTAATAAGTGTATAATCGGTCAATAGTTTGGACACACCCTCTAAATTTAATGTCTTTTCTTTCATTCTCATGACATTGCAGTTTCTCACTGAAGGCATCAAAACTATGTATGAACACAAATGGAATTATGTAGGAAACAATATGTGTAAAATAACTCAAACACATTTTATATTTAAATTCTTCAAAATAGCCACCTTTCATAAAAAATATATTTAGAGTTATTCAACGTGTTTTTCTTTGCTGAATAATTACATATATCTTACTCATATACTTAATGTCTTCAGTATCTATCTGTAGTGTAGAAAGTTGTAAAGAAAAAAAAAATGCATGAGAAGGTGTGTCTAAACTTTTGACTGGTAGTGTACGCACGTACACACACACCTACACCTGATCCCAGTTAGCTACCTACACCATATTTCTAAGGAAGCCTGGTGTGGACAAGCTCGCCTGTCATCGAATTTTGCAATTCAGATCTTCTTCAAATAAACCAACGAAGAAGAAGGTGGACGAGGTATTCAGGTTTGGGTGCGCAGGCCACCGTAGTTCACTGGCAAGCTCAGGAGGGGGAGGGAAAGTGAAAGACGCTGCAATCTAAAATGTGAACACTTGACGTCGCCGTTTCTTTCTTGAAAATCTCCAAATATTACTCACCTAACCTTTAACTCTGTCTACTACACCCCCTCCCCCTCCACAGATGGCACATGCCGGGAAAGAGGGCGGGGTCGCGTCTGCGCCCGGCCAGCCGGTACACGCCGCCGACGCCGAGCACGCCCCCAACACACCCGGCAGCAGGTAGTGAGTTCGCCCCTCCCCCACCCCGACCTGAGCGAATCCCAATTCGGGTTTCGCCTGCGCTCGTGATATTTTTTAAAATGTCATTTAATGTTTTTCTTTACGCGCGTCTCGGCTCCAGCGGCAACGAGGGCGGCAGCCTGTCGCAGAGCGGCGACGAGGGGGGGAGGAGGAGCGCCTCGCCCACCGACCCCGTGGAGACGCTCAACGCCTTCACCAGGAAGAGGAGCGCCTTCAGGAATAAACCCAGCTCACAGGTGTGCACACACACACACGCACACACACGCACACGCACGCTTCTTACTTCATTAGGACATTGGCTCTAAATTGGTGGTGTGTGTGTGTGTGTGTGTGTGTAGGTCCCAGCAGCCACTCTGGACCTGCCCTTCTCTGAGTTTGCACCCCGGAGCCTCGACTCGGAAGAGAAGGATCCCATGGTGACGACAACTGACCTGCAATGAAGTCTCTCAGGCAAAACAATGTTTTATCATATAACAAATGGTGTATTTTCTGTGTGTGTGTGTGTGTGTGTGTGTGTGTGTGTAGATGCAGCCCCCAGACTCGCCCCGCTGCCCGTCCCCACTGCAGACCAGCCTCCACTCACAGAGCTCGGAGGGATCTGGACCGCAGGACGACTTTGTCATGGTGGACTTTGTATGTAGTGGCTCGCATAATATACAATAATTGAATCATTGGAATTTTTTTTTTTTCTAATAACTCAGTGTAAAAAAAACAGAAAAGAAAAAAAGATACACCTATTTCAATTTCAACCATGTAATTTTAATTTTTCACCACTAGATGGCAGCATTGCAAACAAAAGGTTTCCAGATTGGCATAGTATATTAACAAATTGCAATAAAGATTGCATGCATGTATTTTTTTTTTATTCCGTTTCAATCAGCAGTTAAGTTCATCACTAAACCCCTTCTGTTCTGTCTTCCTGTGCGCTGCAGCGTCCGGCCTTCTCCAAGGACGACCTGCTCCCCATGGATCTGGGCACCTTCTACCGGGAATTCCAAAACCCCCCGCAGCTGACGAGCCTCTCGCTGCACATCAGCTCCCAGTCCATGGCCGAAGACCTGGTAACGCAAACCGCCCCGATTGCAATCGCAAAATAACCAACGCGTGACCGGCGCGAAGGTCTCACCGGTTTGTTTTTTTTCTCTGGCGCTCGGCAGGATTCGCTGCCGGAGAAACTGGCCGTTTACGAGAAGAACATCGACGAGTTTGACGCCTTCGTGGACATGCTGCAGTAGGAGGAGGAGGAGGAAGAAGAGGAGGAGGAAGGGAAGGAGGACGTGGCGTTGAAAGAGACTGAGATGGAAGGAAGGAGAATCACAGCAATCTCCAAGTATCCCCACCACCCAACCCGGTCAAGAACCCACCATGCTGTAAATACTACGTCACGTATCGACAAACAACTGGTCGTCAGTGTTTTTTGTTGTCTTTATCCAAGAACGACTCTAGTCGTTTTTCCTGTCACTTTAACGTTAGAGCGGCGCCATGTGGGCGATACGTAAACCTTGTTTTTTTTTTCTCCTCGAGCTCAATTTTGAATTTTTCTTTATTCTTTTAAAATTATAAATGAAATCCTTTCATTAAATCCAAGAACCACTGGTAGTTGGTAACTGAGGGAACACACATTTGATGAAGCGTCCAGCTCCAGTTACTTCTCGTTAAATTTTCTTGACATTAAAATCAGGTCAACAGGTTTAATTCTATACACATTTCTATTCTATACACACACACACACACACCTCTGTTTTTATTAATCGCAAAATTCAGTAGGTCACCTTCGACCCACTTGCCTCTGCCAATCACTACTGCCCCCTGCAGGCTCCGGTTAAACCCACCAGCTCACTCATCCAATTAAAAAAATAAAAATAGAAAATGGCTGTGTGCGCACAATGAAGTGGTTTTCTCAGACCCTGTGTAGGGTTTTCCTACCTTGCTCAGCAACAAGCCTCTCTCATGCTGGACCAGGAAGGCTGGACCTTTAGCAGGTCTGCAAAGGAGTTGGATTGAGGAGGTACAATTAGTTTTATTAATGCCCTGGGAGACGGAGGCGGGGCAACTGTGAGCAACATCAGTTAACCTACCTGCTGTGTAGCGCCACCTAATGGCATCCTGGCAGAGGCTGCAAGACTGTTTGCAAGACCCATCTTCGAAAAAACTAAACCCAAAGGTTCCCCCAGCTGGTCTGGATTTCTTCAAATTGCAATAAATCATCAGTGCAACACGATGCAAAATTTAACATGAAACCGCCTCAGCAGTGCACCAGACGAGCCACACTGAATTGGTCAGAAACACGTTTTTGACGATGCAGATCAGGTTGGACACTCAAGACACTACAGACACATTTCACTAAATTAATCAACCTTTGTTTCTCTGTTTTCTTTTTGGTTTTGGGGAATGAACACGCTAATTGCACAAACACCTTTTCTCACAACCTTCATGAAGGCACACTGTGCAACATGTCTATTGTGTGATTTATTTTGTTTGTTTTTGTAAGAAACGTGAAAATGATGTGGGCTGGGGACAGGATCCATGGCAGAGTTTGGTTGAAAGCTTTAATTCGATTGTCCCCTTTGCTGTTTGTGTAGATGTCCCTAATAAAAGCATGGCTGCTCTGTTTAAAAAATAAAAAAAAAGTCTCTGGAAGCGAGTCAATCCAACCGACATCAAGTCTTGGCACCATCACATTGAAAAATATCTATATTTATGCACTACCAATCAAAAGTTTGGACACACCCTATGACTATTGACATTGCAGTTTCTCACTGAAGGCATCAAAACTACATATGAACACACATGGAATTATTACAAAAGAGGATTAGGGCCATAACAAGTGGAAAAAAAATATTAAAGGAGGGAGATTTTTATTTAGGTTTAATTTTGAGTTTTAAGTCTAAAATGTTTATGTTGATATAAATTGCAAACTTTTGATTTTATTCATGAAATTTTGTCTTTTTTACATAAACTTTGTCAAAATTTTGACTTTAATTTCATAATTTCAACTTTATTCTCAAATTGGAAACTTGATGGAAAAAAAAAAGTATTTTTTTCTTTTTGTGTCCCTCTTCCGTAAATTATGTAGGAAACAATAAGTGTAAAATAACTGACTTCATATTTATATTGTTTAACATAGCCACCTTTCATAAAAGGCATGTTTAGTTATTTATCGTGTTTTTTGCTGCATAATTGCATATCGTTCTCCTTTATTTGATGTCTTCAGTGTGCATCTACACTGTAAAAAGTACAAACGCTAAAGTAAAAACATTGCATTAGATAGTGTGTGTCAAAACTTTTGACTGGTATTGCATGTATTTTTGTTACCCTAGAATTAATCTGTGAATCTCTGAAGCCAAACCAACATAAACAAAAAGCGGGAAGAACTTGTGAATTCTCAAATGGAATTTTTATTGTCGTCGTTCCGTCACACGCCTGCGGGGGGCTGCAGAGGGTCACAACCGTTGATGAGCGTTGATGGCTGCGCACGCGTGAACAAACACTCCCGTATCTTTTGACGCTTTGCGTTTCACCCAGGCCACTGTTTGTTTGCCCCCCCCTCCCCCTTCCCATTTTAAACTGCTACCTTTATTTTGGGGGAAGGAGGTGGGAGGGAAGGAGGAGGGGAGCCTTGGGGTCATCTGCCGTTCCCGCAGCCGCCCACACGCTTCAGCCAGTGGCACTGGCGTGTGGGAGCTTCTACGCATTCTAGAATCAGCTGCTCGCGACGTGCCGGGATGATTCTCTTTTTTTTTTTATTTGAAATTCTCCCCCTCCCTCGCACATCCCCGCTTCTACTGTGGCCCTCCCCCTTTCCCTCCCTCCCCCCCTGGGTTACGTGACTGACGGTAAATGAGAACGTAGACAAAGAAAAGAAAAATCATAACAAAAAAAAAAAAATCAAAATTCACAGGAGACGGGCGGCGATCGCCCGGTGTGCAACCCCACATTTTAAAAGTTGCTCAGTCCACTCGAATGTCCGTTCCCCTGCTAATCACCCTCACTCCCCCCTCCCCCGCCTCCCTCGCTAACGGTCCAATTGGTGTGAGGTGGGGTGGAGGGGCGGGGCTTAAATGTCGAGGAGATGGGCGGGGGAACCCGCGAAGACCTTGACGCTTCAATCTCACTCCCACTTCCCCTCGGGTGCGAGGCGCCTGTGTCCGACCGCCGCGTCCAACCTGCTCAAACCCGGTCGGCTTGAATAAAAAGGGGCGGAGCTATGTGAGCGTGTGGGGTGGGGGAGAGGTTGAGTTGAAGCCAGCATCTGTGCACGCTACTGGGAGGAGGAGGAGAAGGACGGTTGGATGGAAGACGTCCGGGGAGGCTCGACGTTTTCTTCCTGGGCGTTTTTTGTTGTTGTCGTTTTTTTGGAAAAGAAGAAGAAGAAGGAGACGAAGAAGAAGAGCGGGAGAGTTGGGAGGAGAAGTGGGCGGGGCTTCAGGCGGTGTTCAGTAGGTCTTGTATGGCTTTCTGCTGCGTCTCGTTCAGGGCGGCCACGCACTGCGTCCACAGTCCCGCTGACATCTGGTGGAGGGAGGGGGGAGTTGAGGAGGGAGAATGGGGGGGGTGGTGGTTAATTAGACTGGGACTTTACTTTCAGGAAGCAACGGAGCAAAAACAACGAGCTTGGCTTCTGCGGAGGCGAAGAGAATTGAGACGCTAGCGAGATCTGCAGTCCGCTAATGAATGAGGAGCAAAGGAGTCGGCATCCTTCTGTGTCGTAGTGGCATTAAAACAAGACATTTTGCATTTGTTTGGTTTGGTTTTGATTTCACCGTGAACAAGTTCAAAATGATCATTTCAAAAATCAAAAGCTCAACTGCTCCTGGGAGAGCGAAATGAGTAAAATGCTGAAGATTTCATTCTGGATCAGCCACCGACAACTGCACCCTCGACTGCGACCCACCTGTACTTGACGAATGACGTTGGCCAGCCGCTTGCTGCAGGCGTCCTCGCTCTTTATCGACTCGTTGGCGACGCCGTCGGCGATGATGAGGAAGATTTTGGGGAGGTTGGAGTTGTCCGGCCCGAGGACGATGGGGTTGTTGCTGCGGCACAGACGACGGAGAACAGTCAGCTCTTCTTCCTCCACTTAAAGTGGGGTTTGTTTTTTGGCGGTTTCAAACTTACCTTTCGATGAGGTCGCACAGGAAGTCGAACGTGTGCACCGCCTCCTCCTTGTCCTCCTTGAGCGGCAGCCAGCCGAGCCAGTGCGGGAGGATCTTGCTGACGTCCACGCACGCCGGCCGGAACCTCATGACCTTGCCCACGGCTGAGACGCAGTTCTCCGTGGCGTTGATGTTCTCCTTGGAGCGCGAGTCGGGCGCCTGGATGACGCTGACCAGCAGGGGGATGGCCTCTGGTGGTGGTGGTGGGGGGAGGGGGGGAGGAGAGGAGTACGCTGTCAAGGTTAGCCACACACAACCACCACCCTCACACATTGCCCTTAATAACATAATATTTTTCATTTTAATTGATTTTATGTATTGGGACAAATTAAAAGAAAAACAAAATGTTCAAAAAACATGAATTTTCAATTTCGGATTTTGTACTCTTGTGAGTGAGCAGTAACTTCACTTCCAAAGAATCCACCTTGCTTTGCTATTGTCGTTTTTCCCAATCTAGAATTTTTCCAGCCTGGAAAACTGCTGCAATGGTCTGCCAGTTAGGAGTGATGGCCACCTACTGCTTTGGCATGTGCATTACACTGATCGCTCGAGGCAGATTTTAGATAGAACTAGACAGAGATAGATAAATAAAGATAGATAGATAGATAAAGATAGATAGATAGATAAAGATAGACAGATAGAGATATATAGACAGAGATAGATAGATAAAGATAGCAATAGATAGAAATATATGGACAGATAAAGATAGATAGAAATATATAGATATAGAGAGATAGCGAGAGATAGATAAAGATAGAGATATATAGATAGACAGACAGAGATAGATAAAGACAAATAGATGGAGATAGATAGATGGATAGACAAAGCGGCTGGGTTTCCCACCTGTGCAGTACTGGCTGTAGTTGTCGCCGCCGCACTGCGCCATGACGCCCACGCCGTAGGCCGCTGCCTGGCGCACCTCAGGTCGCAGGTCGCCCAGCGACTGCAGCATCTGGCCCAGGAAGTAGCTGGCGTACTTGAAGGACGAGGGGCTGCAGTGCTCCACCACGTCGTCGAAGATGCACAGGCCCCACTGCCGGTCGGCCCAGGGCCTGTCGGGACACTGAACGCAACCAGCAGTTCTGTCAGCGTCGGGGTGGGGGGGTCATTTTGATAGCGAAACAACGAACAGGGAACCAGGAAGTGGGCTTACGATGAGCTGGACGATGAGCTGCAGCAGCTGCTCGAACCAGGGCAGCACCTTCTCCTTGTAGCTCCTGAAGACGGCGTGCAGGATGTCCGACACTTTGGTCAGGATGTAGACGTCGTTCTCATCCTGGTGGGGGGGGAGGAGGGGGCCACAAACAATAGCTGCATTTCTATGACTGTTTTTCAAAAAATAAAAGCGCCATTTCTTTTTGGTGTGAGGTGCATCAGCCATAATTCTCGCCAAATCTCCACTTTGAGGAGGATGGAGGTACAAAATTTCTTGTATATATATATATCTTGAGATTTTTCCAAGTTTAGTTGTTTCCATGACCAGTTTTTGATTGCAATATTAAGGTTTTTGGCGCAATTCTAGGGGTCATGGAAACGCAGCTAGTGCCTCGTGTTCGGCATCCTCGACTTTTTGGTTGCGCTGCGGGGAGCGACGGTTGAGGTATTGCGGGTTCGGGGGTCGTTTACCTCGTCCTGTAGCGTTTCCTCCACCTGCTCGTCGTAGTCTTCGTCCCGCCTCTTGTCTGTGATGGACGGACGGACAGACAAAGAGTTAACATGACGCTCGCCGCGAGTCCCCGCGCCGCCTCCGAAGACGGACACTCACCCTGTCTGAGCTCCTGGTTCTTGAAATGCTCCTCCAGTTTTCCCTTCAGGATTCCCCCCAGCTCCTCGAAATGCTCGTTGCTCAGGCAGCCGTCGCCCATCAGCTCGATGCACTTTGCAACAAAAAAACATTCCACAGGTTAGTTGGTGATGAAATGAGACTCGGGGGCCGTCTACATGAACACAGATATTTTCTTTTGAAATATTTGGCCTTTTATCCACACGTAATTGCATTTGGAGTGTAGTTTTTTTGTGACTTTCTCCAATAAGTCTGGTTACAGTGGTTGTGTGGACAGGAAATAATGCAATGATCTGTTGTCGCTTGTATGTTACCGTTCTTTGACTGACGACTCGCAATTCGCATTTTGTTGAAATCTGTTGATTTTGTACTCGTGTGAGTGAGCAGTAACTCCACTTCCAAAGAATCCACCTTGCTTTGCCATTGTCGTCTTTCCCAATCTAGAATTATTCCAGCCTTGCGATCTGTTATAATGGCCTTCCAGTTGAGAGTGATGTCGCCACCTACTGCTTTGGCATGTGCATTACATCGATTGTGAGAGGCAGATTTTGCAGTTTTACATGGACGGAGATAGTTGTTAAATCACACTGTTGGTGTGGACGGGATTTTTTTCTGGAACCAGGAGCCAAAAACTTTATGACTGATGGGGGCATAGTGGGTTCTAAAATGTGACAGAGGGGGTGCGGAGCAGCAGCAGATGGATGGAGTGTTTTGGTGACCCACCTCATAGGAGGAAACAATATATCATGGGATATGTAGAAAACATGTGCTTTAATGTCTATTGAAAATGAACAAAAGGCAAAGTTACAACAAAATCAATGCCTTTGAAGCAGAACCAGGATTTAGCTCTTTATTTTTTAGCTCTTTTGAAATGACTCTTAAAACGGATGAAACGCAGCTATTTTATGATTTACTCACTATTAACACCGTTTCTTCAAGTTTAGCGGGATGTATTAAAAAAAAAAAAAAGTTTGCCCATGCCTGGCCGAGGAGCACCACCCTTCCCCGACCCCCTGCGACTCACCTTGGCAAAGGAGTGCATGATCTCCGACAGGACGTCCGAGTCCGGCTCGGTGCCGATGGACTTGATGAGGGCGTCGCACATGAAGTGCCACATCTGGGTGAGGTACTCGGGCCCTCGGACCCGCGCGCACTCCAGCAGGAGGGGCATGGACTCGGCTGCGGCCACCCGCACACGTAGTGCAGTTCAGGAAAATAATTATAATTAAAGCTGCAAAAATGTTTCAATACCGTTTAAACAGGACAAGACAAAGGGAGAACAACGCAGAGCCGTTCAACCGCGGAGTTTGGTCCAGAAAGGATATCATCGTGGAAGTAGAACTTGAGCAGAGGAACCATCAGCTTCACCACCTGCTCCGTGTACTCCACGAAGCCCTCCTTCAGCTCTTTGGCGTAACACACCTGAGGGGACGACGAGGACGGAGACGCGTCAGGACCTCGTATCAAGGTCAGCCAGGTCAACTTGTGCCACATTGTCCGGCTCAGATCGCTCACCAACATCTGGCAGGCGGTGGCCTTCTCCTCCAGGCCAGCCGTCTTGATGCCGAAGCTCTGCTGGTCGCCCAGGTTGACGAACTCCCAGCCGTCGTCCTCCGATATGTTCTCCATGTCCTGGGCTGCAGGGCACAGAGAGATGAGAGGTTTAAAATGAAAAGCAGGACTTAGATGTTGCAGAATCCCGTCTTGCAATTCTGCGTTTTTACATTTAAAAACCTTGGTACCGCCACTGGCTATTGATACCATTTTACCTCAAATATTATTTTACTTCTTTATTTGTATTCTTCTTTTACTCGCAATGAACTTTTTTATGAGCCGATTGCTGATTGTGCAGCTGAGAAACTGAATTTACTTCAGGACAAATAAAGCACTTATTTATATATCCATGCGTTTCCATTACAGTTTTTTGCAAAACAAAAGCAATATTTCTAAAATTTCAACAAAGTACAATTGCAGGTGTTTCCATTGAATGGTGTGAAGCGCATAAACTGTAATTCTCATAAAATCTCGCATCGGGATGAGATTTTACGAGAATTACGTTTGTTTTCTGTCAAGAATGGTTGTTATATTTTTCTCTTTCTTCGCAAACAGAGGGCTAAATATGCCGGGTGTGACTCACTATCCAGCAGGGCAACCTCTGGCTTGATGGAGGCCGTCTTCATCAGGGGACCCATCACCACGGGCAGGTACTGCTGGAACTCCTTGCCCAGGATCTTGCACATCCTGGCCCAGGCCGAGATCATGTACGAGATCTGGAAGCCAAGAAGTCACGGCGCAATCAATTGACGGCGCCGCCGCTGGAACATTTCCAGTCCATTTCCAAGTTTTTTGCCTTCGTACCTGAGGGTCGTCGTCCTCCAGGTCGCTGAAGTCCGTCTGGGTTTTGAGGAGCAGCTGCATGACGGCTGAGGCGTCCGGCATGAACTAGAAGGAGACACCAGTGGGCTTAAGAACAGCACTGTTGGGATTACTCCATACAAGTAATCCAACTACTGATTACTCCTTTTAAAAAGCAATCCAATTACTACTTTGACTACTTTGTTTGATAAGTAATCAATTACTAATTACTTGAGTTAAAAAAAGAAAGTAACAGTTGAGAGCAGCTTGTTTCCTGCACACAACAAACCACAATTCTTTCATTTAGACAAGATGAACTCAAAATGTTTGCATTTCCAGCTACAAATGCAATCGCCGTTTCCCGCCGCCATGCTCGTTTTGGTGCGTCATCGCATATCAATGACCTTACATCATCAATCTGCGACATCATTGTTTTCGGTTGTTTTTCTAAATGGAAGACATAAATGGAGCCGCGATGGCACCGCAGACGTTTTTGGCATGAATCGAGGGTTGGGCCGAGAGGTTTTTAATTTTCATTACTTTTTTAAGGCTCGTATCCACTTTAAAGCACTTTGAGATAATCAATTTGAAGGAGAGAGTTCCATCAATGAAACCCATTGATATTCAGACGCACCTTCTCCTTGCCCACGGCCAGGCCGATGAGGCTGATGCACTCGATGGTCTTGCCGCGGAGCAACCGCAACTCCTTCTGCACGGCGTTCTCCACGATGTCCTTGAGCGACGGCATGAACAGGTCGTAGTACGGCACAAACTTCTCCTCGGCCGTGTCGGCCACCGAGGCGATGGAGGTCACCACCTGCTCCAGCACCAGCTTGGTGCCCTTGTGGATGAGCTGGGAGCGAGCGAAGGAAGACACACGGCAGGGTGAGGGGGAGGGTGCGGCGGAGTGGGAAGACGTTCCGACAGTGGCGGCGGCGGCGATTTCGGCGTTACCTCCTGCAGCTTGACCACCATGATGTCGCGCAGGTGCCGCACCAGGCTGTCCAGGTAGGGGATGAGCAGCGACTTGGGGCAGTCCTCCGTGAAGTTGATGAGGGCGGCGGCGGCGTGCGCCTGCACCCGCGGGTTGCTCTGGTCCTTCATCGTCTCCAGCAGAGTGGAGATCACCTGGGGGGGAGGGGGGAGGGGCGGTTAATAGGGTGTCATGGCATCAGCATGGCGTCGTGTTGAGGGATCAGTGTGGGTGTGACCATGATGACGATGTGTTCGTAGCTCAACTAGTGCTTAAAAGTAATCTTGGTACCTTCTCGTGGAACTTCTTCTGGAAAGTGGGGGCAAAATCTGTGGCCATCTGTCCAATGGCGTTACAGGCGGCGTAGCGGACCCTCGGGTGCTGAGGAGGAGGAGGAGACGAGTGTTGGCGTGAGCTGTTCGACTGCACCCCTCTGCGGTTTTTCACTGAGACTTTAGAGGCTCCTCCCCTCTCCCTGCCCTCCCTCTCCTACCTGGTCGGTGCAGAAGAGCAGAACGAAACTGACGATCTCTTGCAGGATGGCCTCCATCTGCTGGTGGCAGCCCTCGCCGATGGCCGACAGCGCCATCAGCCCGGCGTGGCGGTACTTCCAGTCAGCTGCTCGGAGAGGGAGACGGGATTGAGGATTTGACGCTGAATTTAAATGGAGATCCTTCCTGCCAAGAGCTATTAGCCTCTAGAACTCTTTCCCACTGGGTGACAAGACAGCACTCTGGACACTTTGTGCCTGGACTCAATGGCAAATAATGCACCAATATAATAACAATGTATTAAGGCAATAGCTAAAAGATAAACACAGAAAGAGAAGTAATAAAATAAATGAATACAATCAAACCTAAAGTAAAATGAAACCACACAGTGAGGTGGAGCAGCATCATTTCAACAGATTTTGAGGTTTTGAGTCTGGATCCAGGAAGAGGGTCTGTATGTCCCGGAAGGAAACCCTGCTAATCGATGCCTCTGTTTGACCGTCAATGCACATCTGCTTTGGTGGGTTGTTGTACATAGATTGATTTGAAAGTTGTTGCAACAACTGCATAATTTTTTTTTTTTTTTGGGGGTTGTTTTTTTGTAGTGCTGCAACAGTGTAGTGTCCCAGTTTGGAATCAATGAAGTACATCTGTCTACTTATCCATCTATCCATCCATCCATCCATCTACACTACCAGTCAGAAGTTTAGAGACACCTTCTGCATTTTTCTTTATCTTTACAACTTTCTACACTGCAGATAAATACTGAAGACATCAAATAGACATGAAATATATGAGCAAGACATGTAAATACGCAGCAAAGAAAAACACGTTCAGTAACTCTAAATATGCTTTTTATGTGTTCATACGTAGTTTTGATGCCTTCAGTGAGAAACTGCAATGTCAATAGTCATGAGGATGAAAGAAAAGACATACAGAGAGTGTGTCCAAACTTTGACTGGGAGTGCAGCCATCTATCCATCTACCTACCTATCCATCTAAATGCTTCAATTTCCCAGTGAATGTGGCTCAGCGCGCAGTGGCGTTGACTTACGGTTCTGCAGCATCTGCATGATGTGCTGCTTGATCATGGGCAGGATGATCTTGCCGCCCAGGCCGCAGGCGATCCTGTCCAGGGCGCTCTCCCCGGCCACGGCGTTGCTGTCGGGGGGGCAGAGACACAGACTCGTCCAACCAAAAACCGTCGCTCAACTTTCCAAACATCTGCTCCTCCGTGATTGTGAACCAACGCCACCGCCACCTTCTCCCCTCCCCCCTCACCTGTCAAAGTCGTCGTCCTCCAGCTCGTCCGCCATGGCCCACTCGTCGTCGTCCTCCAGGTCCACCATCATGGTCAGCATCTGGGGCACTGGAGGTCACGGGGCAGAGGGGCAAAGTTCAACAACGAGAGTTTTATTTCTTCCCCCTGAGAAACGTGAAGGTGACCTGGACGCTCACCAGCCTGAGCCACGATGGCCGTGTGCTTCCGCAGCATGGCCGCCGCCGTCTCCGACAGCGTGACGATCACCTCCAGCGCCAGCTGCCGTTGCATGTTGGTCAGGTTGGTGTCGGCGCACAGCTGGAGAGGGACGTGTAGAAACAAAAAACGACGATGACAACGACAAAAACACAAAGGTCAAAAATTGCAAAGATCAATCTTGAAGTCAAGATTTAACAAAGATCAAAGAGTGAAAGGTCTGCTTCCACGGCTCCCCTGACTCCTGTGAGGTGTCTACTGGGGGACAGGTCTCAATTACCAAATCTCTAAAAAGATATTCTACGTTGTCATGGTGGGTCTGACTACTGCCTCCAGAGCGCTGTTAACAAAGTGGAAGATGAGTGCGAGCCCTGATCAGAGGGAAAGGTTGGACGCTATGGTGGAGACTGCATCCTATGAAGCTGTGCTTCACGATTTGAGAGGCAAAGAAGAAGACAGACTGAGCTCCTGGGAAATTTTTCACAGCTTTACAAGGCAAACCAGAAACCGAATGCAACATCTTTTGGTGGCGCAAGATGGCAGCTAACTGGGAGCGAGACCCTTGATGCTCCATGTATATCGTTATATGCATGAGAACCATTCCACAGGTAGGAAAACCAATTTACTTTTACTGTGAGTATACACGTTTATGAATGTATTTATAGGCAGTATGTTATGCTTTCCCTAATGTAAAAATCATAACTCAACTCTATAAATCTACATACTGGACATTTCATTCATTATAGGAATTTTGGTGAATGTTTTCACAAACTTGGGTTTGTAAATATTCCAATGTTTGTCTGTTTTTTTTGTGCAGACCCCAGCAAGAATAGTCTTGACATGGAAATAACCAACCACTCCTTAGACTTCGCCGCCGGGAAAGGCCGACGCCCACTGACTCACCTTCAGCGAGAGTTGCAGCGTGGCCTCCAGGTGGGGCCTCAGGTACTTGGGGGCCGTGTCGGCGATCTCCACCAACGACTTGAGCACGGAGTCGTCGCCCTGGTAGCACGAGTCGTGCACCGCCTGTCCAGAGCGGAAAACAGGTCAAAGTTCATATTGCAGAAATTATCCATCGGCAGCAAAGAAAAAAAATAATACCAAGAGCGTTTGTGTGTCTAGCTAGCTGTGTTTCCAGGACAGCTTTTCACAAAATAAAAGCAATATTTCTAAAATTTCAACAAGTACAATTGTGATTTGCTGGTGTTTTTGAAGTTGAGGTGTTTCCATGTCCCGTTTTCTATTGCAATATTTAGGGGTAACAGAAACGCAGCTACCGTCAGTGACTGAACAAACAAACAAGTGTGTTCCGAATGAGGAGGCACGGCACATTTAGCGTGTCTAAAATGTTGTGGTGGGAAAGATGCTGCTGCTGCTGTTGATGCAAGGAGCCAGAATCAGAATCATACTTTGTCATAAGGGTGAAATTTGTTTTCACAGTCTGATCTGACACATACAACAGCGGAGTGCTGCCTTCTTGAGATTATTAAGAAAGTTGATGGTGGATGGAATGAAAGTTTGTCTGAAACTGACTCTTTAGTGAGTGTTTGTCCCCCAATACCAGAAGGAAGGAGAGTGAAAGAGTTTCTATCCTGCTGCAATAACTGCACTCCATGCTGAATGATGAAACTGAATTCCTCTGATGCAACACGAGTTTTCAAGTGCAATTGGGGATTTCATATTAACTTTTATCTTATCTGTACACAGTATGTTGAGTACTTTGATGCACTGATCTGTTGGCACTTTTAATTCTAATTGTGTTGTACATGCTTCAATGACAAAGATCCGTCTATCCATCCATCAAGGGAAAAGGAGCCGTGGCTACTCTGTGGTCTGTGCTTTGCAGGGGATGGCAGTATCAACCACATCTATAAGATTAGAGGAGGGGAGGCCAAAGATATTTGAACAGAGGGGCCTCAGTGTGCTGGCGACGATCAAGTCCCTGCCGGCAGCGCGAGTGGATGTCCGTGGTGCGTCGGTTGAAGGTGAACTTTAGGGCTGCAACTAACGATTATTTATGTTGTCGACTAATGGATGGATTATTTTTTTCAACTAATTGATTAGTCACGATTATCTTCTTTATTTTCACCACCTACTTTTTTTTACTCTGTTGAACCCAACTAGCTTAAATCTCCACACCTGTGTTATACTGTTGTACTGTGACAGCATACGTTTTTAAACAAATGTGTCAAAAATAATGACACACAAAGCATTTACCTTTGACATAGATGTAATATCTTTCAACGTGAATGATCATAGGTATATTAATTCACGATGTGAAGGTTATATGCAATGTTAATGACAGTTTAATACCTTAAACAGATTTCTTACAACTTAAATATCGAATTATCGGTGTTTAAGGTGTTTGTGTATCGCCACAGTGCTACCATGGAGTGCTGGGTGAGCGTCAGAGTTTGGACCAGAGTGTTTCACTGCTTCATTTTCGATGAAATATTCCTAAACTTTAGAAACTTTGGGTCTGGGTTTTCAAGCTTTTTTTTTTCAAGTTTTTTTGCAGGATGTAAACAACGAGCGGCACTGCCACCCTCAGCGCTCAGTACTGCACTGCAGGTACAAATGAGCGCGTAGCGGCTGGACTGTGATTTGAAGCAATTTGCCATAACAGTAACACAATGCGTCGAGGCTTTAAGTCTCGCGTCGCCAAATCGTTGCACCCTAGTGGCCACAGGTGATTGGTTGACATCATCGTCCAGCGCGAGTCAGACTTGGAAGGTCCTACCTGCAGGACGCCTGGCAGCAGGTCAGAAAAGTGTTTCAGCAGGGCAGAGTTGCTTTCGTTCGCCAACACAAAGGAGGCGGCGGCCCGGGCCGCCAGCATACGGATCTGAGGAGGCAGGAGGGCCGAGCAAGTCAAACATGAAGCCGAGCGAAGGCCAAAAATAAAAAATAAAAATGAATTAATCAGCACCCGTAAGGCCTCACCTGTGGGTTGGCCTGGTCCTGCATGCACTGGACCAGCATGCGCTTGATGACTTCCATGTAGTGCTCCTGCTGGTTGCCGAAGATTCCCGGAAAGTTCCTGCAGGAGCACGAGTCCGAGTCAACCCAGGCTTGCTTCTAGAGTCACTTCCTCACATTGAGCTTCCGCGTTGAAACCAAAAGAGCCTCCCCAGCCCGGACCGATGCACCGAGACCCCCAACTCACACCGAAAGCGCCTGCGGCTCCGCAGCCATTCAAGTCAGTGTGCAAGTTCACACCAGGGGGCGGCACGGGCGTGTTTCAGAAGTGTACCAGAAGGGTGACACGGCGCCGCATTGGAAAATTATGCCCCACCGCAGACGCTTTTGGTGTGAATCAGCCAGGATGCTGGACAGAAATTCAATCCTTTGATGCTGAATTTTGGGCCGTGCGAAGAGTGGCTCACCAGAAGATGTGCAGCGCAGCCTCACGCAGGCTGACGTTGTCCGAGTTCACCGAGTCAAACAGGAACTTCAGCAGCTCCTGCCACTGGTTGTTTCCGTCGTCGTCTAAACACAAAAGGCAATAAAAAAAGAAAGAAAAGGGAAGAAAAAAAATAATCAGACTGGCGCTCGTCTGCGGCGGCAACCTCAAATGTGCGGCGGGGAGGTGGGGGCGAGGCGGTTACCGATGAGGTTGCGGGAGAGCTCGGCCGCAATGTCGCAGACCTTCTTGCGGATGTTGGGCGAGGTCTCCTGCTGGATGCTCGACAGCAGCTCTGTTTTGATGGCCATCTGCATGGTCTCAGCGAGGCCAGGGTAGATCTCCTCGAAGGACGACGACAGCAGCCGTCGCAGGAGCACCGCCGCCATCTGTTTGACCTGAGCACACGCGGCACCGGCGTCAGCGCTGGCAAACAATGTAAACTGCAGCACGGTGGGAAGCCGACGTGAGGATGCTCAGCTCTTTGGGCAGAGGTTTTTATCCAGCTGGTTTAACTTCTAAACTTACAAAAAAAATAATCATGAAGAGTAGCTGGAAGATTAAGCAGAGCACTGAAAAAAAAGCTCCTTTTGCACAGCAAACATCCCTGAAAAGCATCGCTTCCAGGCAGAGTCACAACTTTGTCTGCTCCCGTTTCAAGCCTCTAAAAATATCAGGCTGGAGGTGCGGAAAGAGGATCGGGGGCGCACGAGGGACCGAGCAGCTGCTGGACGCTACGGATTGGCCCGCATGCCAAAAGAGTGACTCACAACAAGGCCTCGTGTCAGGCCCGGCTACATTCTGAAAATGCCAGCCATGTGCCACATTCACAGAGAGTTTGAGGGAACACAAGCCGAATCCAGAGCTCATTTACCTCCTGTCCTTAATGGTTCATGACAAAACTATTGGCAACATTATAACATTGTCATCTTTTAATTCATACAGTGGCTCTAGAGATTAAAAGTTGGACTTCTTGGAAGCCTACAAATTAGTCAAGTCTAATTACAGTGTTAAAAAAGGTTTAGCGCTGCCTCCACAAACATGCGCAGGTACATACCTCTTCTGCAGCAGAAGCATCTCTGATGGCCTGCAGCAGGAATGTGATCTTGTTCTGACCTGGGATTGTGTCATAGGTCTCCTGCAGAAAGACAGCGAGTCGTTAGTGGGACTGCACGCACGCGCGGTTAGAACTATCGGGAGGCAAAGCCTCCTGCAATCACCTGCAGATGGGTCACAAGTTAGGGCACAGCGCACATGTCTATGCACCAACAAGTGATCCACCCAATTCCAATATCAACAGATGCTGGGGGTGAGTTGTTCATCTTGAGGGATCAGTGTGGGTGTGGCCTAGTGACAATGCATTTATAGCTTAACTAATGTTCAAAAATAATGCTGGACTGTGGAAAAGCAAAACCATGTTGATTCCGCAATGAAGAGGTTTATTTATTATTCTTGCTGAAACTTCACCCAACTCATGTTGGTTATTTTGACACCAATCAGCCTTCAGTTAATCTTAGTATTCCCAGTGTTTTGTGTCTACCTCCAAAAAGAGGATTCCTGCAGATCCTATATGCATCCAAGTGAACTATCGCCTCTGTGCCTCTTTCTCTTGAATATGTAAAATCGAGCCCAGTGTGAAGTGAAAAGAACTTGAATGGGTTTTAAGTTGAGGAATTTGCATGACAAATAACCAGGGTGGAGTGCAGCATCCGTGTAGTGGGGGGCAGTGAAACAGGTTCAAAAAGCACAAAAACTGCAACTTTGGAGGGACTTTTTGGGAATGTGATGACAATGTGGGCAGGATATCCTATGGTTTAGCCTCAAAAAGTCTTAGGATGCTCATAAAACACCTGGGTAAAGTCCAACATCAGAGATACACTCTCACTTTCGGTTTAAACTGGTCAGACTAAAAGGGCTTGCCATGCTATATCACACCGCAACTGATTAAAAAAAACAGACTTTGCACTACAGACGGGACAAAGACCTACTGTGTGTCTGTGTGTGGTGAGTGTATCAAAAGGATGGATCCCGGTGAGATTAGCAACGCGGCTGACAGTCAGCGGTTTACAAAGAGAACCGCTGACCGGTTGTGTGGTTGGTGGGGGAAACGAATGAGATAAGATTCATCCACATCGCCCCCCCCTCACCAAAAAAAAAAAAAAAGTCGGGTGCTGCTGAGGCAAACCTGGCGAACAATGCTTCACCGCGACAACAGCGTTGCAGGGGTGGTGGTGAGATAAAGCAGGACGAGCAGGGCCAGCGAGACTGAGCCATAACAAATCCCCCCCACACACACACACACACACAAGAGGAATTAATCCAGCGAGAAAGGGAAGAGTGGCGAGCCACATGGACGCAAGTGAAATCATTTGCCACCCTCGGCCGTGACATTTCACTTGGCAAAGGAAACCCCCGCCACCTCCCACGAAAGATGACGTCATTAACAATTGTGGTATACAGGTTAAACGACGAGGAGAGGCCAGACATAAACACGGGTTAGCACGCACTGCCCTCTGAATGAACCGACTCCTCACCACCCCGTCCCGTGGTCACCTTCTTTCACCCCCCGTGTTTAGCCGCAGCTAATATAAAGTGGCGTCAGCTTGCACGAAACCAATAGTTTGGGACAATAAACAGGACCAGCGTTAGTTTTGGACAACCGCGCCCTGTGCGCTAGATTTCGGGAGCAAAAGCCGTTTAGCTTCGAGGTACTTCCCGTTCTCTGAAAGTGACCCCCCAGCTCCCCCTTTCCCCGCCTCCAAACGGGGAAAACACATTTAAAGTCTTATTTGGGAGGGTACGCACCCACGACCACCGTGTCAAGCAAGTTTTACATCACGTTAACACAACTACGCAACATGGAGGAGGAGGAGGTAGTTAGCGTTAGCCGACTGGTGGTTTATCGTTGTCGGCTTCACGTCGCACGTGGGCTACTCGAGTACGCGCGCGCGCTCGCTCGCGCCCTCTCTCTCTCTCTCTCTCTCTCGCGGATAGCAAAGCACGCTAGCACGGCTGCTAACCCCCATGCTAGCGCGGCCAGGGCTCCGCTAACACGCCCCGAAGCTCAGCCTCGGCTTCGTCGTCACCCACCAGCCCCGCTCAAGAAACCTCCACACCTCCCGCCGCCGCCGACAAGACCGACGGTGCCCCCTCACCTCCGAGTGTTTCCTGACGTTGTTGTCAGGGCTCATCAGGTTGGCCAGCAAGAGGTAGAACTGCTGCTGTTCCGCCATTGCAAGTCGAGATCCAAGAAAAAAGACCAGCCGGGTGGAAGAGCGGCGAGATGAGCCCGGCGGATCGCTGCTTCGGTCACACAACACTGCTGGCGCCCTATTGGCTGGATTTATTCCGTCTTCTCGCCGTTCATTGAAGCGGGCGGCCGGGGGCAGGGCCCACCACCATTGGCTCACGCGGCTCCCCGTCGCCAATTGGGTGGAATGGTCCCACATCCGGTTTTGCAAGAGCGTGTAGTTCTCTTTAGACGCAAGTCGACGAGCTAACGGCGGGAAATGACTCTATCGTCGACATGATTAGGCTGTCTGTGTCGTCACACGAAGAAATAAACTATTAACAATGAACAAACAAACAGAAAAACACTACACAAGAACTAATTTGATTTACATTTTGAGCTCTTGTGTTTTGTATAATGACTTGATGTAACATTTGTTTTTTGCAACAAATTACAAATGACTTTTTAATGCATGTATGTATGTGTGACCAGGACCTTTGCTGAGTTATTTTTTCCAAGCCCACAGATGAGTGACAAACTTGAGGATGATGACGTTTTTAATTTAAAAAAAAAAAAAAAACAATGTTGAAGAAGAATCTTAACAATTTTTTCACGTGAGTCCCAGTCAGAAAAATATGAATGTATATAAATATACTATCATATATATATATATATATATATATATATATATATATATATATATATATATATATATATATATATATATATATATATAATTAAAAAAAAACACGTGCTGTTCAAACTTGTCAAACATCATTGTTTTATCTAACTTTTAATAAAGAAAATGAAAATGTGAATAATCTAAGTAAAGTGAGGGAATTAAACTGAAAATGTCAAAATATGGGCCAGAAAAGTATGCAGTCTGCATCATTTCAAACTTATTTTTCTGTTTTGGAAAATTGGAAATATTTCTTTTATTTAAAGACACGAGTATTTGACTTTATAAAATGAGGATTAAATGGAAAACAAGGGATGAGCGCGCGTATTTAACGATCATTTGACAGCCACGACCCATGGCTGAACTGGATGTGTGTTCTGTAGTACGCCAGCAGATGGCAGCCTATCGCTTCAGTGAAGCAAATTTCTTTTGACGAACCTCTTTTTTCAGCCTGAATGTGTCAACCACAGACCCCTACAGATTCACGTGACCAGGCTGAAGTGGAAAAAAGAAAAAAAAAGACGGATGAAGGAGAGAGAGAGGCAGGGCTGCAGGTGAAGATCCCGGGGGCGACGTGCTATTACAGTGTTTTTAGCTGCATGCTCAGAGGCAGACTTCGTGTTTTCTTTCCTCAGACAGCCACAGCCATCCAATGGATGGAGGCATGGATGCACGAGTTTGCCACTGAACACCTCGCTTGTGTTGCTGTTGACAGAGAAAAGAGATGTTGGACACCGGAGGCACTCACCCCAACAGTTATTTGGGTTTTTAGCTATGTCTTCCATTTTGCATTTCTATTTCTGTCACCCAATTAAACACATGTCTTGTAATTGTTTGATTGTGTGTGTGTGTGTGTGTGTGTGTGTGTGTGTGTGTGTGTGTGTGTGTGTGTGCTCACACGTGTGTGTGTATGTTGCCGTCCCAGTCGGAACGTAAACCTCAGCTGGTGCACGGGTGTCGAAAGTCAACACAGCCCTGGGGGCCTCGTTTAAAACGGAGCACGGCCGAATGTTTGAAGCGGCAAAAAGTCAATAAGTCCTGGTTGACACACCTCACAGACCCCGCTTCACAGTTGAGCGCTGTGTGCGCGTGAACAAGTCGACCATTGAGAGCCCAGGGGTGGGGCTTGGGGCAGGGAAGGTGTGTGTCAAGGCTGGGTGCTGCTTTTGGGGGGTAAAAGTGTTGTTGGATTTTACGGAAATGAACGGAGAGGTAATACTGTGGTGGTTGCGTCACATTTAATAAGGCGTCCTACAGTAAATATAATCCCATGGCGAAAAAAACTATAATTTCAGGTCGCAGAGGTCCACGGGAAAGTTAAATGAAAGTTATCTCGGTAATGATAGGGAAGCGCAGTGAGGTTCATTTCATTGTTGACATGAATGAAATCAACACACTAGTTTTGCAGTACTGGAGATTGGTCTTGGTCTCAGAACCACTTTTTAAGGGTCTTGGTCTCGTCTCGGACTCAGAGGCATTTTTACTCGGTCTTGTCTCCGTCTCAGACAGGACGGACTCTAGATTTTTGATCCAAGACTCAGCCAACACTGCAACGACACGTTAATAACGGAAAAGAATCCAGCTGCTGCCATTTTGCACTCTGTTTGTGATACCCAGAGTGACACCCTGCCCCCTTATTACTAGAAAATGTAATATTTAGTTTCATGAAGATTGAAAACGGTTCAAAATAGTT
Source organism: Thamnaconus septentrionalis (assembly GCA_009823395.1). Lineage (NCBI taxonomy): Eukaryota > Metazoa > Chordata > Actinopteri > Tetraodontiformes > Monacanthidae > Thamnaconus > Thamnaconus septentrionalis. Next base: position 27,874,188 of record CM020501.1, read on the forward strand.
GGCAAAGTAGCAAAATGGTAAAGAAAATTACGAAAAGATACCTTTCTGAAAAGAGATGTTGCAGCTTCATTTCGAAGCAAACGTGAATTATAGTGTTAATCTTTTTCTGTTTTATTGTTCTTTTTCTTTGATATATAAAGTATTGGTCTTGTCTTGGTCTCGAACCCCAAATGTCTTCTTCATCTGTGCAATCCAAAAAATCCAACCAAAACAAAGCCATAAAATTCTGTCTATATTCCATTTTGCACAGAAGCCAAGGATTTCTGGAAGGTGCGCAGACTAGTAGCTTACACCCCGCTTGTGCTTTTATTAGGGTTCAATTCTTGCACTTGCAGGTACGGAAACGTGAACAAAAACTGTTTTTTAGGCCAAAAAGAGCAGCCGCCACTAGCTCACAACAGTTGTCATCCAATCAGAGGAGGCGGTGATCGGCTCTGCCTGGAACCCGTCACGCTGCAGATGACAGCGGGGCTGTAAAAACAAGAGCCGGAGAAGGTCGACCTGGAGTTTTGTACAGGAGAGGAGCCATTCATCCTCTCGGCAAAGCTGTTTTTTCTCCCTCTCCCTTCCCTCCCCTCCTGCTCCGCCGGGCTGGGAGAGATGAATGTCCCGCTCTGTTTGGGATGAGGCATGGAAGTGTTATTTGTCTCTTATGCTCCGCCGGGCGCGCTCCCCCTCGGCCGGCTGTGATTTATTAGGGCCATTAGCATCCCACTTTGGCCACGTCAGATTAGCCGCCACTTCATCTAGTCGGTGGCACCTGCCATATTTCCCCCTCCTGTCCTGCCGGTGAATTTAAGGAAGCTAAAACCGAAACAACGCAAAAAGCGAACCCTTGGTCTGTTATCATTTTTATTATTATTAGATCAGTCCGCTTGATAAGAAATTGCAATTTTTAGCTAATCTGAGCGTCCAGGTTTGTGCACACCAGTGGCCAGTAGGAGGCAGCAGCGCAACCCAAAGACGAGCGACGAGTTTCAGAAATATCTGCAAGTGCAGATGCATGCCTTTTTATGTGAGCATGAAATATTTATGGTGAGCTTGCTCACACGATTGAAAAAAAACAGGTGATTTAGAGCACACACACACACACACACACACACACACACTCTCGACAGACGTCCCTCTCCATTCAGAGGAAAGTTTCCCTTGCACAAATAGGAAAGCTTTGCTGCCCCCCTCCCTCCTCTCTTCTCCTCCCCTCCCCTCACACACTCCCATCACACACCCCCTTCATCACTCCCTCCCTCCGTCCCTCCCTCTCTCCCCTCCCCTGCCCTGCACACACACACACACACACTCCGGTCAGCGTGCCACTGTGTGCTGGCGTGCAAACCAGGCGCTCTCTCACTCGTCTCCCTGCGTCCCTCCAGCCGAAGCCCCAGATGTCCGAGCAGGCCGTCTGACGCCGGGACCCTCCCACCACCACCACCACCACCACCACCACCATCACCACCACCAGCAGACCACCAGCAGACCTCCAGAATTCAGCTGACCATGTGGAGCAAGTGAGTCCAGACTGCCTTTTTCATTGTCTTTTCTACTTGTAGAAAGCACGTGGATTCTTTTGAAGGTCCTCTGCCAACCCCCCCCCCGTCACACTTTATCCCCTCTCTCCTCCTCTAACGATCCCTCAGTCTTCTGCTCCGCTTGCCTGAACATCAGGGCAGCACTTCACTCTCGGTCATTTGTCATCGCGCCGTCCTTTGTCCCGTCCCAGACGTGAGCACAGACACCTGCATGCATGTGTGTGTGTGTGTGTGTGTGTGTGTGGTGGCGGGGACTCTGGACCATGTAAGCGCCTGCAGTGTCACAGGCACGGTGAAAAAAACCTGTTAAAGTTTCCAGTGCCAGACTTGCACGTTTACAAGTGAAGAATTCAGCTGTTTTTTGAAGGCAAAAAACAAAAAAATTTCACCCTGCTGCTCGGGGCCAACAAGCTGCTAGTCAGAGTAAGACGGTGGCGTCAGGAAGGCAAGCGAGCATGCTAATAATTAATTGACTAATTCAATAATGACAGCCGTGATATATGGCCAGAAGGTCATAAAGTCTTCAGGGCTGATCGCCTTCTGAATAGTTGTGTGATGGGATGGAGACCTATTGAGGGGCATCAACAGGAATTATGAATGTTCTATTTTGTGAATAAAGAACTGATTTAAGGGTCGGACAAAATGCTGTCTGATCATATTTTGGTGCACGCTCGCACTTTGTCTTTGCCTTTACGAACTTATCCTGTTGCATCTATCCTATCCTATTGCATGTGTTTGGCCATTGGGAGGCTTCACCCACCCAGCTCACTCCACCGCACAGTCGGATTACTTCCTGTCCCTGTTTCTTTGGTTTTCAGTGACATCTGGTGAAACAAAAAAGGAAAAACACAAATTGCACCACCTGCTGTTTGCCTCAGTGCCTTGAAAAAATGTTTCCCTCATTGCGCGTACATGGAACTGCACACTCGAAGAAGTATTTCGAAAACCGTTAATATTTTGCACAAACTTGCGGCCCCACATACCGAAACCTTCTTCCCTCTGCAATGTTACTTTAGCACCAATGGAGAGTGTCGAGAACTGTGTCACACCCCCTCTCACCCCCACCCAGCTGTGCGGCGAAGGTTGAGAGATAGGGAAGAGCAGGCGGGGGACGGGGCTGCAGCTGCAGGGCCCTCTTTAGGATTCCTGCTCCCTACCTCCTCCTTCAACAGGGGCCAAAGCCGGCATCATTAGCCTTGGCAGATCACCCGAGCGGGGGCCCATTGTGGCGCGGCCATGGCACGTTAGCGCGTCTTTTTTCTTCTTCTTCTTTTTTTTTTTACCTCCCGAAACTGTGGCTAAAAAACCTCAGTGGTCCATTCACTGGCGAAAGAGAGCGGCCATTGGCAGATAGTTGGCAGGTCGCACAGAGGGGGCCATTCAAAGTGGTAGGAAGGAGCTGAGAACACCGCTTTCGGAAATGGTCCTCTGTGAATATTTTGTCGGAGTGGGGTGGGGTGAGGTGGGGGAGAGAGGGGCAGACTTTGGATGCCCTCGCCGTGCCCGCTCGCCCGCCAGCGAGTGACTTCTCCTTTGTTTCCGCCGTCGCTCCCTCCCCTCACCCGGTTGGGCTGCGGCCGCGAGTCACCCGGGGTGTCTTGAGGTGTTTCCGTTTGAAATCTCGTTCCGTTTCAGTGAAGCGGGGGTGGAGGGGGAGGTAGCTTGGATGGCATCCAGGTGCGACACGGGGTTCCGACGAGCGGGCCAGTGCGCAGGTCAGCGGCCAGACGGGACCTCCCTCAAGTTTTGTTTTTGATTGCGCGAAAGGGGCCGAAATCACGAGACACGCCATTACTTGGGATTAATTTCCCCGTCTCTCAGCAGGGCACCCGTGGTTGCCAGATCCTGACATGTTCCTCCTTGGTGGAAGACAAGAGCGGACAAAGCTTTTTACCCATCCTGACAGAGAAGAGGGGAGGGGAACTGTTGGAAAAAGAACTGTTGCGAGTTCAGCAAGATTAGCGGCCACAAAAAGAGGTTCATCCAGGCCTCAGGAGAGCAGCGTAGGTGCCCGAATGAGAAGCCCAAACGTCCCTCTGGTCCAGTTCTTGCAGACACAGAGCCGTCGGCGGTGCCTCGAAAAGGCCACTTTTAGAAGTGAGGAGGTCGGCAGAAACACTTTAACACCTCAAAGTTTGGAAATTGCAAACACTGCTACCGGGAATTAAAAAGTTTAAATCAATGTGTGAAAAACACAAAATCCCCTTTAAGCATAAAATCATTCAGTGTTTAAGTTGCACAAGTGAACTGCACTGCAAGTGGTGATATTCACTCCCCTCCCACTCAACCAAACCCTTATAATCTTACTACGCAAAAATTAGTTGTTTGTTCGCCTCAAATGTAATTTTTGTGTGTGTTTGGCATCAGAAATCTTCTTTCCTCCTTCTCCTCCTCCTCCTCGTGTATATTTTTAGCCACGGAGATCGTAACTAGTCAAGCGGCGGGGTGATAAATGTCAGGGTGAAATAGGGAGCCGTGCAAACAATCTATATATGGGCATCATTCCCTGGCCAGCAGGTCGTTTAGCAGCGGGAGTGATGGGACGATGGTATTGTACAATTGTCCAGAGTCGTTTCCCAAAACCTGCTGGATCCTCAAGACGCGCAGCTTCATATTTGTTTTTGTTTTTTTACCGCCACTTCCTTTCCGACCATGCTGAAGGAAATGTGCAGAGATGTTTTTGTCTTAAGTCTTGGCAGTGTTCTCCTCTCACACAGGTCACATGCTTGCCTCCCCCCCAGTCTTCCTGCTGCGTTTTTCCCCCTCCATTAGTCCAAACATACAGACAAGCAGACAGACAGGGTCACATGAATTGGACCCTCTGTTGTTGTTGTTTTTTTTGGTTTTTTTTTTTTAACTCTGGGCAGGTTGTAAAGTTCCTGATGATGTTTTTCCAATGGGTGGGGGAGTCTGGGGGTCCTCCACGATTTAATGCATTTTATCATAAATATGACTCATACAAGTCGTGCTCGATTTGGTTCATTTGAACGCACCGAGGACACGCCAGGACACTTTCTGTCCCTGCAGTCTCACTTTAACATGGTCGATAGGCGCATAATTGCATTGTGGATTAAAGGGCTTTGATAGCTGAATAGATTCGACTTTTGCTTCGCTGCAGGTTTCAGCCTGCTGACAGAAGCTGAGCTAATTCTCCTTGGCTGTGCCTCAGTAGGACATCAGAATGGCTCTCACTCGGAAGATTCCACCTTCAGATGTGCGCTTTCATCTCTCGGTGAGACGAAGATGCAGAAGTTTGCTGCGGGTGCGAGTGAGAGCAGCAGCGGCAGAGCGTCGTTCTGTGCCTGTCCCGTACTGCCGAAGCCTTTAAAAACACATGGAACTTGAGTCACTCGTTTTAGGGGGGTTCAGCAAGCAGATTTCTTAGTCTGGGTTCTGCCTACCTGCACGTCCAGGTAGCAGGAAATGAAATTTCGATCAAGTTCATCCTGCTGTGCTAAATTACCGCAGCCTTCTCAAAGACTCTTTCACAGGACAAGAACACTGAGGCGACGTCCAATCAGGACGCTGCGCTTGGACTTCCAATCGAGTTAAGCCGAGCCAGCGCGTGCGTAATGTTTTCATAGAGCTCCGCGATTGGCCGAGGGGCTACACGCCCCTACATGGGAACTTTGAAGCGAGCTCTGCGCATCGAAAAGAAAAAGCAACGCACATGTGACAGCTTGCGCATCCTTCTCTCTGACCTGCACGTCCGTTTGTCAGATTTGTTTCAAAATGCGCACGCATCTCAGGCGTGCACGCTCGGCGAGTTCACAACGAGTTTAAACGTGTCCTGGAAACCGGTGGTGTCAACTCCCCGAGCGGATTTGACAAACGTGAATGGATCCTGATGGCGGGGCAGAACAAAAAGGCGGCTCATGTAGCTCACGGCTCAGAGTTCACAACCTCCGCCTACCGCCTCCCTCCCTGGCTGACGACTCCCCCACTCCTATCCTCCGGGGCTTTGGCTCTGGGCCCGGGGGTGCTCGTCCCTGAATGGCTCCCCTCAGTCAGAAAGATCCCTGTTGATGGCACCCTCGGTTGGAGCGCTGGCATCAGAGAGGCCGGCGGCTCTGGCCCCCCTTTCAGGTGAATTAGCCGTGACCGAGTCCCACTGACACCGAAGGACGGGGGAAAGTGGGGGGGTCAGGCGGGGAGGGCGGCTGGACCCCCAGAGACAGACAGAAGTGGAGGGAGATGTGCAGAACTCTTTATTTCCATGGACAAAAAGGAAGAATCGGTCTATCGGTTTCAAAGCCGTCCCCCAACCTCCCCTCCACCCTAATCATTCATGTGATATTCCATATTGGTCACATGACGAGACAGCGAGAGTGACTAGCTGCGCTTCACAGACAGTTTTTCGCAAACTAGAAGCGATATTTCTAAAATTTCAACAAAGCACAATTGCGATTTGCAGGCGCTTCCATTGAATGGTGTGAAGTGCATAAGCCGTAATTCTCATCAAATCTCGTGGTGAACGAGATTTGATGAGATATGTCTGTAAACCACCATATGAGAGCGTCAAAACCTTTTAGCCATATTGGAGTGGTTTTTCCAAGTTTAGGTGTTTCCATGACCAGTTTTTATTGCGATATTTAGGTTTTGTGCAATTCTAGGGGTAATGGAAACTCAGCTACTGTTATGGGCTTTCAGGCCTCGTCCGTCGCAGTTAGAAGTTAGGAAGCATCTTCCCAATTGGCTCCCTCAATTCTAAAGTTGCAGCTTGTTATTTTTCCCACAGGTGTTTCCTGTAGGAGGACTTGGATGCGGTTGTAGCCATGGTCCCATCACGGCAGGGGCGGCGGGCAGCCTCCCTCCCCTGCGGCCTCCTGCTGCTGGCCGCCTGTGTGTCGCTGTGCCGGTCTCAGGAGCCTCGCGTCAAGCCCGCAGACTGCGACAGGAGAGAGCACCCGGTCGTCTCCTACCGAGGTGAGAGCTCCGTCAGCGGGAACTCGGCCATGTCTGACCAACTCCGTCCTAATCGCCCCGTTTTCCCCTCTTCTCTTCTCCCCCTCGGGATTCAGGGTTGAGGCTGTGGGTGTCCGAGTTCTCCCACCCGGGAGTGAAGGATTTCTCCCAGCTGGCCCTGGACCTGGACGGAAGCCAGCTCCTCGTAGGGGCGAGGTAGGTTTTCGGTCTACTTGACTCGAGGATCCCCCCTAAAAGAATGAACAGATTCATTGTGAGAAATATCCTTTTTTCTTCTTTTTTTTTAGGAACTTCCTGTTTAGGCTGAGTTTAAACAACGTCTCGCTGATCCAGGTAACCACACGCACAAGGATTCATCTGCTAAAAATATAGATTTCATCTCTTTTTTTCTGCTCACCTCAACGTAGCAGGCATGAGAAATGGGCTGAAGTGGCTAATTTTGAGCGAACTGCTCCTTTAAGAGGTAAACTGGCCTTGTTTTGCAGGCGACGGAATGGGCCCCCGACGAAGACACAAAGCGCTCGTGCCAAAGCAAGGGCAAGTCGGAGGTCTGAGACACAACATCATCACCTTCACTTTCATTAGAAATGGAGAAGATGTCAGTTTGAGATGCGTGTGTGTGTGTGTGTGTGTGTGTGTGTGTGCAGGAGGAGTGTCAGAACTACATTCGGGTGTTGCTGTTGAGCACAGGGAAGCTCTTCACCTGCGGCACCAACGCCTTCGCCCCTGTCTGCGTCACCCGCCAGGTTGGTATCAAAGTTTTGCGGGTTTCCCTCAGGTCCAAACTCCATGACACCTCTCTGCCGCCACCCTCCCCTACCACCACCAGGTCGGCGACACCAGCCGCGTGCTGGATACGGTGAACGGCGTGGCCCGCTGCCCGTACGACCCGCGCCACAACTCCACCGCCATGCTGACGGAGCGCGGCGAGCTCTACGCCGCCACCGTCATCGACTTCTCAGGTCGCGACCCCGTCGTCTACCGGAGCCTGGGCAACATGCCGCCGCTGCGCAGCGCCCAGTACAACTCCAAGTGGCTCAACGGTGAGGGCTAACACACTATCATGGTTTCATTTTTTACTTACCTTAATGATTGCAACAGTCTATGGGCTTCTATCGATCCTTCGCAATCTGTCCGAGCTGTATATAATGCAGAAGAAATTCTTGAGATTGATTTCCCCACTCCAACTTCCAAGAACCTTCTGCACCTCTGTTCAAAAAAAGTATTCAATTGCTGTCTGTCGATAAACGTAACGCATTACAGATACGTATCTTCATTCTCCTCTTATTACCTTAAATGCAGTTTTTTTACTCTTTCCTCTGATGTTCATCAGTACCCAACTAGAAGAAGAAATGATGTCAGTCTCCTACACTGTCGTACAGCCAAATGCCAAAATTGCATCATCTTCAAAGACACTACCTTGCCTTTGTCACTAAAATCTGTCTCGTCCTTGAAAAGATTGAAGATTGAACTTGAAAAGTTAAATTTGAACTCTTTGCAAGTTCAAGTTCCAAATGATTTATTATCTTTATTGCTGCTGCTTTTCTCTTGTATTTATCCACAGTATCCACACCAAAATTATTATTACTGTTCATTCTATTTATCCCCTACAGTTTGATTCACCATGAATATTTCATTTTTAGATGGGAGCAGACTCTGTATAAGCCCTTTGGACTTCCCTTCCCTCCCAGCACTGTATTTTACATTACAAATTTTTTTCATTTATCTCTTCTTCCTCATCTTCTTCCTCTTCTGCTTCTTCCTGATCCCCTCCTCCAGAGCCCCACTTTGTCTCCGTCTACGAGATTGGCCGCTTCGCCTACTTCTTCCTGCGCGAGGCGGCGGTGGAGAATGACTGCGGCAAGGTGATCTTCTCGCGGGTGGCACGCGTCTGCAAGAACGACATGGGCGGCCGCTTCCTGCTGGAGGACACGTGGACCACGTTCATGAAGGCGCGGCTCAACTGCTCGCGCGCCGGCGAGATCCCCTTCCACTACGACGAGCTGCAGAGCACCTTCTACGTGGCAGAGCAGGAGCTGCTCTACGGGATCTTCACCACCAACGTGTGAGAGACGTTTCTCCATGGGGGGGGTTAGAGTTTCGATTTTGGCTACGCTGGTTAGCGTTAGTAGTTAATGGTTAGTGGCGTAACCTCTCGGGTTGGTGGAGAGACGCTGCCTCAGGTGGAGGAGTTCAAGTATCTCGGGGTCTTGTTCACTAGTGAGGGAAAGATGGAGTGCGAGATCGAGAGCCTGACTTATGATGTCACGTTTTCAGAAACAGCATCTCCGCCTCGGCCGTCTGCGCCTTCAACCTGAGCGCCATCACCCAGGCCTTCAATGGGCCCTTTCACTACCAGGAGAACCCGCGCAGCGCCTGGCTCTCCTCCCCGAACCCCCTGCCCAACTTCCAGGTGACTTGCAACGCCATCCGTCCAAGGTTCCCGTGCTGTCGCTCGCCGCTAACCTTGCTTCTCTGCAGTGCGGCACGCTAGACGAGGGCGGCCCCGGGGGGAACTTGACCGAGCGCAGCCTCCAGGACGCCCAGCGCTTCTTCCTTATGAGCGACGTGGTGCAGCCGGTCACCGTCAACCCGTTGCTTGCGCAGGATAACCTGCGCTTCTCCCGCATGGTGGTGGACGTCGTGCAGGGCCGCGGTGCCCGCTACCACGTCATGTACATCGCCACTGGTGAGACACTAATAGTTGCAGCTACGGAGCTTCCTCCCACTCGGTTGGAATAAAATTAAAAAGGTCACCTTCGAAGAGACCCTGACACATTTTTTGCTCCAATCCAATGGAATGTTGAAAAATCAATCATCTTTTGTCGAGTAAATTTTTTTTTGTTGTTCTTCGCATTGGTTTTAAAACATCTGGTCTCAAGAAAAAAGTATGGTTCTGGAAACGCTATCGAAATTGGCAAAGGGTCAAAAGGATTTGGAATGGTACCAGCCCACAGTGGGTTGGAGTAAAATTTAAAGGTTTGACCTTTCGCTGACCCTGTCAAGCTCTCACACATGGCTCTGAAGGCACATTGTATTATATCTGCTAAATATCACTGGTATATTTAAAAAAAGATGTAGTCTACCCTTTTAGCCTGAACTATGGAACTTCCTCCCCCTCAAACGTCGGCAAATTTTTTAAGCTTGACCTTTCGCTGACCCCGTCAAGCTCTCACACAATGCTCTGAACAGAACTTGTACCGTAACTGCTAATTACCAGCTGTATTAAAAAAAGAAAAAAAGAAAAAAAAGATCTATTTTACCTTTACCGGAGATTCCTCCCCCTCAAGCGTCGTCAGATTTTTGAAGCTTGACCTCTCGCTGACCCTGTCGAGCCCTCACACTCTCACACAGCGCTCTGAGGGGAAATTGCATTGCATCGGCTAAATATCGGTTGTGTTTTAAAAAAAAGAATGAGCTATTTTACTTTTTTAAGCAGAAGTACAGAGTTTCCGACCATTTGAGTGTGGTCAAATTTTTCAGATTTGACCATGAAAGCGCTTACAGACTCTTTTCCAGAAAGCTTCTAAATATCGTGTATTGAAAAAAGGGTGTATTTGACCTTTTTCAGAGTATGGCACCATCCTTAAAGCTCTCTCTACCACCGACAAGAGCCTGCAGGGCTGCTACCTGGAGGAGATCCGGATCCTCCCCGAGGGCCGGATCGGTCCGGTCCGGAGCCTGAAGATCCTCGGCAGAGACCGCTCTCTGTTCGTAGGCCTTGACGACCGCCTGGTGAAGCTCCCGCTGCAGCGCTGCTCCAGTTACCCGACTGAACGGTGAGACTCATGAAGAGCCTCCTCTGTCAGGACGGGACAATGAGAGGCGCTGTTACGGACATTTATAGGCCTCGCACACACACACACACACACACACACGGCAGAAATTTCTGATATTCCAGACACTGAAGAGGTTATTTTTTGCCCAACATCTGCGTCGTTTCCAAAGTTGCAGCCAGATTGTGAGCGCAAAATGGATGCATTATATTGCAATGCAATCAAGCAGCTGCAACTCAGATTGTCATGCAGAATTTTGAAATGGCGTTATGAGGTTAAAAACACAAATTTTGCTGTAGCACCGGTGTCACACCACTAACTGCGCTACTGGACCAGTTCTAGGTTCTAAGGAGTGGGGAGCAATAATTAAAGCACAGAGACCGTAACTTTAAGTGCAAAAGGCCGGCATGTTACTGAACACATTGTAACATGAAAAATACAGTACAAACAAACTCCAAAAATACCCTGCAGGTTTCAGTAGGTAAGTGCAACAAAAGAAAAAAAAAAGTCACCCTTTCTTTCCCTCTTTTAGTTCAACTAAAGTATTTAGGTAAAGCTATTTTAAGGTAAGTTAAATTAGTTCTTTAGTTTCCTAGGTTTGACCTATTTTAGAATTCCTATTTTAATCTCTGAGTTAATTCTTTTTTTTAACTCAGAGATTAGGCAAAAGAAAACCTTCAATTCAAAGTTCAGTGGACCACAAATTCAAAATCACATTCAAGAGATGAACAAAACAATCAAAAGTCTGATACTTTAAATCAACTCAAGTAGTTCAAGTCAAGTCAACTTCAGTGAACTTCAATCAGTTATAATTGAAGTTCAAAAATAATATGTTCTTTCAATTCAGTAGAAGAAGAAAAAAAAAATCTAAAATTTTCTTTCACTCCCACCAATCTGGCAGCGAGTTACCGGACTTCCTCACTGCTGTGATGGAGAAGAGAGAAGGTGAAATCCAAATCCTGGGTGTGGCTCGCCATCTTGTTTCAGTCCATACTGCAGCACACTGCCAGGCAGTCCTTACTCCGTCCGAATCCTCGAATCCAAGCATAAAAACCTGACCTGCATAGCCGGTCATACACAAAATAAATACATTTAAATCTCCGGATTACACAAACAAAACGGTTCAGTTTCTCTCAGTTTCACAGCATTACTGCTACAGAGTTTTTTTCCATAATGGCGGCGGAGCGATTCCTTTTAACTCGCCGTTCTGTCTCCGGCAAAAACTACTCAACACAGCTCACATTTATACAGCACACATTCAGTTTTACAACCTTCACAATCATAATAAACCCAAAACATTAACTGGTGACAGTTTATGACAGAGCATTGCTTTGTAAACGGCTTATGATGAAACATTTCTCTGTACGCAGCTAAGCTTAGCATTAGCTGTCTGCCATTAAAAAAAAAAACAGAACAACACAGTAACACACAATAAAAATAACATAAAAATAACATAAAACTCACCAAAACCGATGTGGCTCATTCCCTACACAGTCCCCGTCAGTTCGCCACCCAGGAAGGTTGTGTTTTATGAACTCCAAATCTACTTTCCGACTCGTCACTAATGTTTTACCGCTCGTACCGCTCGTTCTCCTCTCTGCTGTCTCCCTCGGTCTGTGTAGCTGTAGCTGCAACGTCACACAGGTGCGTTTGAGGTCGCTTGCCCTTCAAGGAGTAGTGACAGAATTCCCTTTACATATTTTTAATCTTTTACATTAAATCATTGTTTTAAATACATTTTTGATTAACCCATGAATTAATTAACATTAAATGGAACTTTTTTTTTCTTTTAATCCTATTTTTTCAATTTTTGTACATTATTTATTCCTTTTTATATCACATATGTCACATTTTTAACATGGGTTACACAGCAGCCAGACGAGGCTCGAACACGATTAATCTTTGTCTGACGTACAAAAAAAACAACTTTCCTGCCGGTCCGGGGTTTTTTTTTAACCGCGGCCGCTACTGGTTGAGTACACAGACCTGCCAGGGCAAACTTGAAAATACTTAAAAAGATTTATGAAGGCGGCCGCCGTCGAGGGGGAAAAAAGAAAGGCTTCACGGGTTTGAGTTGCCAAGTCCAAATGGCCCGTAATAAGCGCTGACAAAGACGATTACGTTAAGAGCTCTTTGTTCTCCCGGTGGCTCGTTTGAGGCATTTTCACGAGTTTATCAAAAGCCAGAAGAAAATGCTGTGAACGGGGGGGGGGGGCTGCCTGGTCTCCTGCCAGTGCCGTTTGCAATCCCCGCCGCTGACCAAACTGTTTGTTTTTCTCCCCCCCGCCAGCCGCTGCCTGAACGCCCGGGACCCGTACTGCGGCTGGGACCACAAGCAGAGCCTGTGCACCACTCTGGAGGGGAGCTCGGGCCTGAACCAGTGGAGCCAGAACATCACTGAGTGCCCGGTAGGACACGTACACACACACACCTATTGACTTCGATACATTTTCGGCCCTGATCCAAAGAAAGGTCGAAAAATTAATCATATTCCTGTGCCAAATTCCAACATCCAAGAAAGTCATTTTAGCGTCTTAGTGTGTTTTCAACATCTAAAGTCGCGAGTGATTGGCTTTCACATTATAGAGGCGTGTAATAAAGACACTCGCAAACCTTCGTCTACATCAGAGTGAAATTTAGCATCATGCTAATGATTCTGAAGGGGCTCCACCTCATTAAAGTGGATTAAAATAAACAGGAACTGGAATGCAACAGGTTGGATTTGGAGGAAATCCTGATTTGAATCACTGGTAAAATGGAGAGTAAAATTTTTGTTGTCGTTGTTCACATTGGTTTTGAAACAGCTGGTATCGAAAAAAGTATGCATCTGGAAACCGTCTCAAAATTGCCAATGTATCAAAAGGATTTGGAATGGTACCCTGCCCACACACACACACACACACACACATGCAAACCACAGAAGAACTTTCCGACTCTGACCCGGGCATTAACTTCTTTGTCCACCGCACACTGCAGGTGAGGAACCTGACGCAGGACGGCGGCTTCGGCCAGTGGGCGCCGTGGCAGAGCTGCAACCAGGACGACGGTGACGGCTCCGTCAGCCGGTGCAGCTGCCGCTCACGCTCGTGCGACGGCCCGCCCGCTCAGTGCGGCGGCCTGGAGTGCGAGGGGCCCACCGTCCAGGTGGCCAACTGCTCCAGGTGCGGCCGGGAGTCTACTGTGAAGTTGTTTCGGACACGAAATAGCATGAAAATGTAGTCACGTTATTCCCCCCCCCAAACTTTGCCCCCAGGAACGGCGGCTGGACCCCCTGGTCCTCCTGGAGCCCGTGCAGCAGCAGCTGCGGAATCGGCTTCGAGGTGCGGCAGCGCTCGTGCAACAACCCGGCGCCGCGCCACGGCGGCCGGGTCTGCGTGGGCCAGGGTCGCGAGGAGAGGTGGGGCTCGGTCTCTTTAGCATCGCTATCACACGCCACTGCAAGACAAGAGGTGCAGCACCTCAGCGGGTGTGTTTGTTTCGTCTCACAGGCTGTGCAACGAGAAGAAGCCGTGCCCGCTGCCCGTGTTGTGGACGGCGTGGGGACCGTGGGCCCAGTGTAGCGCCGAGTGCGGCGGCGGCGTCCACTCGAGAACCAGGAGCTGTCAGAACGGGAGCAGCTGCCCCGGATGCTCCTTGGTAGTGCGTTTGTACATGAAGGAAAATAAAGAAGAAAAAAAAACGCTGCTTTTAAACAGGGTTCCCTCTCATTTTCGCTGACAATATTTCAAAATTTATCCATGACCTTGCCGCAACCTAGACTACCGTTCAAAAGTTTAGGGTCACTGACTCATTTCTGTATTGAACTCCATTATAACCAACTTCAAGGAAGTATCGACTGGAATGCTCTAAGAACATTCAGCCAGGATGTGCTGAACACATATGGTGGTGGAAAACAATTGGTTTTGACAGTTGTTGCCTTGAATGTCTAATTAACTGTGTTTTTAGAAAATGAATATGCAGTGTGCAATATGCAACCATCATCTTTAAAAAATAAACATTTCTAAAATAAAGCTTTGTATTATAATCACAGTTAGATGTGTGTGCTAAATCATATAAGAGTGAACAAAGCATCATGGTGTATATTTTGGTATGGTTTGGAATTCTCTTAATCACTTTCAATTTGACATTGGAAATGGTTTTCATTAAACACCAGAATGTTCCCAGACTTGTTTAGCACATCTTCACTGATTTTCATGCACCCGGAATGACTGCAGAGCATTCAGGTTAATTATTTGGCTGGAATAGAGTTCAACGCAGAAATGAGTCAGTGACCCCCAAACGTTTGAATGGTGGAGTATATGTAGGACAACAAAGTCCCCCACTCAGGACTTTGGAGAACAGTCAAAACCCCTGCAGTCGTATACAGGACAAATACTGCTTTGAAACAATGAAACTCTGTTTCGCAGGAGTATAAGGCGTGCAACTTGGAGGCGTGCCCCGAGGTGCGCCGCAACACCCCCTGGACGCCATGGATGCCCTTCAACGTGAGCCGGGACGGCTCCCGGCAGGAGCAGAGGTTCAGGTACACCTGCCGGGCGCTGCTGCCCGACCCCCAGCAGCTCCAGGTGGGCAAGAAGAAGGCAGAGACGCGCTTCTGCCCAGCCGATGGCTCGGGAGCCTGCCAGACCGACTGTGAGTGATGGCTAAGCCCTGTTTGTTTTGTTTTTTTGAGTTACCACGTTACACGAAATTAACTTTTATGTTTCGGGTAATCGGACCGAGCTAGAGGCTGCTGCTTGACGAAAACAGATACAGACTCAATATGCAAATGATGGAAAAACCACAATATCGTCCTCATAACACGCACAGATGATAATCTTGAATTCATTTGAAGGTAAATTGTGTAATATTTGGATATTTTTAAGAACAAACAGCGACATCAAGTGGCTACATTTTAGATTGAAGCGCTCTTTCACTTTCGGGACTCCCTACCTTCCCTCTCCCGGGCTTGCCAGTGAACTACAGTGGCCTGCGAGCACAAACTTGGATGCCTTGATCACCTTCTTCGCTAGTTTATTTGAGGACATTAGCGCTCGCCCTCAGTACGAAACAGGCTGTCAGGCGGGCTGGATTGTCCATCATTTCTTATATACAGTACATATAAGAACCATTCTAAGTGTTGGAAAACCAAATCTCTATTATTGCGCTGTGAGTTTACATTTTTAGTTATGTATTTATGGGCTGTATGTTAAGCTTTTACCAATATAAAAATCATAAATTAAACCACATTTTACACAATGGACGTTCAGGAACAGAAGCAAGAAGCTTTTCATAAGACAGTCGTGTAAAGGTTGATATTGCGCAGGAGTATAGGAGTCACAAATCACACGTGCATTTTATTAGGATATAATTGGATTCATTTCCATCAGGCAGCTTTAACGAGCAGCAGAAAAACAGATCAATAAGACCCAATGAAAGACTCGCACAGGAAGTTGGAATAGTACATTCAATTACTGCATTGCGATGTTGTGCTCCCGGCAGCTCTGGTGGGAGACCTGGTGAAGACCAGCGAGCGGACCCCCTCTCAGCCCCAAGGCGTCCGCTGGGGATCGTGGGAAACGTGGTCTGCCTGCTCCCAGCGGTGCTCACGAGGCTTTCGCACTCGCAAGCGTGGCTGCCTGGGTGCCGAGGGCCGCACCAACCCCAACTCCTGCGTGGGCTCGCCAGTGGACTACCAGGACTGCAACGTGGAACCTTGCCCGGGTATGCGCTATTGAGACAGTTGGGTTCCTTCCTCTTATCAGTTCCTGGAGCTCGTATATAAGGAGTCTGCTTTGCTCTGTTTACCTTGCAAAGTGAGCGGTGCCTGGTCCTGCTGGTCGCCCTGGTCCCAGTGCTCGTCCAGCTGCGGCGGTGGACACTACCAGCGTACGCGAACCTGCGGCAACCCGGCGCCGGCCCACGGGGGGGACATCTGCATCGGCTTGCACACCGAGGAGGCGCTATGCAACATCCACACCTGCGAGGGCGTCGGAGGTATCAGGAGGGCGTTTGAAATTAATTTTGTTTTTTTGTTTTTTATCGCTTTGCAGCAGAAGTTTTATCATAACCGTCCATACGCCCCGCCGCTTATTTGCTCTAACACAGATGGGAAATCTCTGTCACACAGGGGATGTTGAATCAATATTGGCCTTGGATTGCGCGCTGAAAAGAGGAAAAAAAAATAACAAGAGAGGGCGGAAAACGGATGAAGCAAAGTTCCTGCGCTTAGATGGATACGTTGCAGACTCGATTTGTCTGCCCTCGTTAGCTTTCTGCTGGGTTCATTTACACTTGGGTCCTGCAAACAAAGCAATCCCATTAGGTGCAGAGTGGGAGGGGATTGCGGGGAGGGAGGGGAGGGTGGGCTGCTGACTGATGGTCGACGTTCGCCAAAACACTCGTAAATATGCAAACTTGGTGACCCTCCGCCTCTCCGCCCGCCTGCTCGTTTTGAATGCACAGTGCCGGCTGGGACGCATTCAGGAGCGACTTCCTGCTTCCTTTTTAGGGCTCGAGTAAAGGGACAATAAATAGGCCGTAAAACAGAGTTGACCAGGTTGCCAGGTTTCCATCGGCCTTGTGGTTTTAATTTTAAATTATCGTAACTGCTCCACAGGTTTTTATCCTTTCTTCCTGCTCGTTAGGATGTTGTCCCAGCTGTTGTCGCAGCTTCCGAGAGACCCCGGCTCGAAATCATCCTCGAAGTGTGTCTCTCTGTGGTCAGGATGTGTTCATTTTTCACTAGGCTGGGGCGCCTGGGCTGATTGGGGCGACTGCGACGACGAGGGCCTGCAGCACCGCAGTCGCCACTGCGGCGAAGACCAGGAGGCCGAGGCCAGCCTCTGCCAGGGCAACGTCACTCAGTCCAGGACCTGCCGACCTCACGAGGTGCCCGGTGAGCAGATCGGGGGTAGCAGCCGCTTGAAATACCAAGGAGATGCTGGAGAAAATTTGTCCTTTTTTTGTCGTTTAATCATTCAGATTAGATTAGACCAGTGGGTGGTGTCACAGAGTCACATCTGGGGGGCATGAAACACCAGTCTGGAGGGAGACGGGGTGCCCAGGGAAACTAATGTTTTCACGTCGGAACCTTTTCCACGACGGAACAATAAACAAAAAGTGTTCAGTAGGTTGTAGCTAAGAAAAATGCTGCTCAGGTACACAGGATGGACAAATATTTGACAGGGACGAAAAGAAGAATTCAGGAGTCCGGCGGTGGCCAGTGTTGTTTGTTGTTGGCCACGTTTGGCTGTAGAATCGTTCGGTGAGTAGCTGCGGAACGATGCTGTCGTTCACGCCAGACTTGAAGCGGGGTGCACCTCCGCGGCCGGCTCGCGACGCGCAGCGATTGTTTCGGCGTCTGGTCTATTTTCTTTGGAATGCGCGAGCCGTGAGCGAAAAAGCCAGAGGACAATGAAGAGTTTTCCAGCGCTGATAGAACGTAATCAAACACCTTTGCATCAGTACGTGATCTACGCCGCGACTGGCGCCATATTATGACTTAGCGCACGCAACGCTCAACGTCATCCCGTGTGGCAGGTAGAACATGTGATGTTGTCGCATGACTGATGTCCATCAAAACAAGACCCCTGAAAGCGCAGCTATTCTCTGCACTTTGTGAGGAGATGGGAGCACAACATAAAGCTGTGTTGTTTCACAGGGAAGCCAGGATGGTGGATGTTACAAAAGTGGTTTGCCTAAAAAAAGTTATTTGCAAAGCAGAAAAGTGAAAGGAGTATTCTTGTTTAAAAAGTAATGTTCAGGATTTGATGTCACAAAGAGTGATTTGCTAAAGTTGTTTATTTGTACAAAATAAATGATTTCATAAATGAAGAGAAAAGTGAAATGAATGTGAAATGAATGTTGATAATAAAAAAAAATGTTGGTTTTGATATCACAAAAAGTGGTGTGCCAAACGTAAAACATTATTTGCACATTTCTGTTGTTTCAGTGAATTTGAAAAAAAATATTTTGTCACCATTTTGGCTTTTGGGTGGGAGGGGGGGGGGGCATGAACATTTTTCTTCCTCCAAGGTGGGGCGTGAAAAAGAAAGTTTGAGAACCACTGCCCGAATGCCATGCAAGTCTATGGGGTCAAAAGTGAACTTTGTCCGAGAGACATGGGGTCACGTGCAGGTTTATCGGGATCCCTCAAGACACAGCCGCATCAAATTTGGGACTTCTAGCCCATGAGGAACCCCGAAACCCTAACCCTAATTTCAGCAGTAACCCTAACCCGAACCCTAATTCCAGCCTTATCGCTAACCCTAATGCCATGCAAGTATATGGGGTCAAAAGTCAACTTTGTCCTAGAGACATGGGACCACTTGCAGGTTCAGCGGGATTCCTCAAGACACAGCCACGTCAAATTTGGGGCTTCTAGCCCATGAGGAACCCTGAAACCCTAACCCTAATTCCAGCAGTAACCCTAACCCTAACCCTAATTCCAGCAGTAACCCTAACCCTAACCCTAATTCCAGCCTTATCGCTAACCCTAATGCCATGCAAGTCTATGGGGTCAAAAGTCATCTTTGTCCTAGTGACATGTGGCCACTTGGAGGTTCATCGGGATCCCTCAAGACACAGCCACGTCAAATTTGGGGCTTCTAGCCCATGAGGAACCCTGAAACCCTAACCCTAATTCCAGCCTTATCGCTAACCCTAATGCCATGCAAGTATATGGGGTCAAAAGTCAACTTTGTCCTAGAGACATGGGGCCACTTGCAGGTTCAGCGGGATTCCTCAAGACACAGCCACGTCAAATTTGGGGCTTCTAGCCCATGAGGAATCCTGAAACCCTAACCCTAATTCCAGCAGTAACCCTAACCCTAACCCTAATTCCAGCAGTAACCCTAACCCTAACCCTAATTCCAGCCTTATCGCTAACCCTAATGCCATGCAAGTTTATGGGGTCAAAAGTCATCTTTGTCCTAGTGACATGTGGCCACTTGGAGGTTCATCGGGATCCCTCAAGACACAGCCACGTCAAATTTGGGGCTTCTAGCCCATGAGGAACCCCAAAACCCTAACCCTAATAACCCTTAAAGTACGAACAACATGCATAACTGAAAAATAAACATTGCAGAAAGAATGAAATGAAAAAATTGCACTAAAAATATGTTTTGAACTCCAAAAAAAGTACTTGCACCTATGATTAAAAACTTTTTAATCGTTACCTTAGTGGGCTAAAGTCTCTTGTCTTTCGCTTTCCAGTTATTTTACCCGGACAAGAGGATCAAACCTGCGGAAGTGAGTGACATTCTATTATTCCACTTTTGACAGAGTTCCTTTTTTTAATCAAATATTTTAGTATATTTTTTGTATATTTTTGATTATTTTAGAGACTTTAAAAGTTGGTTCAACCCCTTCGAATATCTTGGCTCTCAGCTCTTTAATAAAAAACGTTTTTTTCTTGCTTTTTTCTCGAGTATTCTTTATTTTTTTGTATATTTTAACTTTTTATTAGTATTTTAAAAGTTGGTTTGCCCCTCTGAACATCATCGCTCTCAGTTCTATAATAGAACACTGTTCCTGTCCCCCCTGTCCGTCCTCCAGCGTTCACCTTGTTCCAGCTGGTCTCAGTGGGCCTGGCCGCCTTCCTGGCGGCCGGCCTGCTCTCTGCGCTGGCCTTCTCCTACTGCCACCACCTGAGCCGGCCGTCGGCTGAGTCGGCCGTCATCCACCCCAGCGCGCCCAACCACCTGTCCTACAACAAGCGCGGCAATGGGCCTGCGAAAAATGAGAAGTACATCCCCATGGAGTTCAAGGTGGGCCGCTACCTTGTCTTGTCTTGGTGAGTGTCTTCGGCGAGAGCCAAACTCCTTATTTTCTTTTCCTGCGTATCCCTCCACCACCGCCACAGACGCTGAACAAGAACAACCTCCACCACGTCAACGAGGAGACGTGCAACCACTTCCCGCCGCCGCTGGCCACCACCAACATGTTTGCCACCACCTACTACCCGCCGGGCCTCGGCAAGTACGACTTCCACCCGGACTCCCCCTGCAGGTCCTACCTGCACAGCTGAGAAGGAGGGAAGGCTGTCTCCACTCACTTTCTTCAAGCTCAATCCGGGACGGGTGGAGAGCAGAAAACTCGAGGCTCTCAAAGTTTAAAATAAATCATTACATTTCCTGCCTTGAGCCCAAGTTTACTTTTTACACGCGAGAACTCCATTCTGAGGTTGCGACAAGGCAACCAAAGACATCCGAGACGTTGAGTGAACGTTTCAACGCGAAGGATTCGCCACCTGTCACCTTCGACAGAGGTTTGCGTTGACTCGACGCTCTGCTCTTGAACATTTTGCAGCAGACTCAGAGTCTGCCATTTGTTGTTTGGCCTTCCCAAAACAACAATAACAAAACTCGTTTACCACAAGTATGAAAAAAAAGGGAAATTGGCCGTCCAGTATGGATTGACCTTCTTCTTACCTCAGCGACCTTGAGGTTGATGGATGTTGATGGGATTCCGGCGGACGGACGGGAGTTGTTACGGATGTCTTTCCCAGCAGGGGGGCTCGAAGGACTCTCTCGAAACCCCCAAGACGGAGACCAGACAGTGAATGGAGTGCATGTAGAATATGATAAATATAAAAGGATTTATGGCTTTGATTTTTCAATATTATAAGTGCAATGGAAAAAAAAAAAACAAACACTGAAGAGGGCGTCCGTGGTTAACACGCCTCACTATGAAATGTATAAAAACGAAAACAAAGTTCCGTATGTATGTTTACATTTGACAGCGCAACGGAATATAAACTACATTTCCAGGACGATTCTGCAACAATAGCACTGTGTTTTTTTCTTCTTCTGTGTGAATTCAGGTCTTTCCCACAGATAACAACTGCCTCTGCTGGTATATATATGTGTTTCTTTGGTGCTCGTGATGTTGAACTTGGGGCTCAGATGTGAATATACTGTGCATGTTTCTTCAGACACAGCCACATTTTGTTTTCTGTTGGTGTCGGTCAAGGGTTTTGAAAAAAAAAAAAAAGAAAAAGAAAATGCGAGTGTGTAAATGGTCCTGACAGGCGCTTTTTATTGTCTTACTCGTTGAGGCTAAACCCAGCCAACGTGGCCGTCAGTGTGCCGTCACAGTCGCTCGGCCAATTTGTTTTGCTCCCCAAAAGACACTCAGACGACTGAAACTTGACTTGACACTGCCTTTTGGACATTGTGAACTTTTGCTACTTTCTATTTTTGTATAATATACACTGTTGAATAAATCTCTTTTGTCGCCTACCCTTTTTTCTCCTCCTTCATGTATTTAAAGGGGGGTCTTCCTTTGTGGAATTTGCAAGCATCAGATGTTCAAAGATGATTCTTTGGAGGGTTTTCATCTTCACGACAAAGTTGCAGTGAAACTTCACTCTTCCATCTTCCCCTCGCGGTTGAATTATTAATGCATTTTGAGAGAACACATGTAGGGCGGACCGCTGATTCGTCCCGCGTAGCGTGCCAATGAGTTCTCTATTTTTGATCTCAGGTGAAGGGGAACGTTTGCCAATGAATAATAGACGCAACTTTGTAGAGGGAGGAGCGAGTGCAAGAGGTCAGGAGGTCATCGACGTAGAGCAGGCAGTAAGACCAAAGAAACAACAAAAAAGGCTGATTAATTTCCCTTTTTTTCACCGAAAACTACACAATAAAAGGGACAGAACCTTGTCTGTCCCTGTGCTTTGTTGCTAATTCCTCTCCAGTCTTTTACGGCCAGCGTGATTAACCCAACCACAAGATGAAAGTGTTCCTGGAAATCCTGCACATGGGCCTTAATCCTGTTTGTGTTGCCCATTGTCATCCCGGCTGGCTAGCTGGCTGTCAGGTCTGCTTACCCCTCCGTGAAAAGCCACACTCCTCCGCTACAAGGTACACAGCACTTGCGTAAAAAACAACAACACACACACAAACTCGAGCTCGGAGAGTGGCTCTTTTTGTGAAAGGCCACATTGTTCACGGTCCGGTGAGCGTCGGCGCTCTGCTGTTTGACAGCTTAATCTGATAGTGGAACCAGTGGGTCAACAGAGCAGGCCGCCACTCTGCCCTGTGTTTATTTATTCATGTCAGTGTCTTTTTTTAAACCCATCCTTCAATATAGAAACTGGTGCAAAAGTACATAAAAGCTCTTAAAAATTAGCCCCGCATAGATTACCTTTTCAATGCAGCACTGTAATCGCACATCTGCATGTATTTGAAGTTAGCTGTTTTAGTTATTTTATCTGAGGAATTATTTCCAACATAACAGTGTTTGGGCTTCATTATTCTATTTACAAAGTCTCTTTTGCTTCTTGTAAACCACTTCTGCTCAGCCCTTGTTCTCAATTGTGATGGAACAAAATAAACTGGATGTGCCATGTTAACAACAGTACAAAGTAATGGCCGAGTGAATTCTGCAAAAAGATCCCGCTCGCAGTCTGAAATTTAAAATATATAGGAACAACTTTGTCCCCCACTTTCAACTCGGATAATCCACCACAACACACTCCTTGGAAGATTTGCCAGATCAAAGTGTTTCTGAACACGTGGGAGACTTAGAAGCCGGCTAGACAAAGTGAGTTAATGGGTGATATCAAAGTGGCGTCTGTCACTTCTGGAACGCCAGGGGTCACATGCTTCTGCTTGGGTGAGAAACGGAGCGGGTCGGTCTTGTGGACTGGCCGTCGACATTGCGGATCCCCATAAGTGGGACAAGATTTCTTCCGACACGGCAACTGGATATTTTGGGAGGTCCATATAGACTCTGCGTCTGCCAGGTGAATGCAGGGGTGCTTGAAGGAAAAGCTCGGCCGTGGACCACTCAGCCGCTCACATGTCTAAATATTGAAGATTGGAGCACTCTGGGGTTATTTTCGTTCGCATGAAGGGCCAGAAGAGAAGCATTTTTCGTTTTTTATATTGAGGCCTTGCAGTCATGTCTATTAAGTTGGCCAGTGTTTGAAGTGGCTTTTAGTATAGCATTTGCAGAACAACATGAAGAGCTGCAGTGGGCAATTTGTGGCAGACTATCAGACGGCCTCAGAGAAATCTATTTATAGTCAATATAGTTAGTATGTATGTGTATGTGTTTCTTTTTTTTATAATCAAAAAAAGAGAAACATCTGTTTGTTTTAGATAAATCTTCAGTGTTAGCATGCATGTTTAAAAAACGCGTGGACTTGCTAAATTTTAAGAGCATCATAGAATATACTGTATACATATATATATATATATATATATATATATATATATATATATATATATATATATATATATATATATATATATATATATTTTATCTTATTTTATTTTTTTTATAAATATCAAATTGTTGCAGCAAGACGTAAAACAAATAATCGTCTGTATA
Source organism: Thamnaconus septentrionalis (assembly GCA_009823395.1). Taxonomy (NCBI): domain Eukaryota; kingdom Metazoa; phylum Chordata; class Actinopteri; order Tetraodontiformes; family Monacanthidae; genus Thamnaconus; species Thamnaconus septentrionalis. Next base: position 27,897,739 of record CM020501.1, read on the forward strand.
ATAAAAAAGAAACGCGCTGAACCTGTTTTTTGTTTTCTATGTAACACTGTCCTCTGCTGGTGTAAAATGAGGACTACACGCAATGCAGGCGAAATCTGCCGCAGATGCTGAAGTTCGTAGTTTTGTTTTTTTTTTAGGTCATTGTGGTTTTGTTATCTTGTTTGGTGCATTGGACAGTCTTAAGAGAGTATCAGGCTAAGCAACACTGCACTCATTCCAGTGCAACTTTTTTCAGTGTTTGACTCCTAATGAGGCAGTAAAGTGAGCCACCGCCCGTCAGTCAAAGCGACGTTTCCGTCACGCCCCCAGGCGGCGGCGCTGAGCGCGGCGAGCGAGCACTTGTGGTGCGGCTGTCTCGCGCGGCGCACGCACTCGGAAGCTGCAACCGCCGAGCGCGCGTGAAAGCTGGAGCACGCCGCCCGCAACCCGCCTCCCCTGCGCTGGGCTGGACCGGAGCAGCCCGCCCTCTGGACCGATGTGCTGGCCGAAATGTCCCGACACATCTACATCCGGAACAAGATCGGCGAGGGCATCCAGGCGCCCATCTTCCAGGTGCGTTCATAGGGCTCGTTTATTTTTAAGGACGTATGCAGAAAGGTTGACCATAAATGCTGAGAAAAAAAAAAAAAAGGAAAAAAAGCGCTTAAATTTACAGACTTTGGTGACTTGTACAAGTCAAATTGGGATTTTAGCAAAGGCTTTTTTCAATAAACATTTAATTGCTTATCAGGAAAACTTAAAGAAAAAGATTTCTTAACTAAATGGAATTTATTGTCTTCATTTAACATATACAATTGTTGGTATTTTTCTTTGATCACAGACAAAATATTTTTTAGATGTTGCTTTCGTATCTTGACATGTTTTGACGTTAACTTCCGTTTTCCGTCTTCGGGAGTTCATATAAAACATTTGTGGGTATGAAAACAACACCTACAAATATGCATCTGTGATAAAAGACAAATACCGACAATCATATAAAATCGTCTCTTGTATTAATTTCTAATAAAATACCTACCAACTAGTTTGTATGTGATGAAGACAGACAACGTTTTCTTTGCATTGTTTCATTGACGAGGTCACTGCTTAATTGTGTTATGGTTTACAGTTTGTTGTCGCTGGCAACTCAAAACTTGATCAGCAATTGGAATATGATTACATGTCACAAGCTTGCCGTGAACTGATTTAGAGGTCAGTACATTTTGTACCGGTTTGCGCCAGTTACGCGCTTCTTATGGATTGAACTGAATCGGTTTCTTTCTTCATGTATTTTTCTTTACATCGCATGACAAATTGACCGGAAAACAAAGACTTTAGAGAATGCCGTAGGAAATGTTAAATTATCACTCAGAAGTGTATCGAATGACCTAATGTGGCATGGTTGACTCAAACTACGAAAATTATAAATCACAGTTATTTTAAAAACTCAAAGTGTCATTTCAGTGACGCAACAATGAGGTAAAAGCGCATCCAAATTTTTAGGATAAAGAGAGAGCAGATGCACAGACGCTACTCCGGGTTAATTGATCATCGGAGGCTGCAGGTTATAAATAGCCGGATATTCATAGATCGGGCTCCTTCAAATCTTTTCTTGGCTGGTGGCCGTCGGCTCTGACTGAGAGGCAGAGAGCGATGGTGACCCACATTAACAGCCTTGTTTTTTCTCTCTCTCTCTCTCTTTTTATCAAATTCAGATAAGTAGGCTCCGACTTTTTAATGGCTAACCTTGCCGGTTAGCTCTGGAGACTTGACCAGAAAATGGGGCGAATCAGAGGAAGATAATTAATTGGACTCCCCTGAGATAAACTTCGGAGGTATATTTGGAAGAGGATGGGGGAAAAGGGAAATTGTGGCAGGGAGTTGTGGGGGGCTAGTGATGCAGAAGTTATTTCTCACAACTTGAGGGATGCTGATTGATTGGTCCATCAACAGAAAGGCAGCCATTCCGACTTTGTCCCCTTGGCTGGAACCTTTTCAGAAGTACGACGTGGGAAAACATCCTCGGCTTGCTGCAGATTTTCTGGTGTTTCCACTGTACGTTTCCCTTTTTCAGGTGAATCGAGGAACCTATTCCAGGAGGAGTCGACTCAAGAGGTCTGATGGCAGCACCACGTCCACCAGTTTCATCCTCAGACAGGTAGGACATCAGCAAGCGTGGTAACATTTTCCTATTCCACATGTACACAACCACACTCCACCAGTGGTGTATTCTAGTGGAGATACTCTGATTGACACATCTGTACACCGCTGCTTCAAAACAATGCAAAACAAGAGCCACCATCGTGCTCAGTAATGCATTAAGTATTCAGCAACTACATATAAGCGAGATCATGAAAGACTGATGATGTCATTGTCTAAATGTAAACGTATTGTAAGCAACACAAAATATATAACAGTCATTTACAGATGGACTTTAATTAACTGACGAACAGCAGTCAGTCACAAGACAAATTATACGTACGTTTGCGCATTTTTTTTAGTGGTTGTACAGTAATTCGGGACCTTTTCTAGCGGTTATACGGTGTATACCGTGGCGTATACACCGCGTACAACACCTCTGCGCCCCACATCCTCTACACCTATTCAGCCACATCTCTTGGCTTGGGCGGAACGGCTGGTGTGTTACGCCCGTTTGCTGCCAGCAGAGGGCAGCAATGTGCTGCCAAGCAGGAGGGCAGCTCCTGTGCATCTGCAAAGACAATAGTTTCCCTGAATGCTCCTGAGCAACACTACGGCCTTGACATGGAATATTGGTTTTGATCTTGTCCTTGCATTAAAATAACACATTAGTCACTCCATCATAACATAGGCATAGTGCAATCTAAAGAGGGGTTTTAGTGCGTTTGAGTGGGGAAAAACATTATTCTCACGGAAATTTAGATTTGATTATTACTTATGGTTCAGTGCAAAGTAGTAAACCTTGCAAAGCTGTTCGTTATCATCTCACAGGAATCCCTGTGATGAGACAAAAAAAAATCCCAGACGATGAATGAATCAAATGAATGGCTTTATTTTGGTTACAACAAAGCAGAAATGAAAAGGAAAGGTTCAACATAAAAGATCATGATATGTAACCAAAAAAGGAGTAGGCTGAAGCCCAAGGCTTATTTCTGCCTGCACCATCCATAAGTTTAAATGATCACGGATAACCCAGAACATTTATAATAAAGAAAAAAATGAATTGCACTGACATTCAACTTTTTTAAATTCTCATTTACATTCAGTTTGCCATATAGTCTTTCATTATTTTGCGCTTTAAAGTCCTTCTGAATTCCAAAAGAGAATTATACTGTTTGAGTCCATATTGAGACCATTTCAAAATTTCACTCCCAAGTAGTAGCCAAGTAGTTGGTTCACGATAACCAACTTTATTTATAATCCTGATTGCTCTTTTTTGGAGTTAGTTTTATAGGTTTTTGCCCAAATATCTACGCAGTAGGTCATAGAGGGAGAGATTTTTTTTTTTTTTTTTTTATCAAATATGTGCTTTGTTTTATGTAAAATCAAAATAGATTTGGATAATTTCTTTCTAACATGCTAGATATGTGGCTTCTAACACAGCTGGTCATCTATAATAACACCCAAAAACCTAGTTTCATAAATTATTTCTATTTAAACCTTATTGAGAGTATGCTTTATGTGAAAATCATTTATTTTGACCCCAAACAGCATGAATTTGGTTTTGTTTTCATTTAACGATAGTTTGTTTAAAGCAAACCATTTATTTAACTTGGCCAGTTCTATTTCTACTGTTGCTAACAACTCTTTTAAATTACCACCAGAACAAAATACGTGTATATATGTGCCATCAGCAAACATGACAAATTTCAAACTATCAGTGACTGAACAAACATCATTTAAATAAAGAATAAATAATTTGGGTCCCAAGACTGAGCCTTGAGGAACTCCACAGAAGACTCTTTTCAAGTGTGATTCAGTTTGACTGATTTTCACATATTGATATCTATCACTTAAATAACCAAGATAATGCTACACCTCTTATTCCATATTGTTCACATTTCTGTAGAAGCATTACGTGGTCAATGGTATCAAAAGCTTTACGCAAATCAATGAATACGCCTACTGTATATAATTTATTATCTAAGTTAGTTGCAACATTTTCTACTAATCCCATGAGCGCTAACGATGTTGAACGATTATACCTGAGGTAGTAAAGAAATTGGTCTGTAATTTGATGGTGATAAGATTTTCTTATCACCGCTTTTATGAATTGGAATTACTTTTGCGATTTTCATTTTTTCTGGAAACCTGTTTGGAATGATTTATTATAGATATAGGTTAATGGCTCAAGGACGGAGTCAATCATTTGTTTTATAAGTGACATATACAAATCATTACAATCAGTAATCCCTACATCAACAATCATGATCCCAGGAATTCACAGGAATTGACAGATGCTGCTTGACTTTTTTGTGGTAGTATCTGCACCTCATTTATCTCATCCAATAATAAATAATTCAGCATCATTTAAGTGACAGAACCGACGTCGGATTCGTTCGATTAAACAAAACAACCCTGTCTAGATAGATCTGCTCCATGTTTTTTGTTGCCCACTTCCTGTCGGAGAACCGTGGAGCGCGGCGAGAACGAGCGGCGAGCGGGTGATGCCGCTCCTCCCTCCTCCCCTCTGCACCCCTCCCCCGCACTGTGGGGGTGAAAAGGGATGGGAGGGTGAGAAAAAAAAAAATCGAGGAGAGCTCTCATCCAGAGCTGCTAGCCAGCCAATCAGCTCCTTGCACATTGGCTGTGTCATCAGGCTGGGATATTGAGGAAGGATGCTGCTGCTGCTGCTGCTGCTGCTGCTGCTGCCTCTTTGTACGTGCGAGCGGCGCTGCCTGCTGACATGAAATGCCGCGATCGGGCTGCCTCCTGGGGGAACCTCTCCACCCTCTCCACCCTATGATGTGAGCCGGCCCCCCATCACCACCCGACCCCCCAGTCTTCCGCCGCCGCCCCCAATCCCCGCTGCCGCCGCTGAGAAGGTTGCCGCGGGATCAGGGAGACGCCGCATCCGTCCGTCCAGGGCCCGCGGAAGAAGAGAAATCCGGGCGCGATCGTGCGACCATCGGAGAGAGAGAGAGAGAGAGAGAGAGAGAGAGAGGGAGGGAGAAAGAGAATTCCAGAGGAGAGATTCTTCTTTTCTTTTTTTGTCCTTCCCTCCTCTCTGTCGGGAAGAGCGTGGGGGGATCGGCATCGTCCTCCGTCCCTCCTCTCTCTCCATCCATCCTTTTCTTTTTCTCCTCCTCATCTCTCTCACGGTGGTGGTGCCCCCTCCCTCCACCACCACCAGCATCATTTTCTCCCCCCCGTTTTTTCTTTGTTTTTTTTTAAATATCTCCCCCTCCTCCTCGTACTCCTCCTCCTCCTCGTCCTGCTCCTCCGTATTCTTCTAGAGGCGCTCGTTGGAATATCGGACCTCCATGTATGACAATTTGTACCTGCATGGATTCGAAGACTCGGAGGCGGTGAGTGTCTCGGATGCGATCGCGTGGTTTATTGGGGGGTGAGTGCACGCACGCGCACGCACAGCAGAGGCCTGCTGCTTATGTGTTAGCCAACAGTACAGTGTCGCGCGATGGTGTCCTGCGCGCGGCTGGATGTGAGGGTGGAGGGGGTTGTTGGGCGTGCGCGCGTGCGTGTCTGTGTGTGTGAGAGTGAATTGCGAGGGAGGGGTGGGGTGGAGTGGAGAGGGGGGGGGGGTGCACGCCAGGGCAGATGGCTGCGTGACATTCACACACACATACACACATACACACACGCACACACACGCGGGTCTATATTTGCCTCGTCTGCGCAACGTGCTTAAAGCTGCGAAAACGGACACGCGCGCGCGCACACACACACACACACACATGCACTTGCGCGCGCAAGTCGTGATTGAAACGGGATGGGAGGTGTGATGGGGTGGGTGGGGGTGTGGGGAGGGCATGTTGCCCCCCCACCCCCCTACCACCACTCCTGTGAGTCACGTTTGTCACTCGAGAGAAAGAAAGGAATAAAACGGGGCAGAAAGCAGCAGCGTTTCGCTCTTTTAACTCGTCCGCATCTGTCGCTCTTCCTTTTCAAACGGGTGCGCGCGTCGTGATGCGCGGCGGATTCCTGGGCGCCGCGATGAGTCACACGCACGCAGAGAGAAGGAGAATCCCGTCGGACGTACGGCGGCGGCTGCGGATGCGTCGAACTGCCTCCAGATTGAGGCGGAGGGGAGGGAGGGCGGAGGAAAATGCGCTCAAACTTGCCAAGGGAGCTGAGCCTCCCCTCCACTACAACTCCCAGCATGCCCTCTCGTGAGCCCGCCTCAACGCGGTCAGCCGGCGATGTGTCACCCACCGGCTTAGATAACTTCCCCCACCGCCCCACACCCCATCCGTGACATCGCGATGACATCACGCCCCCCGTCGTGACGACGGAAGGATCAGTTTCGTCCGCCGTCACGACCAGCTCGGGGTTCACGGGCACTTTCCAGCCGAGCCCCCCCCCTGCGCTACCCTACCTCCCTCCCACTGCTGCTTTGTGATTGGGTGAAAAGAAAAAAAAAGTCACAAAACAAACCCGAAAAAAAAGTGCTTCGCTTGTGCTGAGCGGCAGGATTGATGGAAGCTAATGGCCTCGCCTAATTGAATTGTCATTACTAGGCTGAGCTGTTTGGATTAACACAACGCAAGCAAGCAAGCAGACAAGGAAGGAAGCGTTTGGACCAATCGCAGCTTATCTGGCAAATTGTTGAAATTATTGGCTTGGATCTTAAAAAGAAAAATGACGACGTTACCTTGCATTGCAAGGAATTCTCACTCTTTCGGCAGGGAGGGAGTCTGGTGAAATCTGATGACGCTGCACTGAGGACGTCATCAGATCAATCTTAACAGCTGTTGGTGTGAATGTTCTCTTGAAATCCACATAAACAAAGCGGACAAAATAAATGAATGAATAAATAAAATTCTGACTCAACACTATCAACTCTGCACGGTCCTATCCGCAGGCCCGGCGGCGAGATTTTAACCCTAACCGAGCTCATTTGATTGGTCGCTGCAAAGTCTCTCACTTCTACTGCGAAGGTGCCACCTTTGGTGGCTGAATGATAATCATACTGACTATACGCGCTATAGGCAACAGTTTACTTGAAACAATATGTAGCGTATGTGGATAACATAAAGCACAGACCAAGACCCATTTCTTCACTCTTGTTTCTAAGTTTCATTGCTGTTATTCACGTCCGCACTCGTTTCTTTCTTATAGCGAAGTTTCAAATGTTTTTGTTGTTTGATGTTTTTAATTTCCATCTCTGCTTTGTAAATCATTTGCACTTTTTCTTGGCTGCTTGCAGTGTTGACAACTCGGCATGATGACAAAGTTGGCAAAACCCAACCAAGTTTGTTAATCGCTTGTGTCAGCAGGTGTTAATCATCGTTCTAAATGACGTACCTTAAATGACTACTAGGCCAATCATTTTCCCTCAGTGACCAATGGTGGCGCATCTAGCGCACTGGATGGGAAATCAGCAAGATTAACCCCAAAGAGACATTGGGACCAATCAAAAGAGTTTGGGGGTGTGGTTATCCCTATTTCCTCCAAGGAAAATAAATATCGCAGGCCTGGCGCCCTCGTGTGGCTCTTGCAAGCGTTACACATTATCTCACCCGCTATCGGAAGTCACGGCGGTCACAATGTGGATATTTTTTTTGAAGTTTTGCGCCAGTTTTTATTTTACGACATGACGGCTTCAGGCTCGCGTCATACGATGTCATTCGGAAGATTCCGAGGCATCTGTCATCCCAGCAACGGAACAGCTGACGGCGCAGAAATGCTAATTCCATTTTGGCGAGATGTTTTGCGGCCGTCTGCTCCCCGTTTTTTTTTAAATTTATTTTTTTTAGGACATTATTCACAACACCTGCTCTGCATTTAGAGTGTGACACTCAGCACGCGGGGTGGGGCTACCCCCACATTATATAACTCATCTTCCCAATCGGATCGTTTGAACTGAAAATTGCAAAGCAACTGAAAATTCAAAAAGCAAAGAAATTCATTGAAAATTGCTTTCAAATTTCAAACACTTGATTTCCGATTAGTTTCAAATTTTGAATTACTTTAAATTGCTCCTTTCCGACAGGGCTCAGCTGACTCATACACTAGCCGACCATCAGACTCAGATGTCTCTCTGGAGGAGGAGCGCGAGTTGCAGGCTCAGGTCCAGAGCCAGAGCCCCAGCCAGAGCCAGGGACCGGGACAGAGCCGCCAGGAGAGGGAGCAGCAGGCCACCATCCAGCTGGAGAGAGCCAAGGTGGCCAGACGGACACGCACAATCAGGGGTGTCAAACTCAAATACACAGTGCGGCCAAAATTTAAAACTTGGACAAAGTCGCGGGCCAACAGTGATATTTTTTTGATAAAATTTCAACAGTAACCTTTTTCCAAGGGCTAATAATACATGTAAAAATAAAATAACAACAAACCCATTATAAGTAATAATAATATCTTTCAATAAACGTCCTGTCCTGATTGACACGCCAGAATACTGGCAAAGCATTCTGGGATTTGCAGTGTTAGCGGTACATGTGCTGTGTAATAGTGGCGGGCCAGCTGCTCGCTGGTCTAGTAGTGATTTAATGACACCACGGGCCAAATTGAGCTTGACACCTATGTGTTAAATTGTTTGTGTGTGTGTGTGTGTGTTTTAAACATTCTAAGCACTGAGCTTCTCCCCCCCCCCTGCAGACTAAACCCGTGGCATTCGCCGTGAGGACCAATGTCAGCTACTGCGGGGCCCTGGATGAGGACGTCCCCGTCCCGGCCACGGCCATCTCCTTCGACGCCAAGGACTTCCTCCACATAAAAGAGGTGACGTCTGAAAACCTGTGTTTGATGTGAAATGTAATCACAGGGGCGGAAGGCGGGGCATCAGATTAATCCAGACATGGGCAAACTATGGCCCCAGGGGCCAGATGCAGCCCGTTAAGCTTTTTAATCCGGCCTGCCGAACTTGAAGAAATTGTATTAATAGTCAGTAAGTAATAAAATAGCGTCATTTCATCCATTTTTTCAGTGTTTTAAGAGTCATTTCGATAAAGAGCTACACACCGTGGGGCTTCAAAGACACTGATTTTGTTTTAAGGCTTTTGTTCTTTTTGACATTAAGGCACACATTTTCTACACATCCCATGATATATTTTTTCATCCTATGAGGTGGGTCACCAAAACACTCCATCCATCTGCTCCTGCTCAGACCCCCTCTGTCAAATTTTAGAGCCAGTGGTGGCCGCACCAGTGGCAGAACCTGGTTTAATCTGTCCTCTCTAGACATGGCTGCTAAAACTCTGAAGGACAGAAGCAAACGCATTGTAAACCGATCAGGATGATGATGTTTTGTGAGTCACAACTTAATCCAGAAGACGAGCATCCTCCTCCCCCTATAGCCCCCCCCCCGTCCCCCCTCCCCCGACTCCGTAGAGCTGTGCGATTGAGTTTTTCTCTCCAGGATCTGCAGACAGACCCCACCGTGACCAAAGAAATGCTTTTTTCCCCCTCTTTTTTGTGTGCGTGTGCCGTTTATGTCGCCCCGCAGAAGTTCAACAATGACTGGTGGATCGGCCGCCTGGTGAAGGAGGGCTGCGAGATCGGCTTCATCCCCAGCCCTCTGAAGCTCGAGAACATCCGGCTCCAGCAGGAGCAAAAGAGAGGACGAGTCCAAGGGTGAGTCGATCGGAAAATCACAAAACGCGTCTTCAGAATGTATCTACAATGTAGAAAGAAGTAAAGATAAAGAAAAACCATTGCATGAGAAGGTTTGTCCAAACTTCTGACTGGTAGTGTATATAGATTAATGCTATGATGTTTTTCTTCTAACATTTGTTCAAAAACTAATGGTGAGCTTTTTCGAAAGAAATTGAATGCATTGAGAAAATAGACACAATTAAACTTTAAAGAAAAAAAATTGATTCCGGCCAAATGCAAACAATGAAAAAGCAATTTGAGGAGAAACAATCATCCTAAAAAGTGAAACGTTTGACTCTTTCTCGCACGTTTCCATGCAACATGGACACTGCGGAGGCCGTGCGCTCTCATATTTAATGCGAAGTTCTCTCGTGACTCACACACACACACACACACACACACACACACACACACACACACAGACTGTTTACCTCCCCTCCCCCGAACAGTTTCCGTAGCCGTGATAATTAGCGGACCTGTCGACCTCCACGTCTCCTCACGCGTCTGCGTGTGATGCGTCTTGAAGGCTGCGTCGGCCAGAGTTTGAGCTGCAGTTCACGCGCACTTCATGCCACCGAGTTTAATCCTAATCCCGGCCGACTGGAGCGCCCCGTCGCTTCGCTCGCTGGAACGAGGAGACGAGGAGACGAGGAGAGAGAGACATTTGAGCCTCGTTAACCGAGGGTGGGAGGTGGAGGGGTGGGGTGGTGGAAGGGTGGGGGGTGGAAGGGTGGTGGGTGGGGCTCTGGGAAACCCTCCTCTTCGTTCATTTGATTTTTCGTCCTTTGTGTTTTGCGTCCGAAACGAGGCCTTTTTTCCCCATCACAGAAGAAGAGAATGTTTTCTGTCGGTGGATTTGATCAATCAATGAGCCAATCAGGCCTCACTTCTTTTTTTGTAAATAAAGCAGTTCTAACTGTTGCGCGATATCTGCCCCGTCTTGAGTGTCCGACCTGAAACGTTTTCCATTACAGTGTTTCGCAAAATAAAAGCGATATTTCTAAAATTTCGACAAAGTACAATTGCAATTTGCGTAAGCTGTACTCCTCGTAAAATCTAGCGGGAAGGGATTTTACGAGAATTACGTTTGCTTTTGTTCGTTTTCATTTGTTTGCTGTCAAGAATGGTCGTTGTATTTTTCTCCTTGATTACGTGTAAAAAAAATATTCTGTCTCCTCCTCCGTCCAAACGTAACGCACCATTTTCACTTGTAGTGAACTGGTCACGTAAAACCCGTACGTCACGTCCGCTGACGTGTAAATGCGAAAAACGTGCTTCCGTGACACTTTTGCGATATACCTCAATATGGATACGTCTGAAAAAACACCTCATGAGAGCATCAAAACCTTCTTGCGATATTTGAGAGGTTTTTCCAAGTTTATCTGTTTCCATTACCAGTTTTTTATTGCGATATTTAGGTTTTACGCAATTCTAGGGGTAATAGAAACGCAGCTACTGCCTGGGGGTCCAATCAGCTGCTTCCTTGTCTTGGTGATTCACACAGGAAGCAAAAGAACTGCAAGAACTGTATTCTGTCATCACTCCTCCCTCAGGTTCTCCCCCCGGCCGTGGTCGATAAGTTGTTCACCCCTATGGAAGTGAAACGTGTGCCTGTTTTTCTTTTTTTTTTTTTTTTTTCCCCTCGCCCCCTTGCCACATTAATGCAAAGGTGTGTTTTGTCTCTCTTTATCCCCTCTTGTCTCTTCCAGTAAGTCTGGAGGGAACTCCTCTTCCAGTGTAGAGGATGAGGTGTCTGCCTCAATCCGCCCCCTCATATCCTCAGCAGGTGAGAGCACCCGGACTGGGGAGTGGGGGGGGAGCTGGCGCCAGGGGTCTCCGCTAGCCGCTGGCTAGAAAGCCGAGCGCGTCGACCCCGACGAGGCGACGCAGAGCAATTTGAGACTGTCCAGCCTTCCCATGTCTCTGCGTAGAGCTTTAAGTTCACTGCCTAGAGCTGTTGGTACCGTTTTCCCATGATCCTCCTCTTCCTCCAGTTGAGGACTGCAGGCGCTCTGAGACTGGGGGCTTACCACAGTGTGCACCCCACCGACAAGGCTATGAACGAGCCCCCTCCCCCCCCGCAGACACTGAACTGCACTCATGAGACTTTGTGAATATGACTTTAGGACCATAGAGAACATGTGATAAGTTCATGGTTTCAGTTCTCCTTGATAGGTTTCATTTTTGGCTAAGACTTCTGATGGAAGAGACTTTTCTAACATGTGCTGCATGTTATTATTATTATTATTATTATTATTATTATTATTATTATTATTATTATTATTATTATTAGCATTTTTAAACATTTATTTTCTCTTTCAATGTTAAATGTTTCTCTTTGACCTGCGACGGCTACTGACGACTCTGTCACTGTCTTCTCTCCCCCCTCCCTCCCTTCCCCTGCAGGAAAGCAGAAACAGAAAGTGGTAAGTTGGTGATGGTAAAAAAATAAATAAATAAGTGAATAAATGAAAAAAACATAAAAATAAAAACACTCATTCTCGCTCACTCACCAAAACCCGTGTCGCGACGGCAGCCGCTGGGCTTTTGACAGGAACGTACGAGCTCATATCACATCAGCAGATCACGCTGTCATGCCAAAGTGCCACCTGGTGGGAGGATGCCGTATCCGCACCAATGGCGATATATATCTATATACATATATACATGTGTACCACGGGATGACGTTGAACCTCCAACGTGTGTGCGGCCGCTTGTCCCGACTGTGATGTGATGCTGTACGAAACGGCCGGCGCCGTCGTACAACATCAACCCCCCCTCCCAAAAAAAACCATCATTGTCCATCCACCCATGCAGCGAATGATGGGGGCGAGCGGGGGGAAGATCGGGGGGGAACTTTCAATGCCGAGGGGCGGCCCCCATCAGTGTCGACGGTGTCTTTGTGGGGTTAGCTCAGCTTAACAACGCGCCATCTTTGTTCCATTTCCGTCATTTGCTGCTCGATGATGTCGATGTTGGCGATAAGACACACACAAAAAAACAAACTCATTGAATGCAATGTCGGGGGAGGTCGGCCGACTTGGGCGGAGCGTCGGTGCCCGGCAGACGCTGGTCTGACAGATGGCTTGTCGTTGACAGACGGAGCACGTGCCCCCATACGACGTGGTTCCCTCCATGAGGCCAGTGGTGTTGGTGGGCCCCTCGCTCAAAGGCTACGAGGTGAGCAAGAGCAGCAAGGCAGAACCGGCGAGCTGGCACGGCGAGAGAACGTACGGCACGTGCGACAAAGCCAAAATGCCGTGTTTTTTTTTTTTTTTTTTTTTGCAGGTGACGGACATGATGCAGAAAGCCCTGTTTGACTTCCTCAAGCACAGGTTTGATGGCAGGTGAGACCCGTGGATTATTCCCGCAGGCCGTCAGTCAAACTTGCATCAGTCACTTGCAGTGTGGATCAGTTAATTACATGCAATACTGTCGAACGTGAAACTCTGTGTCGCACTTGTCTTTTGATTGGTAGTCGATCTATCTATCTATTTATCTATCTATCTATCTATCTATCTATCTATCTATCTATCTATCTAGGACCCACCTTCTCATGCAATTTTTTTTATCTTTAACTTTCTACACTGCAGATAGATACTGAAGACATCAAATATATGAGCAAGATATATGTAATTTTGCAGCAAAACAAACATTAAATAACTCAAAATATACTTTTTATCTATTATCTATCATGTCAGAGCTCCAAGTTGGTCGCATGAGTCTTTGTGTGGACTGGCCATGACAATTGCACGCTTTTATGTTGAAATGCGGCAGGATATCGATCACTCGGGTCACGGCGGACATATCGCTGGCCAAGAGGTCCGTCCTCAACAACCCCAGCAAGAGGGCCATCATAGAGCGGTCCAACACGCGCTCCAGCCTAGGTATTCTACCGCCGTGTCGCACACTTGCATTTTGTCTTTTGTGGGAACGCATTTCATATTTTGTGTCTCCCGCCATCAGCTGAGGTGCAAAGTGAGATTGAGCGGATCTTCGAGCTGGCCCGCTCGCTGCAGCTGGTGGTGCTGGATGCCGACACCATCAACCACCCGGCGCAGCTCCTCAAGACCTCCCTGGCCCCCATCATAGTGCACGTCAAAGTGTCCTCCCCCAAGGTAGCGAGCGTGCGGAGCCACATAACCTTTTCCCCTGTTCCCTGCTAGAATTTCCCACTATTCATGAGAAAGAAAGTTGAAGTTGTTTGATATAATCTTCGCAGCTGCTACTCTGCAAGTTAACCTCACTCACTTCTGGGCTGAGGGAGACTAACTAAAAGGCCGGAACACCTAGACATGTTGAAGGTAACCGGCTCCACGTGAGGTTAACGTCGGCCTGAACTAGTGTGATCTTCTTCACTTAGGAGGTCTCTCCAGGGCGCTGGCCTCTCACACTGTCACAATTAGTGTTGCCAACTTTCATTCAGGAAAATAAAGGACTCCTCCCACAGTGCTTGGGGCCATGACCATCACAGGCCAGTGGCTCGCCAGTAGTGGTAAATCATAACTTAAAATAGGGTTTCAAAAAAGTGTATGGTTGCTTTGTGACCAATAGACATTAGAAATAAGATGAACGTTTAAATTGGATTTAAATCTTTTAATGAAACATATTTTTACAGAACAATCAATAAAGTGCAGGATGGATGGCTTTTACAAAGGAATTAAACACTCCTGATTCATAGCCTACTCTACACAAGCAACGCAGCCAGTACGCAGTTGTTGTGAATGGGTTGTGCAACGGGCTGCGACTACGTAGATTACGGTTTTGAACGCAAAGTCTGCAACTTAGAAATACGGGACAAACCCACTCCCGTATCGACAGATACAAGGAGATTAGCAAATGTTAGCTTCACCTATTAGCTTTAGCCAACGCCAGTGTGAACACCCCAGCAAAGTACATGCAATTTACCTAATTGGTGTGACTGCAACCTGTTCGCCAACATATTGTTATCAAGTCAAACACAATACTACAATAGCTGCGCCACTATATCGTTTTTATTTTATTTGTTTATTCATTTTAACAGATTCAACGTAAAGCTGTGCGACCTGCCGTTGGTAGACTTTCCAACCGTCCCTCAAAATACAGAATTGTCTCGTATTTGACAATAAAATTGTGCGTGTTGTTTTAAATACGGGACGGTGTTAGTCTCGTATTTCTGAGTTGTCTTGAATGTAAATTAAACTCTTTAAGCCTGTCCAACAGGATGTCATGATCCACAGTATCAAACGCGACGTACAAGCTGCCTAGCTTGCGTAGAGTTGGCTATGAATCAGGATCGCTTGTTCTCTTCAGCTTTATTAATTTATTTCCTTTTGTAAAAGCCATCCATCCTGTACTTTATTAATTGTTGTGTAAAAATATGTTCAATTAAAAGATTTCAATCCAATTTAAACATTCAGCTTAATTCTAATGTTTATTGGTAACAAAGCAGTTCAAACTATGTGAACCATATACTTTTCTGAAACCCTATTCTAAGTTATGATTTACCACTACTGGCAAGCCACTGGCCTGTGATGGTCACGGCCCCGAGCACTGCGGGAGGCCTCCTTTATTTTCCTGAATGAAAGTTGGCAACACTAACTGTTGGCATAGCCTCACATCCTGGCACAACTGTCGTCACAGTCCTGTTATAGGTGCCAGCTGACAAATATGAACCCATGTTACATAAACAAACTTGAATATGACTTATTATGACTATGCATGTGGTATATAAAAACAAAAAACAAAAAAAAAACAAAAAACAAACCTACCCCTGTGACACTAGCATGAGCACCGTTTGCCGTGAGGTGAGAGTCAAAGGCACCGGCACCGTGCGTCTGCACACAGCGCCACCGCATGGACGAGTCGGTCTGCTGCACTTCACTCTCAAGACGCAAGTGGTGATGGCACACTTGCAATCAAGGAATGGACCTCATTATTCAGATATTTCACTGGCATTGACTTCAGCAGTCAAACAGTCAGCATTCACCAGTAATGCATCAGCCCAGCTCCAAGCGTTTCTCACGCAATTAACGTTTGGATAATGAAACTTCCTGTTGCTGCTTCTTTGCTCTCGTGTCCGACCAGGTTCTGCAGAGGTTGGTCAAGTCCAGGGGGAAGTCGCAAAGCAAACACCTGAACGTTCAGCTCGTGGCTGCGGACAAACTGGCTCAGTGTCCTCCTGTAAGTAGCCACCACCGGGTCGCCTGCTCACACACTCTCACATGTCGAGCTGACAAACACATAACTGATTGATGGGGTAACGATACATGTGAATTCAAGCCTTGAGCTCCCAGGATGTTTTGAAGTTCACTCAATGGTCCACAGCAAGGCTTTTTTCTTAGTTTACTCTCATGCACATTGTCACTGTGTAGATCCTGAATCTATTTTTCTTTTTATGCGGCCATTTTGCAGAAAAGCAAGGACAAACAGAATGAAAAACGTTTTTTTACGTCAGAGCCATAATTGCACTAAACAGTCAATAAACCAGACACACACAAGGGGCATGGACTGTGCACTACAGGGGAACAGTGCAACAACTGCAAAATGTGATGAATGTGGTATCTGTGTTGTGTGGCATGTGTCTTTAACAGGGCTGACAGTCGATTAAAATTTTTAATCGCGATTAATGTATGTATTAATATGTACTGAGTTAACTCGCGATTAATCGCAAATTAATTGCAAATTTTTTACCCTGCTCTATATGTAACTTAACAAGATATTTACTGTGTTTCTTATACTCTAGGAAAAATTAGAGAGGAAAATAATAATTCCTTTGTTGAAATATTCAATTATTCATTATTCATTTATTCTATTTTTTTATTTTGAAAATATTTTTGAAAATTAACCCCATTCTCTAGTGTTTCTTTGAGTGACCTCCCGTCCAACCTGGACGCGGATCGCCCGCGGCTCGCGCACAAAATAGACCAGAAGCCGAAATGGTCGCTGCACGGCGCGAGCCGGCGGCGGAGGTGCGCGCCGCTTCGAGTTTGGTGTTAACGACGCCATTGGTTAACAAGGGCGGCGTAAGGAAGGGGGTTCCGTTCCGCGGCTATTCGCGGCGCTTCCGTGGCCGTTGTGAACCCGGCCTGAACAGGAGGGCTGCGGCTGGCGCGCGATCTTCGCGCCGCTTACGCCTCCAGTGTGAACCAGGCGTTAATCGCTCGTTAAGAAAAATTAGTGCCGTTAAAAGGAGTTTGAGTTAAACGCGTTAACTTTGACAGGCTTAGTCTTTAATTTTATAGTTTTGAGGGTTTTTTTGAGTATTTATTGCTTTTTAATTAATACGGATGCACCGAAGGAAGGAAGGCACTTTTAAATTTTGTTGTACTCCTGTACAATGACAATAAAGAAATCTCTTCTATTCTAATTCACATTCTGGCGAAATACTATTTTGACGCAGTCACTGAACTGACCATATGCTGCTGCTGCTGCTGTACAGGAAATGTTTGACATCATTCTGGACGAGAACCAGCTGGAGGACGCATGCGAACACCTCGCCGAGTACCTGGAGGCGTACTGGAAGGCCACCCACACCTCCATGGCCACGCCCCTCAACCCCTTGCTGGGACGCAACCTGGGCCCCACCAACCTCACACCCTACCCCGCCACCATCTCCGGGCTGCAGGTAGGCGTCCAGCGCCAGTCCCCGGCCTGAGACACACGTAGACACGACGCTGACCGATGAATCCCGTCTGTTTTCGCTTCCCGTGATCCAGCAGAGCCAAAGAATGCGACAGAGCAACCACACGGGCGACCACTCCACCCCCAACGAGCGGCGCAACCTGATGACGTCCGACGAGAACTACCACAACGAGCGGGCGCACAAGGGACGCAACCGCATGTCCTCGGGCTCACAGCACAGCCGGGAGCAGCAGGACCCCTACCAGGACTACCAGGACCCTTATCAGGATGCGTACAAGCCACATCGCAACCGGAGTTCTCCGGGCAGCTACAGCCACGACTCCCGGCACCGACTTTGAGCCCAGCCAACCACCCAGCAACACTAAATCTACGCTGCAAAAGAGCCAAGAAGGTCCCAAATTGTACCTTTTTTCTTAAGTTTAGGTTGGCTTTGATTTCTTTCTGACCTGGCAAAAAAAAAAAAAAAAAAAAAAAAAAATTGCGTTCAGGTGTTCAAACAAGCTGCCAGGGCCACTCCGCCAGTCATTAAGCTAAGTCGTCTCCAGGTCTGGGAAAGCCAACTAGCTTCAACTAACACTTACAAATATGAATTCCGTCCATTTCAGTTCTTGCAGAACTTTTTGGGGTCCCCGCACCAAACCAATGCACTCTGCAGACTCGTGCTTGTCGGCCGCGTCCGCCGAGTCAACTTGGGTTTTTGGGGTGTTAAGGACATTGTGGACTGTAGACGCCCGGACGGCGGGCCATGTGTAAATCCTCTCATCATTTAGCTTCTTGCATGCTGATAGAAGATCAACCTCCGCAACCACTTTGCTCATATTTTGCGCCGTCAGCCAACGACGAGGTGTAGATAAGGGAGTCCAATTTTTGTTTTTATTGTTTTTTTAAATATCAACTTGTTCCCATCCGCGAGGGTCAGCGGCAGAGGGGGCGGCAGGAAGTGCAAAGTGACATGTGGCTGTGAGTTTTTACAAACTGGTGCTTCCCATTTTCCCATAAGCAAATTTTTTTGGTTCACTGACCGGAAAAAAAAAAAAAAAAACTTTTTTTTTTGAGCAGGTCCAGCTTTTCTGTAGCAAAGCTTTTTGGGAGTTTATTTGAAAACAGAGGAAGGGGAAGATTCTGTAAAGGTAATGGGATCAAATCTCCGATGAGGAGGAGGAGGCAGAGCTAGCGGCTTGCACTTAGTTATTGAAGGCAATAGTTTGCTAGTTAAGTCTGAAAAATGTAACTTTCCGAATATGAAGTTAAATGTTACTTTGTTTTTTTTTTTTTTCAACCATTCCATAACGGATTGGGTGGACCTAAACAATAATAATATATTAATAGATTTTATTCATAATGCACTTTTCATTAAGAGGAATGTCAGAGTGCTAGCAGAGTTTAAAGAAAAATGGCAGAAAGCAGTTATTAGGGGGCTACACAATGTTAACAGTCTCGGCTCTCTGCTGCTCTACATATTTATTTATTTATTTATTTGTTCATTCATTTATTTATTTTGTTTTGTACAGTGTCGATGCAAAGGCACAGATGAATTGATTTGGATTGGTTTGGATTGGTCACCGCGGAATGGGTTGCATCGTGTTCACTCTCTGTGTAGCTGGCATGTTGTCCCGACTGCAGAGCATGTTCCCTCCGAGTAAAAGAAACACAAAAAAAGAAACAAAAAAAAAGAAAAGAACCCCTGCTGTAATTTGAGTCCACGTTTGTTGAAATACGGAGGAAGGAGACAAAAAAAAAAGGGTGAAAAGAGGGAGAGAAAAAAAAAAAACAGGCTCACTAACAGGTTGGATATTTCTTTTGGATCTTTGGAAGGACGGCAAAGTCGATCTGCTCCCGACGCTTCCGTTCACTTCCCAGCATGGCGCTTCGTCAGGTAACGACCGCCGCGCTCAGTGCTCGTCACGTCTTTAAAGGCTCCTCCTGAATGTGCCAATAAGACAGGAAGTTCTTAGAACTAAAGCTCGGTGTACAAAGAGGGAGAATTTTAACAGTATTAGCAGTAAAGGCCATCATAAATGCAAAGAATGAAACAGCAATTTCCCATCTTCTGTTACACAATCATTTTTTTCTGTTTTTTGCTTTTAACCAGATTGTCACGGTTTAGGGACGGCAGCAAAGTGGGGGTCGGCGAGGGGATTCAAACTACGTATTATTTTCTGTCACAGTTTCACATAAATGCAACCCCCCCCCCCCTCCAAAAAAAGAAAATGCAGATAGGGAGGGGCCGAGCAATAAACCAAATAACGAGCATTTGACTAATATTGACTGATTAAATCTTCAACATGTTCTACAAGTTCACAGGTTTGATTGGATTGATGTTTGCAACCGGTTATTTATTGATATATTGTTGTTGCTTCAACACTATTGTGTGTACCGCATAGTTTTTGGCGACCCCCGCTGGTGCACAGCATCACCGCGGGCGTGCGCATACGTTACTAACAGGTGCTAACAACGACAATCTGCCACGCTGACGAATCTGACTGTGGCGTGGCAGCGACGAGCAATTTGATTGGGCGGATGCTCACTTTTTTTTTTTTTTGAAGTAGCAAAACTTTGGTCAAAATTGGATCTAAATGAAGGAAGAGCATCTAAGTGTACAGATTGAAGGCGTTGTTTGTGAATACCCTTTTACGCCAGCAGGGGTCAGCAGAAGTACTGCGTGGAGCTTTAAAGGTAGCGCAGCAATGCGGGACATGCATCTGGAAACATCCATGAAATCTCAATCCCAACGGATGAAATCACTTCTTTCCTGTGCAGGAGACGCTGGACTGCCCCCCCCCACAGCCTGACACCGTTTCCAGGAAATGACGTCCTACTTTTTTTTTTTTTAAATCCAACACCATTTAGAAACATGGATGTGAGAAATGAGCAAACGTCCAACTTCTGAGGACATTTGGACCACTTTTATTGCATGCC
Organism: Thamnaconus septentrionalis; assembly: GCA_009823395.1. NCBI lineage: Eukaryota > Metazoa > Chordata > Actinopteri > Tetraodontiformes > Monacanthidae > Thamnaconus > Thamnaconus septentrionalis. The sequence continues at coordinate 27,918,010 of CM020501.1, forward strand.
TGGTAGCTTTGTATTGATGTTTTGGGTTATTTTTGTTTGTTTCGTTTTGTTTTGTTTGTGTGTAAGTTTGGAAAACTTCTGAACAGCACAATGGGACCAGGTGTGAGAGCAGCGCCAACCGCGTTCCCCTCCCCGCATCAGCCCCATCAGTTGCACACCGCTTGTTATCGGACTACAATATCGAGGCGCGGCTTCTACGCCGTTTGCTGTCTCATTCTGCCCCATTGGTGTGTTTGAACGGGGGAGTCATCGTCCATCGGAAATCAAGCCAACCAATGTTGAGCCGGGGCCGTTTGAGACAATCAGTAGGGATTCCCGGAGCAAGCGTCCTTGCCATACCTTCCACCCCCAGGAAACCAGGACCCTCTCCGCTTTTGGGAATGAACGATAGAATTCAACCACTCGCAGATAATAAACCCGGAGATTTCACTTTTGTGGGTCATACCTCCGTCTTTGATGGGATTCGGTTGGGAGCTGTTTCTGTTGCAAGGTGGCCTCAAAAACTTAAACAATTACACAATTGGGGGGGGGTTGTTAGGGTTAAAGGTCAGGGTTTAGTGTGGGGGGTTGTTTGTAGGAGGGTATTTTAGGAAGCATAAAGAGTGAGAAAGGAAAAAAGGTGGCTTGCCCTCTCCGGGTCGGTGGAGAGACCCTGCCGCAGGTGGAGGAGTTCAAATATCCCGGGGTCTTGTTCACGAGTGAGGGAAAGATGGAGCGCGAGAGCGACAGGCGGATCGGTGCGGCGTCTTCAGTGATGCCGTCGCTGTACCGATCTGTCGTGGGGGTCGAGCTAAGCGAGGCAAAGCCTCACCTATGGTCATCTCGTTTTACCCTCACCTATGGTCCGAAAGAACGAGATCGCGGATACAAGCGGTCGAAATGAGTTTCCTCCGTAGGGTGGCTTGGGGGTCCCGTAGGGACAGGGTGAGGAGCTGGGTCACCCTTATGGACAGGGTGAGGAGCTCGGCCACCCGGGAGGAGCTTGGAGTAGAGCCGCTGCTCCTCCGCATCGAGAGGGCCCAGCTGAGGTGGCTCGGGCATCTGTTTGGGATGCCTCCTGGACGCCTCCTTGGTGTCCAGGAGGCGTCCCACTGGGAGGAGACCCCGGGGAAGACCCAGGACATGATGGAGGGACTACATCTCTCTGCTGGCCTGGGAACACCTTGGGGTCCCCTGGCGACTGGGGCCATGAAGTCTGGACATCTCTTCTGAGACTGTTGACCCCGGATAATGCGGCAGAAGAAGAAGAGAAAGAGTGGTTATATATTCCGGTAGAAAAGTAATAAGACTATTTGCTGGTGAGTTTTTTTTTTTTTTTTTGGAAAAAAAACAAACAGATGTACATAACGTTTTTGGAGAGATGTTATTTGCTTTACACACCTCCTGCTGAGACGAGATGAAAAACAGGTCCACAATACAAAGAATCTGTCACGTGCAATACAAAAACGGCATGCTGTTGAAAATGAGGAACTTCATGTTACTGTACTATGCAACCGCAAACTGTGTGCATCATCGTTTCATGCTGTGGCTTCCCCCCAGACTATTTTTTCCAGCAGCTTCATCGGGACTTTAGAAGGAATTGGTTTTGCTTTTTTGTTTTGTTTTTTTCAATTCATTTAATTTTTTTTGTGTTGGACCCTTTTCCTTTGTGTGTGTGGAAGAAGAAAAACCTAAGCGGTCGTCGCGGTATTGCATGCATAATGAAACATTCAAATTTGTAAAAAGGAATTTAAGGAACATTAAAAAAAATAAAACACGGCGCTGGAAATGACTGTGTGACTAGCAAAGCTACAAGTGGTTTCAAACATTTCTTTTTTTTTCAAAATAAAAGAGTCTTGTAAAGTTGTCTGCCGTTTTTATTTGTTATGAAGAGAAAAACCCTGCTGCTCACTTTGCTTTGTTTAACTCTCGAAAGGGCGGTGTCGATCCAGGTCACATTTGCACCGTTGAGTAGAAACTCATAAAAATGTGATGAGAAACTTCAATTTATTTGCTACCGTCCAAAGGGAAAATAATGGGGTTCAGCTGTAGGCTTCTGGAAAATGGTGCACTTCTCAATTTAAACGGCAGTCGGCGACATTGTCTTTGATTTACCTCAAAAGCCGTTTGATTTTACGCTCAAAGGCATATTGGTTCAAAGGTCAAAGTGTGGCACTTCCTGTGCCACACTTTGACCTCCTTATCTGTCTGAGTCGCTGACGGTGCAGTGTCTCCACTGGGGGGGGCGCTATTAGTTACTAATAAGAAACTCATATGAAATGGTGTGTGGATGTGGACGGGCTGTGGGGGGGTGGGGGTGGCGTGCGCTTTTAACAGTGAGGAAAGTTTAAAAAAAAAAAAGCGCTGCGAGCACTCCCTCTGGTGGCTCAGGTCTGGAACTGTTCACACCCAACAGAAACTAATAGAGGCGCTGTCAGAGTTGCACCACGGGAAATGTAGGATCCCAGTGGCTGTTGGAACTTGAGCTGCCCACAGAGCTCTGCTAGACTGAGTCATACAAGTCGCTCAGACACCTACAATTGTTTTTATCTACTATTTCAGTTGCCTTGAGAATTATGGATTCAAGCCGTATGATGGCTGATGGGGCCCGTCCCTCCACAAGTATATTAAACTTGTACTATTAATACCATCTATGTAATACAGACGGTTATTGCAAGTCAAGCACACAGACACACACTGGTAAACTAAAAAAAAACATTTATTACAGAAAAAGCTGGATGTTTTTTCCTCCTCGAATCTTGACAGACCTGCTGCACCCTCTAGGGGACAGTCAAGACAGTGCAGCAGGGCTTGGTGGTTACAATATGGCGATAGTTTTTGCTCTCTCTCTTTTGAACAGCAATTGAATGTATACAGGTGAAAAATAAAGTTAACAATGTCAGGCCCGACGCACGCAATAGTCAGTAACCAGTAGCCAGATCTCATTTGTTTTATTAACCATAAAAAAAACAACTTATTTTATGGTTAATAAAACAATAACAATTTAACTTAAATTTATGCCGCTCCTATGTTGATATGACGACATTACTGGGAGGATAATTGAGACAGCAAGTCGAACGTGGGTTCACTCTACGCATCTGAATAGACTTATTTCTGAAAAATAAACTGCCCCAGCACCGTCCCGTTGACATTCACACTCCCCACCCCCACAAAAAGAAATATCTGAGTTTTTTCCTTTTTCTAATTGTTGCAATTGTTTACTCAACGACAACAACGTGAGGTCCATGTGGTTGTGAAAGATGATTGCTTCTTTTCCGTCATCGCCTGAAGTAACTTCAATGTCCCACAAAAATTTACCAAGTTCATGAATGGGGGAGGCGTTGGAGGATGTTTCCTTTTCGCCAAATAAACGACTGAAAAAAACTACGCCGCTGACTAAAATGGTCGGGCGTCACCGAATTGTCGAGAAAAGCGGTCGGCGAATGGGACGCACGAGTGCATTTATGTGACTGCTGGGATCTGCGATCGACTGGACAGATGAACTGTCAACGTATGCATCTTTAAAGTGAGGGGGGGAGTCAAAGACTCAAGAGTGGGCCGATTGTGTAGTCCCAGCAACCCACCACTAGAGGCCTCACCGCTGTAAACCTAATGGACTCCTTTCAGAATCTTAAAATCATTTTTTTTTATTCCAAAAGAGCAAATACACATTGGGAAACGATTGAAAAAACACAGACCTGAATCGGCGGAACTCGGGTGACAGAATGGAAAACGGCGCCGACGTGTCGGAGGTGCGCCTGTATATATACACATAGGTGCACTATTTTTCGTTTCTTTTCTTTTTTTGCATAAACCCTTATGTACAACGTCTGGGCCGTGAGTAAGGCGTGCCACGTGAGGTAGCCTCGATCTGATTTGGAGTGGAGCGCGAGCTTGTGTGTGTGTGTTTGTTTTCCTTTTTTTGCTTGAAGTTCGTCCCCACACGTTTCTCCCAAATGTCACGTCGCGAAGCTCCGAGGGCGTCTCGCTGAAACAAAACTGCAGTTTCGTTCCTGCGCGAGCGAGCGAGCTTCGCCGGAGCCGTCTGCCCGCGACTGCCACCGGGGGGCAGTGCCGAGGCGCGACGCCGGTCGACGTTGAAGCAGGAGCGTAGAGCGAGTCTCTGCAACGTCTCGGCCGTCGTACCCTGTGCGCTCCGGAACGTTTTGGCGGGGGGATTCCGAGGGAGTTGTCGCGGGTCGTCGTCGCGAAGGGGGTCAGATGTTGGACGGTCTCCGTCCGCGGGTGGCGCCGAGCGAGGCCCTCAGCTTGGGCTCCCTCGCTCTGGAGGCACAAAAGACCAAAGGTTTGGGTGTAATTATAGAGGAAAAACTCCCACGTGTGAATCTTGTGTGAAATATGTTAAAACTCAGGTGTGAAAGAAGAAGTTTTTGTGATGGACAAAGTCAAATGTGCACTTGCGAATTTTGTATTGTTCGCTCGCTTTGCCTTATTTGGTTAAGTGTGTTGAAGTTTGGGGAAAAAAGCGGCGCGACTCATGCATAAGGTGGAGGGCAAATGAATTCACAAATGAACTTTTTTTTTTAATCAAGTGAGGATTAGTTAAACTTCAAGATATAGTTGAGGTACAGGTACTTCATCAGTTGTGTTCAAGGCAAAAAGCAGAACATTGCTTGTACATTGGTTCTTGTTCAGAAAGTAAGGACCACACAGGGAAATTTGATTTTAAACATCCACATTCAAGCAACAACCGTGTTTCAGTATGTAAAGATGGGACTAATATATATCTGTTTAAGAAAATGTATAAAGACAAAATAAAAAGACAATGTCAAGTGTGTTGCTTATTCATTTATTTTACTTTTTGTTTTGGTTGTGGATGATGAGTTGTTGTGTACGCTTTGTTATACAAAGAAAAAAAAACTATATTGTATTCTTCACAAGTGACCGTTGAATGTCTCTGACGGACAAACCATCACTTGTGATTGGATGTGAATCATTGTTGATACGGAATGAAATGAAATGTTTGTGACGCAGCGAGTCTTTAAGACGGCGCGAGACGATGTGAGATAGAGAGAAAAAAGGCAAAGCGCACCTGTAGTGCTCGTTGAAGTCCAGCCTGAAGCTGAGGAAGCGCAGGCTCTCGTCCGAGCTGTTGATCAGCAGCACCAGGAAGTGCTGGACGATGCTCTGCGGGCAGAGGAAGGTGGTGAGAACGGTGGTTGTACGCCACTGGAAAAGGTGCCAAATTACCGTACAACCACTAAAAAATGCGCAAAAGTACGCGTCGATCACATTCCCGCTTGAAAATGTGATGAAAAGGATGTTTCACGTTCTGAGCTGTTTGACAGTCAGCCGTTGCTTTTGGTGCCGCTGTCGAGAATGTGTTTCAATATCAATTTCTTCAGGATGTGAGAGTAGACCCACTCCAATAAACTGGACTACAGGCCTGGAGTGGAGCCCGGCTACCTGGTAGAGGTGCGTGAGGACCCGCAGCTGGGAGCGCATCTTGGGCACCGTCTCCTGGAACTCCTGGATCCTCCTGCTCTCCTCCGCCTCCTGCTGGGCCGTCACCCCCCACTCGCCCTGGAAGGACACGTAGGGTGTTGAGCCGCTCGCCCCTTCCTTTTCGCCCCACCCCCTCCCAACCCCGCCCGCCGCCGCCGCCCTACCTCCTCCTCCCTCTTCTGCTTCCTCTCCTCGAACTGCAGGCGGAGGGAGAGCTCCTCCAGGGCCGAGCGGTACAGCGAGTCCTGGGCGCTCTGGAACTCGATGATCTGGTCGAAGATGGCCCTCAGCTGGTTCAACAGCGACTGAGGCGCCACAGGGAAGAAGAGACCCGTCACGGCTGGAATCTGGCGCGCTTCTCAAAAACAGAAGCGCTGTGTCGCAGTAATATTTAATTCGAGCTGAGACGCTGTGCGCAGTTTCTTGTGTTTGCAGCACAAAGGTTTCAAGCAGGGGTGTCAAAGTCAAACACACAGTGGGGACAAAATGTCAAGCTCGGACAAAGTCGCAGGACAACACTGATATTCACTGAATTTTTATTTCAAGTTTAATATGGACTCAAACAACGTTTTTTTTGTTTGTTTTTTTGCATTTATTTCATTTATGTCATTGGCCAATGGCTAATAATAAATTTATAAATAAAATAACAACAATAAACCATTGAAGTCATAATAATGTCCTTCAATGAACGCCCTGTCCTGGTCAAAATACCAGCAGAGTATTCTGGGATTTGTAGTATTAGCATGTGCTGTATAATGGCAGCGGGCCAGCAGCTCTAGTAGTGATTGTGTATTGGCCTCGCAGGCCAAATATAATTGCGCTGCAGGCCAGAGTTTGACACCTATAGTTTAAAACGTTCTAAAAGAACTGACATAATGTTGAATCTCCTCCGCAATAGCGCCACCCGCTGCTTCACTGCTTGCCTCCAGTGAGGCAGCATTTATCAGCAGCATTTACCAGCAGAGCAGAAATCAGCAATAACTGAGAGCATTTTTACATGCATTGGTTGGATTGGTTCTTTTGTTTGTTTTTTTATACGAATCAATATTTCATGTGGCAGACTAATGTCTTGTGCTCTCTCTTAGTCTTGTTTTATTTCCATTTTCATGTATTTTTCTATATACTATATACTTTTCCTTTTAAAATTTTGGACTTTATTTTGATTTTTAAAAACTGTATTTGTTTGCATGTCTAACTTTTATTGAGAAATGTTTGTTTGGTGTAAAGCACATTGAGTTTCCTGTGGTATGAAAAGCACTGGAGAAATAAAGCTGCCTTGCCATCCAGTTGCACATCACAGCAAACACAAACTCTATCTGCCTTGGCTCCGATACCCATTTTTATCTTAAGGGTCCAGTGTGTGTGTGTGTGTGTGATGTGTGTGTGTTACCCTGCTGTTGTTGTCCAGCAGACATCGGGAGATGATGGTGTCGAGGAAGACCTCGTGGGCGGCTATGATGTGATCCAGGTCTTGAGCCCGCTGCACTTTGTTCCAAAGCTCGTCCCAGGAACATTCCAGCACCTTGACAAAAGAAATCAATCAATGACTAAACACATAAGAATTGGATGATTTAGTGACGTTGACCTAAAAAAAAAACCTCTGGTTTTAGACGGTGGCGCCTCGCTGAACACAATCAATAAGTTCTGATTCCATTTCTTATGATTATTTCATCAGACCACTCTGATAGGCGGAGATGTTCGTATTGACTGACCCCATTAGTCTGCCTTTTAGATTTTTTTCACTTTTTTTATTTTAGCCTTGCACCTCATCAGAGTTCAAAGCGGACAGTCGCGTCTGGCTGTAATTTCAGCTTCTTTTTCCCCCTCTGCTCGCACGAACGACCCTGACCTCGAAGGTGATGTAATACTGCATCTGGTGGATGAAGTGGACCATCTCGGACGCCAGGATGTGGCACTGGTGCAGCACGCCGGACAGCTCTGGCGGGGCGACCGAGCGAGAAGAGAACAGTGAGTGCAGGGGGAGAAGGTGAAACGTTAAGGTCAAAGCATCAGACTCACTGGTGGAGAAATGACCAGTGTACTAAATATTCAGAATAATTGTGAAACTGAGTCACACACACACACACACACACACACACACACACACACACACACACACACACACACACACACACAAACACACACACGCTACAAATTAAAAAAAAAAAAAAATTCATGAAACTGGCGTCGTTAAAACACCTGGCATGGTTTTGAGCAGCTTGGCGTTGCACATCTGTCCCTTCCAGATGTCGGTCAGCGTGTACTCCATCCTCTTGGCCCTCCACAGGAAGTTGAACACCCGCAGGTAGTGACTCATGCACTCCCTGGTGAACACCTGAAACGCGCACATGTCCTGCGTTAGCGCAAAAAAAAAGAGAAAAAAACACAGACGCACTATAAAATTGAAATTGTGTGGGTGTGGGTGTGTTACCGTGGCGATGGGTCCGTCCACGTGGTAGTCCAGGCTGAAGACGTCCCAGCCCGTGTCGCCGGGGGACACCTGGAGCAGACAGAGCAGAGGTTAATAAGAAAAATGTTGTTTAAAAAAAAAAAAAAAAAACATGCTGAAACACATGCATTGTGTATGTAAAATATATGTCAAATGGTAAAAATGTGTACAATACTTTTCTTGATAACTCAGTACGGACTCTTCTAGGTTTTTAGGTTTTTTTTCCTTTCTATTCATTAACACTGTACACTTCACACACCATCAGGCTCACATTGTTATTCTTTTACTGATTGAATGGCTGTCTTTTTATGGTTCTGTATCTGTCTTTTTATGGTGTACATACTGTGTTTACTATGGGATACATAGAATTTCCCTAAGGGGATGAATAAAGTATCAATCAATCAATCAAAGGACGAAAATATCTTGCAATCTCATCAGTTACCTCAAGGAGGCGCACGTCCAGCCTCTTGAGAATCTCGGCGTTGTCGAACTGGGCGTTGGTGGCGCGCACGGCCGTCTCCAGGATGCCGGTGAGGTTGTGCTGGTACAGCGTGGTGGCGGGTCGCACCAGCTCGGGCCTGCGGAGAGGAACACACACAGTGTCAGCCCGAAGGAGTCGATGGGAAGAACGTTGGGAGGCGGAGGAACGGAGGAAGGCGGTGCTGCTGACTTGAGCAGGTCCATGAGGTGGCGGATGAAGTCGCCCTGGCCCAGCAGCAGGTAGCGCCTCATGGCCTGCAGGTGCTCCAGCAGCAGGTAGTTGCGGTTGAGGACGTCCAGCAGGTACTTGCTGGTGTCGAAGTAGGCCACGTCGATCTTCTCCTGGAACGCCCCCTCCAGGTCAGACAGCAGCTCTGCGGCTGGGAGGAGGAGAGCGTCGCGGGCGTCAAACAGTCAGAGGGCTGCGTCCCATTCAGCATTTTTTGGATTTCATGATTGATTGGTACCTTATTGATTGATTGGTACCTTACTGATACTCAGCAACTCTTCCCCTCTGTGTGACAGACTGATAAAACCCTGCTACCCTCGCCTGCACTATCCACTGCCATTTGCACATCTTGCTCTAGTTTGTTCTGTGTAGATCCACTTGACTTTTTCTTGTAATTACCGTGTAGTTTATTTTTGTATTGTTTTTACATTTTATTCATAAGCACCTTTCTCAACACTCTAGGACACAAATGCAGTAAAAAGACAGATAAAAGCTACACACAGTAAAATAATACGTAACAAATAATTCAATAAAAACAATTAATTAACTAATTAATGACAGCATAGTTTTTGGATAAAGTAAATCTATCTATCCATCTATCTCTCTATCCATCTATCAGGGCTGGGACGATATGCTTTTCTCACGATTCGATTCTTCTACGATTTATTTGGATGCCGATTCGATTTAAATTGCGATTCTACGATATTGCAGATTTCCTCGATTTTTAGTCTGCTTTTTTAACACCAGTGAAACAGTTGAATGATTGTGATTATGAACAGAATGTTCGCAAAGCAAAGGTGAATAAAAACTTTTCGTCCTCTGCTGGAGAAAAGTGGTAACTTTTTACAACCCGGCTCAACAGACTAAAATGAAGCATTTGAATTTGAACAAAAAAATCAATTTTTGAACAAAAAAGAAATTCTATTTAAAAATCAGAAAATTGCAATACTTAATGTGAATCAATTTTTTCTCCCACCCCTACTATCCATCTATCCATCCATCCATCTATCCATCCATCTATCCATCCATCTATCCATCTATCATCTATCTATCATCTATCTATCATCTATCTATCCATCCATCCATCCAAGTACGATACTGTACTGTTTTTTGGATACCAGATATTTTCAACAGCGAGAAAAACGCATTGCCATTACAGCATGAAACTCTTATTCCCTTTTTACTGGCGATTCAAATCAGGATTTCCTCCAAAACCTTTGCCGCTACATCCTCAGCACAAATTTTTAATTTCTTTTTTTTATTTTGATTCACCTTCATGAAGTGGAGCCACTTTAGAATATTTGGCATGATGCTAATTTCCACTCTGACGTGAGCAAAAGTTTGCAAGTGTCTGTACGACGCCTCTATCGTGGGAAAGCCAATCACCAGCGACTTCAGATCTTAACACACCGACGCTGAATGATTATTGGTTGACAGAAGCTCGGATTTACTTTCTTGGATGTTGGAATTTGGCCAGGTGAATTTTTTAATATTTCACAAGATCGGAGCATTTCAGTCAGCACTATTGTATCGCAGTGAAATCCCTGCATAACATTTGTTGACTATTAATCACTTATCAATCATCAGTTTGCATATTTGTCCAATCTTAGGCTCTTCCCACATCATCTCTTGCTCTAGCCACCCAGCTGCGTCGCATCGTGTCGTATCATTGGCCTGCACAGGTGACCAGGCGGGGAAGTGGGCGTCGACATCCAGCGGCCGCCCGGCAGACGCAATCAATAGGGACCGAGAACAGCCGCAGTCCGAACGTGGGGATGTGGGGGCGGAGCCAGAGGGCCGGCGAGCGGTAAGAGGCATCGACCGCTGGGCTGCGTCGGGACGCCACGTCGATACACTTTTCTGACGTCCGGTAAAGTCGCCCAATAAGTCGCGTAGATCAGAGCGGGCGTGGGAAAACTACGGCCTGGGGGCCATATGCGGCCCGTTAAGCAGTTTAATCCGGCCCGCCTGAACTTGACGAAATGATATTAATCGTCGGTAAGTCATAAAATATCATTTCATCCATTTTTCCAGTCATTTCAATAAAGAGCTGAAACCCATGAGGCTTCAAAGACACTGATTTTGCTGCAACGCCTTCGTTGATTTTCAATTGACATTAAAGCACGTTTTCTACATCCCTTCCTCCTATGAGGTAGGTCACTAAAACCCTCCATCCATCTGCTGCTGCTGCTCCGTCTCCCCCTCAGTCACATTTTACAACCCACTGTGGCCCCACCGGTCAAAGAGTTTACCCACCACCTGGATTAGAGGAAGCGCTCCTTCCAACCCCTGAAAATACATCCCGATGAAAAACAAACAAACAAACAAAAAAAAACAACATTTACCATCTTTGGGCGTGTCTGCAGAGTTGGACACGGGTGTGATTCTTCCCGGCGGCGTCCTGTCGTGGCAGACCTGGTGCAGGAAGTTGATGGATTTGCCGATCAAGAGAACCTGCGAACAAGGAGGGTGTAACGCAAGCAGCAGCAGCCTGGGGGCAGCAGTTGGTTGTGATTGATGTACGTGCGTGCGTGTGCGTGCGTGTGTGTGGTGCACCTTGCGGGCCTGGTCCATGGTGAAGAACGAGGGGATCATGGACTTCCTGAGGGAGTACTTGTCGTGCCAGAGACGATCCGCCTTCACGTTGGGGTCGGACGCCACGACGATCCGCCTTCACGTTGGGGTCGGACGCCAGACGACAGAACAGACAGACGACAGACAGACAGACAGACAGACAGACAGACAGACAGACACACACACACACACACACACACACACACACACACACACACACACAAATTGAATTTACCTCCAACAGTGTCAGTGCAAACAAGCGAGTGGGCAGTCTCCGGGAAGTCGTGACTCAACGAAAACCGCTGCAGTGGCCGTTTCTCGTCACGCTGACTCAGATGGCGGGTGTGCTCAAGGGGGCGCTAAACCTACTCCCCTTCCCCTGACCCCCTCCCTCCACTCCAACCCCTGTTCGTAATGGGCTTCCTGATGGCTCCTTCGCCGCACGTCAATACGTTATTTATTCCTCCAGCCATCTGAGCTTTTAGCTGAAGTGAGAGACTCGGCCGACTCAGCCGCAGGGACCCTGCCAACGGAGCTCCAAGCCTCCGAAAAAAAGGGATTTTAAAATATATACAATACCGGTCCAAAAGTGTGGACGCACCTTCTAATGCAATTTGTTTTTATCTTTACAACTTTTTACACTGCAGACAGATACTGAAGACATCAAATATATGAGAAAGATATATGTAATTGTGCAGCAAAGAAAAACACGTTAAACTAATGCTTTTTGTGAACGGTGGCTATTTTGAAGAATTTCAATATAAAATGTGTTTAAGGTTATTTCACACTTTCATTGTTTCCTACATAATTCCATGTGTGTTCATACGTAGTTTTGCTGCCTTCAGTGAGAAACTGCAATGTCAATAGTCATGAGGATGAAAGAAAAGACATTAAATTCAGAGGGTGTGTCCAAACTATTAACTGGTAGTGTATATTTATAGAGGAATCATTTATTTCCTAGACATGATAGAAAGTGGCCTAGCGCTTTTATTTTTGTGGAATCAATTTGAGTGCTGAGGAATAAATTTGGGTCGCGACTTCACGATGGGGAAAAAAATGTGGGTCCAGAGACACCAGCTGAGAACCACTGCTTGAACAAAGAACCCCCCCCCCCACACACAAATCTGAGGTGACGAGCCTCCCTGCTAGTGTTGTAGTGCTCGAGATTGGGTCTTGGTCTCGAGACCACTTGTTAAGAGTCTCGGTCTTGTCTTGGACTCTTGAGAAATTTTTACTCGGCCTTGTCTCTGTCTCGGACAGGACAGTCTCAGGATTTTTGATCAAGACCAGTCGAGACTCAGCTGACACGGTAATGACAAGATAATAACGTTAAAGAATCCAGCTGCTGCCGGTGTCACACCCAGAGTGACACCCTGCCCCCTTTATTACCAGTTAATTTATTTTTTAATTTTATGAAGCAAAGTAGCTTTTTTGTCTTCTTGGTCCTCTTTACCCCTTTGAGGGGCAGAGGGCGTCGGCCAGAGCTCTCCATCTCTTCTGGGCCAGAGCTTTTGCTTCCTGCCAGCTCACTCCAATGTTCTTAAGGTCTTGAAGAGTGGAACGTCCCAGGTGTTTTTCGGCCGACCCGGTTTCCTCTTTCCCTGAGGATTGTAGTCCAGGGCCCGTCTCGTGATGTTATTTGCGTCTTTTCTGAGGGTATGGCCTATCCAGTTCCACTCTTTTTGATTGTGATAGCGATATTATCCTGTTTTGTGATCCTCCATAGCTCCTCAGTTGTGGTTTCGATGGGCCACCATAGCTTGAGGATGTAGCGCAGGCATTTGTTAACAAACACCTGGAGCTTGCTAGTGAGGCCCTCGGTGGTCTTCACTGTTTCGGAGCCATAGAGCAGGACAGTCTTCACGTTGGTGTAGAAGATCCGCAGCTTGGTGTTGTTGGAGAGTTGTTTGGATGGCCAGATCGGCCGCAAGATCCTATATGCCAGCTGTGCTTTGCCGATTCGAAGCTCTATATCTCTGTCTGCTCCTCAATCCCTGCTGATGTTAATCCCTAAGTATGTGAAATGCTCCACGTCTTCTATGGTCTCCCCTCTACGTGTGATGGGATCTTGTTTAATCGGATTTATCCTCATGGTCTTTGTTTTGCCGGTCTTGATCTTGAGCTCAAGCTGTTCGCTGTTTGTCTGAAGTCTGTCTGTCTTTTGTTGCATGTGTGTGTGTGGTTTTCGGAGACTAGTGCAAGGTCATCTGCAAAATCCAGGTCCTCAATTTACATTTAAATAGAGGGGGGTTTGCCATTCTACACACTGTTTTATAATGATTCTCAGTGTTGCGATCTGGTCTGTGCATGATTTATCTTTCCTAAACCCAGCTTGCTCTTTTCTTAGCTGGCTGTCCAGGGCTGATTGTATCCTATCTAAAATAACCCTACAGAATGTTTTGCTAGGGATAGACAGTAGCATTATGCCTCTCCAATTGTTGCAATCATTAAGGTTTCCTTTTTTTGGAATAGTGACCATTAAGCTGGTCTTCCATTCCGTTGGAATGACTTGCGTATCCCAGATGTTGTTGAGGAGGTGATACAGAACCTCAGTGGTTGCCTTGGGCTCAGCTTTCAGGATATCAGGGGTGATGTTGTCAACTCCTGGTGCTTTTCCGGCCTTCAACTTTTTGATGGCTCTTGTTATTGCGTCCTTGTAAATCCTCCCACAGTTGATGCAGGGTTTTAGTTGGCACCGTGCAGATCTCTGGCGTTATTGCTGGAGGAGGTCTGTTCAGGAGTTCATGGAAATACTCCCACCAGCGTTCCAGCTGCTGGGATTCCAGGGTCAGGAGTTTTCCCTCTTTGTTTTTAACTGGTCGGCTACTAGTCCTGTTCTTCCCCGCCAGTTGTCTAGTGATCCTGTAAAGATCTTTCATATTCCGCTGTCGAGCTGCAACTTCTGCCTCACATGCCAGATCGTCAACAAATCTCCTCTTGTCCCTTCTCGTCTTCTTTTTCACTATCCTGCTTATTTGTTGGTATTCTTGTCTCCACTGTTCTTTCTTTTCCCTATCAGGTTCCCTGTTGCACTTCGCTTTGAGGTCCCTTCTGTCCTCTATGGCTTGCCAGGTGTCATCTGCAATCCAGTGTTTTCTTTCCCTTTTCCTATACCCCAAAACATGTTCACGTTTCTATGAAGGATTTCTTACAGTTCCCCCATTCTTCCTCAGCATCTTCTGTTCCCGCTAAAGCTGAAAATCTATTCTTCAATGTCAACCCTGCATCTTTCTTAACCTGGGGATCCCTTAGTTTTCTGATGTCAAAACCTTCTCTGTGCCCAACTTTTTATCCTTGCCTTTGCAGCAAGCCATTAACTGATGGTCAGAGTGGATGTCTGCTCCTCTCTTGACCCTCACATCGAAGAGTAGCTTCCTCCATTTTCTTGCTATTGTTATGTGGTCTATCCGATTTTCTGTACTTATATCGGGGGAGATCCAAGTGGCTTTGTGTATGGGCTTGTGTGGGAATAAGCTCCCTCCAGTGATTAGGTCGTTGAAGTTGCAGAAGCCCACAGTTTTTTTGTAAATGGTTCAAAATAGTTGGCAAAGCAACAAAATGTGAAAGAAAATTATGAAAAAATACCATGCTGAAAAGAGAATTTGCTTTTCGATTGAGAAGCAAACTTGAATTTGAAAAGATACTGTTCATTTTTTTCTGTTTTGTTGTTATTTTTCTTTGATATATAAAGTCTTGATCTCGATACTCTCTAGTCTTAATAGTCTGGGTCTCGGTTGGTGCGTTGGTCTTGACTACAACACAACCCCCTGCGTACCTCGTGGTAGGTGTCCTCCAGCTCGCCGTCGTAGATCCAGCGGTACAGGAAGTTGAGGATGGGGTGCGACACCAGGCTGAGGATGTGCTGCACCAGCGCCCTCATCTGGGGATCGCCCGTCTTGCCGTAGGAGTGGACGGCCGAGGCCAGCTCGCCCCCTTTGCGGCCTGCGGTGGGGCGAATGGAGGAGCGTCGGCCGGCGTTTCAACAGAAGTTTCCAGCGAGAGAAAACTAAGAAAAGGAAAAGCACCCACCCTGGCAGAAGTCGACGAGGGCGGCCAGTGTCTTCAGCCGCACCTTGGGGTCGTACATCCAGACCAGGAGCCTGCGCAGGGTCAGGCTGTTCTCCGTGCACGTGGGCGCGCCCTGCTCGTCCTCCACCTGTAGCTGCAGCGTGACAGGAAGTGGCTTCAGTGGAGTCCAATGTCATATTGTGACCCCCTCCCCCGGCCCCCCGGGGAGAGTCAAGGTCGGACCCAGGACGCCAAAAAGTAGACTGTTTTTTTTTTTTTTTTTTACTGGAACATGTGTGGATCACACTCAGGCAGAATCACATGACACAATTTCCTATATATAGCCCTTCCTGTCAGGACTTCCTGTCAGGTAACCCACACCTGGGGCATAGAGCGCCCTCTAGCGTAACATAAAACAAAATTATTCCTGGTTTTGTCTTGTCTCGTTTTTGTTCTTCTGTCTTTGTCTATTTTATTTTGTTTAGTATGATGATGGTCAGTTTCTTGGCTGTTAAGATCATAAAATGTTTAGAATTAAAAAAAATAAAAAATTTTCCCACCAGAGAGGGCACCAATTCCAATTAAAAAAAAAATAAAATTACTGTCAACTAGCGAAACATCGATACCACTTTTTTACAGAACAAGTAGACGACAAATACTCGCATTTCAATACTCACTGATACCGAGTATTTAATAAGGCCATTACACAATATAGAATTACTTAGATTTTTTCTTCTGTTATATGAAAAACATTCAGCATGTTTTTCTAGAACATAGGGCGACTGTCACAAGTTTCACTGCATCACAAATACATATCGTGGCATCGGCACGTATTTTACGAGTACGACTAGAGTACTAAAAGCCATTTTTTCCAGACTCATTCCTTCCAGTCCTACCTGCGAGTGGAGGACCGACAGCAGCCTGTAGTACTCCTTCAGCTCCTGGTAGAGGGCAGCACAGAAGCTCTGCAGGGAGGAAAGGAGTGTTTAGCAGGGGGGGAGTGAGGAAGAGCGGGCGGGCGGGAAGGCGAGCAAGAGGGGCGCACCTGTCCGACCAATCCGAAGGCCCGGTCCAGACTCCGGGCGTCGGTGTACTTGCGCACTTTGTTGTGGAGCCAACCGAGCTCAGCCAGGCGGCTGCTGGTGTCTCTGAGCGACTTGCTCAGCACCACCTGTCGAGAGGCGGTGCCACACACACACACACACACACACACACACACACACACACACACACACACACACACACACACACACACACACACACACACACACACACGTAGCATCTTATATTTGTTTGTTGCATCTGTAGCTGAGTTTCCATGACAGTTTTTTGCAAAATAAAAGTGTAATTTATAAAATTTTAATTGCGATTTGCAGGTGTTTCCATTGAATGGTGTGAAGTGCGTAAGCCGTCATTTTCATAAAATCTCGCTGAACGAGATTTTTTTTGTTTGCTGTCAAGAATGGTTATTGTATTTTTTTCTTTGATTACTTGTAAAAAATATTCCGTATCCTCCTCCGTCCAATCACAAAGTGGCGAAGTGAAGTGGTCATGTGACCCTATAGGTGTTTCCATGACCAGTTTTTTATTGCGATATTCCATGAAATTTTCATGACCTAAAAACACATGTGAACCGTTGCCAATGACCTTATGGTAACAATAATTGCCTAAAACATAAAGGTAACTGCAGGTGAAATCTGGAGGCGATCAATCAGACTAAACTACATACTGGAGGTGGTGCTAGCCGGCTAGGCTAATTCTGTTCACGCAGTCACAGCATTGTTGGAGACGCGAGGGTTCCAACAACAAACAAATTCTGCCAGTTCATCAAGGAGCTGCGGTCAAATTTCGTGACTTTTCCAAAAACTTTCAGTACTTTTTACAAAATTCCACAACTTCTCCAAACCTGGAAAAATGCTATTATGCAAATTCCACAGCTTTTCCATTGTTTTCCACAACTGTGGGGGAACCCCAAAAAACGCAAATCACGAAAACAAAAACTTTCAGTTTTTTTTGCGCTCTGCGAAAAAAAAAGTCCCAGCAGATTGACCACAGGTCTAAGTTTAGAGGCGCTGAGAGGCCGAGGGAGCGGCTGCTCCTGAAGGGTTGCCTATCAATAACACCCGAGAGAGGGGGTGGAGGAGTGGGAAGAGGTGGAGGAGGAGGAGGAGGAGGAGGAAGAGGAGGTGGGGCTTGGAGGGGTCGATGTGGCTCGGAGCCCAAGAGCTTCGCATCGATCTGTTGAATCCTCCTCATGAAGTACGATCAACAGCGGCCGTCTCCATATCGAGTCGTCTGCCGCGTACGTTTTTTTCCGTCTGTTACGTCGCCGTGCGCTGACAGACGCCGTGGCGAGACGAGCCGTTGAGAGGCGCACTTGAGTTTGGTGATAAAACGGACCGTGAGTTTTCCCTACACCGAGATTAATTTGTCTTTTGCTTTATACCGTTGTATACTTACAAACAACCTAGAAAGCTTTCTGCATATCTATTACCAGTGTTCAATTATGGAACAATCTAAGTGGAGGAGGAACAACGCAAAGACCAAATATCAATCAGTTAAAAAAAAATAGAAAAATATATTGTTTCAGGGATACTGGTCAATTCTGATTATCATGCACAACGGCCGACTGATTACTGATGATTATCATGCGTTAATTATGACATAGGGATGAGAGACAAATGAGCTTATGTGAACATGATTGTATGTGTATATGTACAGTATGTATGTATGCAGGTATGTATATATATATAAATATATATATACACATATACATATATATACACACATACATATATATACACACACACATATATATATACACATATATACATATATATACACACACACATATATATATACACACACACATATATATTTATATACACACATATATACACACATATATATATATACACACACACACACACACACATATATATATATATATATATGTATATATATATATATATATATATATATATATATATATATATATATATATATATATATATATATATATATATATATATATATATATATATATATATATATATATATATATATATATATATATATATATATATATATATATATATATATATATATATATGTAGGTATGTACATATATATATATATACATACATTCTCACTCCTTTTTAAAAATTACTTCTGTACATTTTCTTTCTATATTATTTGATATTAGGGAATTGTTCAATAGCAGTTAGGAAGCCTTGTCAAATTTGCAGTTCCGGTACCTTGGCGTCTATCTTGTAGCAGTTGTCCTGGCTGTTCATTTTGATGAACTTGCCGTCGATGCCCTGGAAGACGTAGAGGATATCTCGCACCAGCGCCGCCTCGCTCACCTCTCCTGCAGGAGGGAGGAGGAGGATGAGGAGGAGGAGGACAGTGAACGCAACGTCCATAGGTTCACAGGCCACGGAGAGACTCGTAGCAAAAACACAACAGGTACATGTAACATCATCTGACCACCTCGTCTTATTGTCTTACTGGGCCTGTGAGATTTTCATTCATTCATTCATTCATTCATTCATTCATTCATTCATTCATTTTCCGTACCCGCTTCTCCCTGAGCTCAGGGTCACAGGGGTCTGCTGGAGCCTATCCCAGCTGTCATAGGGTGAAGGCAGGGTGACACCCTGGACAAGTGGCCAGTTCATCGCAGGGCCACATAGAGACAAACAACCATTCACACTCACACGCACACCTACAGACAATTTAGAATGTTCAATTGAGCTCACATGCATGTTTTTGGAGTGTGGGAGGAAGCCGGAGAACCCGGAGAGAACCCACGCAGACACAAGGAGAACATGCAAACTCCACACAGAAAGGCCCGGAATCAAACCCACAACCTTCTTGCTGTGAGGCGGCAGCGCTAACCACTACGCCTGTGAGATTTTACTTTATTTATTTCATGCTGTCTTTCAATCTTGTTTTAACTCCACTCTGTATGGAGTGAGCGCACTTGATGTGTTGTCCTTTTAACTTGGCCCCTCGACCGAAACCACACTACCAGTCAAAAGTTTGGACACACCTGTTTCTTTTTTATCTGTACTACTTTCTACACTGTAGATACTGAAGACATCAAATATATGAGCAAGATCTGTGGATGAATGTGGCAAAACAAAAAAAAGTGAAATACTTAAATATGCTATGTTCTATATATTTTATATGAAAGGTGGCAATTCTAAAATATAAAACTTGTTTGAGTTATTTCACATTTTTTTGTTAAATACATATTTCATATGTGTTCAGTCATAGTTTTGATACCTTGAGTGACAATATACAATGTACATAGTCATGAAAATGAAAGAAAAAGCACTCAATCAGAAGTACGTGTCCAAACCTTCGACTGGCAGTGTGGTTCCTATGTGTGTATTTTTACGAATGGCAAAACCTGGATCTGGATCTTTCACCTTCTCTGTGCGGATGGACGGCCTTGGCCGCGGGCACCAGGGGTCCGAGGGGGGGCCGGGTGGCGGGCGCGGCCAAGGCCGAGGAGGACGGGGAACTGTTGGCGGGGAGGCTCCAGGCCAGCCGGGCGCCCAGAGGCTGAGCGCTGGCCGCGGCTGCAGACTGGGGAGGTTGGCTGCAAGAGTTTCACACAACCACAAAAATCAAAATGCGTGCAAACCATTTTATCACAACCAACATTTTTCAGCTCCATTAGTAAGAATCTCCTCAGTCAGTGGTCGACGCCATATCGCCACAAGAAAAGGTCCCAAATTACTGTAAAAACACAAAGAAAATGCGCAAAGATTCTTATCAGTATGTTTTTATCTTTTTTGACACAATGTTCACGTTCCCGTTTAAAAATGTGATTCAAAGGATGTTTTTATGTTACGATCTGTTTGAGAGTGAGCCATTGCTTTAGTGCCACTTTAGAGAACTTTTTTGTGTTTGAACCACTTCCGCTGACGTGTAAATGCGAAAAGTGTTTCCATGACACTTTTGTGATATACCTCGATATCAATACGTCTGAAAAACCACCTCATGAGAGCCTCAAAACCTTTTAGCCATATTTGAGAGGTTTTTCAAAGTTTAGGTGTTTCCATGACCAGTTCTTTATTGCCATATTTAGGTTATTTTTCGAACAACTCTGTTATCAAAGAACCACGGATTACATTAAGTAACCCAACATTTTGTGCAATTCTAGTGGTAATTAAACCGCAGCTACTGCCTTCAGTTATAATCACTGAAAAGTGCCCACGGTCGTCCTCGGCCCTTTAAAAGGGAACACATTTTTTTCCCGCTTTGAGGGAATATTTTGGTTTTCCTTGAATTCCAGCTACTTTGTGTAAAGTGCTCGACCATAACTGACAAACAAAAAAGAAAAATTGATAATCACGTCTCTGCCTTCTGACTGACAAGGTGAGTCCAGACAGCTCTTCGGTCATTTGAACTTCAAGTCCTTCTGCATTTTTAATGACGCTAAATGGAAGCGGAGGCCTCCTGTTTTTTTTTTTCCTTTTATTGGAGGATGAAACAGTCGGGGTGCCATGTCAGGATTTAACCGGAGTAGCAGCAGCGAGCGGCGCTGACATATCGGTGGAGGTTCGACCGCTTTTTTCTGAATGCCCTGCTCACCCGGCTAGGAGCGACTGCGGTGTGGGCGTGGGCCCGTTGAGCGAGTACACGCCCAGGCTGGAGATGCCGCTGGTGCCCAGGCTGGCCGACAGCCCGGCGCTCCTCTCGCCGTAGCCCAGCGCCAGGCTCTGCGGGCGGGTGCAGTAGAAGGGGGTGGAGTGGGCGTCCCTGGGGAGCGCCTGGGTGAAGAGGGCGCTGTAGTTCCCCACCTGGCCAGAGAGAAAAAACAGAAATTAAAAAACTGACCATACCACTTTATTTATAAAGCACATTTAAAAGACAACAGAATTGAACCAAAGTGCTGCACAGGTCACAGCAAACAACAAACAAATAACATAAAAACATACATGGTGTCACATGAGAAAAAAAAGAGCAGTCACTCATGCTGTGTTTGGATAAAAGTGTCTTCAGATGTGATTTGAACACCTGCAGAGTTGGGGCTTGCCTAACATGCAGAGGCAGCTTGATCCACAGCTTTGGGGCTGTTACTGTGAAATCCCGCTCACCCATGAGCTTCATCCTGGACTTACGAACAGCCAGGAGAAGATGCTCAGAGGACCTTAAAAGTGACCTCAAAGGAACAAATTTTTTTCATTGCATGTCGCTCCGTCCGTCCAGCTCTCTCTTTAAGCTTTTTCTTTGGCCACAGAGAACAGAAATGTCTGTAGTTCTTCGTTCGCCCATGGTACAGTTTCATAAGCTTTTAAGTTTTTAATACGTGAAAATGTAAAAATCCACACGAGGGGCAATTAAAAATGGCGGTTTTGGTCTTTCGTGAAAGACTGCCTTTGGCTTTGGTCAAAACTCTTACCCAGTCAGTGCCCTGCACGTTGCTACGTCACCCTTATGGTCTCAGCTCTGCTCGCTTGGAACCCCAACGAGGCAGGTACCAAAATCGTAACCCCTGCGAACGTGCTGGGCCTCGTGGAAATGCCTGATTACCGACCCGTACCGTACCGAGATGTTACCTAGCGAGCCTGAGGAAAAACGCCTACAGGGTCCCAGCAGGTCGGAGAGGTAGCTGGGTGCGAGGCCGATTAGCCACTTAAAAGCATACAATAAGATTTTAAAATCAATCCTAAAAATGTACAGGAAGCCAGTGGAGGGAGGCCAGCGCAGGGGTGATGTGCTCCTGCTTCCGCGTACCGGTTAGCAGACGAGCAGCAGCATTCTGGACTAACTGTAAGTGAGAGATGGAGGCCTGACTAACGCAGACATCCACGGCGTTACAATCAAGACAGGAGGTCACAAAAGCATGCAGAACAGCTTCAAAAACAGAACGAAAACAAAACTGGGAAAAGCTCTCTGCGACAATTTTGGGATGAAATGTGGTGGCGCGGCTGCAACCCAGCTGGCTCGCCAGTGTACAAACGTGATTACGCCACTTCCGAAACGGCTCCAATTTTGCATGTGTCAGGTTATTCCTTCACGTTCAGCTGCATTTCTGCTGGACGCTCGCCGTGCCTGCACTTTGCACCCTAATGCACTGCAAACATCAAATATGCAGCATGCAAGCTAATTTTCAGTCTTTTCAGGTACACACACACACACACACACACACACACAAACACACATTTTCACACATAGACAAACATATAGACACACTAAAACACTTGCAGTCTTTTTGTGTGTGTGTGTGTATTTATCTTATTCTTTTTCTTCATGAGTTAATCTGTTTACTATTTGAATGAACTCATTATTGGATAATTAACTATGAAAATGAATATCTGTTTTTGACACAGTACTTGTATATTGTTGCCAGTTGCTCTCTCTATTCCTCTCTCTCCTCTCTTGCCCCTCACGTCCACCCCCTTTCTATCCTCTTTCTCACTCCCGACTCCTCCCTCTGCCCGGTCATGGCCAGAATATCACTAATACATAATACAAAATATAATAAAACCACTCAACAGGAAGTTCCTGAACCAAACCTGTGTGAGTCACACTCTCGGGTCACGAGCTCTACCTTTGAGAATAAATCTGTCAGCCATCATCAAGGTATTCAGACACTTTTGTGCTTGTCGTTAGGGCCAAACAGGACAAGGAGGAAAAAAAGAAAATAAAAATAAATAAATAATAATAATTTGCGGGCTGTTTCTCACCCTGCTGGACGGTTTGCGAGGGTCCTCGGCGAGACTCAGCAGCAGGTAGAGCACGGACCAGCGGTGCTTCAGGACACTCTGTGGGACCAGGAAAGGCAGAAAAAAACATATGACAGCCGCTGGGCAACGGGACCAGCATCTTCTCCACGTGACGCGAATACACCGACCTGCGTCTGCAGCTTCCTGTGCAGCTCTGAGAACAGAGCAGCGTCCGCCTCCCTCCTCTGCTTGAGCACTGCAACAGCAACAGGAACCATTTCAAAAGAACAGCAAACCTCCGAGGGGCCTTTCTGACTCATTTCGTGCGGGTGGGAAAACCCAGACCCCCCTCGGGATTTGTTGACACCGAGTCGCTTGACAAAAAGGGAAAGCCAGCCGTCTAAGGGGTTTATAAACGGCAGGAGGAGACAGGGATGAAGTGAAACGAGGACGCGGCAGAGCAGACGACAGACAGACAGAATACAGCCGGCTCTGTTCTGCGGCGCACAGAGGGCGCTCACAATAGAAATAAAGGATGCCTTTACAAGGGAGTCCTTCAGAAATCGGATCTCTTTCAAGCGGGGAGCTGCAGGAATCCCCCGTCGCCTTTTAGAGAAGAGATGAAAAGGTCTCCGCGCAAGGCCAAATCTCAAAAGAAAATAAACCATTTCCAACATGGAAACTCACTTCCCAACATTAATGTGTCGGAACGCGAGGCTTTAAAGTGAGGTTTTGCAACTCAAACACTCAATCCAAGTGCTTTAAGTTGCGGGGAACTGAATATGAAGATCTGAATCAACAATAACAACAATCGATGGACGATTCGAGCTGACGCATGAATGCTTTACAGCAGCAAGAAAAGGTGGTAAGTCAACTTTGCTCAGTAAACGCTGCGCTACATTGTCTTTACTTCGACGACACTCACATTCCTTCTTGATCTTCTCCGACACCAGGAACTCATCGCGCTCAATGGTGGGGGCATAGTTGCTGCCGATAACCCGCACTGCGTACTGGAACTGGTGGGCAACTTCAACTGGGGGAGACAGGGAGGAAGAAAAATAATAACGCAACAGAAAAACAGGGAGGCATTTTTAACCCTAATCAGCTTCCTGTTAAAAGCAAAGACACGTTGTCACCGACCTAGGAGACGTACTAGGTGTCAACGGTCTTGATTGGGACATCACAAAGGGACCACTGACCGTTCAAGCACAGGCTCGCAGAAAAGTAGAGCGTGCAACATCAAATAACAGATTAGTGTTTCTGATTTCACTGACAGGTTTGAGCAGAAGACTTTGGTGATGCAAATTTTGTACATTACAATATAAAAATAAAGATAATGATTCAAGCTTTTACTTTGAAAAGGCCTGTAAATCACATTTTCCTGCTGCTAGCACTTGACTGTGGCACACCTGTTCTGACACCCACGCCATAAATGATGAAAACAAATAATGACTTACTTATTAATGAATTAACTGTTAAACTAACTATATATATTAATTAATTAACTAATTTATGACTTATGATGTTGATAAATGTTTTTAAGCTACTCAGACATGCTAACTAGTTTTGATAAAAACCCTGGAATTGGCCCCTGGGCCGCCATATGATCAGCAAATGAGGTCGTGAGTGATTTTATATGTCTAAAAGGAAACACTAACCATCTATCAAATGTTATACGCCACAACTGACGCTATCCGGCCTCAGTGGTGTGTGTTAGCTGGGGATGTGCAGCAGCTGACCGGGCCCAGTGGATGACGCCTAGCCCCGCTACGTGCCGATGCACCATTCACAGTGATGCCAAAACCGAGCAGATACTAATAATAACAACGAGCCGAGCAAAAGTATCATTCACAATACGGACACTGAGTTAATACAGTCCCACAGTAGCTATTGAAGAAACGTCTGTGCCACTTGAAGTCACATTGATGGTTTATTGTTTAAGAGAACGTCACTGTTTTCTGTCAGCATACGTCACGGAAACTAGCGGGTATTCCACCCGGCATCACGAATTTAATGAAAATTTGACGAAAAACCGCACAGCCTGCGACCGAGGAACTTAAGCCGAATTGCACCTCGGGGGATTTCAGTTGTAACCGTGATTAATGTACATTTATAGAACGCACACATTTGTTACAGCGAAGAGTGACAACAAATTGAGGCATTTTTTGAACGCTCTGACGTTCGCCGACGTTGAGCTTGAACGGAGCGAAGCGCGCATCCCGTGCTATATAGCCCGCAGCGTGCTAGCGGTTGCCCGGCGCGGCTACCTTCGCTTTTCCCCGTGATCCTGCAGCAGAGGCTCTGGAGAAGCACGTTGGGGGACTTCTGGTCCAGGGTCGCCATCACGTCGCTGGTTACTGCCCGGGCTGCCCAAAGACAGAATTAAACGCACCGTTTTCACGGCAACGAACCACAGACTCCCGATACCAACAGCGCCATTTTGACAAGCTGGTCAAGTCGGCGAGAAGAAGGAAGAGCTGCTGTCGCGATCCTTTCAGAGTAAACGTAGATCTGTCAGCGCTTGACGAATCCAACGTTATGCTCATTAAAAGCAGGTTAATATCTATTGGAATCCATTTTAAAGCTGTGATTAATACATTTGAAGATCTAAAATGCATATTGAGATCGAGAGCGTGAATATTTCTATTGAAAAAATGTAAAGACTGTCTAAAATAGTATTTTCATACCTGCGTTACTTCACCCAACCCCATCGCGGCGAACGCCTTTATTTTGAAGGTCAAAACCGAACACGCCTCCGCATATTGTAAAAGTTTGACTCTGGCATTTCGACGGAACCCGCCGAAAAGCGTCTCCAGGAAACGGGGCACGGACAGATGAATAAAAACATTTCCCCCCGGAAACATTGCAGTGCCTGTGGTAGTTCTGACCCTCCTCCCCAGCTACAGCCTGGACCCAGGACCCCAAATTAAATTCTTTATGACATAGAATTATAAAATAAATCTTTAATTTTTTTAACGAAATAATTCAGACTTCTTAAACTGTTAGAATATGCTTGTAAATGTGTCAATACTGTTTAAAGTCCATAGAGGAAAATTGGGTTTTAGCCCAAATTTTTCAGCACCACGGGGATGGACAGCAGTCTCCCACTCTTTTTTTCAGCACGTGCGCGCACGAACACCCACACACACACACACACACACACACACACACACACACACACACTGGTTTAATTTTGGTTTAAACAACCGTGATGGTCGGCTCATTAGCCTCAAATCCGTACAATTGTACCTGTTCGGATTTTGTTCGGTAGTTTCAAGTAATTTATGACAACATGATGATGATAATAATAATAATAATAATAATAATAATAATAATAATAATAATAATAATAATAATAATAATAATAATAATAATAATAATAATAATAATAATAATAGGGCGACACGGTGGCGCAGTGGTTAGCGCTGCCGCCTCACAGCAAGAAGGTCGTGGGTTCGATTCCGGGGCCCGGACCTGTGACCTTTCTGTGTGGAGTTTGCATGTTCTCCCCGTGTCTGCGTGGGTTCTCTCCGGGTTCTCCGGCTTCCTCCCACAGTCCAAAAACATGCATGTGAGGTCAATTGAACATTCTAAATTGTCCGTAGGTGTGCATGTGAGTGTGAATGGTTGTTTGTCTCTATGTGGCCCTGCGATGAACTGGCGTCTTGTCCAGGGTGTACCCTGCCTTCGCCCTAAGACAGCTGGGATAGGCTCCAGCAGACCCCCGTGACCCTGAATTGGAATAAGCGGGTATAGAAGATGAATGAATGAATGAATAATAATAATAATAATAATAATAATAATAATAATACATGTAAGTTATCGTTCCTCATTGTAATTAAATGTTTTAAATTAAATGTATTTTTTCTGCATTTTCAATCAATCAACTTTTATGTTTACAGCGCTAAATTGCATCCAATGGCGTCTCAAAGCGCTTTTAGTTTTTCATTGTAGTTAGAAGCGTGAAGTCCTTAATGATAATGATATAGGTGTGATACTAAAAAAAATAATAAAAAAAAAAAAAACTGCAACCAATACAACCAGTTTTTCATTTTATTATTTCACATTATTACATTATTGTAGTAGTACTACCAGTACTCTACTACTGCTACTGCTACTTCTACAACTTGTAGTAGTAGTAGTAGTAGTAGTAGTAGCATTGGTGGTGGTGGTGGTGAAAGTAACATGTAAGCAGCGTGTAAGTGCAATTGTTACATAATAATAATGTCACAGCAAAATATCAATATCCCAATTGACACTCGAGCGCGCATGCGCACACCTGCAGCCGGGGAGCGTGGTGGCGGTGGAGTGTGTATGTGTTTGTCGGGGGCGCACCACCTGAATCCTCGTGACGTAGCCGAGACAAAAGCTCCTTTCTACCGGGAGACAAGAAGATTATGAGTGGGCGGGGCGGCTGGGAAGGAGGCGGGGGCGCACTTTTAACGCCGGCCAGGAGGAGCAGCAGCAGCAGGAGGAAGAGGAGGAGGTGGAGCCGGGTGCGCTTGTCAGTGCCTGTGGTGGCGTCCCGGTTCCAGGTCTCTCTCTCTCTCTCTCTCTCTCTCTCTCTCTCACACACACACACACACACACACACACACATACGGTCTCGCAGACCAGCCACTCCTTCCTCCCAGCGCCTCAGCTCAGACACCTTTTCGGGGCGGGAGGTGCGGAGAAGAAAGAGCCGGAGCGAGAATCATGGACGGAGGGGGAGAGAGTCAGACAAGTTAGCGCTGACAGGCGAGCCAGCAGGTCGGTGAGGAAGACGGAGGAAGAGGAGGAGAAAGAGGAGGAGGAGAGGAGCAAAGGTAGGAGAAGGAGAAGAGGCGCACGGGGAAGAGGAGCAGGATGGGGATGGATTTCAGCACTCTCCGAAAAGTCATCACCAGATATGTAAGTTTTGCTCCGCAACTTGCGCGCGCCCTCGTCCCCTCTACACCCCGCAGCCTGCTGTCACCGGCGGTTTCACGTTCGGGCCGAGGCGGTCACTCACCCGGATTAAGTTTCACTCGCGGAAGGAGGGAAGGAAACAAGAGGGGAGAATTATTGGAAAACTGATAGTATATTTCCCGACTGGAGTCAGGAAAAACAAAAACACTTTATAGATCACAATGGCGATTTGAAACTCATCACCAGGAGGCAACAGCAAGTAAATGCCAACTGCTTCTTCCTCTTTTTTTTTTTTTTTTTTTTAATGGGAATTACATATAATTGTTATGCAGAAGGAAAATGAAAGCACCACACTAATTTGCAAGACCTTTATCAGAAGATGTTTCTTCTCTTTTGCGACGGTCCAAACCGCCGTTTGTAAGCAGAAGCGCCGTCCCGACCTGTTGTGGGCGAGCGACATTTACATCGGGTCATGACAGAACTTGTCGTTTGAGTGTGCAGCGCGCTTCGACGTCTGAAAGGCTGAAAAGTCACTCGAGTCTCGCGTGGAAATGTGCACTAATACCTGGTGGGGAGGCTGCGCTTCTGCAAGTTCCGACATGAGAAGCGCATGAAATGCCTTAAAGTGCGTGCGTGCGCGCGCGCGCGTGTGTGTGTGTGTTTGTGTGTTTTGACTCCCTTTACCCCCCCCACCCTCACCCCCAGCACTACCCAGACCTCAACTGTAATAGCCACGCACATGAATTATGTAATCCAGTTGCACACTGGTGAAATCAATGGGTGGCGTGCAGTGCAGTGCAGTGCAGTACAGTGCAGTGCAGTGCAGTGGGCTTGGCTGAGTAATCCCAGCGAGGACCGGCCCCCCCACCCTGGAGAGGGTTCATGCCCCGGCTTGGTGCTGGTCAGCTGAGGCTTTAAGACTGAGACTCCACTCCCTCCACCCACCACCAGCCATGATATAATAAAACCCCCGTGTGTTGGAGGGGCGGCCGGAACGTGCAGAGGCGAGCCCTTGCAGACCAGCGAGCGCTGATGAGCTCTGCTGCTGTAATTGATTGGGATAACTGCTGTAGATGGATGGGCC
This sequence comes from Thamnaconus septentrionalis, assembly GCA_009823395.1. Taxonomy (NCBI): domain Eukaryota; kingdom Metazoa; phylum Chordata; class Actinopteri; order Tetraodontiformes; family Monacanthidae; genus Thamnaconus; species Thamnaconus septentrionalis. Next base: position 27,946,854 of record CM020501.1, read on the forward strand.
TGGATTGATTTTAGTCCAGCTGTAAAACAAAACAAAACAAAACACAACAAGGATGAGGCCTGGGATTAGGCGCTGCCTCTTTAGTGCACCCGTCGGAAACATGACACCTGCTTGTTGCACATCTGTAGGTGTAAAAGACACATTTGTGGTCCCAGAGAAAAATTGCCAGAACGTGAACGCTAAAAGGTTAAAGAAAAAGAAAAGTGCCCTGATTTTGAATCTGGGAGGGGCTTAAATTCCGAAAACTGCGGCAACATGTCTGGAAGTGCCCACGATGGGTTGACAAAGCTAATGGTCGTGTGTTCTTAAGGACTAGCTTTCATCAAAAATTAAATCTGCCTGTAAAGATTAGAGAAAAAATGTGGTAGATTAATTGATAATTTGTGTTTATGAGCGATAAATGACCCCTCTTTCTGTAAATATGAATATATATATGTATATTATCTGGCCTCTTTTCGATTCTTTGGTTGTCGAAATGAAAAGTTGACGTTCCTGCGCCAACCTGTCGAGCTGCGACTCTTCCTCTGAAGTTTTTTTTGGGGCAGATGCGTTGTTATTGCGCCTGCCTGCTGATGAAACGGCAGCCGAGCGGCAAGCGGAGACACTGCTGCTGTTGGAGGTGCGATGACCTACTTCCTCTTTTTTACGTGGAAAGAGGAACTATACACACACAACACACACACACACACACACACACACACACACACACACACACACACACACTCAGGTTAATTTGAAAACCAAGTGCAGCAGTGTTTTCCCCCTTGTCTGTAAATAAGTACCTCTGGCTGGTCTGAGTGTTTTTTTCTAGATTTGTTTTAGAGTGACAAACAGAATAAACAGATTGTGTATTTGCAGAGTCAAGAGGAAAATGGCAGGTGTAAACAGGAAACGGAGGAAAAACAATCGTCCTATCGCCATTAATAGCTAATGCAAGCCGTAATAGTGTCTTCTGTCTGAAGAAGTGATTGATGTCTCCTGTCCGCGAACAAGATGAGTAAGAATACTGGCGGTCACTGGGTGACCTCACCAGTTCTAGTTGTAATTTGTGACTAAAAGTAAACAACAGATATCCTGTGTGTGTGACTTGCTTGGTAGCCCGTGTCTGAAGTGTGTGTGTGTGTGTGTGTGTGTGTGAGTAGAAGCAGCACCGGCAACATTCCACAGCTGCTGACTAATCTGGATTGCGGGCAGGAAGTACCTCCCCTCTGCCTCGGACCGGCTTCCTGCCTGTGGATTAAAGGGTTACTGGTGTTCACGATACCAGCGTCCGTCTAATCCAGTTTGCAGCTATGCCTCCCAGATCCCTGCTTACGCCCCCTACCCCTCCCCCTCCACACACACACACACACCTGTTGTGTTTTTCCTTTTCCCTGAGAGTTGCCGCTCCCGCGTGTTGTGTCACCCCACCGCTAGACATGACGATTGCGTCGGAGTTGTCGGGTGACGCAGCGTGTGCCGGCAGATCGCATGAACCCCTTGGCTCGCTCCGCCGGTCAATAATTGATAAGCGGAGCAGGCGACGGCGAGGACAGGCGCTCTCCATGCGTTATCTCTAATGGAGTCTTTTAAAGCCAGAGACGGCGCGAGTGCTTTCCGTACATTCCACCCATCTCCATGCTCAAGTCATCAATTATTCAGCCGTCGTCATTGCCGTGCAGTTGGCTCATTATCGCTGGCCGCCCACCTAGAAGCAACCCTCGGCCGTCTCATCAGGTGGGGATTAAATCAAATGAAATAGTGTGCGTCACAGTCTTGGTTTTGAGGAGCGTATTCTCTTTCAGGATTATTTTACAGCTGGTTTCTGAGGTCCTCAGATTGCAGTGTCGTGACACAGGGCTCGAGGTTGTCTCAGGACGCCGCGCAAGTAGCCGTTTTCTGTTGAAAGACGGCCACGCCTCTTAATAAGCTGCACATGCATTGGCCCCAAACAGCGACAGGCTTCTTTCTCAGCCTCCTGCTAATCATTTAACTCCCGCTCGCCCAATGCCAGGGCCATAATCAATCCGCGCAGCAGCGCAGCGCGCCGGGCTTAACCTCTTTACCTGGAGGATTTACGGCGGGCTCTCGCTAAGTCGACCGGCCGTCGCTTCACTTTTCAACCAGCAGCAGCAACAACACTGGCTTTTTGCTAATGCTGTGACCTAATGCTGAGGCTAATGATCTGCCGAAGCAAGGAAACGCTTGTGTTTGTCGCGCTGCTCTTTTATAGATTGTGTCCGAAAGTTTTTATTCTTAGGGTTGGGTCCAACTATCCGCAGAAAAGAGGACGGTAGCTCTCACGCTGCAGCCTGATGACATTGCAAAAACATCACCACATCATTTATCAGTCGGCTTTTCTGGAATCTCAGAGCGTCCAGTAAACCCAGAGGGGAAGGAAAGGGGAAATTTCAAATTTTATGACTCGGTCCATGATTCTTTGTGGCCACCTTAAATGATGAAGAACTAAACGCTAAACGCCAGCTCGTAGCTGGCTGGTTGAGTGCCAAGGTCAGTTGGCTTCGCCCGACCAAACAACTGGATTACGATTACCGTCTCTGGTTGGTCTTTGGAGGGATGCAAAGCTCGCAGCGATGTGGAATAAACAACTGAGCAAGTCCACCTGCCGACATTCTGATACGTCAGAATACGTTGCTGCAGTGGTGCTGGTGTAAATACGCCAGCGCACAGAGCAGAAATGCTAACTAGGAAACTGGGGAAGAGGCCAGTTGCCGAGCCGATGACGTAGCACTTAGCACTGTGTTCCTAACGTTCGGCCATCGTTCGCTAACCGCCCGCTGTTTGTATGTCTGACAAAGACAAACCCTCTCCTGCAGAAATACGAAGGTACAGATTGTGGCGGCGACAGAGACCCGAGGCAGCGATATGAGCTATCAGGGTCAGGTGGTCGAGCCAAGATTGGATTGAGACCGTTATCTCGTTATCCAGACGTACCTGACTCTCGCCATTCTTCTGAAGTTTACCCTCACGCCCCCCGCAACACCCCGGGCCTGTACCTACTTCGCCGGGTTTGTACCAGTGTCACGGCGCAGCAGTACCATTAATGGCGTATAATAAGCCCACTGAGCAGGGAGACAGATGATGGATGGCGCAGGGTTAATGGTGCATAGAGGCCACAGTCCCGCGGAAAGAGAGCCATCCAGACGGAGAGCGATGTTGTTTGAACCCGGGTCATCGTAATAACGTCGCCCCGGGATGCCAGGGAAAGTGCTGAGGGTGGAATTCTTTTCATTTTTAATTTTTTTTTGGTGCAAGGTGTGCTCTCTAATGTTCTTCCTGTCTGAGGGAATGATAGCTGGGCGGAAGAAAAGTGTACCTTGAGTGTACCTACCCGTCTCTCCTTCCAGTGGTGGGGAATTTTGCAGACGTCACCACCACCAATGGTGTGGTAACTATTCCTTTCCTGTCCCCTTATTTCCTCGCTGAGCAGGACGTTCCAGACTAATTCACTACTCACTAATTTTGCTGCGCAGGAAGTGAGGTGGGGCTCAGCTCCATCTGCGAAAATTGATCGCCTCATGTGCCCCGTGACGTCTGTTTCATGAACTCTTGGTGTTTGAAGGAGGGCTGTTGCCCTCCTGTAAATACGTAAAAAACAAAAGCCGAAAGTGGTGCAGTTTGCACAATATTATCTTAAATACATACCTCTAGGCTTTGTTGGTGTGCTAAGTTTGTTCAAACTCAACAGTGTTTGTGCTTTCGTCCCGTCCCCCCTCCGACCGGTTGTGACTTTCACCTGAAGCTTCACCTCCCGAAGAAATTAAATGAGCATTTGAGTTTGAGTTCTCGTGAAATGGAGCTAGTTCACTGTCAAAGACCATTTACCAGCTGTGTCCTCCTGGTCTCTCTTCTTCAGTGTTGCTGAGGATACAAAGCATCACTAACCTTTGCTGCTGACATGGGTTGAGATACTTCCTGCCGCGTTTGACACTGCGCTTCAACTCACCAAAGTACAGAAAGAGAGATTTCTGTCCCACTGCCAAATCTAATTGATCTCTGGGCAACATCGTCGGTGCACTCGTTTGACCCTCCTCAACCAGGCCAGCGTTTATATCATTTGGAGGGCAAGTTAACTCTCAAAAAGTTACTTAGTTGTAAAACCTGTATGTTACAACTGTCATTGCTAAGTCCAGTGATTCTTCAGGTGTGTGTTTACAGGTGTTGTTATAAAAAGGTTATGGCCAGTCTTACTTTCCTCCTGCAACTGTTAAGAGTGAAACTATTCTCTGCGAGTGTTGAGCAGGAAGACTTTGATGGTGTTATAACCTGAAACATGAGGCTTGATTGCCTCTACCAGAGTGCTCCTTGACTGGAATAACCAGAATAACCAACCCACGGTTTGGAAAGAAATTCCTTGTGACCAAATCAAAAACTTGACTTGGACTTGACGATGGAAAGATTCCTTTTTCAGTTTGTTTTCCACTTGGTTTTTGCTTCCAGCAGCTGTGTCAGAGTCGTTCTGCCTGCTCAAGCTCAAGGTCATCGGATAAGAGCAATAAGAAATGCCGCGTTGAAAAACCCAGCATGTGATCATCAGAAATGTAGATTTCTGTCCGACAGTAGTTCCACTCCTTTCAAATTCCCTGACACAGATTTCACAGAAGCTATTCCCACCACATGCCCAGGTCAGGTGACTGGTCCCATGAGGGCCGCATGACGACATCAGGCTCCCCTCATTCCTCTGATTTGTCCAGCATGTGATTTCTTTCTTCTTCTTCTTCTTCTTTTTTTTTTAGATTCCTCTGCTTAGATATGACACTGATCTTATGGCAAAGCAATTCCAGGGATTTGCGGTGGGAGTAGAGTAGCGTCTCTGCTACAACCTTGCATGAAAAGGAAAAGAAAGTAGAACAATCCATTGTTGATTCACACAGTTGTTTGACCTGGAAGCGCGGCAGGGTTGGAGCACATGTGAAAACAGGAAGTAGAAAAATGAAACACAAAATCTGATTAAAAAATTATATATGTATGTATATATATATATATATATATATATATATATATATATAATTGCACCTATTAATGATTAACAGTTTGCTATGATTTCAGATAAAGTATGTTGAACTGTCTTTGCAAAAAATTCCTCCAGTCCAAAGCGACTAAATTTTTTGTGAATAGATCTAAGCTAGCGGAAAAACAAACTCACTTTACATGGAGCTCTTGCTTCCTGCCACCTTCCTGGTAGTAGTCATAATTGCCGAAATCCTCAAACAACTCCAAACATTGCAACGTGTCAAAGTGAATTTCAGCAGAACTGACGCAACAATGGGCAGCGGGAATTCATTCTGAACGCTGCCCCGCTGTCCTGTCAGTTGATCCTCATGTGATCCATTTCCTGACGCCTGGGCCGGCGAGGCAGGGGTGGGGATAGGGGGGCTCACCGGTCAGCCCAGCTTGGAGAAAACAGAGCGAGGAAAGTGAGGAAGTGGGAGGCCGAGGCAGGTCAGTTTACAGGGACTGCTGTGACCGAAGCCCAGGGAGCAGCATGGCTGGGTTGTCCGCCTGCTGAGGAAAGAATGAAGAGCAAATTCAGGACAAGCTGGTGAAATATTCCACTGTCTTTTGGGAGATCTTTTTGGCTAAAAGGTTTATTTATTTAAATCCTTACCTCCTTGGTTTTTAATCCTACTGCAGTTATTTTTTGTGACAGTGAAATCATGATGTTCAGTGACGTCCCTTTTTTGTTTTAGTGGTTAAAACTAGAGTCTACAAAAATTTGTCGTTGTATGGTGCGTCCATTCACACAGCCTTAGTTTTGGTGCAGACATCACATACAGCCGCCGGTTCATCGCTAATTTATGACCTAAATAAATAGCAAGTAAGATTCCATCCCATCCCACGACATCAGCCACTTACCGCCACCTTGTGAGCGTCAGACAGCACAAACAGCGTAATGATCAACCATTATTGCGGCCGGTTCCCCGCAGGAACCAACATTAGGGGAAAGGCAAAAAGTGCTCTCATTATCGAGATTGAGAAGGATAAAAAGTTAGGAAATAAACCCATCAGGGAGGAGGTGGGCAAAAAAAATGGATAGGTCACAGCTATTAAAAGCATTTTTGGGGCTTTTCTTGCGGGCCGCTGGGAAAACGGCGCTACTTTACGGGAGAGAAAACACACAGGAACCACGTCGATAGCCGGGAAAAACGCACCGTCTGAGGACAAAATCCCACAGGTTGAGCCTAGTAATGCAAATGCATTCCAGCGTTCTACCCTAAGTGCTCTGAAGCCAATGGCAAAACATCAATATGCGGCGTTCGGCAGGTTCTAACTGCGGAAGGTTAGGCCCGCTCTGGGAATAGCAGTGCTCCTCACCGTTTGATGCTGTAACTTAGAGAGGCACCATCAAAGATTCACCCCGTCCATCCGGCCTGACAGAAGATAGATTTTTCCACCAAATCCTTTGGATTTGCTTTTTGTGCATCCATCTGGGAAAGAACCCAGAGAAAACACTGATTTGGCGGTGCCCTGTTTGGCTGGTGACCTGATGACAGATGTGAAGCACAGCTGGTATATAATCTGTGTCTGGGCTCATGTGTGTGTGTGTGTGTGTGTGTGTGTGTGTGTGTGTGTGTGTGAGGGAGGGTTTATACAAGCACACACTCGCATCAAGATAAGAGCATTTATCATGTGTGCCATCATATCCTAAAATAATGTGATTTGCAATATCTGCAAAGATCGGTGCTTCTTCTGATTTCAAGTCAGCAGTGCCCAGGAGGGCAATGCTTTTGCAAAAACAAACAAACAAAAAAACACAGAGTGGGGATTTCCCCGTTTTCCCCCGTCGGGCAACAGAAGGCCTCGGCGCAAGATAAGGTGCTTTTTGAGCAGCTGAACAACAGCGGAGCCTCAGAAAGAGCTGCGGAGAGACAATGGTTTTTTATGACGCATGGCTCTGTTTGTGTGTGTGTGTGTGTGTGTGTGTGTGTGTGTGTCTGTGCGAGTGAGTGATTACTCTGTTGTAAATGTTATCTCGGCCTGCCAGGAATTACAAGGTGGCCTCTGCAGAGAGTGGATACGCTCTGATTTCTAGTTTTTTTTAAACTGGGTCCTGAGTCTGTCACATCGAACCCGAATCATATGTATGAAAATAGGTATGCTAACTATTTCACAGTTCTTGGAACCACTGAGCATTTTTTAAACAATTTGGAACAATTTCAGTTCTTGAATTTCACTTGTTTTCCCCCCCGTAATGTTCCGTGATGGCAGCTACTGTATGTTGCTGTTGTTCTCATTTGTTTTGTTGTGCATCGCAGTGCACCTTGTTCCGCATGTTCTTCTGTGTCAGAAAAGATCCACTATGGGAACGACTGAGCTCACTCAGGCTCTTGAACGCTCACCCACATCTGAAACACTCCCGTCGTTCCTCGTCCTGTCTCTGGTGGTCTGCTGCGTGGGGTGGAAGTGTGTGTGTCTGCATGTGTGCCACTTGTTTCAGGAAGCGTCCGCCGTCTGTGTTGAGTGGGTGGGTCCTGCTTCCTCCTGTTTACAATATGGTCCTGTGCCCCCCACCCCCACCAACCACAGTGAGACCTTCAGTGTGTGCCAGCGTCCTGGTGTTGCATTCAGGTCCTCTGGTAAAAAGGAAAAAGAAAAACAAGGCCTTAGATATTTGTCATGGTAATAACTGAAATGATGAATCCAGAGCCATTAAAAAATTCATTTTCCTTTCGCTACTAATTGAGGGTTAGAAGTGGGTGATTCGAAAAAAAAAAAGAAAAGAAAACATCCAGCAGGCCAACCCTGCTCTCTGGGGTTGTTTGCCGGAAAACGCCACTAAAACTAGGGGGGCGGCGCTGTCTTCCAGTGAATGGTGACCAAGGGACTCTGTATGGCGGCATCGGGACAAACCATTAAAAGCCTCTCATGCGAGATCAATGGCAAATGCACTGGGAACCTTTTGCGTAATGTGCCCTCGGTTCCGGCTAATAGCTGGGCTGCAGGGGTGCGGCTCATATCAGTTCTCCAAGCGTGTGTAGTTTTTTCCTGGTTGTTGTTGTTGTTGTCGTTGCTTATTCATTTCAAGGTGCAAGTTGAGGAGGAACAAGGATGCGATGCAGCTGGCGAATAACTCGCTTTCACTTCTAAAAACAAACTCACACCTGCGCCTGTCGGCGGGTTCATCTGCAATTTTTTTTCTGATGCGCCTCATCTCTCTTGCAGTCCTGCAGGCGTGTGTGTGTGTGTGTGTTAGGAAAGTGAACTGGCTAGGCCCAGGAGGCAGACGGATCCATCCCTCAGCCGACCACACTTCTTTCCCTCTCCCACTATAAATACCCTCCCCCGAATCGAACCGCGTCCTGTAATGCGAAACGCCTGCTAAAAGTGATTATCGGGTCCAGAATAGCGGCGACGGGCTCCGGTTACACCTGAGAGGCTGAAAGGCCGGGCCACTTTTTTACATTTTATAGGCCTTGCTTTTATTCATTCATTTATTTATTTATTTTCTCATGACCAAGATGATGTGTTTATTTGATTAGACGCGGCCACACACAGGCTTTTTGTGTAAAAAGCCTCGAAACAGAGATGATGGGATGAGACCCAATCAATGACGGAGGGTGAAGATTGCCGGCTTAGAGGCCGTCCAAGTTTGCGGTAGCGGGAGAGTGGGGACGGTGCTTGAGCTCCGCGATGTGGCGGCAAAAAGTCAGAATCACTTTGATTTGAAATTTCAGGAGACAACGTTGGGCGCAGCTTCCGGAAAAAAGTGATGTCTAGAGAGCAAAAGAGAGCCTTCAAAGTGCATCAGTCAACCAAACGCGTGCACGTGGGCGCACGCGTGTTGCAAGTACTCTACATTCTAGCCCTTGTCACATGCAGGTCTCCGTATCTGTGGCAACAAAAGCTCTCATTCATTGAGGAGGAAAATGAGTCATGCTTAAACGCCTGGGAACTTGCTGCGCGTGTGCAAGTCGGCTCAATGTTATTTGTGTGTTCATGCTGGCAAGGAGAAGTTTCCCTTTGTGATCCAGTAGTTGTAATAATACAAAAAAAACCCAAAGATGAAAAAAATAATGTTGCACCTTCTCTGTCCCGCTTGCAGTGCGTCGGTGAGGAGAATTGGGTGGACAGCAGGACCATCTACATTGGACACAAGGAACCGCCAGGAACCGAGGCCTTCATACAGCAACGCTTCCCCGACAACAGGATCGTGTCTTCCAAGGTCAGAGAGAGAGAGAGAGAGAGAGAGAGAGAGAGAGAGAGAGAGAGAGAGAGAGAGAGAGAGAGAGAGAGAGAGAGAGAGAGAGAGAGAGAGAGAGAAACAACAACATATCACTCTCACACACAAGGTCCAGGGTCGGCACAGCTTCTTTCGTGATAGTGGAACACAAAACACTTTGAGTGCCATAACTTGTGTTTGAAAACAGTCGATTTGAAAATGGTCCGGTCTGAACCGCTTTGTTTCGTGTCTTCTCCCAGTACACATTTTGGAACTTCGTCCCCAAGAACATGTTTGAGCAGTTCAGGCGAGTCGCCAACTTCTACTTCCTCATCATATTTCTGGTTCAGGTGAGAAAATCTCGTCTTCATCCTGCTCAAAAAAAACAAAAAACAGAAATGGAGGTTGTTACGCAGTGTTACAAATTGTTACTCCCTGTTACACAGCATTACACAGCGATACTCAGTGTTACACAGTGCTGCAAAGTGTTACTCCATGTTACACAGCATTACACAGTGTTGCAAAGCATCAGTGTTGCAAAGTGTTACTCCGTGTTACACAGCATTACAGTGTTACACAGTGTTACAAAGCATCAGAAAGTGTTACACAGTGTTGCAAAGTGTTATGCGGTGTTACACAGTGTTAAGCATGGTTGACCCAAATCCATCTGCATCGTTTTTTTTTTTGCCCACCTCAGCTGATCATCGACACCCCCACCAGTCCCATCACCAGCGGGCTGCCGCTTTTCTTCGTCATCACCGTCACCGCCATCAAACAGGTGACGTGGCTCTCCGCCACTTCCCCGTCTGCCTGCTCCCTGACTGCAACCTCATGGTGTCTCCCTCTTTTCTCTCCCTCTCTGTCCATCAGGGCTATGAGGACTGGCTGAGGCACAAGGCAGACAACTCGGTCAACCTGTGCCCGGTGCACGTGATGCAGCATGGCAAGGTGGTCCGACAGCAGAGCCGCAAGATCAGGGTTCGTCCCGGTGCCTTTTGTTTTGTCGGCTCGGAGGATTGTCCCGCGGCTAAGCCGCTCGTGTGGCGTGCGTGTGTGCGTGTGCGCGCGCCTGGGTATGTGTGCGTGTGGGCTATAATCTTTTCAGTTGTGAGGATCACGAGCCTGCAGAAATTTATCAGTTAGAGGAAAAGAAGAGGGTAAAAAGTCAGTCTAAAATGCTAAAAACAAACATGCAGCAACACTGTGTGATTTTCTGAATGTGTGTGTGTATTTGTGTGTGTTGTGTCAGGGCTCACGTCAGAGTTGTAGCTGATCCTCTGCGGTATTGAATGTTATGTAACGGGGGCCAGATACAGAGGATCAGTTGCAGGATGGAGCATCCTTGCAGGTGCTTGTTCCCTGTCGGCTCGAGCTCGGTTGCCAGAGCGGCGGGTTAGCTCGTTAGCAGTGCTAATGCTGTTTTTGTAATGCAGTTTGGCCTAACAGGATGAGCAGCACGGCACGCCTGATGACGCCGAATCAGCTAATTTATCCATAAGGCTCGTCAAGGTCCCACAAGGGATCTTAAAGTGATAAAAATGCATAAAAAAAACAAAGATTCTACTTCCTGTCTCTGTGGGGTTTTTTTTTCTTCAGGTCGGCGACGTGGTGTTGGTGAAGGAGGACGAGACATTCCCCTGCGACCTCATCCTCCTGTCCTCGTCTCGAGAGGACGGGACCTGCTTCGTGACTACGGCCAGTCTGGATGGCGAGAGCAGCCACAAGGTTCCCACTGTGGTTCTTACTTCTTAGCCACATGTTTTAAGTTCCAAGTTTCCCGTTTTTCCCACCTGCAAAAACCCCCCTTTTGAGTGTTTTGTCCCGTTGCCCCAGACGTACTACGCGGTGCAGGACACCAAAGCATACCGCACGGAGACGGAGGTCGAGTCCATCCACGCCACCATTGAGTGCGAACAACCACAGCCGGACCTGTACAAGTCAGTGCAGCTCTCACCAACCGAACACTCACTTCACAAACAATTATCTCACCACTCTGTTACCTCTGCCCTGTGCAAGGTTTGTTGGCCGGATCAACATCTACACGGACAGCGAGTCGGTTGCCAGGTAAAAACCAGACCCTTCAGACGTGCATCATATAGAGAACAAATTGAGAAATTCAATTAATTTTGGGTTTTCAGGCCTCTAGGGTCGGAGAATGTGCTGCTGCGAGGAGCGACCCTCAAGAACACGGAATACGTCTATGGTAACGTCAACAGTTACCAACATGGGTATCGCCAGTAATTGGCCGATATCAGATGATACTGATGGGTATCGTCGCAAATCAGAAAATTATGGTGTTACAACATCCCTTGAGTTCATAGTTTCTTATCTTTTTAAACAGCGGTGGCCATCTACACCGGCATGGAAACCAAGATGGCCCTGAACTACCAGTCCAAGTCCCAGAAGCGGTCCGCCGTGGAGAAGTAAGCTTGGCCCAGCGTGCGCTCTCCTCAATTAACACCTTCTCAGATGTCTGTTTATCTCCTCCTCCTCCTCCTCCTTCTCCACCGCCACCACCCTCCTCGTGCATCTCAGCATCCGGCACTTCCCTGCTCCTCCGCAGAGTCAGAGTCAGCTTGTCGTTCGCTGGATTAGCGTCCCTCCATCTGGCGCTGACATGTGCCTTTTGACCCAGATGGCCCGTAGTCGCAGGGCCTGGCTGCAGGACGGCGGATTAAAATTCATACTTTGGTGACGGCAGGGCGGCCGTGAATGACGGCGGTGGAATTTGCTTCACTTTCGCCCAAATAAGCCAAAAAGCAAAGGGATTCGACAGCGTTTCCCTGTTTTGCGTGTCCTTGATCTTCTTTTATCTGCTCTTTGCGTACTGACTTTTGAAAATATAAAGATAAATGTTTGAAAGCGCCCAAGGAATGGAACTAGTATTTTTATCTGCATCCCCTTAGGTCCATGAACGCCTACCTGGTGGTCTACCTCTGCATCCTCATTGGCAAGGCCATCATCAACACCATGCTAAAATACATCTGGCAGGCCGACCCCAACCGAGACGAGCCGTGGTACAACCAGCGGACGGAGACGGAGCGGCAAAGACACATTGTGAGTCAGGGAATTCTTTAGCTGTCGGACGAGGGAACGCTGCGGTATCTCAACGCACCTTCTGCTCCTCAGGTGATCCGGGCCTTCACGGACTTCCTGGCCTTCATGGTCCTCTTCAACTACATCATCCCCGTCTCCATGTACGTCACAGTGGAGATGCAGAAGTTCCTGGGCTCCTACTTCATCATGTGGGATGACGAGATGATGGACGAGGAGCTGGGTGAGCGGGCCGTGGTCAACACGTCAGACCTGAACGAGGAGCTGGGCCAGGTGAGCGGGGATTGCGGAGGGCGAGGAAGAAAGCGGAGGACGGAATGAGCAGCTCAGGAGGGTCGTTCTTGCCGGCAGGTGGAGTACGTGTTCACGGACAAGACGGGAACTCTTACGGAGAATAACATGGAGTTCATTGAGTGCTGCGTGGACGGACACGTCTACGTGGCTGACGCCATCTGCAACGGGCAGGTACACAAAATGTGCTCTGTCCCATCAAAATAAGACGCTTTCTTTTCAGCTGCACTTCACCCTCAAGGCCAAATTTCAACATCAAACCCAAGGTGCAACACTTGGGACCTTATTTTTTTTTAATGCACTTCCTTTGTATTTCATCCAGGTGATGCCAGATTCCTCCGGCATGGACATGATCGACACATCCCCTGGTCCCAAAGCCAGGGTGAGCATGCTTTTATTTTGTAGGGCTTGCCACGTTTTGTCTTGGTGAAGGATTTTTGAATTTTTTTTTTGCTTGTAACGTCATGTTGCGCTGTCCCCTCTCTGTCTGTCCCCTTCTCCGCAGGAGCACGAGGAGCTGTTCTTCCGCGCCCTGTGCCTGTGCCACACGGTGCAGGTGAAGGAGGAGGAGACAGTGGATGGCATCAAGCACGGCATCCACCAGGGCAAGTCCACCTCCTTCTACATCTCCTCGTCGCCAGACGAGGTGGCGCTGGTGGAGGGCATGAAGAGGTGCAGGACACACACACACATACACACACTACACACTGCAAACAGGGTTGAATGCTAAATGCGAACAAAATTCTAATGCTGCCACTCCTAGCTTATGTGCAGAGACGCTATTGACCTTTTTAATTCGATTCAGTTAAGTTTTCTTTCAGGAACTCATTACAAAAGAGCAACTATTAAGTCCAAATTTGGAAATTTAAAGACTGTTAAGCAAATTTAACTTGCAGTATGACATCTTAGCAAACTTGGTGTAGCATTGCTTAGGGGGTGAAGCGAACAGAGGAAGCCAATCGGAGGGACAACGGTGCTCTGATTGCTCAGATTCAACTCTACAAGGTTTCCTGCAAGTGAATTCACAGCTATCACGTGACAGTAAAAACAATCTGCTTGTTTTGATGCGTGCACCTGCAGAAACGCACATGAGAAACAGTTTGATCTTCTCAAACGTCACTGTGGCGCCCTGACGGCTCAACTCAACCAGGGTTGTTTTGGTTTCTTTCGTTGTCTTTTTAATGGTGCAGGCTGGGCTTCACCTACTTGAGACTCAAGGACAGTCACATGGAAATCCTGAACAGGGTGGACGAGATCGAAAGGTGACAGACAATTACTATCTGCTTCAGAGCAACCTGATTTGTTTTGCACCTGTGTGTGTTCACGAGCTCACTCCTGCCCTCCTCGGCCGCAGATTCGAGCTGCTGGAGGTGCTGACGTTCGACTCGGTCCGCCGAAGGATGAGCGTGATTGTCCGATCCGGCACTGGTATCGTGAACCTCTGCCCGTTAAAGTTTGCATGTTTTGTGTGTTTGTCTATCGCACACTCTCAATGCATCTCCTGTCCTTGTGTGCGTTTTCGCGAGCAGGCGAGCTCTACCTCTTCTGCAAGGGCGCCGACTCCTCCATATTTCCGCGGGTCATATCCGGCAAGGTGGACCAGGTCAGAGCGCGTGTTGAGCACAACGCAGTGGTGAGTGACCAATGATACACACATCTGAACACACACAACACAAATACATCTCACCCAAACTATTCCAGCTGGTGAGAGTGTGGAAGCCAGTGGGCTCGGTTTCTATGGCAACCAGGAAGTCGATCAGTGGAGCTTGGCCCACTTCCGTGTGTTCCTGCACTGGCTCCGCTGTGGCTTCCAAAAAAAGAAGAGAAACAAAAAAAACATTTTCCCATCAGCTGATTGGCAGGTTTTAAGAATTCATTTACCTCGGAAGGAAGACAGACTCTAGATCAGGAAAAAACTTCAGAAGGAATACGTTTTCTGAGACGTTCCTCTGGGGAAAATGGGAAATAATGGAGGTGGGATGTCACGGGCAGCGCGAGATCGAGGTTTCTAGTTCAGCTCCCCGCCGCCAAAATGAAGCTCCAGTATAATCCAGGTCAACACGGCAGATCTGCAGTTATGCAGATCTGCCATTTCTTCCTCATTCCTTCCTCATTTCTTCTTCTTCACTCTGTCCCCTGGCAGGAGGGCCTGCGGACGCTGTGCGTGGCTTACCGGCCGCTCAGCCCTCCACAGTACCAGGAGGTGTGCAACCTGCTGAACGAAGCCAAGCTGGCACTGCAGGACCGGGACAAGCGGCTGGCCGAGGCCTACGACCTCATCGAGAAGGACCTCATACTGCTGGGAGCCACGGCGGTGGAGGACAGGTGGAGGAAAAAAACAGATTCAAATCCACCCTTAAGTCATACCTGAATTTTCTAAAGCTACTTCCGCTTTGCCCCTCCACTCCCTGCAGGCTCCAGGAGAAGGCGGCCGACACCATCGAGTCCCTCCACAAGGCCGGCATGAAGGTGTGGGTGCTGACGGGTGACAAGATGGAGACGGCGGCGGCTACCTGCTACGCCAGCAAGCTCTTCCACCGCAACACACAGATCTTGGAGCTGACCACCAAGCGCACGGAGGAGCAGAGCCTCCACGACGTGCTGTTCGACCTGAGCAGGACTGTGCTGAGGCAGCACGGCGGCATGACCAGGGACACCTTCTCCGGGTATGCGTTTGGGTCTGTATTCTTCTTGACGTGGCTTCTGGCAGGCAGGTGGAATTGACTGCTTTTCTTTTTTGGGGAAACCAGCCTATCAGGCGACTGCACCGACTATGGCCTGATCATCGACGGGGCCACCCTCTCTGCCGTGATGAGGCCGGCGCAGGAGGACTCCAACTCGGGGAACTACAAAGAAATCTTCCTTGAGATCTGCCGCAACTGCAGCGCCGTGCTCTGCTGCCGGATGGCGCCGCTCCAGAAAGCACAGGTGAAAAACTCCCGCCTCCTTAGATCAGTGTCGGATTTCAGGTCGTCGTTTAACATTCTGCCAATGTCTGTGCCATTTACTAGATCGTGAAGCTGATCAAAGCCTCCAAGGAGCACCCGATCACCTTGGCCGTTGGGGACGGTGCTAACGACGTTAGCATGATCCTGGAGGCGCACGTCGGCATCGGTTAGCCGCCTCGCATCCTTGCCGGAAACCTTTTTGCTCGTCCCCTCCCGGGACTAAAGAAGTCCGGTTGTGCCCCTCTAGGTATCATGGGTAAGGAGGGCCGCCAGGCTGTGAGGAACAGCGACTACGCCATCCCCAAGTTCAAGCATCTCAAGAAGATGCTGCTCGTCCATGGACACTATTACTACATACGCATCTCCGAGCTCGTCCAGTACTTCTTCTACAAGGTGGAGCTTCCTTTCAGTGGCGATGGAAGCGGTGCCAACAACGTCAGCACTGACCCGTACACCTCTTCTCTCCGCAGAATGTCTGTTTCATGTTCCCCCAGTTCCTGTACCAGTTCTTCTGCGGTTTCTCGCAGCAGGTATGAGCGCAGTACAATGCAACAACAGACATAGTGAATAGAATTCGGGGCAAAAGGGGCCTGACAATGCTGATGATGTCCTTCTCTCCCTCAGCCGCTGTACGACACCGCCTACCTGACGCTGTACAACATCAGCTTCACCTCACTGCCCATCCTGCTCTACAGCCTCATAGAACAGCACATCAACATGGACATCCTGAAGAAGGACCCGTCCCTCTACAGGTTTGTCACAGATAGAAAACGATTGAAAGCGTGTGGAGCAAAAGAGAGGCCAAATGTTCCTGACCAATCCTGCCAGTTTTGCTCGGTCAGCGTGAGGGTCGACGTTAGCTGTGTCTCACAGCTCTGCGGCTAGCTACAGATGCTAAGTTGTTTCATCAAAGACCTGCCAAAGCCAGGCGAAAGTGAAGGGGCGACATTTGTTTGTTCCGATAAAAAATATTTCAGTGGCATGTTTGTTTGGTATTAAAACAACATACGTTTTTGGACAAAGGTGCCGCTGCAGGATCACGCCATTATCGTTAGCGGTAGCAAGGCTCACAGTCACTTCCTGTTAATCTTCTTTATCATCTTCTGGTTGACGACAGATTGACTGTAAATATTTTCAGCAGGTGCATGGCAAGAAGAACAAGTGAGATTTTAATCATTGGTGTATTTTAAACAGATTGCGTAGCGATAAGTCGCCATGCAAGGTTACCCGCTGATTGTCTGCAACAGAGCAATGGAAGTGGTGCGGTAAGTAAGTTCCAGTCATAGTGAAGTGGCACTTTAACCATTTCTCCATCGATTCTACACCGAGCAAGTTCATTCCACAGCCACGTGAAAGTCACGCGCACCGTCGCCCTCAACTCCTTGACCAATGCGTCAAATTTGGACACCGTGGCTAAATCAAATCAGAGTATCCCGTTGCAGAGGCTTCTGGTTCAGGGTCCTCCAGAAATGGCCCTAGACTAATGCGGCGCCATCGATCAGGCCGGCGAAACGCCTGAATTGCCTTCTACGACTTGTTTGCATGTGACGCCGCATTTTTTGCGTTCCTCAGAGACATTGCGAAGAACTCGCTGCTGCGGTGGCCCATCTTCATCTACTGGACCATCCTGGGCATCTACGATGCTGTCGTGATGTTTTTCGGCGCCTACTTCCTGTTTGACAACACCTCCTTCACCAGCAACGGACAGGTACTGAAGACTTCTGAAGAACAGCAACTCATAATGTGTTGCACTTCCTACAACAGTTTTTCTCCCAGAATCCTCTTTGATCTCTGTTACAAGGGCACTTTTTTTCTTTCCTGAATTTCTTTTTTGAAGTATTTCTTTGACCGCTGTTGGTTTCTTTTTTGATTCTCTTCTTGTTTGCCTCCTTCTTTTTCTTCTCCCACTTATTTAACCTTTGTATTGCATTTTTTTTCTACTTCTTCTTCTTCTTTTTGCGTCTCCTTCTTCCTCCCAGCTCATGACAACCAACACGCAGATGGTAAGCCTGCCCCCCCCATCTCCTGTCAGACATCCCAGCGCCGAACCACCATGTGAACCTGTTCACCTCATGATCCTGTTCACCCCGTTAGCGCTTGTTGCAGTAGACGTGCCTCACGTTCCGCTAGAACCACGCTAACCCCTCACTCTGCGTGCATTGTGTGCGCGCGTGTGTGTGTGTGTGTGTTTGCGATACGAGTGTTGTGTTACCGTTGTAGGTACGAGCAGGAGATGATAGAAAAATATTATTGTGTTTGTGTTTGTGTGACATTCGAGACGCTCGGCCTTTCAGCTAATCCGATTCTCCCCTCAGTTTTTAACCTGAGGGCCTGAGTGTCTCGGAGCTGAAAGTTTGCGGTCGCTCTCGGATCAATGGACAGGATTGTTTCTCCAAGGAACCCCTGAGTGCTCCGGCCGAGAGAGAGCCCCGAGTTGGATTTGATTCAGTTTTTGCAGAGGTTTTTGCATTCAGTAACAGGAGCTTCTCGACATGTTGACAGAAAGGTTGGCGATGAGCGTTGGAGCAAATTGGATCAGATTTGTTTCAGAATCGAATTTGCACAAACTCTCAGTCCTCAAAGAAGTTTCTAAAGCTTGGTATTAATACCGGAATTAAGACAAAATACATATTTTTCTCACTTCTTTAAGTGAGAAAAAATAAAATCATCCCCAAGTCCAGCCTGCACGTCTCATTCCCACATCCACCTGCTCACCTCCATGTCAGTGATGCTTTCCCAGCATCTCCAGCGCCATCTGATGGATCAACCGATCCCCTGGTTCATCTCCACAAACAGCGAGCGGCCTGACTGCACTCACCTGCGACACTTACATTCATAAGGCTCCATCTCCAATATGTATTTTTCCCCCCGTGTTCTGCAGATGTTTGGAAACTGGACATTTGGGACGCTGGTCTTCACTGTGCTGGTCTTTACTGTAACGTTCAAGGTATCAACACACACACACACACTCACACACACACACACACACACACACACACACACACACACACCTCAGAGGTTTGACAAGTGGATGTCCTCCAGCCTCAGGCCTTTACCTCTCCTCTCCAACAGCTGGCGCTAGACACCCACTACTGGACCTGGATCAACCACTTTGTCATCTGGGGCTCGCTCATCTTCTTTGTGGTCTTCTCGCTGCTGTGGGGCGGAATCATCTGGTAAAAGCTCGTCAGGTTCTTTCTGAGAAATATGAAAAACAAAAAGGATGACGTGAAAAAGGTTGTAACAGACTCCTCTCTTCTGCCACCAGGCCCTTCCTCAACTACCAGCGCATGTACTACGTCTTCATGCAGATGCTGTCCAGCGGCCCGGCGTGGCTCAGCATCGTCCTCCTCATTGCGGCCAGCCTGCTGCCAGACGTGGTGAAGAAGGTCCTGTGTAGGGCGCTGTGGCCCACAACTACCGAGCGCATACAGGTGGGAGAGCAGGAAATGTTGTAATAGAATCAAACAACTGTAAAGGTTTAATTTTTAGCCGGGGAAAAGACGGCGAACTACGCTGAATATCAATCATGTTGCGTCTAAATTTGTGTACCATCATTTGCTGATCACGATTGAAAGTTGTTGAGTTTCCGAACCACATTTAAATTCATAGACATTGTCAAAGATTCTGTGACCTTCTCTCTATATATACAAAAAATATTATTTCTGCAGGCAAGGTAATGATAGTGCAAACGCAGGTTTTGGTTTTTGCTGCAGCCAAATCATTATGATTGCGATGAACAACTTAACAACAACTTAACATCTTAAAGCAACGAACGAACAACATCACAAGCTGGAGTTTTTCATGACTAACGGTGCAAACACACCAAAGCAGTCAAATCAGGAAGTGTTGTTCTTGAAGACATGCTCATAAGTGTCTTGACTTGTGTCATGTGACTAACGTCAACTGCGGGTCAGCAGATGTACGCCGGCTTCGGTTACCTCCCCGCTCGGCTGAACGTGAGTCCCTGTGACCTTGTGTGTGTGTGTGTGTGTGTGTGTGTGTGTGTGTGCAGTGCTCCTTTCTCCACGGAATAAATAAACACACACGTTCACAATGGGGACGGTGTACATTTAGCCACAGACACTCCAAATGTTTTCTTAACAGTGTGGCAGGGGAGCTTTTCTTTCAGCACATATGTCACCCTCACCGAGTGGTCGTTCTGAAGATTGTTTGTTTTTTGTGCTTTTGATCGTTGTTCAAAGTCAAAAAATTGAACTTATTAACAAGGAGGATGTTTTCTTTTTCTAAACATGCAGGTGCAGCACCCGCAGGTGCTTTAGACAGCTAGTTAGTCCAGTGTTACGTGTTAATTGAGTCCTTTTGTTGACTTGCAGTGACTTCTGACTTCACTCTAACTGATAATCAGCTTCCTGAGACCTTCGGTTCTCCTCTGTAGGCAGTATCGAGGCCTCCATCACGCCTGAACTCTCTCTACCCTCCCCCACCGTGACCTCCTCCTCCTCCTCCTCCTCCCTCTGCTCCCCTCAGACCAAGCGTCGGTGCCTCCCCTCCGAGCCCACCACCATCTTTATGCTGTCTCAGACCTCCAGCAGAATGAGTTTCTAACCCCGGATCTCCTGGAGGTGATCCTTTACCTTCCCCCCCACCGCCTCCTCCACCTCCATCCCTTCCTTTCATCCTTTCACTTCCTGCATGTAGTAGCTTGTTCGAGTCGCATGTTCGAGGTTGGTTCTTTTGTGCGTTTACGTGTGATAGGCCGATAATAATGTGCATGTTTGTGTGTGTGTGTGTGTGTGTGTCCACAGCGTGTGAGGGACGCTAGACGTTTCGAAAGAGTCATAGTCTACCGCAGTGCCGTGTCTTTGCTAGACGCAGTGGCTGTGACAGAGGCCTAAACTGGGCGCTGCAGCACGGTAAAACAAACCCTACTGTGTGTGCGTGTTTGCGCGAGTGTTTGAGCGTGTGCTTGCCGGACCGGTGTCGTGGCGGTGACAGGCCTGCAGACTTTGGGGGACTACTTTGCCGTGGTGTGAGGTTTTCAGGGCCTGACTAACACGTGGGCAGCGTGCTGTGCATACGTGTGTGCGTGCATCTGACGGTGAAGTCGATGTCGAACCTTAAAAAAAAAAAAAAAAAAAAAAAAAAAGCGCTTCTTTCCCTTTTTTTTTGGCTGCGAGAGGGGGTTGGTGATTGTTTCCTACGGAGCTTTGTCGCCCTCTATTGACAGAATTCCTGCATCGCCGCAGAGCTAGAGGACCTGGTTCAAAAGAGGGGACTGAACGCTGCATGTTATTCATCAGCCATTTTCATCTGCATGGTGTGATTGTTTCCGGTGTTTGTTTTTTTTGTTTTGTTTTTTTTAAAGTTCATTTTTTTATTTTTTTATTTATTTATTAAATTATTTTTTTCTGTTTTTTGCTTGGTTTTTGTCTAAAAATAGGCTGGTTGGAAACATCGTCACACCCGGATAATTAATCTATAAGTAATATAATAAAATATAAAAGCACTGGCGTGACAGAAACCTTCTGTTTTGTCATCCAGTCCGTTGACATCAATTGATTTGACTGATATCAGCCAATGCATCCGTCCTAATTAAATGTTACAGCCCCGGGACGATGTTTCCTCCACGTCCTCGCACCTCCAGGGGGCGCTACAATTTTCTTAATCCTCTTCTCACCCTGCAGAACGCCGACAAACTCTACAAGGGCCAGCTGTCCGAGTTCACCCCCCTGGCGTCCCTGCACGCCCCGCCCAAGGCCGGCGGCCAGCGGCGAGGCTCCGCCCACCACCACCAACACCACCAACACCACCACCACAGAAGTGGCCCGCACCAACACAGGTCTGAACCCATCACCAAGAAAACCATGTTCACGCGCTGGCAGCGAGCGCCGGACTACTGCACCTTCACGCCGCTGCTCCGATTCGCCGACGGCTCCGGCCTCTCGGCGCAGGGACACGCCCACAATGGGGCGGGGCCGGAGACGTCCGTCTGACCTCACAATTGGACCGACATCCAGACTTTGACGGTTGAGCTGAGCTGAGGTGCGGGCGGAAGGCGCAAAGCATCATGGGAAGCGGCGGGATGGACGGGAGCCCCGCCCACTCCACTCCTGCTGCTACGCTATAAAGGGCTCAGTTCCTGGGAATCCGTTTGCGCTCCTCGACTTTGCAGAGGTTTCCTTCAGCTCAATCAACTTTTATTTGTGCAGCGCTAAATCACAACCCAAGGCGTCTCAAAGCGCTTCGTACAGTTAGGGAAAAACCAACTGGGCCCCCAGAGCGAGCATGGTGCGACAGTGGCCAGGAAAAACTGCCCTGTGGGAAGAAACCTCGAGCAGATCCAGACTCTAGAGGGCGCTCATCTACTTATGACCAAATGGAGGGAAAAGGAAATACAAAAAACCTAGACAACATTCCTTGGCGGTCAGCCGATGTGATTCCGCTGCTTTTTACTCTTGACCATGATGATGACTTTGACCTCCCTGCCCCTTTGACCTCCCGACCTCTTGTTGCCGCCACCCCCCCTCACTCTCTCTCTGTCTCTGTCCGTCTGCCTCTTTTCAGGTGCAACTGCTGTTGCCTGAACGCTCACGCGTTTTCTCGAAACGCCCCCTCGGACGCCATGTCCCGCTGCGCCGTAAGAAAGTAGAGCAGCTGAACGTCTCGGTTTTGTTCGCGGTCCCAAGCTCGGCCTCCTCGTTCCTCGTTAACCCCCTTGGCCATCTTAAAGGAACGGAGGGACCGGCTTGGGCCTGCGGGAGCCGTAGCTAGTGTGTGTTTGTGATGATAGCTAGCCAGCACGGTAGCTCTTGTGGTCGTTTTTGTCTTTAAAAGCACTTTAGACCTTTGATTAGCGGTAGAATCTGTACCCAGAAGTGCTAAAGTGTTGCCCTGGCTGTTGCTTAATGCCTTAACGTTACTTGGAAGCGCTGGGAAAAAAAAAACACATTACCACACATTTACCAAAGACGAGGCTCGAGCTGTTGCAATCTGCAAGCCAGTGCTGTGTGTGAAAGACTTGAAGTATTTGCTTAGATGTGCTACACTATAAACGACTCAGTCCACGATGCCTTAAATAAAGGCAGGTGTCAGCAGTCAGCAATAATAATAATAATATTGATAATAATAAGTTATAATAATAGGACAGGGGCACGGGTGCTAATTTGTTCATAATAAAAAGAAAGGACAAAACAAATTATCTTAAAAGAGGTTTTTTGTTTTTTGAACGCATGCTGGCAGCACGTTGCAAAAGCCAATATAGCCTCACCAGTTGCCGGCTGCCCACCACACTGGACTTGGCGACAGGGGGCCTCGCTGGTTGATGTTCTGTGTCACGTGACCAAGCATCAGTCTGAACTGTCGCACCTTTTGCCTTTTCTTCCTCTGCTTGCCGACAAAGTGACGCTGACGTGGAAGCTTGTCTACCTCTGCGAGAGCCATCTTCATCATCGTCATCGACGTCACCATCCATCCATCCATCCCTCCATCCATCTATCCATCATCCCATCTGGTTAGAAGAGATATATAATGCCGGTGAACCAAAGCCTGTTTGCTGCTAGACGTAGAGCCAGCTGCTTGACATTAGGTGCCTTGTGCGAGCTAGTTGTAGCGCCGTCCGTGTCTCTCCGCTGTCGAAACGATCGCATTCTGGACACTGCGGATGTGTGGATGCCTCACTGGGACGGGCGGGTGGCAAACAAACAAGCAAAACAGAGGTGAATGTATTGCAACAAAAAGAGACCCAAAAGGTCAAAGGTTGTATTGTCTGATATTCGGAACGAATGACACTGGAACTCGAACAAGTGATTTACTTCTTGCACCGGAAACAATAATTTAATGTTTTGTTTTGTTTTTGAATTGCGTTAATAATGATGGAAATGTTTTGTACAAGTCCAGAATGTCTCTGTGATGTTTGTTTTTACAAAGAATTTTTATACGATGTGTCACATGAAACATTACTCTTCCACATCACTTCGGAAACACCCAAAGAGCTGGAAGAAACTCAAGCTGTTACAGACGAATGTCTTTTTGCAAATGTTTTCGGTTTTTGGTTCCTTCATTTTGCTGCTTCTCCTCCTGGTTTGGTCTAACCCTAACCCTCCTGTTTTTCCCTGCTTTAATTTGTACGTTCAACGGACGACCGCATGACGCGGCTTGATACACAGAAGAAGCCATGCAGGGTTTGAGGAACTCAAGTTTGAACGACAGGAAATCGAAATCTTGTCTCGACTCCTCGAACTTCAACCAAGCTGAGAGCCTTTGGCCACCAACGTTTCTCTTTTCACAGTGTGCAAATGTCTAGCGTTCATGTCTCAGTACCTACAGTATCTACCCATTACCGTGCACTGATGCAGTATAAACATATATATATATATATATATACACGTATATACATATATATATATATATATATATATATATATATATATATATATATATATAATATGTACAAGTTATGTTTATTGATGTACAGTTTTGGGGGTCTTTTATATACAGTTTTTAAACAGAGTCATATCAAGGTTTGGATTATGATTTGGGGCGGGGGGATTTTTGTGTAGGGATCAAACTGCTGCACATGTGCTTGGGAATAAACGCCAGAAAATTAAAACATCTTGAAAATAATGTGTCGTTTTATCGGGGGGCGGGCGGGAGGTCGGGAGGTACATTGTGTGTACCATGTCAGCAGTTTGTTAACATTCCTGTAATTCACGCGTCGGCCACCAGAGTGCAGCAGAGATCACCATGGGTTTTCGCTACTTCGATTCTTTTTCTTTTTCTTTTTCTTTGGATGAATCCAGAGTCTCGAGAACATAAGGTTATCTTAATCTCATAAAACGCAAACGGAAGTTTGTTGTATAGGCAGGTTTCATTGCTACTAATTATATGTCAAACCTCTAGCTTCCCTTGTTTGGCACTATTTTGTTTTAGAGGTTCTTGTGGCTTCAGGGTTGCAGTCTGCACCATGTGAGGATGTCGAGCGAGATTTGGACGACACCTCCCCTCCCTACCTCACACACACGCGCGCGCACACTCACAGACTGTATTTTTATTTTTTTATTCTTTTTTTTTTTTGATCGATTGGATTCTTTTCACCCTTTTCACTTCTCATCTGCGTTGATCGGCGCCCCCTCTCCTCCACAGCTGGCACAGACTACCAGACCTTCAAGTGAATCTGACAAGGATGCAAGGGGGGTAAAAAAAAAAATCTAGGCCAAGACCGTCAGAGGTGATATCTGTGGAGAGAAGATGTAATTTTCCTTAAAAACAAAAAACATTTGATATCTAAATAGCAATGGTTCGCTGGATGGTTTTTAAATGGAGAGAATGAATCACAGATTTTAACTAGTCTGCTCAGACTATGTATTTCTGGTGTACAACTCCACAGCCTCCCTTCATGGAGGCAGGTGCTGAAAAGCGGCCAAGAACGGTGAAAATCTTTATCGCAAACGTCGAGCAGGCAGGGGGAGAAACGTCTGGGACTAAAGAAAGGAGCAGATACCGCTTGCTTTTTTTTTGTTGTTGTTTTTGTTTAGGAGTTTTCTGTCTGGCGCCACGATGATTCAGCAGTAATCCTGTTAGCTTCACGCACACATGAATCCATGTTGTCGGGTGAGGCGAGGGTTAAGAGCCAGGTAAGTTATTCTCGGGTCGACAGAAGGCCGATGCAGCTGGAGCCGGGAAGGAAGCACTTTGGACAGAGAAGAAACCCCGGGTTCCAAATTGATTTTTCAGACATGTTTTTTTTTTTAGCTGTCTTTTTCTAGCCCGTCGGCAGGCTGATACCTTTAGCTTCAAAAAAAAAATCTGCTTTGAACATTTGGAACTTGTGCCTTTTCAAATAGATCTTGTACCCAGCAACTGGATGAACAGCATGGCGGTTGGTACTGTGTCTCTCCCAAGGTTCCTCTTGTTTTGGTGGAGGGTTTTGGGAAACACTCCTTTGTCTTTTAAACCAGAGCCTTCCTTAATTTTAGTCTTGAGGTCCTTACGTTTGCCTCTTCTCTCCAAGATGGAAGGAGCACACAAATTGAAAGTCGTTCCACAGGGGCACTCGGCCCGGTCCCTGGCATACCAGCGTAATGTTTTCTAGGTGTATTTGCTCTTGTTTCTTCCTGCCTCTTTGCTTTACTGCAACGATTAGCCACTTTTTTTTAAGTTAAAGTGCCAAAGGCAAAGCCATATGTGGTGCCCTTGGAAAACATTTATACGTGGAAAACAGCGTTCTGGTATAAGCAAAGGTGCTCCACAGGATTCAACTCTTGGTCCGTTTCCTTTTCTCTCCAGCACGTCGACTTGCTCCCCATTTCTGCTACTTCTGTGCTTCGTCTGCTCATTTCAACTGTCGGAATCCAGTTCAAGTGCTGAAGGCGAAGTATTCCCATAATCCTCAGGGAGCCCAAGAAGGGCCAAGAAACCACCGAGCTAAAAGGATTGTCTGCGATGTCTGTTGTCTTTGGCAGTTGAGGCCTTGATCGTCATCATGGTAGGTCTGGTGTGATGTATTAAGCTGTAAAACACACCTCACTGGAGACAAAGTATTTATGCTTTGCCCCTCCTTTTAGGCAAATAACTGTGGGAAATCTCAGGATTTTAATGTTGATAAATAATGATTTAAGTTAAGTCTTTTATCGTTCTTAGACCCCCTGGTAATTCCAAACAATCAGCTCTCAGCTAACCTACTCTTACCTGGAGCAGGTGTGTATGTGTGTAAGTCTGACACTCAAACCAGCCTTAAATCATTAGTGTCACACACGCGTGCGCACACACACCCACTCACAACGTTTGGCTGTTGTCAGCGTGTCTCTATTCACGCCGTTAAATGCCAGGGGGCGACGGAGGCATCCACACGTGAAATCTACGAATTAGCTGTGAAATTGCAGCTATTTGCCACCAATTGTTTATGACTCGCTACACAATGTGGTGTGTGTGTGTGTGTGTTTGTGCGAGTGTGTGAGAGGGTATTTTAAGGCCTATCAATTGTCCCTCCAAAAGTGCCTTCACTATCAGTGAGATTTTTTTTTTTTTTTTTATGATTAATCATGATTAAACAGCAGTGTGCCGCACAAATGTACTTTTTTTTTCCCCTTTGGGCTGAGAGGATTTCAAAATGTTTCTTTTTTTGTTATCCTTCCATTACAAGGTCTCCTAACGGGGGAAATTGTGCAGAAACCTTCGCCCGACGGGCGCTCCCTGTCTCGCCGCATCTTTGTCACGCTCATCAATGCTTTGGATGCACAATTGGATCGGCCCCAAAGCAGCAGCATTCCGAGCGGCTCTCCGGTTCGGGCTGGTGCTGACGGGGATCGTATAGGTGTCACTAACGGCACGCTGGCAAGCACACTTTTTCCTTCAAGGCCACAGCAGAATTATTTTCAGCGCCTTATTGTTGCGCTGCCTCACACTCTGAGGGGCACGTTGGGAAAGTGAAAATAAGATATGAACTACGAATACGCATTTTTGAAAAGGTACTTCTGGAGAAAAACTGATGGTGATACGAGTGAAATAAAGATGGAAATGATGTCAACAGATGTGGCAGGGCAAGAAAATGTATTTTTAAATGAGTTTTTAAAATCATTTAAATTTAAAGAAGGTGTTTGAAGAACGGTTTGAAATTCAAACAACCATCCACACTCTTGCCCAAAATGTTGTGAAAGTGGCGAGTGATTGATTTGTACATTTGTGAAAAAATCTGTTGAGTACATTGGTGCGGCAAATCAGTACTCAGCGCCTTTGACCTGCACGCTGACCAACACCTCCTCGACCCCGGAGACGTAGCAAGGTCACTTCCTGTCACTTCTCTGCGCCACAACCAGCCGCCACATCTTCCTTTACGCTCTGCGACGGGCCAAATCCCGTTAGCGTGTTTGTGGCCTGCGGCCCGGCGCTGTGACGTCTCGCATCTGTAAAAAACTCATCCGCTGGCGGCGGGCTATGGCGGCCTACTCCTCCACCTCCTCCTCCTCCTCCTCTTCCTCCTCTTCCTCGACCCGCCTCCGCCTCTGACTCACCACTTCTGCAGGCATGCCGGATGATATAACGCGTGCGCTTAATCATGTCGTCTAATTAAACTAAAAACTCGAAGTGACGCAACGTGTCGCACAAAAAATGCAACATCGGGGACAAACTTCGAAACCCACAACCAAGACCAACAGCAGGAGGGGGAGGTGGCTTATTAGTGGGAGTGGCTTATTCCCCTTGGATGTATTTCCCAAACTCCCAAGTAGGCCGAACTTCTATAGCACCACCTGGGTACTACTAGTACTGGGTATGCCTGTTTGTTTCTGTGTGCCTTTTTTCCCCCGCTGGGTTTTCATGTCCCCCCCCCCACACGCCTCAAAAAGCCGACTCAACCTCCCTCTCTTCCCTCCACCACATGCGTCCACCAATCAGAATGATTGATTTTATGGCCCTCTTATCGAGCGGAGCAGCCACTGTCTGTAAATGTTGCCTGTCTTCTGTGAGTGCAATCTATTAGTGTGTGTGTGCGTGCGCGTGTGCCATCAAACACGCACAAACACGCAAAACGAGCTTGAAGCATTTCAAAGCCACCCGCTAAATCTGAGGATTCGGGTCAAACTGAACTCGGGGCCACTGTGAAAGAGTCGAGGTTTGGTCCCAACAGTCAAGACTTTGGAATTTTATATTATAAGTATTATTAGTCTGCAGGCTGATCAATATCAATATCCCTGATCAGGGCTAAGTGAGACATCGGGCATTGAGACGTCAACGAGCGACTGCTCCCGATGTTTCAGCGTATTTCGTCTGTCTTTTTTGCAAGACAAGTTCCAAACCTCTGCATCCCTCATGTTCACCGATCCCAGCTGCCTCGCCGTCGCATCGATCGACCCGAGTGTATCCGCTCCGCACACTCGCCGCTATCTCCACCGTTTGTTTTCCGCCAGCGCTCTCCTGTCTCCGACCTTGGTCGCCTCCGAGAGTTGCTTTGTCTCGAGGCGGAAGGCCGCAGACAATGAGGTAGTGCCGCCGGCCCGGCTCTCTCTCTCTCTCTCTCAGAGGCGATGGAGTTTTCAAGGATTTTGCAGATGAGTGCGGCAGCGACGGCGGCGACAAAGTCTGAGCTGAAACTTGGGGCATCACAGTGTTCCACTTTTCTTCAAGCGAACCCGCCGCGCGCTCGCAAAGACTTCTTATCTTAGCTAAACTTCTTCAGAATTTCCTTGCCCCTAGGTCGCGTGGGACTAGAACACACAAGGAGGAAGTTTCCTCGGAATGCAAGTCGGACATCTGGCAGATGTCTGGCAGAGCAAAAAACTGGAAAAATTCATTTCAAAGTTTCAGCACCGCCGACTCGCAATCCAGCCATTCAGTCACTTTGCATGCACAAACTACCTTACAGCTCAGAGTTCCCGGGTCTCAATGAACCGGTTGCAGTGGTACCACAGCGACCAACAGCACAACAGGAGAGGTCATACTGGGACTTCCTCAGCTATGCCCGTAAATTGATCCGTCTTCATGTCCTCACACGGGTTGGACCTCCTGAACGTACTTGCGTGGCGGCGGTTGGACTTACAGGTCAAAGGGCACCTGCCCACCTGTTCGCCAAAACCCGCTTGACCACCTGAGGTCGCACCGTTAGCAGAGCATCTGCCCAGGTTCTCACCTGTCGGACCCTTCCAGCGCTCTCCGCCTCCGTCGTTCAAGAGCCAATTACGGGTAAACCAATCCTGACAGGCCGGCGGAGGCGGGGATCGAGTTCTGCCTCTTGGGGATCTCTGTGCGTGCATGTGTGTGTGTGTGTGTGTGTGTGTGTGTGTGTGTGTGTGTGTGTGATCAAGCAGCGACGCGGCTAAGCTCCGACTTCAAGCGGCTCAGGTGGACTGGAAGTGGATAAAAGTGTGGGAACGGGGAGGATACGCCCCGATCCTTTGACTGCCCTGTGCCACAAGGCCAGAGTCAAAGTCAACAAAAAAAGGAAAACCAAGGAAATGAAGGTAATGAAAAAAAGCCTCCACTTCACATCTTTTGACTGGGAAAAGCTGTGAAAGCGGCTGGTTCCCTGCGATGATTGAAAGGTTGACTAACTTTCACACTAACACAATATTACGATGCGTCGCTGCGCAAGGCACACCACCAAGGACGTGCCAGGGCACCCACTCCCTTGTGACCAAATAACTGTAATAAAAAAAAAAAAAAAAATCTATAAAAAAAATAGAGACTTCTTCAAGTGCGAAACTCGCAGCTCAGTCCGACTGGCCAGACACGGCAGTTTATTCAAAACGTTTTTATAGGAATAAGAGGGAGCACGATTCAAAGCTTAGTTAACAAAGTTTTCGCACAGAATCTGCAAAACACAACCGCACTTTCTTTATTCTATTCTTGCGTGTTTTGTTTTTTTTTTTCATTGATGTTTCATTTTTTGACCTTCTCTTCCAACAGGTCCCGCCACACTCAGTCTGTATTGTATCCTAGCTGTAGGGCAAAGAACTGGGTGCCACATCTCCTTATTGTCTTGGTAGGAAGTTTTTTTTCAAAAAAGAAAGAAAGAAAGAGAAAAAAAAGTTTCTTTGATATTTGGGGCTGTAGGCAGCAGCCCAATAGAAGGTGCAGGTTTGGTTTGGAAGCCCCGTCGTTTCCCGAATGGCTCCTTGAAAAAGTTGCAGAAAAGTGGCCTGTTACCGTAAGCGGTGCAGTTTCTCTTTACCCTAAACGCTTTTTTGCTTTCTTTCATCGGGCCACTCTTCCTCCCTCTTGCCCCGTCTCTCTCTCTCTCCCTCTCTGGTCCTCCTTCAGTGACAGAAAACAGGCCCCCTGCTGTGCGTCTCCCATTACAGCCGCCATCCTGATTCCCTCCATTTTTCTCTGCGTCTTTTTTTGTTCCCTCTTCTTTTTCTTCTTCTTCTTCTTCTCCTCCCGCTCCCAGCCATGCGGCCGCTCAGCCCTGAAAGCTAAAGGGCCTCTCCAGACGGCAGCTCGAAGAGATGCGAGAGGTCGAGCGACAATCACTGGCGTGGAGAGGACGGGATGAGTTGGGGCCGAGGTCGACCACGACAATGGCCTTAGATGATGATGATGATGAGGGTGCTGGTGTTTACCTTGGAAAATGGGCCACTTCCATGATGTCGGGAGGATGATGATGTGCACTTTACTTTCAGTTGGTTGGGTAAATATACAGGAAAAAACGCATCCCGTTATGTGTATCAATAAGCTGTATCGGTATCAGTATCTGTGTCGCAATCTGTATCAGTATCGTGATACTATATTGTGACATAAAAATCGCGCTACTCATCCCAATGGATGAATCTCCCTGAATTGAATCCGTACGCTCAGACTTCCAGTTGCACTTCTTTTTGATTTTGATTTGGGGTTGCCAGCCCCTCCCGGCTGTCGAGTTCCGATTAGGAGGCTCCCACTTTTACCACCCAGTAAAACACTTGGCCGCGACCAGCTCCTCATTTCACGACAGACCACATTCCTGATGATACCTGAACCACTTTCCTGCTCGCTTTGCACAACCTCATCAAACTCGGCGATGCTTTATGAACCTTCCCAAATCAAAGTGCGCACACTGCCACTTGTACTGGCGCCGAAAAACTGACTCCTGGCAAAAGGGAAAAGTGCTTCCTGCTTCCTGAGATAGCCTGGCCTGGTCTCAGGTCTTCAGTGGCGTTGCACACCCATCTGAACAAGAGCCGGAAGAAAACATTTGGAAGCGGGAGACCAATTGACGGACCAGTGAAGTGGTTCCTCCACAATGGAACCTGCTGAAAGGAGCTTTAAAGACTGAGGAATCAAATCTCTGGAAATTGGTAAATGCCTTGTGAGGTTGGGAAATCTTGTTGGACATCTGGTAGCACTAGGTTGAATTTTGGATCACACTTTCTGGTGACGGAAATCAATACCAAAACACCACTTTGCCTCCATTTCTCAGTTTCTAGTCACACTTCCTGTTATGTTTTTGTCCCCATAAACCTGTTTTTCTGCATGCAGGTTTGCATCCCTGAGCAGAAAGAAGAAGCCCCGACCTCAAATCGTTGAAGACTCTCCTCATCTTTCGGCTCCGTGCCGATGGAAGGGCCAAGCCAGACGGGTTTTGTGGAGAGTTCCAGCAGCGTTCCAGCAGCGATTTGGAGGGCCAGCATGAAGACTTCCGTAATGTGTCCCTATGGAGAAGGAGAGCGAGGGGTGGTGGGGGGAGGGAAGGAGGGAGGGAGTTTGGCGAGGGAGGAAAGTGAAGTAGGGGAGGGAGGGAGGGAGGAAGCTCTTTCCTCACCCGGCCTCCAGGGGGCCTATTGTGGGCTGCCCTGCGGGGGCTTTTAGTCCTCGGTTGCAGCTCATCGGCCGTCCGACCACGTGGCCGCCTGGTGGATGTGGGGAGCGATTGATGCAGTAAAGTGCCTTGGCAGAGGAAGGCTTTTTTATTTTTTTGGTGGTAGGGAGGGAGAGCTTTGTGTTCTCCCAGAGGTCAGTCGATCAGCCCCTTTCCTCGCGCCTTTTTTTTTCTCTTTCTTTTTCACTGCCTTCGTAACTCGCCCCGTCAGGCCCATTGATCTATTTTTCAGACCACTCGCTGCTGCGTGTTTATTCCCGTTCGATATGGGCTCTTTTTAATATCACCTGCCAGTTGGGCCTCTCATTAGGAAAATACTACTGGACTCCTTTTATATCGCGGCCAAAAAAAAGAAAAGAAAAAGTGACCGGACTGTGAGGAGTTTTTTTTTCTGTTTTCTTTCTTTTTTTTTTTTTTTCAATCTCATGTCCAAAACAAAAGATGAAGAGGGCAGTTTTACAATCTGAGATAATGAGAATTTTGAGGCTGAAGTTGAGCAAAGCAATTCATAACTAATGACTGTGTTCACAGGGGAGCTGTGCTTACGTGCATGTAATGTACATTATTGTTTGTGTGTGTGTGTGTGTGTGGCGCGCGTGTGCGTGTGAGTGCACGCCTGA
The DNA here is from genome assembly GCA_009823395.1 of Thamnaconus septentrionalis. Classification (NCBI taxonomy): domain Eukaryota; kingdom Metazoa; phylum Chordata; class Actinopteri; order Tetraodontiformes; family Monacanthidae; genus Thamnaconus; species Thamnaconus septentrionalis. The sequence goes on from CM020501.1 coordinate 27,979,179, forward strand.
TTAGATGATTATTTCTCGACAAGATAAGTGGCTGAAACGGAGACCCTGTTGACTCTTGTTCAGGTAACGCGCACACACAAACACACACACACCAGATTGCATTACCTGCCTCTTTTCATTGAGACATAATGAGATCACGGAAACCCAAAACGGATGGATAATGGAAGGAAGAAAAAAAAGGGAAGATGAAGCAGAAAGTTTTTAAACGATGTTAGCAAAAATTAAATAAGTACATGAAGAACATTTTTATCTTGAACTGTTAAGCCAAACCAGAATTTCGGTACATTTAAAAAACACATTTTTCAGATTGATTTGGGAGTGTTTAGCGCTGCGCTATTAACCCGCCTCAAAATACAGCGCAGAGAGTGTGCGGGAGTGAACAGGCATAGAGAAAGAGACGGAGACGAACGGAGGGGGAAATCTGGCTGCCCGTCGGCTCCCTTTGTCAATTTGTAGTGCGGTGGAGGCACAGGAGGTGGCTCGGGTTGCGGCAGTGAGCCAGGTAACAGTAGCTCTAACATGGCACGCCCACGCAACAGGTATTAGCATTACGCCTGTAGCGTCGGCTTTCGTGTTTAGACGGCTCGCACAAGTGAAATAAGCGACGGAACGGTGTGGCCGATGGCTTCTCACTCACGTTTTCAACCTTTGACCCCTGACACTTAGCACTGGCCTCCCAGTCCAGGTGTCGGATGTCTCACTCTTGTTGAGACCGAGTGGCCGGATGGTGTGGTTTCAAGATAGTCGCAGCTTCCGCATCTCGCTAGATGGATAGTTCAGCGTCGTCAGCATAGAGTGGAAGATCCCATTACGGTGCAATCATCTGAAAGACAAATTAAAAAATGTATTCTTAGTCTCCTGTTGACGTTTGGGAGGAAAAGAAGTAAATCGAAAGGTTATTTGGGCATCGTGGACATCCTAGAAAAAATTATTGCAAGCAGGGGCACACCTTTATTCCACGTCGTAGAACTTCTACCATTTTAAAAGGCTGATATGCTTAGGGAGTTTTTCATGAGTTTAGAACCCAGCTCTGGCCAACAGGGCCAACACACCCAGGACTGTCCAAAAACCACCAGACAGCCGAAATCCAGCGGAAGGTGGCTTCCTGGACGTTTCCATCTGCTGCCTCCACGCTTCAATTAGGTGGCTTATTCTCGTTGCATTGCCCTCGGTTAACTGGCTGACGCAACAGTCGGCAAGATCACTCCTCCTCATCCCGCTCGCTCGTCCCACTCGTCCTTCAGCACGCCTCCAGCCGCCACCTTCTTGATCTTTTCCCCACATCCTCCACTGTGTCCCGGCCGCATTTGGCACCCCCCTCTTCCTTTAAACGCTTTAATAATCCCATTTTTCCGCTGGATGATCACGCAGTCACGTCCGCCGTGAAATGAAAGGCTCCAATTTTTGCACAAACTTTTAAAAAGCAACGGGAAAATATCAGTTGACCAGAAGATGGCACTGTAGGTAGGCTAGGGACGTTAAGGTGAACATGAAGACTTTATTTGGCAATTCCTTCAGAAAAAGTTATCACTAAAAATTAGGCAGTAAAGTTCATTTTTTGATGATGACGAGAAGCAAAATGAACTAGCAATGGCTGCCAAGTGGCGGCCCCTGCTGGCTGGAGAATGTAATTCCACATGACAACACAATAACGAGTTAAAAAGTAAACAAGCCTTATCCCGTAACCTTTATTAGATTTTCTTTTTGTTCTCTCTCTCTGTCCCCTCTCTTCTTTATTTTCCACACTTTCCCTCCCTTTCTTGTCATCCTTTCTTTAATGCTCCCTCGCCATCTCCCCTTTTTTCAACCCCCCCCACCACCACCACCACCATCCCACCCTCCGCCCCTCCACTGTTATGGAATGTGTGATGAGCCTCCAGCTAATCCCATCCCTAAAGCACCTTAGCAACGCTCGCTAAGGGAATTTGGAGGAAGCTAAAAAAAAAAATCTCTCTCTCTCTCTCTCTCTCTCTCTCTCTCTCTCTCAGAAACACACACGCGTGCACGCACAAACATATATAGACAGAGACGTGCGCACACAAAGCCCAGCAAACAGCCCCCTATTGGCAGGGAGTGGATACAGGGATGCACTAATACATCTTCAAATGTGCTTTTTAAAGCTTTTGCAAAAGGCTCTGTCGTCGGGCGATAACTCCCCACCGGTTAAAGGATGGATGCTCCCGTTGTGTTTCCAGCGCCGCTCCAGCCTCCTCCTCCTCCTCCTCCTCCATCACTCCCTCCTTCCTCCTCGCCAGCCGAGTTTGTCTACTTTAAAAAGAACAAGAGAAAGTTTGTGTTGAAACAAGGCATTGTGTCAAGTTTTTACCCCCCCCTCCCCCTACCCAGAGGTTGTCTGACACCGTCGTTTGGTCGGTGGGTGCCAAGTTTCACTCTCTTCTCAGTCTCTGGCGGTTTTCTCGGGGGAAAGACAGTGGGAAAAGTCGCTTCGCCTGCGGAAGTTTTCCAAGTACAGAAACTCAGTTTTAAGGTTTAAGGTTTGACAAACTATACATGTATATATACTTCATATATCTTTACAAAGTCATAACATCTTTCAACACAAAATGCAAAGTGTCTACAGCCTGTGGCAACACACATCACACGCTGACCAACCTGCGGTGAAAATGTCCTAAACACTGACACAACTCACTCGACTTCCTGAAATAAAAAAAGCAACAAAGACGACAACAACTAAACAAAACGCAAAAATAGGTTAAAAAGTAAAAAAAAAAAAATTAAAGACGGCAAATTCAAATTTGGTAATCACTGTAAACAGATTAAGCTACATAGGTGATAAGATTATAGTGTGTGTGTGTGCGTGCGCGCTTGCCTCTGTATGTGTGTGTGTGTGTGTGTGTGTGTGTGCGTGCGTGCGTGTGTGCACTCGTATTGCGAGGGTATAATAAGAATCTGTAAATACCCTCAGACTGAATCCCTCTCTGTGTTTAATCTGAGTCCACAACTAGTGGCTGCCAAGACAGACAGATCATCCTCCTGCACACACATGCACGCACACACACACACGTACACACACACATGGACGCACACACACTCACAATTATCAACATTCAAAATGCAACATCCGCATGGAAGACAGGAACAGCGTGTATAGACGAGGCCATATATTCCAACAGATCATCCTGTCTCTCTCTCTCTTACACACACACACACACACACACACACACACACACACACACTCGAAGGCCCCGTGCAAGTGGATCAGAAAAGGTGGGTGTGTGTAGGAATCTTCAGCCAGGCTATCGCTAACAAGCATGCCCCTCTCTCGCTCTTTTATACGGCAAATCCCTCCACTCCACGCCGGAGATTAGCATATTGTTGTACGCAAAGCACACACACACACACACACACACACACACACACACACACACACACACACACACACACACACACACACAGGCCTTAATACTTAAAACCACAAGGCCCCGGCTGAGAAGCTGCAGGAAGTCTGATCACTGGAAACGTTTTTATTCAAGACGAGACGAGGAAAAAGAAATGAACCGAAGAAGTCCCCGTTTGGGTCTGCGGGGGAAATGATTTGTGCTATGATTTGTGATTTGCGCTCGTCACGTGACATGTCTGGGACAGCCACTCAACTCACAGCACTGTGAATATCAGGGCAGGAGCCCGGAGTCGTCGACAAGACGGGACGGATAATAGGCAAAAACAAAACGAAAAGCCAACAGAATGATGCGTCAATGGTTTTACCTGACAACTCGCGCCGGTTGCTGTTGGAATGAGTTCAGTGAGTCAAATTCCCCCATCCTTTGCTCCGTCCTTTGTGTCCCTTTCAAAGCAGCCCTGTGTTTTTTGGGGTCAATTTGTTCAACCTGTCATACAGAGAAGGAAAACTGGGACTTTTTAATATCTGTCACACTGCGTTTGACCCAATTTTTTTACCGACAAAAAGCATTTGGCGAAGGTTAAAGGCAATGAAAAGGGCTTTATTGTCATTATACAAATGGAGAATAAAATTGCAAGATCAGACTATAGTTAGTCCTGAGAGAAACCCAGTACAAACAGCCAACACGTGCAGTGACAGTGGGAGTGCACAGGTGCGTGTGTGTGTGTGTGTGTGTGTGTGTGTGTGTACAGCATACACCCGGGCACAAAAGTCACAAACCTTCCGAACAGTCATACTTACATCATACGGACAGTAAGGATTCGACGGAGGCCTCCCTGTTTTATTTCAGCACCTGGACAGCTCCTGGGAAGCATTCAGATGGAAGTCGGGCTCACGCTTCCGCCCACACTTCAGTCGCCTACCGGGAAGGCCGGAATTTTAGCTTTTAGAAAACGTGAGGATTCCTCTAAGGCAGCCTGTTTACGTTCAATACTTTAACCCCCAAGCCTCAACGCACGTTCTGCCTCGTTCTCGTTTGACCTCAAGATCCCGAGAACTTTCCGCTCAATGCTTTTTGTTTTCCATCGGCGACGGAAGAAGGATTACAAGGAGTGAAAAAGAAAAAAAACACCCAGTGGCTGAAACCTGCCATCTGCAGCAGGAGGGGTGAAAAAGACGTAAAAAAACGACAGCGGCTAGCGAAACTCAAAGGGGGGGAAAATCTCAATTAAAACACGCAGCCGGCGGAGACAAAAGGAGTCTAATCTAAGGCGGGCGGCGTTGAAAGGGAGGCTCAAAGTGTCTCGGCGTGGCCGCTTCCCCTCCGCTGTATGTTGCAGCGGCTCCCCGGAGCCTCTCCGAGCAGACGGCGTGTGATGATTGGGGGCCCCCGGGGGAGATCCAGGGGGTGCTCCCTAATTGATTGTCATGAAAAGGGCCCTAATTGAATAGAGCAGCATGGTGGAGACACACACACACACACACACAGCCGAGTCAGCCTGACTCCTGCTGACTCCTGAAGGTTTCCCCCTGTTTGTCCAGCCGGAAGGTGAAGCGAGTCGTTTCACAGTGAACCAAGTCACTTGGCGAACTGATTCACTGAACACTCTAAACGCTGCTTTTGCAGAGACTCTGTTTGACCTGTAGGGGCGTCAAACACAAATACAAAGTGGGGCTAAAATGTGAAACTTGTACAAAGTCGGGGGCCTACATTGATAATTATTGAAAAAGTTGTTGCTTTTGCAGTGATGTTATTGAGAGGGAGCGGGGCAGTCACAGAATGACTCATATATACGATGTTTTTTTGAAGGTGAAATTTGATATTGCATGTGTGCAATATGAAGTCATTTATTGTGTAATATTAAGCTTTGCTTTCACCCATATTCAGTGTTGGAGCAAAATTTGTTTAGGGTCAATATGAAAAAGGTTCACTGTTCTATCTGGAGGAAGATTTTTTTTTTCCAATAAATATAAATATTGCGACTTAAACCAAGTTTTGACATTTTGGCCCCACTGTGTGTTTGAGTTTGACGCCCCTGCAGTGGAGAGAGAGCCCATGAGGTTGGAGGGAGAGGGAGAGAGAGAGAGAGAGAGAGAGAGAGAGAGAGAGAGAGAGAGAGGAGAGAGAGAGAGAGTGGAGGGAGGGATGGAGGGAGGGCGCATTCGGATTAAGAGGCTGAAAAATGGTTAAAACGTGTCAACGTGTAATTGCACGATAAGGCCCCCACTCATCCCCCCTTTCCCCACCCCCACCCCCTTCAGCCCCCCCTCGCCAGGAATCCGTTGGCCCCGTCCGCCTCTCTTCTATGGGCGCCCCAGCTAATCTCCCCTCCACACATTCCGTCCTGTGCAATCGGTGCACCCCCCACCCCACCCCAACACACACACACACACACACACAATCCCTTCCCCTCGCCACCCCCCCGGTAATCTCCTCCGTGACAAAGAAACATTGGAGGTGAGGGCAGTGTGTGTGTGTGTGTGTGTGTGTGTGTGTGTGTGTGCATGTAAGTGTGATAAAGTGAGGGCGTTTAGCACGCAAGGTGACCACGGCAAAATATCCAAAATAACCAACACACACACACACACACACACACACACACAGAGCAACCACCAGGGGGCCTCGCTGAAGGGGTTGCTGAAAGGATGCTGATGTCATCATCACTGGGCCTGGACCTTCAATTTAAATAGCAGTTTTTTGTGTGAATTTTATTCTAAAACATACTTATGCTGTCATCCTCCAACTGAAGACAATGTTGTATCACAGATAAAACTACTTCTGCTCTTTTAGCTACCCTTTTAATACACTTATTCTCTGCTTCATTTCAGACCATTTTCCTCTTTGACTCATGGCGTCTGTGCATGCTTTTGTAGGCCATACCTGGACTTGCAATGTCCATCAAATGGACGTCTAAGTAGGTTAAATGAGGCTTGGAAAGACTGGACCAACGTGAGTCATTTAGTTGGATGATAATGTGAATAAAAAACATTTTGTTTTCTCAAAAGCGCTCCTAGTGGCTCCAGAACGTCTTTGTTATTTTGAGTTTGACTCTGTTTTTTATGGTACTGAGGCGCTTCTTCCTTTTTCACGAACTTTGCAGCAACAACCAGTGGAACTTTGTTGAAACATCCACCAGGCATGGGCAAACTGTGGCCCATTAAGCCCATTAAGAAATAATGGTCAGTCAGTCATGAAATAGCTGCATTTTATCCATTTTTTTCCCAGTGTTTTCAGAGCCATTTCAATAAAGAGCTGAACACCGTGGGGCTTCAAAGACACTGATTTTGTTGTAACTTTGCTTTTTGCTTTGATTCATTTTCAGTTGACATTAAAGCTACATGATATGTTTTTTTCTCACATCCCTCATGTGTATATATATATATATATATGTGTGTGTGTGTGTTAACCATTTTGGCCCCACCAGTTCAAAAGTTTGCCCTCCCCTGAGCTGGATGGATGGATTCATCATCATCATCGTCATCATCATCATCATCATCATCTGCTTCCTGTTTGTGGGATTCGGCCTTGAGGAAACCGGGGAAGTCGTTTCCCCCTCCCCCATTAATCCCCCATTCTCCTTTAACACAAGAATCCGACCTCCTCCTCCTCCTCCATCCATTCATCCCTCCTGCCTGCAGCTACCTCTGACACTCAGCCGTCAAAACGCAAAGGCGGAGTCACTTAGCGGCTCGCACACACTCAGGGATGCGGTGTGTGTGTGTGTGTGTGTGTGTGTGCGGGCGCGCGAGCGAAGGCCCGTGAATGGACGACGAAGTAGGTCCGACTGCCGATACAAGACTCTTCTGGGGATTTTTTGCCCAAGTCGCCGTATAAAGATCTGCATGATGTGGCTTTGTGTGGCCCACACACACACACACACAGGAAATTTAATAGCAGAAAACTGTAAAGCAGCAACAATGCCATGAAATAGAAATCTGCATTGGGGCAAATTTAGAGGAATTTTATGGATAAAAACAGTCAGCGATTGTAATGCAATTATAATAAATGAAAATACATGTTCTATTGTTGTTGTTGTTGTTGTTGTTGTTTTTGCAAAAGAAGTGCAGCCTTTGTAAATTTCGCATTTTTTCATACTTCTAATTATTTTCAATTTGGCATCAAATCTAACAATGAATAAAATTCTCATTACAAAAAAAATGGTAGACAAATAAATATCTAAAAAAAACATGATTTTTAAAATGTGATACAAATTTCATCACTAAATATATACACAATGATTAATGGAAAAAAAAAAATCCAGATTAAAAAATGTATTATGACCAATGTTGTGAAACTGTTGTAGTCAGAGCTAATTAATTATATTTTTTTTAATGAAATGGTACCGATCTTTTGAATTACTCCTTGTCAATTATTCATTAGAAACATTTTGTTTTTGCAAAGTTTTAAAATAGATCTGGTAAACGTAAAAAAAAAGCACAGCAAATATCTCATGTTGATATTTTTTAATGAATAACCCACGAACAAACTGATAACTTTCTCCAAAATAGACGAACATTTTATGTAATGTTTATCTTTTCAATTATCATTAATTGTTATTATTTTTCATTTCATCGTCATTATTCTTAAACTGTCTTTAAACCGAACGTGAGGCTGAGTGCCCCGTTAAATTATATACAATTGCATAAAAAGCTTTTTTCCCCCAATAGGCCTATTTAATCACAATGTACAACTGTACAACATCAAAAAACAAAAGTCAACTTACAGCGACAGACTCACACGTGTACAAGCAATATTTTCTCTTAGTTAAATAAAAACCAAAAATCAGCTTCATTTGCAGCCTGTAGAAGTTTCTTCTTCTTTTTAATTATAGCACATCTTCAAAAAAAAAAAAGTCTCTTTAAAAAATTTGAAACCAAAACGCTCCCATGGAAGAAAAAAAAACAACAAATCAAGGAGACTTTTGGGAACCTTTAATACAAAAACTCGCGCTTTTTAATTCCACGAAAAAAGAAAAATCATAAAGGGGGGGTCGGGGGGGGGGCACAAAAATGAACATTTGGGCTGCGCCAGGCTTCTGCGGATTGAATTGAACCAATTCATTGAAATGAATCGTGCGGAAACTTGGAGACCCCCTGCCCCCCTGCGCAAAATAGAAAAACATTTTTTTTATTTCCAATTCGTCATGACAGAAAAACAAAATCATATTTAAAAATAAAAATGTCAAAAGAAGGGAATCATGAAAATGATTGCATTTTTATGGCTCTACCCCCCGCAGCGGTTATTGTATACACCTCCCCTCAGGAGCACGCGCGCGCCCGCATCGCAAAAGTTGGGGGGACTATATTTGGTGGTGCATGCGCACGGTGCGTGTGTTCAGATGTGAGTCAGAGGCACCGTCCCGTTCACCGGGGTGGATGCACCACCACCAGCACCGCCGCCGCTGCCGGCGGTGCCCTGGTAGTGCTGCGCGTGGAGCACATGCAGTCTGCTGTGCACGCCCGCGTCCCCCGCAGAGTCCCCTGCACTGCCCGCACCGGGCAGATACATGCTGATCATGTCCCGCAAGTCGCCCGCAGGGCACGACGCGGGTGGAGGGGCTCGCGCGGCGGACATGGGCGGGCTGACGCTCGGCTCGGACTTGACCAGCGAGCCCAGCGCGCCCCCGATGATGGGGCCCGACACGGGCGACACGCCGGCGCTTTGGTGCTGCTGCTGCTGCGGCTGCTGCTGGTGGTGCGGGTGGGGGTGCGGGTGCGGGTGGGTGTATCCGGTGAGGCCGCCGTATCCGGGCGGCGACGCGCTCATGTAGCCCTGCGAGTTCGAGATGGGGCTGTACGATAAGGCACTCATGTCGTACCTGTGCACCGGCTGCGGGTTGTGCGGGTGGTGGTGGTGGTGGTGATGCGGGTGGTGCGGGTGGTGGTGGGTGGCCGGGTGCTGCGTGTACGCCAGCTGCGCCTCCTGCATCATGGCGTGCGCGGCGGCGGCCGCGGCGGCCACCTGGCCCGAGTACGGGCCGTTGGCCCAGCCGTTGACGTGCGCCGCGTAGCCCGCGCCCGAGGAGCCTCCGCCCGCGGCAGCGACCCCTGCTCCGCCCAACCCCACGGGGCTGTCAAGCCGCGGCCCGCCGCCCATCGGGAGCCCGCCGGGCGAGCCCAGGAGCCCGCCGGCCAGCGAGTACTTGTCCTTCTTGAGCAGCGTCTTGGTCTTCCGCCGCGGGCGGTACTTGTAGTCCGGGTGCTCCTTCATGTGCATCGCCCGCAGCCGCTTTGCCTCGTCGATGAACGGCCTCTTCTCCGCCTCGGTCATCACCTTCCACTCGGCGCCCAGCCGCTTGCTGATCTCCGAGTTGTGCATCTTGGGGTTCTCCTGGGCCATCTTCCTGCGCTGGCCCCGGGACCACACCATGAAGGCGTTCATGGGTCTCTTGATCCGGTCCTGGGGGACTTTGCCTCCCCCTCCGCCTCCACCGGCTCCTCCTCCGAGCGGCCCCGGGTTGGATGGGTTGGTTTGGGGCGCCACGGGCGAGTGTAAGTCCGTCTCCATCATGATGCTGTACATTCACCCGGTCTTTTTTGGGGAGGGTATAGATTAAGTCAAAACACGCGGACGCATCCGCGCGCGAGGAGGAGGAGGAGGAGAGCCGCGCGCGGTGAAGGGATGCTGCACCTGCTCCTGCTGCTGCTGCTGCTGCTGGAAAAAATCCACCCGCGGAGGCGCGGAAAAGGGAAATAAAAAAGGTAAAAAAAAAAAAAACAAAACAAAACTTGTCAGTCGTCGAAACTTTTCCCTTCGTGCAGGTCGCGTTGTTTCCTCTCCGTCATCCGCAAACAACGCCAGAAGGAAGAGGAAGAAGAGGAAGAAGAAGAAGAAGAGGAGGTGAAAGATAGGATGAGAATGGCAGAGGGGGAGAAAAAGAAGGAGGAGAAAGAGGAGGAGGAGGAGAAGAAAAAGAAGGAGGAGGAGGAGAAGAAGAAGAAGAAGAAGAGCGGCTCGCCGGAGCGCTACTTTTTTGCTTTTGGAGGTGCGCTGGGAAAAGTTACCGGAGCGTGCCGGCGGCCCGTCAGCAGCTAAATGAGCGACAGGCGGCCAATGGAGAGGCTCGAGCGGGGACGTGATTTGCATGAGGGGGAGCGCGAGACTCTGATGACGTCGGAGCGCGAGGGCTGAAAATGACTCCCGTCGACGCGCGCGCGCGTGTGTGTGCGAGAGTGAGTGAGTGCGGGCGTGCTATGTATGTGCTGCCCATTTTATTCGTATAACAACAACAAAAACAACAATAATAAAAGTGATAATAATAATGAGAAATCTAAATATTTAATTAGCATTTTTTTCTGTCAAATTATCATGTATCATGTTATGTTTAGTTTAGAATCTAAACTTTAGATCGCGTGTGTTTAAAAAAATGAAAAACAAAACAAACAGTAGAAATTCCTGTCTACTGGAAATAAATTGATTTTATGGATATTGAAATTGATGGATAGAAAAAAGCAGCGACGTTGCAGCAGTGATTTTAACAGAGCAACAGGTTGGCTTTGTCATGGCTATTCACAGCTAGCACAATTAGCTGGGGTCACTTATAGCTAATACATGATATTTTTTTGGCAGGAAACTTTTTTTTCTCTGTTCACACATGAAGAAAAATTACCCAGACTGCACTTGTGTCACCCTACAAGAGGTTTGACACTTGATCAAAAAACAACAACAACAACAACAACAACACTAATAATAATAACATTAACCACAAATAATGGCATTAATCAAGATTAAAGCTGTAATTAAATTAGAGCTTTTAATGATTAATTCAAGATTAAATTATAATCATGCAAACAAATACACTCCCACCCCTCCCTCCCTCCAACCCTCTTTCTTTTTCTTTTTTTCGGGTCAAAATAAGGCTTTTTCAGCAGCGTCCTATTCAGAGCCACAGGTGCCGACGGGCCCTCGTGCGTGTTGTGGCGGTTGCTAGGAAACAGGTGACTGGCGCCCGCTGCAGCACGTGCCATTCAAAAAGCTCAGCCCCCCTTTTGTTTGGCTGCGCCCGAGAGCGCGTGGAGAGCGCCAGAGAAAAGAGAAGAGGGACCCGCGCCCGCCTCCCCCACACGAGCAGCACCACCGCCACTGCTGCCGGGATGAAAACCGCTTAATTAATACACGTATGTGTATATATGAATGTACATACATCCATATATACATATACACATTCAAGTAGAACCTGTTATATATATATATATATATATATATATATATATATATATATATATATATATATATATATATATATATATATATATATATATATATATATATATATATATATATATATACACACACACACATTTATCATTGAATGCATATGTATATATATATATACACATATGTAATAATATACATAATATGTATATTATTATATACACATTATGTATATATATATGCATATATATATATACATATATATATGTATACATATATATACATAGTATAAATCAAACACAACGTGAAGCAAAAAGCAAACATTCCGTCCCTACTTCCCTCCCTCCACCGAGCTCCGAGTAATGCAGACATCTGAAAAAGAAAAAAGGGGTCGGGTTTTCACCACCGGGCTAAGCGAGAGGGATCATTTCACTGTCTGGGCCCTATTTTCCCATTCAGGGTGGAGGAAAACATGGATGTGACGGACCAATGCTCCATCCAACGCTCGCCACTCCAGCCTATTTCCGCTTCCTGTTACACGGAGGATCTTTTCAGGCCTGGTGTTGGTGGTTTGGGGGGGGGGGCATTCCAAGTGGCATTTGTCAGGTGTTGGGCGCCTCTCAGCCAGCCTGTGAAGCACACTGGCAGCTTTTCAAAAGGGGAAAAGTGGCACCGATGGTTCTGTTCTGGTTGTGCTCCGACAGCCTCCTGGTGTTTTGGCTTTTTCTGTTCTTTTTTAAAGCTAAACAGCATCTTGCAAACGTGCAACAGACGTGCTGGAGATGAAAGGAGGACGACATTTAAACCAATGATATCTGCGTCCGCACTTTTATATTTTTCTGGAAAACAAACGACAGCTGATGGCAGATGAGGCTGATTTTTGTGAGGCCTGTTGTTTGGGGCCAGGCAGGGAAAGAATGGAATGAAGCTGGAATGAAGCACTAATAAGATTTTTTTTTTTCATTTTTATTTTAGATAACATTATTCTTAATTCTCAAAGGAACAATTCATTTGTCATCAGGCCCAGACAAGCTGATTATTTTCAGACTCTCCAATTCTTGAATCTTTTTTCTCGGCCCAACGATGTTTAAATTGGAAAGAAATATTCAGGGAGAAATCACAAAAACTCAAAAAAATCCAAACATAGGATTGGAGCCTATGATAAGCCTTTTGATTCATTTGATTGGCAGGAGCCAACAGGCTGAACACGCCGCGCAAGAAGCAATACTAGCGGTGCAGTGTGAAGCACCAACATCTGGCAGACGAGTGCAACCTCGACGTGTTCAAAGAACCAGAGACTGAGCTGACAGACGAGATGCATCAGACGTGTCCTTTTTATTGCAATTTAACAAGCACATCTTACAGTACACGTACATACAGACTGAAGAAAAGAAAATAAAGAAAGCACACAGACGGTATGAACGCCACAGGGTTTGTTTTTTCTTTGCACTTGCAGACGACGCAACACCGCAGCCTGATATTCTGCTGGATGATGTTCAACATGAGGATATTGTGGATGATTTGCAACTAACAAAAATCACTATTATTATTATTCTTCTTCTTCTTCTTCTTCTTCTTCTTCTTATTATTATTATTCTTATTATTATTATTATTATTATTTCAATTCTTATTATTGTTATCATCCAAGGATTTTTCTTCTGGACAGTTTTTCCCAAAAGAGGCCCAGAGACACAAACGGTTCCGCACCTGCAACAAGAAAACGTCTGGTTAAAGAAGAAACTCATGACTCAGTCAAAGATTAAAAAAATACAAAAAACAAACATAAAAAACACTGGAGACTAAATAGAGGTGAAAAGAAGATTGTGAATGCATCACATCTGAGCTAATGAGTCTGGAACTAGAATTCCGATCGGCTAGGACAGAAAGATTTTATTGGGAAGAGATTTTATTGCTGCCTGAAATTTCTGAGCCAATGCACACAGACGTGCGCACACACACACACACACACACACACACACACACACACACACACACACACACACACACACACACACACACACACACACACAGGCACAGACGCAAACAAGCACGTCCAATAAAATCAAAGGCATTTCTCCTGTGCAGCAGCCGACCTGGTGGGTTTGTTTAAGGGCCTCTGTCACAGCAAGCTGTCAGCTCCGATGGAGCTCGGCGCCACTGACACTGACAGAGCAGGGAACGCACACACACGCACACACGCACAAACACTACACATCCACGGCGGTGCTCATACGGCACTTTTTCCCATCACGGGGTAACCTGGCACGTCAGGTGGAACGTTTCACATTGGCCGTGGGCTTCATTTCACGAGCGCACACGTATGCACGAGGTATACAAACTTTTCCGTTTGACGCAGGAAAACCGTTCAAGGTGGATCCTAAGGTCACACAATCGCTGACTCTAGTCATAGATAAATAAGAAAGGACGCTGCTATTTATGTTCTATTCATTTCCCAAATACGATATTTTCTCCAGCGTTACCCTATAGGTCATGAGAAAACGGCACACTTAAAGTTAAAGTCCCGGTGATTGGATGCAGAATTCGTCCTCCGCATTTGACCCATCATCCCTTGAGGGAGCGGTGGACAGCAGTGGTACTGCGCCCGGGAATCATTGGCTAATCTAACCCCGCAATTCCAACTTCGAATACTGAGTGCCAAGCAGGGAGGCAATGGGTACCATTTTTACAGTCTTTGGTATGACCCGGCCGGGGATCGAACCAACAACCTACCAGTCTCAGGGCGGACACTCTGCCACTAGACTGCTGAGCCCGCTGTTTATTGTCTCCAGCTAATTCTGACGCCTTGGCCGACCTTCCACAACTGTGGTCGGGGAACCCTTTGCGACGTCACAAGGGTCAATGTTTCATATTGTTGTGGCCCGTTCAAGGCCCTTTCCATTTAAATAGACGCTGAACATATTTACAGAAATGGGCCAAAGAGGAAAAAAGACTAGTCAGGCTAAGGGACTTCAACAATTTTCTTTATTTAATAACTGCCAGACTCACGCCACACTTCCATCCATTTGCCCTCAACCCTCCACACCAACCTACCCCCCTCCACCCGCACCGGCTTCCACCACCCCGCCTCCCCCCAGGCTCCCAAGTGTCAGAGTAAAGTGGCCATGGTGCGCCGAGCGCCGGTTAAGCATTCGCACTCATCATTTAATCATCGCACCTCGTTTCCCGTGATTGACGCCTAATGAAGGCCGCCGTTTACCAGACGATCGCTAACAGGCCCTTGCTAATGGCTTCCCGCCTGCCACCAGACAGACTGACAGACAGACGGACGGATGGCGTGCGCTGCTGCCCGAGTGCGCAAGTCCGCACTTACGCGGCGCGAGCTTCAGGCTGCCCATTAACTCCGTCATGTCACTCACTTCGAAGTGGCGCGGTCACGCGGAGCAGGGGGGTACACAAAAAAAGAATAGCAAAAAATAATTTCACGGACAGCACAGCTTATGCGTCTTTTTTTTTTCGCATGTGAAAAATGTTTTTTTATACATACATGCATACATATATAAGGCACTTCGTCACTGAAAGACCCAGAGTGGTGGCGTGAAACCAGTGGGAGGTTCAAGCAGGTTCCGTGTGTTTTACGACCAGGATCGAGCCACTGCTACTCAAAGCAAATCAGTTTTGAACTGCAGAAAGTGCTGTTGCGTGTTTGTGATCTTTGGGAGTTGAGCGCTCACAGGCCTTCAGATTCATCCCAATAGTGGGCCTGATATGAATCATAACACACACACACACACACACCAGCAGACACATCAAATTATAATTAGGGAGCGTGTAGAATCTGTCTCTGCCAGTATTGTCAAGCGCAGCCAACACTATCGCTGATTGCCTCCAAACAGAAAAGAAATATGATTTGATTACAGTCTATGTCTGACTTTCCTCCGTGTGTGTGTGTGTGTGTGTGTGAGTATAGAAAATAAAAATCTGTTTGCTTGAAAAGGTGGACTGGATGAAGGGCTGGTGAATTTAAAATCTTTTTTTGAGGAATGTTGTTTTGATTTTGTGTGCGTGTGTTTTTTGTCATTTATTCCGGGGCTGAGGGAGACGTAGGGCACGGCGGAAGGCCCTTAATCTCTCATTATTGGTCCGATTCTCGAATGGACAGGAGGGTAAACATGTCGCCTTTGATACGCCGTGTAATGAGATTAGCGCCTCTGAAAGGGACGAGGGCAGCGGAGGAGCGATGGAGAAGACCGGGCCGAGCGTCATGGTGAGGGTGCGGGAGGGCGGGGGGGTGGAGGCCTGGGGGGGGTGGGCATGGCGGGGGGGAGAGGACGGAAGAGCGGGAGGGGTGGGTGACCTTTGCGGAAGACGGCGGGAAGGAAGGAGCCCTGCCGGGACGAGGGGAGAGCAAAGAAAAGGAGGAGGAGGAGGTGGGGGTGAGGGAGGAGGTGGGGGTGAGGGAGGGTAGCGGGATGGAGTGACCCCGGCCAAAACAGATTAGCCGACCATGAAAAGGATTACCCGCTATGATAGTCCCTCTGAGGGAGCAGAGGCAGTGCTGGCCAACACACACACACACACACACACACACACACACAAGCGGACACACACATCCACACACAATGAACACATCAAAGTGATCAGCCATCGGTCCAACCTGTCTGCCTCAAAGCAAACACACTTTGTCAGGAACGCCCAGAGCCCAACACAATGAAAACCGCAGGTAGCGTTCGAGAGGAGTGACCGTCAATCCTTCAAACGGGTTGGAAAATCTTGGTGACGAACTTTTCGGTCCCCGGCACCGTAATGCGTTCGACCCGTTTCCGGCTGGACATTTTACTGAGGTCGCACCTTTACCCATCGCCCCCAAAGTCAACGTGCTCAGGCCGACCCCCCGACGGGCCACCGGGTTCACCGTTCAGCTTAATCAGCTGATCACAAAGCCAGCCCGGCGTCCGCTGATGGCTCAGCTCTTTCCTTTCTCTGCGTTTGTTTTTTGCAGATCTCAAACTGGGGGGAGGGGGGGTGACCTGTCTCTCATTTGGTCCGTTCTCTACACGTCCACTTCCTCTACGTGGCGACGCGTCCTTCTTTTTCACATTGTGTGTCTGGTAAAGTCTGTTTCCAGCCTTATGTGATGGTTGACAGTATCCCACTATCCCTTCTTGGCTTTTCAGTGGCAGGTCCATAGAAGGGTAAAAAAAAAAAAAGGCTCCTACAAATGTGAGTGTGTACCTACAACCGCACATTGAAAACCTTCAGGAAAGGAAACCACTGATGATCACTTGGTGCGGTTTCTCGTCCCATTGTGTCGTCAGTGTCAGCAGTCGGAAAGCTCTTCTACCACTAAAAACCAAGTTGGCCTTTAGTTCTGAGAAGACTGACCAAATCCCATGAGACATCTTCCTTTAGTCACCAGAGGTAAGGGTTGAACACCTTCCAAGTCATTTAACAATAATGATAGCCAATTAGCAACATTAGCAAGTTAGCTAGCATCTGCAGATGTCTGGTAATTATTTATTTTTTTCCGTATGTGGGTTTATACCCACTGTACTACCACAACCCACTGGAAAGACAACAAAAATCAACCTGACTCATATCCCAATGTATTCCTTACCACCTCATCAGGAATGAATGAAAAACACAGATTGTGTTGGCATGATGCAGAAACAACAGTGTATTCGATGGTCGCACAAGCGGTTGGTGACACGCCTCACACACACACCAAAGTCCAAATAGATTCAGAATAGATGGCGAACCCTTGCTGACATTTGCTTTCTTCCTGCTGAGGGGAAAAGTTTTGATATGTGGACCACCCTCTGACTCAAAGGGGGGGGGGGTCTTTCTTTCTTTTTCTCTCCAGGACTCTCATCATAAATTAGGGTCTCTTTCTCGTTATTTTTTTCTCCGCTATTGGTCGAGTGCTCTCAGGAGAGAGAGAGGACTTCCTGGAGGGGACATTTAAGTGCAGGGCTTGGGGGTCTGGACCCCTCTCTCCCTCTCTGTCCCCAAAAGTAATGCCCGAAGTCTCTCATTCGTCCTGAATGGGGTCACTCACCAAGCCAGGACCTGCTGCTTTCAAAGACCCTTAAGAGCATCCCACCTCCACCTGGCCTTTCCTCGACTCCCAGCCCCCACCATTCTTCTGCTTCTTTATTGCAGACTCAGACCATCACCTCTCCTTCCTGCAGCGCTGGTACATTCCCAAAGACTTTCAACAAAGACTTTTGATATTTAGAATGTAATTATGTAATTTAAGTAAACTTGCAATTTGACAAACAAATTGGCCACCAGTAAAATGTCGAGAGGTTTGGCATGAGGTCTAGCCACATCGGAAGCCAAAGTGGATGAGATTCAGCGGACATCATCATCATGATAATGTTTGTTCCCAAAGTCGTATGTCAAAACTATTTATTGTATCATCATTCTAAAAAATTTGGAACTGAGGTTTCCGACTGCTGGACCATTGAGCAGTAAGACTGTCACAGATTGAAACTGAACTTTCGACAAAGGCTACAAGTTCAAGCTCTCATGTTGTCCATCCATCCATCCATCCATCCATCCATCCGAAAGGTTTCAGTTGTCTGTGTGCATACATCTACCCACCATTCCTCCACCTGGAATCCACTTCTGGAGATACTTTCCGATGATCTGGTCTTATCAGAATACCGAGAAAAGTTTTCTCACCTGCCAATTGTTCGCAGTCACAAGGTACATTTTCTTTTCTCCTTTCTTGGTTCGATTGCTCTCTGCAGGAACGGACGTGCCCATCGACAGAACGGACCGAAGCCCTACCTTCCTGCCGACGAAGAGGCATCCGTGCCCTTCTCACCCTCCACTTGGATTTAAATAGGTCCCTCAAGACACCCCGGGGTTCCTCTCCTCAAAGCTCTCCCTCGGCAGCAATCCTTCCCATCCCCGGCGGCGCTCCACCACTACCACCGCCGCCGGCAGCAGCGGCTCTCCACTCCCCTTTCCTAAACCCATGGGTTTTTATTTAATTTGCCCCTATAATAGACGTGAACGAACCCCGGGGTGTTTGGGCCAAGCCGGCAGAGAAAGGGACAGGGCAGGGAGGGGCCGGCTCAGCAATGTGCGGGGGTGAGAAAAAAAAAAAAGAGAGCGAAACAATTAGTGGCATTATTTTTGATCGGCTTAGCCTTTTTGAAAATTACTTCCAAAGTGTGATGGCCCATTGTGGGAACAGAATAACGCTGAACAATGCAGCAGGGGGTGAGTGTGTGTGTGTGTGTAGCAGTCTTATACATCCAGGTTGATGTTGAAGAGGGCTTTGGCCGGCATTGCCGAGCCCACATTGGATAACCCTGCAGCACGGCTGGCCGAGCCCGGGGGGGGTTGCCTCATAATGGGAGGCCTTCAGTCCCCATTGTGGCGTCTGTGTCAACAAAGAGACTGCTGGGAGTTTAGCTGGCATGCGGGGCGAGGGGGAAGGGGGAGGGGGTGTTGCGGTGCCACCGCTTTGACGGACAAGAGCGCGATCCTCGTTCTCTCCGACATTGGCCGACGGCGAAACAAGCCGGACTGCAGCGGGCGGACGCACGTGTCGTTTGTTAAGTGGTTTCAGCTCAGTTGGGGATTAGGATGCTCTTTGGCTTCGCTCCAGTTGGGAGGCAAAACTGGAAGGTGGCTCTCTTGGGCGGTGTCAAACGTGGCTACTGAGTGCAAATACCCAAAACTGGTCCGCAAACAAGGCGCGTTAAGCGGCAAAATGGTGTCGCTGTTGTGGCAGAATTCGAAGAAATTCTATTGGAACCGTTCAAACAACTCTGCTCCAAACTTTGACGTACTTGTGGAAGAGTTTTCCACATCGTCAACGTTGATGACCGTCACGGGGCCTGAACCCCTGCAGGTCACATATTCAGAATGTTCAGAATTAATTAGGCAAAACTTCAGCACGAACAAATGGCGCATAAAGACTAAAACCACCTCAAACTTTCTTGCGAAATGGAAGGAGTCGCTGCCAATTCTTTGATTTTCACAAAAAATCACTCTCATTCACTGACGCGCTTTATGGAAATGCACGGATATTCAGGGCAAGGATCATTTGTTCATCCAACAGCTTCACCTGGTACATGATGTGTTTACTCTAGATTCAATTCCCAGAGCACAACAGCCCACTAGTTCTATTATACTCCTCTCCTGGCTGCCATGAGGCAACCCTGAGAAGGAAGGCCAAGCTGAGCAAATAGCTGCCGTGCAAACACCCACCCACATACACACACACACACACACACAAACACACATGCACACGCATGTAGAGTGGGCGCATGCCCCGTATGCGGCACCTAAACAAACAGGCCACGTAATGTCGGCGGCACACGCTCATTAGCAGACGGCGGCAAACAAAGGGGCTGAAAGGGCCGCGCAAACACGACGCGCTGAGCTACCCGGCAGCTTTATTTTGACCAAGACTGAACCTGAACCTGCTATTGCAGTTACACGCTTACAATCACAAACGCACGCGTCAAACTTCGTAGAGATTGGTGGGGGTGGAGAGTGGACTTTTTTCCTTTTTTTATGACTCAGAAAGCTGTGGGGTCGCAAAACGAGAGTTTGGCCGATGGCTCTGGACGCCATTTGTTTGTTACCACGCGCAGGGAGCCGTCAGCACTTTTTTTTTTTTGCTTTTTTTTTTTTTTTTTTTTTGCTCCGCGCCCCCCGTCCCTCTTCTCCCCCATTGTTGGGACGACATGGATGGAGCACGTGAGAAGAGCCGGCCGGCAGTCAGCATAGAAGAGAAACAACAAAGAGAGGGAAAAGCCTGGCACTGTTGCTTCGTGTGTGACGGGAAGGAAACAGGCAAACAAAAAAACATCATAAATCATCATAAATATCTGGGCTCTAGACTCTAACTGTTATTTTCAATGTCACAATGAATTAGAAGTGTCCAGATTACAGCATATATATAAATTCATTCATTCATCTTCCATACCCGCTTACTCCCGAGCTCAGGGTCACGGGGATACATATATATATATATATATATATATATATATATATATATATATATATATATATTTATTTATTTATTTTAATTTTTGCTAATAAATTTTGAAGCTAGCGTTCATTTTGCCTTAACGTGACATTCTTCTTCATTCCAGTCACTTCATTGCATAACGTCTGTCCTTTCTGTTTTCTCTCCGCCCTTCTTCTTCTGTCATGCGTCGGCAGTAAGAAGGAGAGAAACCTTCATTATATTGTATGTACACTCTTCACCTGCACGCGTGCAGCCCCCTCTGGGCTAATGACGGATCCTCCCCTGGTCTGACCCGCTGACCCTCATCAGGGCCATAAAGAGGCAGATAGTGTCAGCGGGACAATAAGACGGAGATGTTGCCGAGCGTGATGGGATAAAAGCGGTGACACGGCAGTGGAGGTGGGGGTTTGGTGGGGGAGGGGGGGTCAAAGGCGTGACAGGAGGACAACGGGGCCGGGCGAGGTGAAGGTGGAGGCCACCGAAAGACTCGACAGGACTCCCTCCCTTCGCCCAGACGGGGACGACCCTTTAATATTCACCTCTGTGAAAAAGCGACGGCGATTAGAGCGATGACAAGCTCTGGCGAGCCGCACCACACTCACAGGCTCAACACCAATGCCCAATTCATACTGGGTCTACAGTTCAGGTGAAGTTGGAAGGAAAAAAACTGCAGGTATTTTCCGTAAACTGAGAACAGTCATTAGCGCCAATTTTTTTGGTTGTTATGGGGAACTATTGAGAAAAACTGACTCTTTCGTCCAGCTCTTTAACATGTCTTTTTGCGTTTACCTGCAAGCCAACTGACACACCAAATATGAAAAATGATGACTACTTGGCTGGCTTGTTCCACGTTATCTCGTTGAAACAAGCAGTTTCAGCCTTTGCTGGATTTTCTATGTCGCAAGCCAACCCAAATATCACAGTAACGTCTTTGCAGACCATTAGGTGAAGCTTCCCTGCTAGCTAGCCAGCACTAATAATGGGCAGCTGGTCAATCTCTAAGGAGGGAATTGCTTTTTCTGGCCGAGTGAGAGAAAACCTTGTTTTGTCAGACCCGTGCAGCTCAAACTCAAAGTTTTCTTCTGACAAAGGAAAACTTGTTTATTGTTCGGAAGTAGACCACCAAAATTAGTTTGCTATTATCTGGAAATGGCCATAATAGACCCCCTATGAAAAACAGAAGCAAGTCACTGAGGAAATAATCAATCTGCTTGCGGCGTTTCTTTTTCAATGTCTAAATCATCTGCCACTCTGAGAAGTAACAGCTTCCCTCAGTTCTGTGCTCGAAACGTCTTTACATTTTTTTCTCTTCTACTGCTTCTTACTGTTTGAAACCCTTTTTCCACGCCAAGCAGAAGCACATAAAGCCGCCATTGTGACAGCATGGTCGACCTTGGCTAAACGTTATAGATTTCCTCCTGTGTGGAATCTGCGTCCAAGTGTTTATCTCACTCGGAGGCCCTCGCGGAGATCCACGTGCTGCACAACAGCCCCCGGGGGAGGTTTTAAAGAACATGAAGTGGAAAACTTCTGAGGAGAGATGCAAGACAATTACTAACCCCGGGCGATGGCGCGGCCTTTACATTGACACCTTTAATCAGAGGGGTTTCTACAGTTTGGAGGGTCCCTGGGCATGTTCACCACACACACACACACACACACACACACACACACACACACACACACACACACACACACACACACACAAAGACACATAGACTACATTGTGATGACACAAATGAGAGTCCTGTGCATGGCTGTAAGTTAAATATTGCAGGGGTTTTAACAAGGGCATCGTTACAGTGACCCTATTTGCCCGCATTCGCCTACTTACTGCTTATTTCCTCGAGAGCAACATGAGGGCCACCAACTTTCCATCAAACACAATATTACTGTGAAGAGAAAATCAGAAGGAGAGTTTTTTTTTGAAGCCGGAAGTCAGACTTGCTGTAGATAAACTCGGCTGGTTTCCTCACTAATGGATCAATTGTGAAAATCTAACAGACTTTCAGTCGTGTCAGTATTTTCTTTTTTTTTTTTACCCTTAAAAATTAAAATGTTTCTCCAACGTTTCAGCCACCAGTCACTGTTTAAAGAGTGGGGATGAGCATTCTCGGCCTTTGGATATTTGCATAGAGTGCTTTTTGGCAAAACTACATTGGGCTTTATTAATTAATTAAAAAAAAAAGGAACTGAGAAAAATCTCCGGAATCTGCTGACAACTATGATAGTCTGAGTTGAAGTGATGAAGTGGAATGGGACCCTCAAGTTTACAAGCGGTGTCAACTATTCCCAATAATGTCTCATGCAAATTGTGAAAGGTCCCACATTATCCGGACTTAAGTCCAAGGTCTCATTCCAAGACCGGTAAAGTCCGTCCTTCACTCATTCACTTACATCCTTGTTGGGTTTGAAACAAGTTACAGCACGGCACGGCTTTGACTATTTAGACATACCTAGACAAGAAAAAACAACTGACAAAACTCAGGTTTGTGTCCAACACTGGTGAATCTGAACTCCGTTTCCATCTCACCAGCTGAGTAAGGAACGTCTTCAACAAACCCGGCAACCTTGGTGGGAGTGGACATGTCACGGGAGCCAGACACATGGTACTCCTCTCAAGCCTCCCATCTCTTCTATTGACACGACCTCCATTCCTGACTCAAGCCTCTTAATTGCCGCCACCTTTTCTTTGCCCGCCCGCGAAAACAAAGGCGCTCCGCTACCACTGTGTGAGGGGCGGCGGTGCTCGCTCACAAAGGCCCTCATTCACCAAGCGCCCGATCTCCTCCGCCGTCTTGCTAGCCTCTCATCTCGCCCAAGGTCTTTGCGGAATAATGGCAAATAGCAAACACACAGGCGGGCGGCTGCAAGGCCACTTGCCGAGGCCTCTCATTGTTAATTAGGACTTTGGCAATTACCGTATGAGTCTGTCAGACCGTCGCTGTTGGCGTGACCGCCGGCTTATTCTCACAAACATACAGAGTCGGGGGAAAAAAAAGTGAATGCGACGCGGCCATTTCCTCCAGCGACTGCCGCCAACAGTTCTCACAAAAGACCTGTTGAATTGAATTAGAAGTTAAAGGCAGTGATCCAAAGAGACGTCTCCAGCGAACCTTTCAATTGATCCACTAGTGGCTCCAAGTTTTTCCACCGTACCGTGAAATCTTTCCAAACGCAGTTGACTTGCACTCCATCTCCATGAAAAAAAATCCTTCCAAATACCAAATTATTTCCAAAAACCAGCAGGTGTCTTTTGAGCAGCTACACTAGCTTCCTGAAGGGGTCGAACAACATTATTGATTCGCCACTGAACCTTCAAGAACGACATGGTACCACCTGTCCAATGTGGAACCGGCCAATCAAATATGGAACCGGCCAATCAAATTTCATCATTGTCAATGGAGCCAGGTGTCAAGCAGTGTTCTACTTACAAATAAAAGAGTGAAATTCTGTTTGGGCTACGCTCGCTTTTGTGAAACGGATTGGGTGAGAATGAGGGGTACGTCGGTGAACAACATCATGATTCTGGATGTTCAATGTCGCCCCCGATCCTTCAAAAAGGACGTCCTTGAAAGTCCTCCAAGGAAGTTGGGCAAGTTACAAGACGACTTGTCTCATGTGGAACTGGCCAATCAGATTTCATTGCTGCCAACAGGGCCAGTTGTCAACAGTGCAACGTTTGCTGTCTGCGTCGTTGCACACAAGCAAAAGAGTGAAATTGGATTAGGTGTACCGGAAGAAGCAGAAGCAGTCGGAGCGACATTGAAGTGAGTTTGCGTGAACTTGTAAGCTTCACAGATATCAAACCAGACGAGGTGCAATCACCAAAACATGTCTTCCGCGAGCATAAAATGTTGGGATTCTTTTTGTGTTTTTCCCCCTTGACCGTCCAACACCAACAGAGAATACCACGAATTCCATCATGTGCACCACTTCTCCCCTGGCTAAGCCTCGCATTATGCACACTCTGCATGCCGTGGAAAAAACATGCTCGAGCCGGTCAGAGAAAAATGTGGATCTGAGCTGTGACATCGAGCAGCCACAAAAAATAGAAAAGTGGAAAATCTTACTGATGACAAAAGAAACCTTAAACGGTTGACCACCAACCACTATATCCTGAAGGCTTCACATTCAACAACAACAAAGGCAACGAAACATTCTTTGGTTGGGAATTAGAAAAAGAAAGTAGCTATGTCTTATTCCTAGATTCCCTGAAACAAGCTTAAACCTTACTGGGAGTTCGATGATCCATTTGGATATTTACAGCCTTGAAGATGCGCTGACAAACAAATCAACAAAACAATAGTCAAATATTTGACTGAGCACCTGCATATGGGGGGTTGTGTCTTTTATCCTGGGAGGCATCCGTGCCCTTTTGTGACATCACAAAGAGTCTTTTCCCCAGGAGAAAATAGTCCCTAGGTGAACTCTTGAAGCTGAGTGTAATTCGAAGGCGAAGAAGTGAGTGTTTCATGAGGTGGAGAAAGCAGAGGGAAAAAAAGGGAAGGAAGCCCGCTGCCACCGTGCTGCTCTCCCGGATCGCTCCGCTTCGCGCTGCTTTTATCCCGACAGCTTCACCCCGGGGGGAAGAATCAGACGCTCGCCCGCTCTCCTGACGACTACGCCGGAGAGCCGAGCGCGTGCTATTACAGGTATTACACCAAATTGCCTGCGGATAGGTGAAGGGGATTATCGCGCTTTTGGGTCAATACTTCCTCTGAGCTGTTTGGCGGCGGGAGCCCGGCGGCGATTAGGCCTTTGTCTGTCAATCCGACTTCAGAGGGGGGGTGGTTATCACACACTCTGACATGCACGCACGCACGCACGCACACCCACCCACACACACCCCTTCAAGACAAGGAGATATGCCTAACCACTGCTTTCTGTCAGCGCAAACACTCACGCAGAAACGGCTGTGATTACGGCCCATAGGTACATCAAGGGCGCCGTTCACTAAAAGAGGTATTTGATTGAACGCACACGCACGCACGCACACGCACGCACGCACACACACACACACACACACACACACACACACACACACACACACACACACACTCTGTCGTCTGGTAAGATGTGACAGGTGAGAAATGCAGAAATGGACGTGTCACCAGTACGTTGACACAGGTCAAGGTGCTGGTTTTCCTTTCTTTCAATATATATATATATTTCTTATTCTTGTGTGTGTGTGTGTGCGTGTGTGTGTTGGGTTGGTTGGTGGGGGGGGGGGGGGGTGGAATGGATCCGTTTTTGCAGTTTTCACAATTGCCAAAAAAAAAAACCTAAAAAATACAATTGACCTTTGGTGAGACAAAGTTAATTAATTCTTGTTTTTTGAATCTTTTAAATTCTCGTTTTCACTTGTAGGGACTCATGGGCCGTTTGTTTGGACGTTTGGTCTGACACTGTGCAGGTGTAGCCCTGGGTAAAATCAGGCATGTTAAAAACACAGTTAAAATAAATAAATGAATAAATAAATAGCAGTTAGGGTTAAAAAGAAACAGTTCATGATAAATAAGTTTGTAATTAAAAGGCCACTTCAGATTAAAAGTATGACGGAGTGATTCAGCGGTAGGGGGTGAGTTCTGTGTAGTATATGTGTTTTCCAAGATGCATATAACATGTTTGATGCGTTGTCTGTGAATAATTGTGACTGTATATGTAATAATGTCCCGGGGATACTGAAGAAATAGACATGTTGAACGAAATGTATTTTATTTTTAAAAGCTGATGTGAAGGCGTGGTTGAGGTGAGCGGAACGGAAGAGAGAGTAAGAGTGAGTCGAAGCGGAGAAGGTGCGAGGAGGACGAAAAAACGGAGAAGTAAATTGTTGTCAAAGTTTGTCATTATAGTCATTTAAGTGTTCGACCTGAACTCGTTTGAAGGCTGAGTGGTGACTTTTAAGCTGGTGTCGAGTGGAGAACTCGACACGACGGACGCAAGAAGAGGAGATTGCACGCCGTTGCTGACGAAGTGGCTGCTAACACTGAACTTGGTGGACGAGCTAGCGGCTAGCAACCCCGTGGGCCGAGTCGGTGAGAGCGGGTGTGCAACGGAGCGAGCCGAGGTGGATGGTCGACTACGTTGGAGCCGAGCCGAGGGCGATCGTCAGCCACCGAGCGAGCGGTACCGAGACGGCCTGCGCCTGGAGCTTCTCTGCGGTCCCGTGGATCCTCCCTTCCCCTGCTTTAGTTATTCTACTCACCTGAGGTACAGCTACACATTTTTTTTGGCCTAAAAGGTGAAGCAGCCATTAGTTTTCGGCTACCACGCACCCGAGCGACGTCCAGGCCTGCTACGGTAACTTGAATATTGCCGGCCATTTTATTTTATATTATTGGGGGCCCCAAATCGTAACAGTGTATTGTGTGATTTTTGTTTATGTGAAAGAAGTCGGTTTACCAATGTGTATTTTCTGAGTTAATTTTTTTGAGTAAACTTTTTTATTTTATTTTATTTTTCTTAAAATTTCTTAATTATTTTGTTTTAAGTTCATTGAGGTAAATGAGAAATTTAGAAAAACTGGTTGAGCAGACACATACGTTTAAATGGGTTTCAATTCATTATTAAAGTGTGTATATTTGATGTGTAAAAATTTGGTTTAAAAAAGGGTCACACAGTAGTGGAAATAATTGATTTCCATACATTTAAGTTCATTGTAGAAACCTTGTTTATCATTTCATATTTTAGAAAGAGCTCAGGTTAGCCACCTCTCCTAATAGTAAAATACACTAGAGAGGCGCTACACAGGGAATCTAATGTCTGCCTGCAAAGTTGATTTGCCGTTCAGGTTGAAATCAGGCATCTCTGGGTGGGTTTTGCATCTCCACCTCCGTCTCCTCCTCGTCGCTCCAAGCAAGACAGGGGAGAAAGAGAGCAAGTGCACCGCTCTTTTATTCTTCAGCATGTGTCCGCAGAATAAATTAAGTCCTACTGGGGTGGTGAGTGGGGTTCGCCTCGTTCAAAAGGGTATCTGTAATTCACCGGCCGTTGGGAGGCAGGTTCCTTTTCTCTATCGGGCACTCAGTCCCTCTGCTCCTCCACCTCTTCCTCCTTCTCCTACTCTTCTTCCTGCACACCACTCACAGCGTGTTTAACTGGGCCGATTCTAAGTGCAATTCCCCTGAACGTTTAGGGCCAGATCCACAAAGCGATTGCCCGGCTTTTGTGCCAGAAAATCCGTGTAAATAGCGCCAAAAACGGTGATTCCAATCCACAGAGGGGACGCAAACGTGAAAATCGTCGGAAAATGCGCAGGTAGCGGCAGGGCTGCGCCAGACTTATTTGAATGTATTTAAATGAGTCATTTCGCGCCAAAGGACACCCCCTTCTATGCAAATATGCCTCATTCAAACAGCGGCAGATCCAGAAAGAGTTTGCGCTCGTGTCCGCACGCAGTTCGACAGACGGAGACACCGCAAGCCAAAACCAGGCGCAGTTTCTATCTGTCAAAGTGTTTCTTGCTTCTGAGTGAAACTTTCCTCTCTGAAAAGCTTGAAATATATATATGGCTCCCAAAATCTTATATATAGATAGGCATAGACTACAGTATATATGCCAATATTTTAGATAGGCTATGAAAAATACAAATGGTACTCAGGTGTTGGTGATTGTCTTGCTTATATAATGACTAACGCGTCTTGCGTCTTGACTTTCTTTCCATTATGGCAGCAGTCTTGGTAAGACGGAGGAGGCATCGTAATGCCAGGCGCGCACAGGAGCGCGTTTATCGTAGCAGAGTTTCGCTGTTTGACCTCCGAGAACGGGGAATTTTAAAGCGATACAGGTTGCCGGGAGACACAATTCTTGCCTTGCTGGAGGATATAAACGTGCATCCATGAACACAAACAAAACACATGCACTCGCGAACAGCCTTTGGCGCAAACTGCTCTCAGGTTGCCAGTCCGCAACATTTGCACCTGTTTCAGGTGCCGCATTTGTGGGCGTGTTTGCGCCTGCATGTCATTAGGGCAAAAACCTTTGTGGATACCCGCATCTGACACTGACACCGATGTCCCCGTTTGCAGAAGTTCGAGGTAAAGTGTAAAATACTACCCTACCCTATACATAAATTATATGCACACACACACACACACACATATACAGTATGTATATATATATATATATATATATATAAGTATATATTGATATAAAAATACACATATAGCAATGGTCTTGCTTGCTATATGTATGCTATATTTTTAAGGAAGCCGGGTGTGGACAATTGAGGCTGCCTGAGATTGCATTTCCAACGTAGAAGGTGAACCAGGCACCCAGGTTTGTGTGCGCAGGCCTATGTAGTTCGCTGGAAAGCTCCGGAGAGGGAGGCCGAGGGCATGAGTGTCTAAAATTTTGACCACTTGATCGCAGAATTGTACACACTGAACCTTTTAGCAGGTTTGAACGTGCCATTGAAATATTAGCAGGGGCTATCAGCTTTTATGTGCCACCGCTGAAGCGATTAGAGCTGTTTAATTTTAAAAACATTTTTTTTCTTCTAATTGTTTTGGACCGTTCCCTTCTGAAGCAACTCTGAGTCGGCTGAGCGTTAATCCTGCTGATGTTTTCATGGGAACGCTAACAGTGGGGGGGCTGCGGCCTGAGGATGGCAGGGTTTTTTGCCGCTCTACTTTATTGTGCGTTCATGAAAGAAGGAGGGAGAGAGAGAGAGAGAAAAACAACCTGAGCCTAATGGGATTTGGTGATAAGAAATGAGCGGCACCGGGGTCCCTTCCCTTTTGTCTCTATCTGGTGAGTTCAATGGCTCAGCCAATCATGGAGCACAGGGCCTTGGTTGCCCGAGAGACGGTTGGGAGAGAACACGGGCCAGTGTGAGTGTCGCCGTGGTAAATGGGTGGGAGCGGGGGAAAAGGGGGTGCACGGCGCTCACCCAAGATGTGGCCCGTGTCGTGGACTCAAACTTTTGTCAAATGCTGCTGTCTTTTTCTTCAGGTTGATTGGATTCAAGGGGTTCATGTGAGTGAATGGAGAGGAGGTGGGAAAAAGGCTTTGGGGCCAACAGTTGTGGAATCGGCTCAGTGTGCGGAACACACCCATATATTATCCTTAAGTGGGTGTGCGCTTTGGCAGCCTTGTGTAGCCGCAATGCTAACGGACAGTTGGTCGAACAGTCGGGTCGCGAGCATTGTTGTGTTTTTTCTTGAAATTTTCACACAAGCATCTAAAAGAGCCATGTTTATTTTGAGCATGCGGGGGACTACGCAGTCACATTGTGAATTACCTCGGTATTTTGACGCTTCCAGGCACATGTTTCTTTCAGCTCTGACCGACAATCCCCCCCGGTCCTCCACCCCCAGGATGCAAGATATAAAAAAAGTAAAATTTCTATTTTCGGTTCCAGCCGGAGGATTGCACGACGCCGGTGGATTTCACCACTGGTGAAGGATTAGGCTCCGATTTCTGCGGCAGTTACAGCCTTGGGGGTGTGTGGAGGGGAACGTGGGTAGGGGCTCCGAACGCCGAGGCCACAGAGCTGAGCTGAATCGCACAATGGTAACAATGGGGAAGGAGAGTGAGCGCTGAGATGGAAGGGTTGAGGGTGTGTGTGGGTGTGTGTGGGTGTGTGTGTGTGTGTTAGGGGGCGGGGCGTGAGGGGTCGCTCCTTGGCTCAGTGTTCTCGGCTCCATGGCGGAGTGGAAAACAAGCAAATTACAGAGCGCCGCCGCGCAAGACAGTGGGCCTTGTCAATTCAACCTGCCAGCGGAGGATTTCCGAAATTACCGGCGGTGCACTGGGAGGGCCCGGCCTTTCGCTCTGCTGCCACTCTGGCAGAGAGTCGGGGGGGACAGCGATCCCATCAATTGTGTTGCCAACTTTCATTCAGAAAAATAAAGGGCGCCTCCCGCACTGCTCGGGGCCATGACCATCACAGGCCAGTGACTCGGCAGTTGTGGTAAATCACAACTCTCAATTGAGTTTAAAAAAAGTATGTGGTTTGAACTGCTTTGTTACCAACATACATTAGAAATAAGTTAAATGTTTAAATTGTAATTGAAATTGAAGTTTTTTTAAATGAACATGCAGTATTATTACACAACAATTAATAAAGTGCAGGATGGATTGCTTTCACAAAGGAATTACTGTAAATAAATAAAGCTGAAACGAACAAGTGACCCTGATTCATAGCCTACTCTATGCAAGCTACGCAGCCAGCTGTTGTGAATGGGTTGCACAATGGTATTGCCTGCAGCTACGTAGATTACGGTTTTGAACACAAACTCGGATGGATAGAAACAAACGGGAGTTTGCATCCAAAATAAATTTATGTTCAAGACACCTCAGAAAAACGTGACAAACCCCGTCCCGCATCGATTCAAAACGGGACGCACAATTTCATTGTCAAATATGGGACAATTCTGTATTTTAAGGGATGGCTTGCAACTCTACCCGTCAACTGTCCGCCGCGAACCAGAAACAGGAAATGGTTCGTGACCATCTGCACACCCAAAGCAACATTCCTTACTTCTGAACAAAATTGTCCCAAATACACCCCTCTGTCTTCCCTGTGCAACATATTTGTCAATTTGTCAAAAAATATAAGACACTGATAGGCTACTGATATTTTTCACGTTTTAGCTAGCTAGAAGCTAGCCGAGATTTCATCCCTCTAAACCAATCGTGTTTGCCTTTAGCCAGCGAGAAGCTAGCCGGCATCTCGACCTTCTCAAAGATCACGATCTCTGAACCGATCGTGTTCAGCTTTTGCGATCGCAGAAATAACCCCCCACCCCAGCTACCCACCACGCCACTGAGCGATGATTCTAATTTCCTGTGTCATTGTGATCCAGCCTGTTTCTTCAGCAGGCAATAAGTGAGGACGGCAGGACGGACAAAAGCTCAAATTTATGTCTCGGGGTAACTATGAAGAAAGAAAGGAGCAGAAGAAAAAGCTGAATATTATTAGTGTTGCAGCATGAAAGCTGAGCAAACACTGGTAATTTGTCATTGAAGGAAATGATCACACACACACACACACACACACGCATGCACGAGGACGCACACACACACACACACGTGCGCACACACACAAAAAACACGTCCGACCGTAATGACATTTAAATGGCTCATTTGAAGATAAAAGGCCCGCTGGCATCAAATGGATCCTTGTTACCATAATAGCAAACAACTAACAAGAAATGAAGCGGCTTTAAAAGCCATGCCTCATATTTGTCTCCGCGAGCACAATAAGAACGCAAACAAATATCGGCAACAAAACGGCGATCTAAACTGTCTTTTCACGCTAACGCATTGTGATGAGGTTTGCCAATTTATGCCCCGAGCAGCGGTCAGAGGAAATTAGTGCGCGCTATTGGCTTGAGAATTCATGAAAAAAAGACAAAAAATACCAAGAGGTATTTATCAGGGAGAATTGTTGCAATATCATATAATGAAAACACTATTTAAAAAGAAGGTTGAAAAGGGATGTTTAATTAAACCTAACAGGGCCTTTGTTCAAACTTTTCACTTTTACGTCAAGAACGTAACAAAACTAGAAGATACTTTGTTTTCCACAGCAGTTTTTTTTTTCCATTTATTGTTTATTCGTGTCCAACTTTTACGGTAAAAAGTCTGAACATTGTGTTGATTTATGTTACGGACAGAAAATTTTTGGGGACAAAGATTGTAAGGCGTTAAAAGAGGAATAAGAAGAATTAGAGGACTGCATAATTTCTAAGAAGTTTTTAGATAATACCTTTGAAGAAATATATATATTTTTTTCTCTTTTTTCAATTCTTTTTGACAAACTTTGTTCCACCCCATAGTTCAAAGACAGCACCACCATCTCAAAGACCTTCTTTGCGAACGCTCTTGCTGTGTCTTAGTCAAGGATTAAACGTCTGAGAGTTTTCACTCAACTTTTGTTGGAGAGTTCAGACCTTGGGAGTTGAGACTCGGCGGTCTGTGGGGGGTAAAATGAAATGAAAGTGGCACAGCATTGTGTCAGCCTATTTAATTGGATTCAAAGGTTTGAATGTGCTGGAGGCGGGGGGGGAAACAATATTACAATGTTAAAACCAATAAAGGGAATCAGGTTTAGTCAAGACAATTGGTGAAGACTGACATCAAAAAAGTTTCTATCTTTGTGATTGTTGGAACTTTTTAGCACACAACCTATTCTAACTGCTGCAAGAGTACAAATACCATTTTGCTATGTTCACCATTTGGCTTATTGAAGAAAGCTCATACAAAAATTCAGTTCACTAAACAAGTGCAGATAAAAACGGTGCCAAACACATGAGCCTGATTTCGTTTAATGTAATCCGCAAAAGACAACATGATTTATTATGAGATACTAAGAGACTGGCTGCAGTGTTTTGTACTAACTTTGTCACTTGACAATTTCCACCGAACAGTGACGGCTGCTGGGGAAGTGCAGGTAGCCGGGTTGTTTAGGAGTCTATGGCCACCATTAGTGTCACTGGAGCCTGTGACTTTCTTGCCGGGAGGCAGCAGCAGGACATTTTACTGACGACGTCTTCCCCAAAAAATAAATTAATATATATTAAAATTCTTTGGGATTCCTTCCTTTGTCAGTAATTTATGGCAGATAATTCAAATGCGGATGGAGGCGGAGCATCATTCCGGTTGACTCCACCAACGTGCGTGATGACGTTAATGAAGGTCTACTCTCATTTTCTTCTTTTTCCTCACGTCCTTGTCCTTCCTGCTAGGTTCCAGTTCAAAGTGTCCCCCAGACCCACCCCCACAAACACACACACAGACATACCATTACGGAAGTATGGAGTAGATCAGAAAGTGGCGGCACAATTTAGGCAAGTTAGCAGACCAACCAAGCCATTTATGAAGGATCATTATGGCATGTGGTGTCCCACTACACTTGGGAATTCTGAGATGGAAATGATGGCTTGAATGCATTACCCAGTGTGTGCGTGTGTGTGTGTGTGTTGTCTGGGTGCAGAGAAGATCAAGGCAAGATCTCACAATAGGTCCTTTTTAAAAGCCCACCTCATGATATATGATACTATTAAGATTTTTTTTTCTTTCCAAGGACCAATTACGCCACCGCTACCTACTACCTTAAGTGGCATTGCAGCCATTCAATTTTGCAACATTATGAAGATGGCTTCCTATATTACAGCGCGGGACCTTCTTTAAGATGTTTTGGCGGCACCGCTCCGTGAGGCCTCAAAGTGCTGCGGGCAATTTGACAAAATTATCAATCCTCCCGCATTTGGCTGTTACC
Organism: Thamnaconus septentrionalis; assembly: GCA_009823395.1. Lineage (NCBI taxonomy): Eukaryota > Metazoa > Chordata > Actinopteri > Tetraodontiformes > Monacanthidae > Thamnaconus > Thamnaconus septentrionalis. The sequence goes on from CM020501.1 coordinate 28,012,879, forward strand.
CCCTCCCCCAACCCACCCTTTTTTTCTCTTGGAGCGATAGCATCTTAAATGGGTGCATCCACCTTTTCCACCGGAAACTATCTGAACACCAATTACCGGTGGCAAAGTAATGTTCACCTTTGAGAGGCGACACCTTGCTGAGGCTGCCTGTTCAGCGCAGACTGGATGCGTATTACCCGAACATGTTCTGTTTTCCACGTGATAATCTAGACATTAGCTGTAGTAGTCTTTACGTAAATGAAAATATGTCACTTTTACTTGGTCACAGCAATAGGGCCAAAAGGTGTAAATATGCAAACTTTGCAAGTATCTCGCAACTCATTCCTGGAGGCCTCTGACATTTTTCGCTTTGTCTTGAGCATGCAGACGTCGCTGAAAACATCACCTTGGCTGAGAAAAAAAAATGCTTTCTCAAAAATACTCAGACGACAAATATTCCTTAAGCCCTCGACAACGTAAAAATCGAGACAGAGGTGAGAAAAACACGTTCACATTCATTCATGGGGCGATAAAGGAGGAACATTTGTCTTACCTTGAGAGGCAGACTGCATTATCCAACAACCAACGTGCACAAATCAAGCATATAATCACTTTACAATTGCCAGAGCCAAAGCTCCACTTCCACTTTATGTCTCACTCTCTGATATCTTGTAATGATAAGTCAAAAATGACCAATAAAAACAGCTTCACGTAAAGCCAGCTACCAATCTCATGGGTTTACTGGTAAAAGAATACATAACGCATTGGATGGATGTTTTCTCCGCGGGGCGACGACAGGTTCTCCATTGCACTTCAGCGGTTGTCAATCCTGCAATCAGCACAGAACTAAGACCAAAGAAGGAAAAACTCTAATGTGCTCTAAAACCATGATTCGCGTATGAGACCTACATCTATCCATTATGATGCAACACCGGCTTAACTAAAGGTCTGACAATAAGCTTAAAAATGCTTACTTGATGAGGTTTCTGCCTTCACAATAGTTTTGCCGTCTTGCTCTGTTGGCTTTAGTATCTTTTCCAGGTGAGCACGTATTTGTTGCGCACTTGAAGGCACCAGGAGCAGTGACGCCGTCGCCCGCCCGGGTTTACTCACACAAAAGCGTGACGATCACTCTCACAAATGCCTCCGCTGCACTTTCTGACATGACGGCGACGTGTTTGCGCTCTTGCGAGTGTATCACTGTCTGCTCCTGGTGTCAGATTTCCTAAAAGTGCGGCTCAGATGTTGAAAATGCCGCCACTGTAATGACATCTGTGAGGGTTTTCCTGCCTTGAATTGGTGAATTCACCACACACAAGAACATGAGCACACGCACACACAGACGCCGTGATCTCCCATGGAAGTGTTAATGGTACATTGTCAAGCCAAACAAAAGGCCTTATCTTCCTTTCCCCTTTCAGCCTGGGTGATTGGCTCTGAAAAAACGGGGAGAAAAGGCCATGTCCTCACACGTGGCACCAAAAATGTCAGCCACCTTCATATCTCCATACAAGAAGTGTGTGTGTGTATGTGTGTGTGTGCGCGCACGGAAGATCTACAACATTTATCTGCCTGACAAGGCTGCAGTAGGCACGGACATTTTCTTGTCACTGTGTCACTGTGATGAAATATACAGACCTCCGTCTATATACAGCAGTAGTATTTAGATGCCTTAGCAACAACGTAATAAAAAAAAAATAGGTACAGTCCATGAGTCAGACGATGACATATTCACGGGCAAACATTTTGGGTAGTTGCTCAGCAAACTGTGAAAAGGAGTAAATATAAGTGCTTCGCTATGTGTTAACAGTTTAAACTAGGAAAACTTGGCTAGTCTATAACTTTTGGTCGTACTTGCAACTTTGTCCGGATGTAATGAAAGTCACAAGTCATGCAGGAGTAACGAAAGGAAGATGACTTGACCCAGATGGAGCAAACACAGGGCAGATCACCCAGGGCCCAGGATAGGGCCTTGTGGGACAGAACCAGCGTTCAACCCAAAACGGTCGCTGGAAGTTCTGAAATCATCTTGAGAAAACGGATCTTTTCTCCAACGTTTGCGGCAACCTGTTCCAAAGTTTGTCGATGTGCACGCACATTACCAGATTTGAGAAAGATTGAAGAGCTCCTAAATTAAGATCAACATTATGACATGATTCTCATGTTCAAAAAAATTTTTTTTTTAAAAAGCCCACCGTTCGACCTCTTCCCCGTCGGCACCCTTCCCCTCGCGAGCTGTGCGTCAGTAATTGAAGGATCATTTCAGCCACAGGCTACGGCTGAAGACACTAATCAAGACCTTGTTAAGGCTTGTTAAGGGACAATTGCACATAATTCCTCTAATCCACTGGATATTTAATTAATGAACCAGCAATTATAGCTCAACAACTGTACATCTGGCGCGTTCCAGCCAGACAGCCAATTTCAGATTGGCGCTGCTGTGCCATTAATTAGTATTTGAAGTAATTTTCAATTATAGATCTGCCTGAATGATGAATCCTGCTGAGTCTAAGGCCAGGAGGACAGATCAGCCTTGTTGCTCTGCACCAGCTAACTTTGGTGTGGCACACCACCTGCCTGCTGCAATCAAAGCCCAGAAATGTTGGAATTTTTAACCACATTTAGAGTAAGAAGAGTCTTAATTTTTTGACCACTCATTGTAAAATAAACACTTGAAATTAACGCTTTGATCGAGCCAAATATATTTCAACACCCCAAGTATTTAGTTTAGTGGCAAGAAAGCACAATGCAAACACCTGAACATTTATAAATAACTATAAAAAGACAATACGTCTATTCCCACTCATTGGCCACCACAGTAATGACAGCTACCCCACCGTTGTTATTCTTTTGATAATACTTTGACTACTACTGTTATTATTATCAATAATAATAATAATAATAATAATAAGAAAATAAAATGTTAAAAATATACTATTAAGCTATCAATATTCATCAACATCATAGGAAGTAATGAACAAAACACAGAAAGCAATCGGTATGTATTTCTACAGACTCAGTCCCAACATGTAAGTGATTCGCTGTATTTTTTTTTTTATTTTTTTTTTACAGCTAAGTTCAGATGTTTCTCTATTTAACACTCAGTCTGCTGAGAACAAGAGGGGAACCCGGACACCTGGGTTGGCAGCTGAAAGGACCGGCAGTAAACAATGACTGGAGGGCAGCGGGGGAGCGAGGGGGGACAGCTGGGCGCAAACAAGGCCTTTGAATGTGTTACTAATGCAGCAGGTGGGAAATCCATTGTACTACATATGTATATACTGTTTTAAATGCCTCTTGGAGTATGTGAAGGAGAAAAGAAGGAACCAAATCTGCTTCTTGAAAGTCTTCATCAGAGGTCCCCCCTCTCTTCGTGGATCCTTCATCCGCATGCTGCCCGACCCCCCCTTGCCCACCCACTATTTTCTGGAGCGCTAATTAGCACCAGCTAAAAGCGTTCTTCAATTAGCCTTTAGCTCGTGGCCATCAGAGGGAACAGAGTGTTGGAGTCCTGAAAAGTTGTTCCAGAAGTGGAAAAAAAAACACAATTCCATTTTTTAAGTGATGGAGAAATTTCCACTTGTTTCCAACAAGACAGTCGGCAACATTTATAGTTTCTTGTCTCAGTAGAGACAAAAAGTCTTAAAGAATAAGACTTGCTAGTCCGTGAACAGTCTTCAGATTTAGTCTGTCAGAGATGCGGGGGATGACATTTAGACTTGAGGAAATGGAATTCCATTAATCATTCTTTGAGAACTTCGAGAACAGCATGGGCTCCTTCTGGTGATGTGAATTGTTTGGAAGGTGGACGGCTGCCAGTGACTTCTTGAGAGACGACAGGAAACTGACAAGTCCACCCAGTTCTCTGTTTGTCCACTTCCTGTCTTGGTTTGTTATCAGACAAGACAAAATAGCTGCGTAAAGAATTTGCGGCAAACTTTTGATACCTCAGGATCGGAAAGAATGTCAGATTGGAGTGGATCCAATAATGGCCTCTGGAATTCTACTGTGATCATTATTGGGGGACAAGCTGTTGATATGGACCAAAACAGAACAAAAAGTCAAGCTTTTGATGTCCTTATTCCCGCTGGTGTTTACCACCAAAACATTGCCGTGACAGACCTCTTGTCTTGCTGACATAGGAGACAGGCACATCTGTTTGCCAATCACACAGAGTTGGGGTTGCCCAACGAACAACAAAACAACTGCCCAGTTTTGTTTCCTTTTAATTATTTAGGGTCACCAGGACTGTTTGAATGACAGTAAAAACCGTCGGAAAGGCGGACACGTGCCGCCTCTTTGAGAGTCTTTTTAAATACCGTGACTTGTCATTGCTAATGTGCCAGTTGTTTGGTTTAGGAACCTTGAGCGAGGCTCGTTTCTATAGGCCTTTTGTGTTGGACACATTCCCCCCCGAGGGAGTGTTCGCACTGATGCGCTCAGTTAGGAGTTGACACATGCATGAATCAAACGCTTTTGTTTGATTGTGTCTGTGCTCAAAATCACTTGTATCAATCCCTGTCGTACACTCTTATTAGAAATTTCCCAAAGCTTCCTCTAATCTCCCAGTGTTCTGTCATTAGCTTGACGCATGCTTGATGAGGAAATCTGCCAAATAAATAAACGTTTGGCGTGATGATTTCCAAAATTCATTCATTCAACAATCATTTATCAAATACTTTTTTCACCTCAATTTGGAATGACTCTTGATGAGGTAGAAACAATAAGAATTTGCCTACATTCTTAAATTAAGCAATAATCACTGAGTTCCTCTGGATAATTCTATTATATTTGAAGTATATAAAAAAACGTGTGTGGTTGAAATTGACATCCCACTATGTGATTTTTTTTTCCATCTACAAAAAATTGAGGTTTTGAGCTATCCAACACGACCAGTACAGACCTCAGAAAATAACAGACTGGTTATCCGTAAGGTCCATAGGAGGGGCTAGTTGTCTTTGACAACACGTTCTGTTCAAAGTCAGCATGTACGACAGCGCAGGTGCAAAACACCAAGGGCACGAAAAGAGAAAATTCACAGCGGATCTCCCACAATGTAAATTTCTCACCGGGGCCTTGACGTCTGTCACACAACACTGTTGCATTCAAGGAAACTGAACAAAGAAGAGGACTTGCACTGTCAGACAGTGTTACAGAGTTACTTTAAGTTTTGGCAAGTCCACGGTCTCAGTCACCTTGGGCCCGATGCAACTTTTAAAGGGCTGCTTCGTTACCCGAATGGTTTTGTTTCCCAAAAGAATTGGAAGGCCCCAAACTGCCGAGCAACAATTGTGAGGCACTGCATTACACTGCACACTGGCGTTTGGTATTATGGATCTGTATTCTTTCAAATACATAAACACGCTGGATTGTTGCCATCAGGAATGTGATTACATAATAATTGTGAAACTGGGACTGTAATTTCGCAAGGTAGTTCAGAAACCCTTCAGTCTTAACGACCAACCAGAGGTTAATCGGGATCCAGCCGCCAACAAGCTGGACTCGGACATCCACCAGCGGAACAACCAGCAGCTGTATTCCAGGAAGGGAGTGACGGCGGGAAGCGCATCAGATGGGCGCGAGAGTCGCGCTCTGATCCGCCGAGCCGCCGTCTGTCTGTCAGCGTGTTGCCAGCGGCTCCCCGTGGGCGGCCGTCTGTTTGAGGCTGTTTTAATTAATTTCCAATCAGAGCAAAGTAAATTCATTAAGCGCTCGCTCTGTTTGAAGACGACGCTTGCGCGCACTCGCTCACATCCTGGCAACCACGTGTGCATTAACATATGACTGCGACTTGCAATACTAATACTGTGTCATGTGTTTGTTCTCTTTTTGAGAGGCGATTCAGCAGGAGAAGGAAGACGAGATGCGTTTCCTCCTTTGAACGGGAAACCAAATAAAGTGTGTCAAATGAATGTGAAACTAGGGGAAAAAATGGAAGAAATTTGAAATTTGACAGCTGGGCTTGTCTTGGGTCCAATGTCCAGAGGAAAAAGGGACATGGACCAGCCATGTGAAGCAATACAACGTCACCATTCTAATATGGTGTTTCCTTTAATTCTCTGGCCTCTTTCTTATTCTTCTCTCACAGGCTCATACTGACTGGTTGTGTAGCAGTAGGGCAAATGCATCTAGTGTTCTTTGGGTAATTCGTGGAAAGGGGTAATTCGACTCTGACCCACAGGACTGTAGGTCTGCGTTTTAAAAAGGTATTGGAAATGAAATGATCAAAGAGGAACAGGTTGATCTTCTTAAAGTGCTGAATTGAAGGCAACCTCGGTTACTTGAAGACCCTTCGTCTTACAGGCAAAAGTTTTTGTCGATTGTAAGACTATCTTTGGGACTCCAAAGTCAGTCGCCTTACAACACCACACTGACCTGACTGGCTGAGAGTCTACACACCCGTACAGATTGCAAGAAAAGTTCTCTGCTGCACTATGTCTTTTCCCTGATGTCTTCATTTTGGACCCGTCGCCATTAAAACAAGGTTGCACCAGGCAGAACAAACAAATCAATCCACTTGTGACACTTGGCGGCGCGTTTATTCAGCCAGCCGGCTGTCTGTCTGCTGGTGGAGGATGTTTTTCTTCTGAGGTTGTAGAAATGATTTTCTAATCGGGGGAGAAGGAAAGAGAAGGAAAAGACAGAGAGTGCAAGGAGGAGAGGAGCGGCTACGGAGTCTGAAAGGGAGACGAGGAGGAGGAAAGAGTCTTCTTAGAAGGCTAAAAGGATTAGTCCTCTCATCTCTCTGGATCACAATGTTTCCTCGGATATGTTTGATCAGCGGTTCTGTGTGTGTGTGTCACTACAGGGGAGTGTGTGTGTGTGTGTGTGTACGAGATGTTTGCTGTGATATCGAGGCTGCCTCGTTCTGATCCTATTACACGGCAATAAACATCAGCTACCAACACGGGGATTACTGAGTGTTTGAGGAGATGTGTGCAGCCACTCGTGGTTCTTGGCCGGACCTTTTATCTGCTTACGACGGAGTGGGCATGCACGCACATACACACACATACATACACACGAGAATATTTATACATAAGCATATCATGGTTTAAGGGGCATTATAGGGAATATATCCTCTACCATTCCACTAAAAAAGAATTTGGTAACAGATTTGAGCTATACGTCAACGTCAACCCACCTCTCGAAGGTGCAAAAAGAAGGTAGCTCGGTCAGAACTAGCCCATGCATGTTTGAAAGGGCAGAGGTTCCACCCACAACAGAAGAAGACGACATAGCCAAAGGACCAGGCAGGTGTGTTGAGTTGTTCAGAGAAAAAAATCTCAAAAAAGTTTCCAAAAATCGTTTCTAAAGGTTGTAAAACAACGTATTGTTGCTTTAATAATAATATAATACTATAATAATAATACAACCACAATACAAATATTTTCACACACAAGTATAAAAAGAAGATTAAATTGAAAAAGTAGTATTCAAGCAATTCAACAAAAAACACAATTGAATTTTTTTTTCCCCCATCGAAGTGGACGGACTGGATTGGCCGTTGAGCACATGGGGACAATGAGATTGGAGAACTTTTCGAATGCTGCGAAATGCCGAGTGCACCGTTGTCCGGGGATCGATTATGGTCCCTTTTTTCTCGCTACCCAACGAAAAAAACAACCTCCTGTGACACTTCCCTCATCAAAAAACAAACGGGACAGAAAGCGGCAAGTCGCCATAGAGCTAAAGTCACATGTTAAAATAACAAGAGAGACACAGGAGGTGATATATGTATATTTTTTAAAGAGATTTAAAGCTTTCGTTCTCCTCTCCCCTCTCCTCCATTTATTTCTCTTTCACCAGCTTCCCCTCCGCTCCCCTCCCATTTCTTTCTTTACAGAAAATCTAAATGGCTGACATGCAAATGGGGCTTATTAAATCCTATTAGAACGTCTGTCACGAGCCAGCAAAGGAGGTGGGGGGGAGGCAGAGAGAGAGGTGGGGTGAGGGCAACATGGGGAGACACACTGCAGCTCGGAGAACAAAATAAACTGCAGACGCAGGAAGGTTTGGAGGGGAAGAAGTGGTGAAATGGGTCAGTTTTGTCCCCCATGTGGACAAAAATGCTTATCTGAATCAAAAGAGTTTATTGAAAGCTGCTCTTTGAATAAAGCAGCGCACTAAAGTGCACTTTCCAGTGCAGGAATGGAAAAGGCTTCACCTTCAACATCTGTATCGCAGTTTTTGGTCTCGAGGGAGGAGTGTTCAAAAGATGTTTTTGTCCAACAAGGTCCACGGTCAAATCGCCCACACGCAGGAGGGAGGAGACGAAGCAAATAGTCTTTGGATGGAAGGTAATTAAACCTGTTTGTATCACAAACCCAAGCTGTGAACTCTCTTAATTGCAACCGGCACCTTAAGTAAAAATGCCTGATGCCTTCAAGTCGGAATATCCTTGAAGATAATGACAAAATAACAAACAAACAAAAAAAAATGTTGCGTCTAGTTTTGCGACATCATTAAAATCAGGGACAGTTTTGATTGAATTTGCATTTTCTTTTGTGTGTGTATATCCGGCTGGTAAAGCTCTGAGATTTTAGCACAATAAAAAGAGCAGAATAGATGAACTGAGAGTGGCGTGATGCTTTTTTCCCGCTGCCTTGTTGCGAGGCAGCAAGATATGTATTTAACCATTTAAAGCTAATGACCCTTAATTTGTTGCATTTTAAGGTAATTAACTGGGTTTGGACCTGTGACAGGTTAATGATGGAGGAGGAGGAGGAGGACGCTTCTGAAAGTTACAGAGAAATTGCAGCGCTGGTTATGATTGGCTGCCATTTTCATCCATGTGAAGGAGCTTCTCTCTCTCCCCACCTGCTGCTTATCGTCTTGCACGCCAACTAACTACTTGATGTAATCTGAATTTGTCCTGGCCGGCATATCACAGGGTATTACTTCACTCTGCCTTTTTTCTCTGCCTCTCATCCTTCGCTTCGCCTCCTCGCCGCTGCCGCCGCCTCGCTTTCATTTTTTTCCCTTTCATTGACAAGACAGAGAGGATGAGGGCCGTTTTTCTCCCGCCTGTCAATTATCCTCCCCCTCTTCCGTCCCCCACCCAGCCCGTCCGGCCGTCTTTTCGTCCGGCTTAATTGGCGTTGGGGAGACGCGCACGTCGTCCCAGCAGGCTTGGCCGGAACAATGGACGGAGCCGTATAGCTGACCGGCGCACAGCTCTGCCCAAATTGAATTGGAAATCTTCCATCTTCTCTTTAGCATAACAAAAGGGGTTGCAGGGTTTTTAGACAAAGGGCCGCTTTTAATGGAGAAAATCAATCTCTGGGAGGAAGCGGCCGCATTGTCTCCCGTCAGCTGTACAGGTGTGTCTCACCCGCCAGGGGCCCTAATCAGAGGTGGCAGGGGAAAGATCTGGAAGCGGCAGTTCTAGTCACTGTGGGGGGCGGAGTGAGCGCGGGGTGCGGGGGTTGCAAGGCGTGGTCGGGTCCCGGTGAAGGCGATGACGACGGGCGCCTGAAGGTACGCCCGAACCCTGGGGTCAAAAAGCCCAACATGACTACCCAAAACAAAGCCAATCAAAGTGTGGAGGAAGAACGGTGCGTCATCGGTGAATGTGGCAATCCTCCAGTATTCAAGAGAGCATGTTCCTGGTTAAGCTGCCTGCGGTCAAAGAGTCAGATTTCCCCTGTTGATAAAACCATGGCCCACTCTGAGTTATGCGAGCCTCTGTCTGGCTGCACTGATCAGCAAAGGCACAGCCAAGAAGGAAAGAACATTTTGGAAACTTGAAATTTCCAAAGCTCATGTCAAAATGAGTGCACCTGACAATAATTCCAGACAATGTTAAACACTTGACTCGGAAGACGTGGAGTACTTGGAAAAAATATCAGTCTCTTGACTGCACTTTTGAACTGAAATCCCGCAGCGGCCCCAGAAAGCAGCTCATGCTTGGAGGACAGAAGACACAAAGACGCTCGGGTACGACGACTCTTTTGAAGGTGTCCTTGTGTGCGGAGGAGGTATCAACCACTCCAATGAGCTCAACACAGGTGCAATCGGAAGAGCCAAAATGAAAAATGGGAAAACCGAAAAGGAAAACCTTGCACTGGATATAAAGAAGAGGGTAGAATGGTACAAGCAGTGAGAATCGGTTGCAAAGACACAAAGACATTCTGGGATAGATGTCTTGCAGGTGGAGCGTTTCTACTTATTTCAATTGGCATTTTGCAAGTTTTACATGGGAATGTTAAAAAAAAAATCATTTGCAACACAAACCGAAAGCCTTGTTTCCCGACAGTTCCCAACGTGCACATCACTCCTTTTTGCCTCCTGTGGTGGTTGGGCCCCATGAATGATTTGATCCCTCAGACATTTTATCAGAACGACGACAACAACGCAATCTACAACAGCTGACTGTCTCCCACCCCGACCCCTTCCGCCGTCTGTTTCCTGCTTTCCGTCAGTGTCTCCACCTCCAGTCTGCTGCTACCGTTAAGGAGTAGTGTCTCAGGCCTGGGCCCCTCGATAAGGTGAGTGTTTGTGTTTATCTGCGAGCACCCGGCCCCCGGCGCATTACCATGAGAATGGTTTAAGCCCTCTGCTAATCCGCCGTGTCTCCATTGTAATAAATGTCTTCATTCAGGCGCTGCTGCTGCTGCTGCTGCTGCCGCGTGGTGGCGGCGAGGAGCGGACAGGGATCGCGCCGCGCCGGAGAAAGGCGCCGTCCGACGTGTCACCTTGCCGGTCTGAGGAACTTCTCCAATGGCTGTTGTGAAAATTGAGAATTCATGGCATCGAATCCGGCAGTCGGCAAACGAAAGCTGAAAGGTTCCTTTGAATTTAGACTTTTTCTGCTCCGACTGCTGATGTAATTTGCCAACAACTCCCCAACCCCTCCACATGTATGTTATTAATTATAGTGCAAAACCAGCAGCACTTGGTGGCTGTGATTTACCCACCAAGTCTTGGATACTCCTACTTGAAGATGTGTATTTAAGTGGAGAGTTTCTTTTTTGTATATTCCGCAACCGGCCACTGGGGGAGGGGGATCATGCCATCCCCAAATTGCTGCTAACGAACTACATGGTCTGTCTGTATGGTATACGTCTACACAGTCTATCTATGTTTCTTCTAAGCGTAAGACCCTGGAGTGCGTGTCAAATCGTCCAATAATCCTGCGTAATCCCAGACAAATGGGTAGTTAAATCCACTAATAATCCTAATGCACCTCACACTGCCTTTATCCATTATTCCCTCTGCTTGTTATTTACATCTCCTCAGTTTAGAATAAACGAAATGGAACAGGGTGACGTACTCATCCAATTCCAGCAACAACAAAAAACAAAACAAAACTGGGAGCTCACTTTCCACACAGAGGATGCGTCTCGGTTGGCAAAATAAAATAAGCCGGCGGTCACAGCCACACAGGTCTCGCCGCTAAAACGATACAGCGGAAAGGGTCTTTTGGAAAAGGCACGTTTAGCCTTTCGCTCTGTCTTGTTTGAAGTAGATGAAGGGAGGGAAAAGGAACGGCGGAAGGAGAGATGGCCGAACCTCTTCAGCACCTTTTGATGCTTCCGCAGGGCGGCAGGAGATCAGAGGCGGCCCGGATGGGAGAGGAAGGGCGGCGATGCGGCGCAGGAAAGATGAAGTGGAGAGAGTGTAGGGACATAGATCAATGTCGCTGGCAATGCCCTGTGTGTGTCTCAGTGGTGGTGGAAATTCCCATTTAGTTGCCAGATAACAAGAAACCTGTTGGACAAACTGTACACACACACACACACACACACACACACACGTGCGCAGGTACACATTCTTGCAGGGTGATCTTTGTGAGTTTAGTGTCCATGCTTTCGTACTGCCTGACCCAAACCCTCAATCTGATGTTATTGTTGGGTTGAAATAAGGTCAAATTTGGAATTATATTGTTGAGTAGTACCCAATAGATGGAGTGAGCATAAATCATGCAAAAAGAAGAAAAAGAAAAAGCAGAAAAAACTTGTGACCCTATTTTAACCGTCTGCTAGACTGCTGCCACCACTGGTAAAACAATGGAATTTCATCTACCCTATACACTTAACTACTATAATAATCACTTGCTAATTCAGATATTTAAATCATGTTCAAGCCTAACAATGACGTCTTCCGATATGTACTGACGTGCATTATTTGTACTTGTACCATCAGTTTTGTATTTATTCTTCTTGTTCCTACAGTTGTTCTCTCCAACTTTGAGCTTTTCACTGTTATATGATGAGTCATACGATGATGATGAATGCTCAGAAGAAGTCTCCAGAACTTTCCACAATTTTTTTGTAGTCATTTACATATTTACATTAAGACGCGCATGCACACATACGCGTGCATGCACACATACACACACACACACAGACACACTTGTGGCATACAGTGGGATGAAAGATGGATGGGCAAATACTGAGTGGTGACAGTGCAAACAATGCCCTGGTAACCAGATGGCTGGAATGACGCATGCCATGCAGAAAAACACACACACACACACACTTGCGCATGCAAGCCCGCATGCACGCACACAAACACACACAAACACACACAGCTGACAGCGTCGATCAAATCTCAATCGAGGCAAACTGCAGCAAAATGCGCGAACCCTCGGGCCATTCATCATCGTCCGTCCGCAGAACGTCCATCATCACCTCCGTCTCCGCCAGCTGTTCAACAATCGTCCTCCCCGATTGTTTGCTGACCATCTCATCACTATGTGCGCCCCTCCCGCCCCCCCAAACCACCCACCCTCCACTTCTCAGAGTGTCAGCGAGCAAACTCAAACACCTCGGGTACGGAAGAGAGAAAACAAGACGTGAAAGAAAACACACCATCGTCGGATCAACGTCCTGAGGGTTCGCAAGGCCCCAAGAGGTCCTCAGCGAACCACCTCTGGGGTTAGCTGGGAGGATCCTGAGGTTTGAGAAACCAGCAGATGGCAAAGTAACCAAGAGACCTGTGGACGAGGTGCTGGCAGTTTCAGCACCGCGGACAGCAACGCCTCTGCAGACTTAAAAGTGAAGCGCGGTTCAAACTTCGATACGATATTGAGAAAAATATTGATATTCAATACTATTTTTGATACTAGCAACCACAGAGATTTTAGTGCAAAATGTTTCTTTTTATTTAAAGAAAAATAAGGAACTTATATCTTGAGGTAGAGCACTTTTTCAAGTATTTTTCTTTCACAGTAACAGTATGCATTTAAGTTGTTTTTTTTTTATGCACTTATTAAAAGGCCTCAGATAGTCACACATTCAAAACGAAAGGCATTACAAAGCAATTGAAAAAACTGCAATTATATTGAGGTTGTGCTGCAGGTTCAGTCTTCTCAGCTTCAAGTTCTCTCTGACACTAAAAGAAATATAAGAGAAAGAGACATGGTTTGTTCCCATTTTTTTATATTTGTTTTTGACCTTGAATCAGGCCTTTAAAATAACTATGATCTTAATTAATTAATTATAGAATGAAAACAAAGAAGTACACATGAAAGTAAAATTGTTTAGCACAACAGCATCATAGTCGATCCCGTCATCTTTGGTTTCTATTCAGATATTAACCAGTGCATCCGTCCTAAGGCCGGCCTACTCCAACTATATATCTGGTGATATCAGAGTCAGTTCTCTGGTCATATCCCTACCATGGATGTATCAAGGAAAAGCTACACACACTCAAACAGAGAATCATCTCCATATCCAGCTCTGTAGAGCGGATATGCAACCTACTCTAGATTAGCTTTAGCTATCGCTTGCTAACAGGACAGCAGGCTAAAGTAAACACCGATATATTATAACTCTATGCAACACATGCCTGAAGTTATAATTTTACCAACCTCTTTGAATTGATTATACAGGCCCTGGTGTCTGTCTTGGAGGCGCTTTGACAAATTTGTCGTGTTCGCTACTTTTGTCGGCACAGTTCTGTAGCATTGCTTGCACATCGGCTAGCTACTGTTCTTTGGCTTTCCTGGTTCCTCCCACTCAAATCCAAAGAACCTCCAAAACAGCACTTTGGCTGTTTTGTTTATTCATCAATACTGGTGTTAAAGGTCCTGCACATGCCATCTAAAGGGAGCTTACACAAGTACAATTATGAGCGACGACGATAAAAAACACAGCCAGCGGTGTTTGTGTGAGCGAGGGGCTGCTGCTTGTTGGCTCGCTGCGTAAGGCAGCGCTCTGAGTGTTTGTGTGCGCGTTGCACGTCTAAACCAAGGAGGTAGGTCGAGTATCTATATTCCGATACTATGGAAAATTTATATCGAATCGTTTTTCATTTTCAATATCAATATTTAATTGATATATCAATATTTTAAACACTAATCTAGCTGCAATATTCTACTTGGTATGCCCATAGAGAGACGCTAGGGCTAATGCGCTAAATGCGTTATGTTAATGTATTCTGTTTGTTCTTGTTTCATACAATTGGCATTTACACAGTGTGACAGTAGCCTATAAAGTCTGTTTACAACCAGCTTTTCGACAGATTAAGTAATTATATATGCCATATTCAAAGACGTATTGGTCTTTAATGACGAGGCGGGTCGGGCAACAACTAAGGAACTTTCCGACCTGCAGAACCTCTGTTGCGACAAAATTCACACACACACACACACCTGTCCGCCATTAAATATTCCCACCATCCATGGGGCAGCAGCTGTACGGAGAGCAGCACCACAATTAGAACACATCGGCACCTCCCGCTCAGGCCGCAGCTGCAGCAGGGCGGGGGAGTCGGGGCTTGGGGGTGGGAGTCCCACTTTTATTCGGCGCCGGATGGGAACCGACGAGACCATGAAGGGCGCGATGCGGTGGAAGATGGAAGACCACCGCGAGGGTTGCGGGCCAAGCTCCTCCCGTCGTGTAGTGTTGCAGTCAAGACCGCACCAACCGAGACCAAGACATTATCAAGACCAAGACTTTATATATCAAAGAAAAATAACAAGAAGACATAAAAAATGACCAGTATCTCTTTTAATTTCAAGTTTGCTTCTAAATCGAACACAACATCTCTTTTCAGCAAGGTATCTTTTAATAATTTTCTTCATTTCTCCATTTTGCTGCTCTGACAAATATTTTGAACCATTTTCAAAACAACTTTGCTTCATAAAATTAAAAAATAAATTCACTAGTAATAAGGGGGCAGGGTGTAACCCTGAGTGTCACAAAGAGAGCGTAAAACGGCAGCAGCTGGATTCTTTTCCATTATCGCGTCATTGTAGTGTTGGCTGAGTCTTGACCGGTCTTGATCAAAAATCCAGAGTCCGTCCAGTCTGAGACTGAGACAAGACCCAGAAAAATCTCCATAAATCTCGAGATCTCAAGTACTACAGCACTCCCTTGGGGGGGGGGGGCTCTTCCCTCCACTGCCAGCACCTGGTAATCAGCGTGTCAATAAACGGGTCGCTGGAGCGCCATCTCAAAATATTGGAGTTGCTGACAGAGAGGCTAAAAATACAGGGGCTGGTTGAGGCGGAGGGTGTTTTGCAGAATCGATTCGGGGTGATTGCGCTGTAGCCGAACCTTTTCACCTGCTTCCACTGCGACAGAGTACTTGGAATTTTAGGTTGGGAAAATTAAAGAATGCGTGACAAAGAAATATCCTGCAGCACATGCAAACGGGTCATGTGACCCTGTGACAGGAAGTGAAGGAAGTGCTGTTTGCCCTCGCCCCCCGCACAGCTGCAGCCCCCCTCCCACCCCAATCCCTCCTTCTTTGTTGTTGCGGCAGAGTTTCTAATTGATGTGATTGAAAAATACAAAATAAAAGACAGCGGGGCAGACTCCCCCCGATGTTTGAATAGAGAAAGGAGTGATTTCCTGTCTCATTGTGACACTCGTGCGCACACATATGCATACACACACACACACACACAGGACAGGATTTTGAGAGACAGCTGACTCTCTGACTTCACTTCCTGCCAATCGGCGGTGGCATTCACGGAGATCCGCCGCTTCCCGAGCCCTCCGTCAAAAGCGCGGAACCCATCTGGGGTCTGTGTGGAGTGAGAGGTCACGTGACCTCTCACTCTGGCTAAACTCCCGATATCTTTTCTGGACTTTTTCAGTCCTCCGGTGACGGCGTTTCGCTATTTTTTTGTTTTGATGAAGCCGTCACGTTCCAGCGGATGAGAAACCTTTGCTTTCTTTTACTTTATGCATTTGATTATTATTATTCTGAGCAGGGTCCTGATCAGTGCGCGTTTTTTGGGTCTGCGTGCGTCTGTCTTTCAACACACTTTCAACGCACCACCTACGGAACACGACACAGGAAAAAAAAAAAAAAATGGTCGGGACATCTGACAGCTTCGCCTCCAGCGTCTCCGTATCACCAGCCCACTTCCCCTCCGCGCACGTGCACACACACACACAAACGCGCATTGATCGCACAACTCGACACTGATCTCCTCATCCTCAGCTAATCCCGCTCCATCTAAAATCAGAGGAAAACAGCCCCGCAGGGGACGCGGCGCCGTTTGTTTTTTTTCGGGGTTCGCCCGTCTAAATCCTTCCCCTCCATCACTCTCATCTCCTCCTCGTGTCGAAACAAGGAGCCGCTTCGTCGACAAAAGGCAAAAAAAAAGAAAAGAAAGGAAAAATTGGAAGGAGGGAAGGATGGAGGGAAGGAAGGAGGAGAGCGACAATCCAAAGGAGATTTAGACGCCGTCTCTCGGGGGCCTATTTCCGTGTCGCATGTCAAGACTCAAAATCCCGTCTGGCTGGACAGTCGAGAAAAAAAACAAGAAAGGAAAAAAAAAATTGGGAGCGCGGATAAATTCCCCTTCCTGGCAGCAGCTGGATGGGGTGTCAGAGGAAGAGGAGGAGGAGGAGGGGGAGGCACAAAGAGAGATGCAGAGTGGGGAAGGAGCGGAGAGATTAGAGGAGATGGTGGAGATTAGAGCGAGGAGAACAAGAGGAGGCCGAGGTCGGAGAGGAGAGAAGGTTTAAGGCGAGAGATGCGTTTCAGGGGAAATAAAAAACCAACATAAAAAAAAAAAAAAAAAACTGAGGCTCTTGAGACGAGTGAGACCGAGTCGCTTTTCTAATTACCTGAGAACTTTGAGCTTTCATGGACGGAGGAGACGGGGGGGAAGAAACCCAATGACTCGCAAATTCCTCGCATCAGGATGCTCGGTTTTTTTTAATTCGCAGACGTTCTCGAGACCGACGAGAGCACTCGAGACCGAACCAAGGACTTTCCGCAGCGCTCAGACGGAGGGACCTCCTGGTTAAAAGTTTGCTGTCTGATGAAGCAGGAGGAGGAGGATGAATCATCTCTGTGGACCTCCAGTTCATTTAGCCCTGTGTTTACAGCAAGTCGGCTTCCTGTTAAAACCGGAGCTTTGAAATCGACACGACGAAAAGACTGACAACATCCAGGACTTGAGCGAGTTAAAAAAAAAAAAGAGGGAATATAGTTGCATTATTTTGAAAGAGACTCCCATGCGCTTGTAATTTTATCCTTTTCATTTCCTTTTTTTTCCATGTGCATTTGCTTGTGTCAGTTCGGGTGTTGCAACTACTATAAAGAAAAATTCTCAAAAAAAAAGAAAGATTCAGGTAGAGTCGGGGGTGCAGAGCCAACACCTGAAGAAGGAGGGCGTCGCTCTTCCTCGACGCCGCAACATCACAAAAGTTGATGACTTTTTTTGTATGTGGACACGATTTTTTTTTTTTTTTTTTTTTTTTTTTTTATTATTGTTTTTATTTTTAAGTTAGGGGCGGACGTGGGCAAAGCGAATGACGGGGGAGGGGGAGGCGACGGGGGGAAGACGTGGGGAGGTGAAGAGAGAAAGAGCGGAGAGGGAAAACGCTCACATCCTGTCTCTCTCGCTCTCCCTTGCGCGCGCACACACACACACATGCACACACACACGCGCACACACATACGCACACTGACAGTTGCCACTTTGCTACAGCAGCATTTTAAGCCGTAATGACAGGCCAGAGAGTGATAAGAGACTCTGAGTGGAGAGGCCACTATAGCTGCTCTCCTCTCCCTGCTAACAACTGTAATTATCCAAACTCCACACTCACTACTATTGATCCCCTCGCCTCCCCCTCCACCCCTGCCTGCCTGAGTGTGTGTGCGTGTGTGTGTGAGAGTGTGAGTCAGGGTGGCGGTGGAGTGACTCCCCTCCAAAGCGCGAGAGCTGTTCACACCTGCCGCCGGCCGGCGTGGAGAGCGCAGACGAGAGGGATGTCGGGACAAATAAAACGCGAGCGAAACGCAAATATTGGTGCTCCGCTGTCCCCGCGCTGTGTGTGTGTGTGTGTGTGTGCGTGCGCGTGTGTGTTCGCAGAGCACACACCTGGTCTTTGGAGAATGCAGCCCCGGCCGGCTCAGCGACGTCGGTGGCGTTTTTTTCCATCAAGCGTCCTGACTGGCAGAGACGGGAAAGTAAAGACACAAATCAGTTCATAAAAAATGCAGAAAACTCACTCCAAAGAACAATATTGCCATCTTTAGTCAAGGTTAAGTGCGCAAAGTCAGACTGTATTTTTTTTTTTTTTTCTTGATTCATTTATTCAGTTTTGCTTATTATTTCAATCCTCACGATCAACGCTCACGATAGCTGCCTGACATCAGGCTAAATCGGGGGCGGGCAAACTTTTTGACTGGTGGGGCCACAATGGGTTCTAAAATTTGACAGAGGGGGCTGGAGCAGCAGCAGATGGATGGAGCCTCATAAGAGGCAAAATGTATCATGGGATACGTAGAAAACGTGATTGAATGTCAATTGAAAACAAATAAAATGTAAAAAAGTTACAACAAAATGAGGGTCTGTGAAGCTCCAGGGTATTTCACTCTTTATTGAAATTACTCTTAAAACAGTGAGAAAATGGATGAAATACAGATATTTTATGGCTTACTGGCTATTGATATATATTTTTTTCAAGTTTGGCGGGCCGGATCAAAAAGCTTAACGGGCCACTTATGGCCCCAGGCTGTAGTTTGCCTAATTCATCACGTCTGCTGAAACCCCCCAACGGACCCGATGCAGATGGTTCGATTTCTGCCACTAGAAAACTGTGTTCATGAACTGATTCAGTTTTTTTAGGCTCCTGCATTGCGGAGAAACCTCATTTTAAAAGGATGCTGTGAAACGTGTCCTTAAAACTCTTGGCACTCTTCAAGGTTTGAGCTGCGACGGACGACAGCGAATCCCCCCTCTTGGTTCTCCCCACTTGAGAAAAGACTAACCTCTAGTTAGCGCAAGCTAATTTGCCCCAGTCGAGTGGTGCGGCCGCCGACCGAACGTCTCAGGAGGCGAAAAGAAAGTTTCACTCAAAAAACCCCAACTGATTGGAGCTTCATGCCATGAAAGGTGGCATAGAGGAGGAAACCGGCTATCAATGAAATGAACTTTTTTCCGTTCTTTTTCTTGCCTGAAAGTTTGCAACGACAAAACGCAGAGCCCAATTGAAATATCAGACGGGCCAATGCTGTAAATAGCGGTGAATAGCGGCCGACAGAATCACCTTCAGCAGACGTCAAGATAATAAAACTCTCTATTTCACTCCTGCTGCACAACACACACACTAGCTGCAATTCCATTACAATGTTTTGCAAAATAAAAGCTTTTTATTAGATATTTCTAAAATTTAAACAAAGTACAACTGCGATTTTTAGGTGTTTCCATTGAATGGTGTGAAGCGCCGAAGCCGTAATTCTCGTAAAATCTCGTCCCGCGAGGAAATTATTCCATCTCCTCCCCCGTCCAAACATAGCGCGCCATTTTCACTGGTCACGTGACACCGCACATCACGTCCAGTGACGCGTAAATGTAGAGACGCGATATATCTACAGTATATCTATATCGATACGTCTAAAAAACCACCTCATGACAACGTCAAAACCTTTTAGCTGTATTTGAGGGGTTTTTCCGAAGTTTAGCTGTTTCCATAACAAGTTTTTTATTTGCAATATTTAGTTTTTGTGCAATTCTAGGTGTGATGGAAACGCAGCTAAAGACACACTCAGACACACACAAGCTATTTGGCAACACACAAGGCAAGCAGGGGATCGATGCAGAGGCCGCGCGCGTGGGACCATCTGATTAGCGCCCCTTTTCGCTTGTGAGGAGGCGGCGGAAGGATTTACAAGTCGCGCCCTGTAAAAGCACCGACACCCAAACAAAACCGCCCATTGTCGTCGCCGTCACATCCCGGACCCCTGATTTACGTCGTCCAATAACGAGCCGCGAGGACCGCTAACGGCATTCTCCATTAGCCTATCAAAACAAGGGTTATCTCGGCCTCTTAGCGGCTAGCGTTAGCGACTCAGGGGGGCCGGCCCAGAGAAAACCCCGTCGTTGGCAGCGAGACAATGTGAACAAAGACCTCCCTTGATTTGCTTTTTTTGTTTTTACACACCCCTCCCTCCCCCGCGCTGCTTCCTCAAGACAGGTAATTAACGGGGAAGGAGTTTGCGGTTAATTTGCAAGATAATTATCTAAATTAAACTGCCTTTTCGTCGCAGCGTCGGGGGGGGGGCTCTATCTCTCTCTGTTACTTGTCTGCATTGCCCACAATATCTCTCTATCGTTTGACAAGGCGGAACGGGTGCGCCGGGGTGTGGAGGGGGGTCAGTGTATTGTGGCGGCGGAGAAACAAAACCCGCTAATGATACGTTCTTCTTTCTTTCCCCCTTTTTGTGTCGGTCGCCGCCTTTTGTTTTTTTGTTGTTTTTTTCACCGTCTGCTTTGTTTTCATTAGCGGGGGGAGTAAATGAGGGAGGCTAAAGGAGCAGCGGGTGAGGAGATAACCAGGGAGGTGTGTGTGTGTGTGTTTAAACCAGTGGCTCTCAAACTTTTCCCTGGACATTTTTCTTTCCATTCGTGGCACCACTAAATTGCACTCTTAATTTCACTCTCCACAGTTTATATTTATGACATTTCATTGTCGCTATTACATTTGGCCTCTTTATGTAGACCCCTCCCCACTATGACTATCCTACAGTGATGATTGAATTTGACTTCTATTGAGACATCAGGTAGATTTTAACTGAGTAATTCCATACCATACAAAAACATTCATCTCTGTCTTTTGTTGTGTCTTTTAGATTCACGTGATTTTCTTTGGTAGAAAATAATAATAGATTTTTAAAGAACCAGCGACAGGACAGGACAGGTGAACTCAGCCAGCAGTTTCATGGCGGGAGGGGGGGGGGTCACCAATAAAAAGAAAAATTGCAGGGGTTTAAAAAAAAAATGTGATGAAAGACATAAAGTTCCACACCAGCTTTTTTTCAAATTGCGTCCATTTGCATGAAAATGCCTGGATGGAAAACACCATCGAGAGACCCCCCTCTCCTCCTCCTCCTCTCTCTATCACCCCCACCCCCACCCCCCTCGCTATAGCACCCGCATGACGGAGGGATGATTCCCTCCCCGTCACATCTGTTGGCGCGCTGCCACGAAGCCCTGACAGGAAAATAACACTCTTCGCAGGGGGAAAATAATACACTCGCTCCGCCGCCGGCGCTCGCAGACAACATGGCCCGGCGCACGCCCGTGCGACTGAAAAGCCCCCTCGACACACAACAACCCCCCCCGCCCCCCCCCACCCCTTCGTCGCCGCTGTCAACCCGAGCACAAAGGATCACTTTATATGATTAGTATGCATCTCTGAAAAACATACTGAAGAGGGGGACAGAAAAAATAGCCCTGCCCTGAACGCCGCTCCACGCCAATTAATGGATTAAGAAATGATTTCGAGTGGCGGCTGCTCGTCGCCAGACAGCCAATGATACGCCGTTCGACTGTTGAGGGTTGGCTGTTGCAATGCATTCTGGTCCGGAGGTGCAAGGTACCCAACCCCTCTTTTCCTCCCTCCCGCCGCAGAACATCATCTGAAGTCCTTTGGATGTCGCGTCAAGAGCCTTTATCGAAAGGCGATCCCGTCGGATTCAAACTAGCAACCTCCGGAGGCCCATCATTCCATCAAGCCGCTGGGAGGACAAAAGGCGCTTTTTGACACGGCAGTTAACCCCGAGACCTACGCCCCCCCGCCCCCCCACCTTCCCCTGGCTCTCCGCCCGCCGCGTTAAGAGCCGTTGCCTTTTATGGATTTTCAGGGGCCCGAAAAATTGAAAATCGACTCGGGGCGCCGACAATGTGCGTTTGATTCCTTACTTAAGTGGCTCCTTCAATTTTTAGCGCGAGCGCGCATCAGCTGTCATGCAGGTGCGCGGCTTCGGCTACACGCTAGCTAGTCAGCTCGCAGCCGAATTTGAAAATTTCTAAAAAGTGGTTTCTTTTGATTAATTCAGTTATAAAAACTTGCACTAAGGTTCGTTAAAGGTAGGTTGCAGTGGTTTTAAATTCAGCTCTGGGCCCCTGTGTTGGTGCT
Organism: Thamnaconus septentrionalis; assembly: GCA_009823395.1. Taxonomy (NCBI): domain Eukaryota; kingdom Metazoa; phylum Chordata; class Actinopteri; order Tetraodontiformes; family Monacanthidae; genus Thamnaconus; species Thamnaconus septentrionalis. The sequence goes on from CM020501.1 coordinate 28,035,195, forward strand.
AGATGCAACAGATGCGACGCTACGGCTAGATGCTTGCTAATTAGCTAGCGGCTGAATCTGAACATTTTTAAGTGGTTGGTTTGGGGAAAAAGATTGGAGGGAATTGGTGACCCCTCTGGTGGAGGCACGTGATAACACAAAGAAAGATTCCCATGCAATTGGCCTTAGAATTATTAGCCGCTATCAACTCACAAAGTAGCGACGTGTGCAAGCACAAAACTGTGTGCCACAAATTTAATGGCACAATGTTAATTTATCCAACAAATTTTGACCTCTGACCTACAGTATTTCTGGTGATGCCGTTGAAGCGATGAGGACAATCTGACTCTCGAGTTTTAATTGAACGCACCAATGAGGCAGATTGCTTCTCCCTTGATGGCCAGAAGTAACGGAATAGATTTTAATTCCGCCGGCCATGATTGTTTGACTAAAGATGACAGAGCCTGGTTCAAAACTTTGCCAGCAGCACTACAAAGAATAAAGAAACTGCCAGTTAACGGACCTCCCACCCTAAATAAGAACACTGCATTCACCCTGGAACATTGGGATAACCCTCCTTCTTCTTCTGTGGTTAAGCACTGACCAAAAACAAACCAAAAAAAAAAACAAATGTGATTTTCTCCCACTCCTGCCCGAGAGCCAAAAGCCCAGTCGTGCTGACTGTCGCCCTTGCGCGGAAAAAAGAAAATAAAGAGGAGCTGAGCCGCTTAAGAAATTGCAAAAATTGGGTTAAAGAAAAAAACACACAGACAGACAAGTGAGTCGGCTTGCGTGTGTGCGTGTGTGCGCGCGTTTGCGCGAGTGAGTGCGTTTGACATGAAATGTACTTGAACCCGTGGCTATATTTGTCGGCGCTTGAGTCGCCGAGTGTGTGGCTGGAGGCCCTCTCGCCCGCCAATCTGTTTGTCGGCTCCCACGTTTACGGCGTGAAGAATGAGAAGCAGAACGCCGCACATCCGTCACGTTAATGCGGTTTGATGGCCGCCTGGCACTCGGGAGGCAGTCGGCGAGTCCGCGGGGAAGGCGCCGATCCCAACTGGTCCCCCGCTTGCCTCTGCTGCTAGCAGTGCTCAGGAGCAACACAATGAGTTTGCCGATTGTGTTTTATACGTGTTTGTATGTCGTATCTCTACGACCGTTTGTTTGATTCGTCTTCCCTCTGGGTTTTTGTTCAACTTTGGGGCCCAGTTCCAATTCTCAAGTTTGAGTTCTCACAGAGGCCCAACCGACCCCCATCAAAATCCAAATGATCTATCTTGTGATATCTGGACATGCTGTGATTTAAGTTTTGTGACAACGGTCGTGTTCGCCGTCTTTGGGTTTTATTAACAAATACACAATATTTGCAATGAAAGCTTAACACTTTTCAGTCTCAGGGGACGTTGATGCTACAAGTTTTCCCATCTGACGGTTTGAAAAACGCTATTTGTTTATCGTAAATTCCGCTTTTCCTTAGAAAAGCAACAAAAGCTATTTTACTACTAAATTAAAAAAATAAAAAAAAGAAACAGATCACTCAAACCTTAAACCAGGGCTGGGGAAACGTTTTGACTGGTGGGCCACTATGTGTTGTAAAATTTGAGGGTCCAAAGCAGGAGCAGATGACTGCAGTGTTTGAGTGACCCACCTCATCGGAGAAAAACTACATCTAGGGATATGTAGAAAACATGTTGCTTTAATGTCAATTGAAAATGATCAAAAGCGTTACAACCACTTATTCGTCTTTGAAGCCCCATGGTATTTAGCTATTGATTGAATTGACTCTTAAAACGCAGATAAAATTATGAAAAACAGCCATTCTATGACTTACTTACTATAATGATTTCTTCCAAGTTTGGTGAGCCAGATTAAAATGCTGTAACGGGCCACATATGTCCCCCGAGCCGTAGTTTGCCCATGTCTGCATTGGACTGAAATAACAGAAGAACAGAATTAAATGTCTGCTCAGATATTTGCCTCTTTTTAATTTTTGAAAGTGCTGCACATGCAGATACGTCCATGACAGCAGGATAAACACCCTCCCTCCTGCTCCTCCCCCGACCCCCCCACCAAAAAAAACTAAACAAAAAATAATGCTGGAAGCTTTTTCTTCTATAATGCATTGTCAAAAGACCTCCGCCAGAATCTGCAGTTATCGCTGCCCTTTTTGCCTCTCGATCATAAAACACATTTATTTCACCCGCCTCCTCCTCCTCTCCGGTTATTGAAAGTCTCTGCTCGGTGTGAAAAGCACGGCCTGAAGCGATCAGTTTGAGGGGGAGAAGCTAATGGAGCATCAACAGGTCGAGACTCGGCGCTTGCATAATGGCTGTCTTTATAGCACTCTGGCTTGTTTGGCAATCAAGGCCTGCTTAGTCTAAATAACAGCGAGGGAAGTGGCGTCGCCACTTCAGATCCGCTCGGGATTTTCTTTTTACATACCTTGTGTTGTACAGAACAGAATTTAGGTATTGCTTTGATAATGGAAATTGGGTGAATCGTCTAAAATAAAATAAAAAAAACAAGAATTTCCTTCTATAAAAAAAAAATTGTTGGAGTACATTTCCCAAATTGTTTGTATGGTAGGAGGCACATAATTGTAGGGTTATGCAGCTGTGAACGAAAGCAAAAGAAGCTAAAGGCTCGTAGCTCTAGATGGCAAACAGGCTGTTTGGCGGGTTGCTCCAGGAAACTTGGGACATTTTAGACACTTTTAGTATGAAGTCTACATCGGTGGTCCTCATGGGCGAGTGGTGAGTGTTTTGCGGCAGTTTTACAGCTCCCTCTAGTGGACAGTTTGAAGATGTCTCATGGTTTCTTTTTTCTAGGACGCTGGGGAGAAGTACCGGAGTGCCTTGATATTATACACATAAATGATATGAGTGGTCGGATTTGGGATTTTCGGCTTCTTTTGACCAGTTAAAGCATATAAAGGCAATGGTAAAGAAACATACTACAGCATATGTTTGCGTAACGGGACAAAACTCTCTGCCATGGTCTCCCTTGAGCGGGTAAAGCGGAATTAAAATGCCCGTGATCCGTTTCGCGGCCTGTGCTGCCATCTAGTGGTGATTCATAGGAACTACAGCGCGGGAGCTCCTTTATTTCCCTTTCTCCTGTTGTCATCCCCGTGACATCACTGTGTATTTTGTTGCAACGACGAAGTGAAATGAACGTTTAATCGATGTTTTGTTTCACGGCCTGGAAAAGTGGAGGTCTGCAGAGTGGAACTGCTCTGCTGCACAAAGTGGGGGGCTAGATTTTACTGCAAGACTTAAAATTATGCAAAAGGTCAGCGGAACGTGGATTTGACCGACCACCACTTAGGTAACATTGCGTTTTTTGTTTTGTTTTGTTTTGTTTTTGTCAAAAACAAATTACGGATAATACAAAACTAAAGATTAGGATTAGGAGCATTTTTTTTTTTTTTTTTTTTACCACAGCTGCGCTCACTTTTCTCATCAGAACGTGAGCACCATCTAGTGGTATGAAGAGCATCCAACGCATACCAGGTGGCGAGCCTGCAAGTCCTTCGAAGTGCCTTCAAAAGTTACTTGTCAAGTCTCTCGGGTCACACGAGATGCAAGGACGTCTATTTCTCTTGCAAATACCTGATCTACGTTTAAAGAACGAACGCGGTGAATTTTAACTGACGTTATGAGTTTTTACCAAAGTAACAGGTTATAAATAATACAGCAAGGAGGATTACAAAATTTGCAGGCCCGCTTAAACCCGATTAAGGCTTAATCCTGGCTTAGCTAATCAATTATCCCGTCAGTGTCTGATGGGAAGGCCTCAGCTTGTCGGTTGCGCCATGTGCTAAAGTGTCATGTCTGCAAGCGAGAAGATCATTTTTAAAAACAAACAGCCGCTACCGGTACGACAAGCTGGCTGAGCTAACTAGCTCACTTAGGTTCCACACGCTCATGATTGTGGGTGAGATTCTACACTGCTTTATCGACCAACTGGTTTAAAGTTGGAGCAATCAGCTGAACATGGCCGTGATCCATCCAATCAACCTAACAACATTAGTTTGGTAATAATAGTGAGGCCGTAAGTCCGGGGTGAAGAGGCCTCTGGCTGTTGGAGCCGCTCAGCGGACTTCAAGAAAAGTTGGGAGTCCAAGCAGCCCGATGTGGTTCCGGAAGTGCAAAGCACTGCACTGAAATAAACAAGTGCCGTAATTCTGCAGCGTGAGTGGTTTGAACTCTTACTATACGGAGCTGCAAAAGAAAGTGGAAATATACCCACAGCGAGACGCTCACACAAGGTTGCGTTGATCCAAGAACATATTTCTGACAATATCCAGATTGCAGTTCTTCTCCAGAAAGTTGGAAAAGTCCGGTCCAGAGGGCAGAAAGCAGAGCAGAAGACCATCCTGTTTAAAAGGGCCGGCTGAAGTACACGAATTTGGGGTTTACAGCCCTTTGCAAATCCACCAATTCCAAACTTTCCATCTTGTTTTTGCGTCTCCTCCTCCTTCCCAAGTTCCAAAATTCCAAAGACAATTTAAAAAAAAACAACCCAAAACAGCAAGAGATTGAAGCTACTCGCTCCCCCCTGAACAAAGTCTGAACATTTTCCCCAGGTGGAGTCAACGTCAATGTCACACAATCCACCTGTTGGAAAGGCTGCTCCCACCCCATCAAAGTTTTTCCTTTTTCTTTTTTTTTAAATAAAATCAAACATCCTGCTGTGTCTCAGCCAGGAGGACGAATGGAGACTCTGCCTCTCTGCCTCCTTTTATACTCTCGCTTCCAGTTGCCTTTTACCCTGCACCGACGTGTGTGTGTGTGTGTGTGCCTGCCTGCCTGCCAGTCTGTGTGTGCGCACGCACAGAGAAAGACCTCTTTCAGAGCTGCAGGAATATATTATAACCCAAACAAAAGAGGCCGGCGTATTGTTTATGAATTACTAGCCTTCCAAAGGCAACAAAGGCCTGTATTTTCATAGAAAACTCCACTTTCATTTCAGCTCCATTTGATTACCAGCAAAGACAATGAACAAAAAGAAGAAAAAAAAAAACACTCCCTCCCTCCCCAAAGGGATTCATTCCTCCTTCGCTCACCCATTCAGAGCCCCCCAACCCATTGAAAAGGTTCCTTTTATTGCTTTCTTTTGAGGGCCGACGTCAAACGGGGCTTTTAGGGAGTAAACTGAACGGCGGAGAAATTATTGCCGGGCTATTTGCTACAATAATGGCGGTGAGGAGGAGAAGAAGAGGAGCCCGCGTGTTGTCTTTCTCCTCTTCTTCTCCCTTTTCTCTCTGGCTTCCTTTCTCTGCCGCCACAGAGGGAAATTGCCGAGGGCTGGAAAATTAATGGGGAGGCTTTGGAGCGGCGGCGGCGGCGGTGGAGCGGCGACAATGGGTGTCAAAAATTATCGAAATTATCGCTCGCAGTGGAGCTGAGCGAGGAGACAGTCGGGCCCAGGAGGAGTTTTGGTGTGTGTGCGTGTGCGTGGGTGTGGAAGTGCTTTTCACAACACAAAAGGACCTGTTGGTTCCTGTCGGGTCACAAAAAAAACCAAAACAAAAAAGACAAAACCTTGGTGACTGGGCTGTCGTCCGCTGCACAATGGAGTGTGTGTGTGCGAGCGCCTTTGTGCGTGCGGGTCTGTGCCGCACACCTCCAGGTGCGATGGGGACGACACCGCGTCATCGCATCCCCCCAATAAAGAGGTTAGCCCTCTGTTTGCAGCCTCCTGCTAAGGTTCAGTGGACTCGAGGCTTTTTGCGCGATAGGTGTCGCTTCCCTCTGTGATGTCACAGAAGGCTGAGGCCATTTAAGGGTTTGATGAGGGTTTGGTGCTAAACCCTGAGGAAATTTTATTTCCGGCATACGGACGGCACAAGAAGATGCCCTTTCGTCTTTCGCCCTCACTGCGTTTCTGTTTTGTTGGGTTTTTTTTCCTCCCCGACGGATGAACACCGCGGCCCGAGACAAAAGGCGACCTGATCAATTATTCCTCCGGCGGTGGCTGCTGCTGCTGCTGCTGCTCTGACAGGGGAAAAAAAAGAAAGCATTGACATTTGAGCTTTTCTTCGGACGACATCTGCAAAATTCGCGGTGCCGCTTCAGTCCATTGTGCAGCAAAGGGGGCCGTTAAAAGGGCCTTGCCAATTCGCCGAGGACAACTCCACAAAAGACGGCTATTCTTCTCTGTTGTTCGGGTTGGGGGGTGATAATGAATTTCGTCAGTGTTGTCCTGCCCAAAAAAAAGCTGTTGGCACATGGATGTATTATAAGAACTGGAAACCGGACTGGCAATATGGCGGTGGGCCGATTTCTTCCAGTGGCCACTCGAGGTACTGCAGCAAAAAAAAATCCCATGGGCTGTGTGTCAGCTCGTTCTGATTTGCTACATCCTGACATGTCTGTAAGTGACGTTCTCCAGGATCCTTTGACACCTTGGCGGCGGCAGGCACGTGACGTTCAAAACCCGTCGGAAAGGCTAGACGTCGCAGATGACTCAGACGTTCAGGTCGAATAACTGCGATCCAGAAGAAACGACGGCGAGCGACTGGGAGATCTCCAAAGACCGGACACATCTGAGTCGTTTTGGTGATTCCATGTTTTTTTTATTCACAGACAAAGAGGTGAAATAAATAGGGTGGTGGTGGTGGTGGTGCTGGGGGCGTGCACACGCGCGCTCAAACACACACACAGAAGCACGCACGCACACTTTGTGTGGTTTGGATTGACATCGGTTGCACAGGTTCAAGGCCCACGAGGCGCTTCTGCACCGGGGTAAAGAAAGGACTCGGCTTTCCTGGAAGTGTTGGAGGAAACTTCCAACTTTTAAATTATTATTTATTTATTTGTTTATTTATCCATCCATCATCATCGTCATGGGGAAGAGGACAAAGGAAGCTTGTGGCAAAAGAAACAAGCAATTTGGTCTTCAAGGAAGTCTCACACCGGTCCGGCTGATCTGGCTGAGGAAATTCCTTTTTTATTATTATTATTTATTTATTTTTTTTAGCAATTGTTGGTACATTTTGCTTCTCGCCACCACTTTTACATGCTCTTTTAAAAAGGAAAAGGTTACGTGAGTTCAACATTGGGGGGTCGATTGGGGTGGCGGGGGGGGCACTTTAAACCGTCCACATTCAAACATAACAGTTTTGTGTGTCAGTTCATTTAAAATTCTTGGAGCTGCCCGGTGCAAAAGCGCCTTTTAGCGGCCAGTATGAAGGAAAAGGTTTGTCCGGCGAAGGCACGTCAGCTGACGCTCAAAGAAAACAAGCTGCTGCTGTTCGCAATGGAATCTTACCATTGAGACCGAGTGGTTTATGGTTTAAAAAAAAAAAAAAAGAAATAAATAAGATAAAACAGGAAAAACACAGGCAGATATATAAAAGTAGGAAAGCACTTTACAGTCAGTTGAACATAGTGTAAAAAGTATATTATAAAAAAAAAATGCATTTTCTGAATTTAGTGTTTATTGCTTGGACTTTGGTCTTCCTTCAATCAGAAAGTGCAGTGAGCTCAGTGACTGTGAGCATTCCAGCTGTTAACCTGCAGCTACTCACTCGTAGCTGGATGGCATTGCTGGTTTCTGTTAATCATTTGCTGTCATCTTCCAGCTCATGCATCCATATTTAATTTTTTTTTTCTTTAGATTTTAGCATGCATATGTTAGGTACTTATGGCTACAAGGAAATCCTGACTTTAGGTTTCGTAAACGATTAATGTTCACTGTTATCAAAGCAACATCTTGCCAATCAATCAATTTGAATTGCTTTGATTCATATTGATATTGTGATTGTGATTTTTTTTTTTTTAAGAATATATTTTTGTATGGAATAAACAGGACGGCGGGGCTCAAACCGTGTCGAATGAAATCAACTCAGCGGACACACAGGTATAGAAACGTCATATGACGCAAAGAAACATGGGAAGGAAACGCAGCAATTTTTACAGTTTAAATCTTCAGCGCTGGTTCATACTGCAGAGGTTTTGTTTAAAATCCTGAATTTGTCATAACTATTGGGAACAAAGTGGAGCAAAAAAAGTTGCTGATTACTTCTGTCAAGTCAAGTAATTCCTGCCTTTTCACATATGTTTCTTCTGCAATGCAAAAGTCCAGTTAATTAAAGACTTTGTCGTCTCGAGTGGAATGTACAATATTGAGTTAATATTTGGTCACTGTTTTTGAAAAGAAGCGATATAAAGTCGGCAGCAAGTAGTTTTTTTTTTTTTTTTCCTGTCCTGCCTGCCAGCTGAGTGGCCTCACAAGCCGCGGCTGCGAGCTGGGACGGCTTCCTGTCTCGCTCCGGAGCGCCAAGGCTCCGCTCAGCTGCCCTGTCCAAAAGGTCGACGCACGAGTCTGTGGACCTGTGGCTGATCTCAGAGGTTGGTCTCGTCCCAGGTGGGGTCGTTCATGTTCTTCAGGACCCTCCTGACCGCCCGCTCCAGCTCCTTCCTCGCCCGCTGCTCCTCCTCCAGCGTCTTGCGCATCCTCTTGTTGTCCTGTTGCGCAAAAAGATGCTCACTCATCGATACATTCAAAAGTCACGTTCAGAGTCACGACACGACACGACAGGGGCTGCTGCGTTTTCGGTTGAAAACCAGTTTGGGTATTCGTGAACGCAATCTGCACAATGAGAGGAACCTGATGGCCGACGGTGTGATTTTCTTCTTCTTCACGCTCGGAGCATTTTGAAATCACGCAGACACGCCCGCCGCCCAGACAGGAAGCTGGCGACACCGAGAGGCGAGGGCTCGACTTGCAAAATCAAGTCAGTCAGTACAATTTCTTACCAATTAACAAACTTTTTACTGAGAGGTTAATTATGCTTGGACTGTGTTGGAGTAAAGTGTATAAAGTGTTTCCAAGCTCTGTGAACTGGATTTGGTTTTTGCACTGTATTTACACTACCAGTCAGAAGTTTGGACAAACCTTCTCATACCATGGTTCTTCTTTACCTTGATCCCTTTCTGCATTGTAGATACATACTGACAACATCAAACATATGAGCAATATATGTGAAATTATATTGCAAAGAAAACATTGTTACATAACTCTAAATGTTTCTATGAAGGGCGGCTGTTCTGAGGAAATTAAAATATGAGATGTTTTTGAGTTATGTCACTTTTTTATGTTTACAACATAATACCACATACGCTTCGTTCATTCATTCATTGTTATAATCCCTTCATTGACAATCTATGTAAATAGAGTAGAGTCGTTAAAATGAAAGGAAAACCATTGCATGAGAAGGTGTCTCCAAACTTCTGACTGGTCGTGTCTGTATGTTTACACGTCTGTGTAATGTTTCTATTCGTTTTGGAGCCCACGAAGATTAGCGACCGCAACTGTGGAAGCTAATGAATGAAGAATAAAGTCGGGAAGCAGCGACTCACCTGTTTGAGTTCATGTACCTCATCTTTCAGGCTGTACACAGTGTCAACCAGACTCCTGCAGGGGGCAGAAGAACAACGTAGATGTCGGCGTTTTCGTTTTTGTTCTTTTTTTTTTTTTTTAAATGTGAATATAATGTGCGACCTCACCTCTCCTCCACCACAGTCTGCCCGTTGCTCCTGATCTCCTCCACGATGATCTTCTCCTCCTCGGGGAACAGCATGTGCACGTCCCTCCTGTTGTTGGGGCCTGTCAGAAAAGAGCAGCGGCGGTTAGTGACGCAGCCAGAGGCAGCCAGACTCTCGGGACAGCGCGACCGTTACTGGGGAGGGGGGTGGAGGGTTGCACACGATTACAGAGACACGCGACACGCAGGACGGAGGGAAAGTTTCTCAAATCCCGTCGGGTTGCAGCCGCTCGCCAGTGCTGCCATTCTTACGGGAAAACGAGCCGGTCCTGTAACTAGTGGCCGTCCAGATACTGTCATAGTCCGAGTCCTCTGATTGGTCAGAGCAGGGCGGGTTGCCGGGCGGGACGGCGGGGGCCAGGCCCGTGTCGGCGAGCACGTGGTTGTGCATGAGGTCGGTCCCTTGCCAGGCTGGACCGTTACAACAAGGGGGCGGCGATGGATGGGCGGGACGATGGAAGTGAGGGTGGGCGGGGTTTTGAGGGTGGGCGGAGTTTAGCCGGGACAAAATGAAAATATGGTTTCAACCGAAAACAGGGGAGGAGGGTTTTTTTTTTTGGTGGAAGAAGAATTAAAACAGGATGAAGATATGATGGATGCAGTAAAAATAATAATAATAATAATAATAATAATAATAATAATAATAATAATAATAAAAACGATAATAATGATAATGATAATAAGGAAACAAGGTGGTGGAGGAGGTGGACAGGAGAAGGAAGGGAAGCATCGAGAAAGAGAAGAAGAAGAAAGTTGTTAGTGGCAGCAGAGTGAACAACACTGGTTAGCAGTAGGAGAACTGGGATGTGTGTGTGTGTGTGTGTGTGTGTGTGTGTGTAATATATTGAGTGCGCTCTCACTGGAGTTGAGGGTCTGCCGCGTCTTGGCGCTGGTGCAGTAGGCCTCGATCACTTTCAGGATCTGGGCGTCCTCCTCCAGAGCCGCCGTGCCTGCAGGAGAAGCCAGAGGAGGTGAGACCATGCAGGCCGGGAAGAGGGGGGAGGGCGAGGAGGAGGGGGGGGGTCACGGTTACTTTTTCTGCTGGTGAAGTCCTCCTCGGAGGGCTTCCTCTCCGGCTTCCTCTTGGGCAGCAGCTTCTTCATGTTCTTTGGACTTTTGCTCAAGTCCTGCAAACAAGAGGCTGCCGTTACCTCACGTGAATAAAAACATGTAGGAGTTGAGGAGGAGTTGAAGAAAAAGTGGATTAAATCATCTTCATACACAAAGTCAGCCAAAATAATGTGTGCACACATCAGGAAAAGAAAAAATTACAGAAATATTTCAATACTAAAAACCTAACACTAACCCTAACGTCACGAGATCAATACAAGTTGCTTTTGGCCTCTAACCATTACAAGAGGTGCTCAAAGTGCTGGTCACTGGCTTCCAGACATTTATGCGTACGCCAAACTAATCCTCAGGTTCTGGGCAGTGTGTCACTCTGGGTGTCACAAGCAGAGAGTAAAACAGCAGCAGCTGGATTCTTTTCTGTTATTATCGTGTCATTACAGTGTCGGCTGAGTCTCGACTGGTCTTGATCAAAGATTTCCAAGACCACCCAGTCCGAGTCCGAGACGAGATCCTTAATAAGTGGTCTTGAGACCAAGGCCAATCTTGAGTACTACAACACCATCATGAGGGTAACGCCACCTGTTGGGGAAAATGTGGTGCAACAGCACACAGTGTTTTCGTAATTTGTGCAAACTTTAAAAGAGGCTTCTATATGTCTAGAAGTACTTCTACAAATGAAATATTTATGCTATTGCTACATGCTCTTCGAATATTTATGTTTTTCTATATCTTAATGTGTGTTTACATTATTTTGGCTGACAGTACATCGGCATGAATCATGAGTCTGCAGTTTGAACATTTATTGTAAACCATTAAAAATGTAAAACAATGGCAGCGAAGAGAGAGGCGGGTCTGTCTTCTTTACTCCACAGCACCTCCTTCTGGCCGAGAGCAGCCGAGGGGCGGAGGGGTGGCGCCGGGCGGAGGCAGCTCAGGCTCCAGGGTTTGGGCGTGCTGGGCGGCTCCAGGGGGCCCCACATGGGGCTGCCGCTGCCGCCGCCGTAGGAGGGGAGGTGAGGTAGCGTGTGGTAGCCGTGGCCGGCGCTCCCCCCGCGCGACTCCGAGTGCCTGGAGGGGGTGGCGGGGTGGGAGGGCAGCTGAGGGGAGGAGGGTGGGGGGTGAAGGGGAGGAGTTAGGAGAGGCGGCGACGAATGCACGGAGGGGAAAAAGTGTGTGTGTGTGTGTGTGTGTGTGTGTGTGTGTGTGTGTGTGTGTGTGCGTGTGTGTGCGTGCGTGCTCACCGTGTGGCAGACGGACAGGTGCTTGTGTGCGGGCGTGGCCGGAGTGTGCGTGTGCTTGGTGAGGAGGTCGAGCCAGTCCTGGAGGTCGTGCTGGCTGCCGCACGCCACCTGCATGCGCTCGCACTGGGTGCCTGCCAGGCGGCGGGACGAGCAGACGAGCAGAGCAGGTACATTAAAAAAAAAACAACAACCTACAATACTGGAGTGGATCATGACATCGACCTTATGGAAAAGACGACCTCCCTGTGCCTTCACTTTATTAAACGCTGGACCAAGTGGAGCTGACAGGTCGACTCTGCACGTTTTGTTTTCTATTGTTAAATGTCTTGGTGAGTCTGACCATTTGCTTGTAGTGCTCATATTTTATGTTCAAACTCACTGACAGACCTCTCTTCTTTCTTTTCAACCCCTCTACATGCCTGTCTTTCCCATTGTGTTAAAGCTTTTTTTTTTAAAATAACATACCTGATGTTTTTTGTATTTTGTTCAGTTTTTTAAAAAGAAAAAAAAATGAGTGGCAAAAATTGACTGTATAATGTTTGAAAGCAAACACTGTATTTAAATGCCTAAATAAATAAATAAAAAATGTTAAAAAAAAGAGGAGAAAAAAAGTAGCTCTGCAGAGAGACGGGAGAGTGGAGCTCTGACCTGAAATCTCGAAAGCGTTCCTTAGGTTTTCACCGTCTTCGATGCGGGAGATGAGCATTCCTGAGAGCGGGATCCTCCCCTGTGGAGACACACGGCAGGGAAAGGTTGGAAAGGCACCTGTCATTCGAACCCAATTTACTTTACTGTAGTTGCAGTTCACCAAAAAGTCCTCTAGAGGGATGATGCGAGCTAGTGCAACATCATTGGGGTGCTCCTTGGCAGCGGTTCTCAGCTGGTGGAGTCTCAGGAACCACATTTTTGCCCTTAGCAGGAAGTCGCAATCCAAATTTATTCCAAAAAAAATAAACACGCTAGACCACTTTCTGTCATGTCTAGCAAATAAATTATTCGAATAATTGAATAGAATTATGTGTCCTGCAAAATAAATGCCTAACATGCATCTCAAACAGGAACATCTCATTTCAGAAAGTGAAACTGTAATTTCATATAGATTCATTACACATCAAGTGGAATATTTCAAGCGTTCATTTCTTGTAATTTTGATGATTGTGGCGCACAGATAATTCAATGTCTCTGGAAATTTAGAATATCATGTGAGACCAATTAAAAAGGATGTTTTCAGCACAAATGTGAGGCTTTCAGAAAAAAGAAGCCTTAATTATCAAAATTACAAGAAATAAAAGCTTGAAATATTTCATGTATGAATAAAATGAATGTATATAAAAATAACAAAGACAAAAATGACTGCACTTTTTCCAAGACTTTTTCTCATTTTTTTGAGATGTACCTGTGTACACCTCCATGATGTGAGTGTAGCTCACCTGATAGATGAATCCACTCATCCTGGGGCTGGCAGACAGCAGGAGCAGAGTGTGAGGGAAGAGGATGAGGTAGCGCTCGGTGAGCTCCTGAGAAATAACAGGAAGTCGGAGGTGATTTTATTATACGTCATCAGTTCTACATGCTGAGATTCAGCCAGCAAGCGAGCGTTTTTACCACCGCCTGGGTTTCTCACCTGACAGTTCTGCGCGTTGACTGCAGCCTGGGACATGTGCAGAACGGGGCCCAGGGTTTTGATGTCGTCGCCCTCCCAGTTCCTGATGGGCTCGGTCAGGATCTGCAGCTCCAGGTCCTTCTTCTTCCGCACGTCCTGGCACTGCGCCTGGAAGAACAGCAGGGGGCGTCTCAGAGAGGTCTCGCCACCACAAGCGCGAGCCGAGAGTTGGTTTTGCGTCTTACGCCGAGGTTCTTGAAGGCGTTCATGCAGGCGTGCAGGTCGGCTCTGTCAGGGTGCTGGTCCTGAGGCGAGGCCACCAAGAAAAGGGACAAAAGGAATTCAATGAACCCAAGCGTCCTGCTTTGCTTGACAACGTTTGCTTTGAAAAGGTTTGCGTGCTGACCTCCATGTGTCGGTCCAGCTCCTTCAGCAGCGCCGGGTAGCGCTCCAGCCTGGTGAAGGGTTTGCTCAGGCTGGTGGTGAGAGCCAGGATGCCCGGCGACGACGCCCCCTTCGACTCCATGTACCCGCCCAGCTCCTCACTGACAAAGGCAAACAAAGGCTCCTCAGGTACAAATTTCAGGGCTGTGCGACTTTAAAGGTCCAGGGTGTGAAATCTGGCTTGATGTATGATTTGTATATTGGTAAAAGCTGAACGTACTGCCCATAAATACATTACTAAAAGTGTATCGTCGCAGTGCAATCAAAGTAATTTGGTTTTGCAACCCTTAGAACGGTTCTCATATACGTGTGTGTAAAAATATACATAGAGCAAGGGTCCTGTGCCTGCCTGACAGTGCACTACAAAAACCAAACGTGCTGTCAGGTGGGCTTCCTCAAAGATTTTACACACTGGACCTTTAAAGGTTAAGTGATTAATATTTGAAGATTTTTTTTAAGAGGAAACAGCAACACCAAGCGGCAACATTTCAGAATGCACCCTCTTTCACTCTCCCTCCCCCTCCTGAGCTTGCCAGTGAGCTACATTGGCCTGCTCATCCAAACTTGGATACCTCCTCCACTTTTCTCTGATCTCAGTCAAGCCTAAACACGACACACGCTGTCAGGTGGGCTGGATTGTCCACACCAGGCTGGCTACTAATATGGTGGTGCAAGACCCTTGCTGTATGTATATTCATATACATGTATATGACAACCGTTGGCTAAGAGAAACCAAATGACTTTTATTGCACGGTGATGATACACTTTTATTAATGCATTTGTGGACAGTAGTTAAGCTTTTAACAATATAAAATCATGAATCAAGGCAAATATTACACAATGGACCTTTAATTAAATCCAAAGTCTCTTCGCACCTGTGCTGGGTGAGTACGTGGACGGCCGACGGGTGGTTGGAGCAGTAAGCCACGTAGATGATCCTGATCTGGTCCATCTGGCTGAGGAAGAAGCCCCCGATCCGCTGCTGGATCTCCGGGAGCCTGAGCACACGGATCATGAAAACTGCTCACTCGCACCGCCGTCCTTGCCGCTTGTCAGTTCTCTGCATCGACCACTAGGTGTCTCAGTTGCTTTGATAGCTGCAGACAGCGAGCTGTCGGACTTGTAGGTTTGAAACCTTTACTATTAGTTTATTCATTGAATACAACAGATAATTACACAGCTGTTTTTACAAAATAAGTGTCGTAGAGGATAAAGCATAGCAGTCAAACTCTGGCCCGCAGTGCAATTGTATTTGGCCCGTGAGGCAATATTAAATGACGACTAGAGTTGGCCTGCTGCTATTACGCAGCACATGTAACCACTACAAATACTACAAATCCCAGAATGCTCTGCAGGTATTTTGGCAGACTGTTTACTTTAACACAGTATAATTAACGTTTTCTTGACATTTCTTTTTCTTGCTACTCCAAGGCATGGGCTTGAATGGTTGGACCTTCATTGAAGGATATTATTATTATTATTAGTTAATTAGTCTATTATTATTTTATTTTTAAATGTATTATTTGCCTGTGGAAAAAAGGTTAATTTTTTTTTTTTTTAAAAAGGTGATTTTTATTTACATTTGATTTATTTCAATGTGTTTTTATTATAATTTCAAATTCAATTTTGCATGCGTGCAATACAAAGCTATTAATTGTAGGCTACCGTATTAAGCTTCGCTTGTTGCAAATTCAGCGTTGAAGCAAAACTTGTGTGTGTGAGGTTGACACGCCTGGGATAAAGGATTGATTCAGCATTATTGGAAAACACATCTTGGAGCTGTACTGACTTTGTGTGCTCCTCCAGGGACTGAACCAGCAGCTGCTGGAAGGTGGAGATCTCCTCCAGGTTCCCCTGAATGTGGCCGATGTCGGCAGGGCTGAGGCTGCGCGACGGGCGAGAGGAGGAAGAAACAGCAACATCATCATCATCACTCGCTTCGCGAGCTCGACGTACGTGTTTGCACAATATATTGGATGTGCGAGTCTGCGCAACACAAAGCGAGGCGGCGACACCTGTCTGTGGGGTGAAGAGAGCGCAGGTAGGAGGCCAGCAGGCTCTGCAGCTCCCGGGAGAACTCGCTCTCTGCCTCCAGGATGTTCTGCAGGACCTGCGCAAGACGCACACAACACACAAACACACAAAGAATTTAATATTTATGACGCCGGCTAATGCAAGACATCGCAGGAGATGATAGAAGAGCAGCGCTTCATCAGTTACTCTTCATCAATCCATACTTTCTCACAGCAAAACACCCTGCAGGTAGAACACTCAATGTGTCAACACTGTGATAATTCACTGAATCTTTGCAGTTAAAATTACAACAATTGCAATATAATAAATGAGCAAAAATGCCACGTTTTTCTGAATCATCCACAGAAGGAAAAAAAACCACTTTGACTGTAAGTGAGACGCCGTGAGTGTCTGACTGGCTCAGGTGCTTCAGCCGGAGCTGGAGTGACTGCTGAAGCTTGTTGCATTATTAAAACGCCAGCTCACACACACACACACACACACACACACACACACACACACACACACACACACACACACACACACACACACACACACACACACACACACACACAGATACTGTTAGAAGCAAACCCTGGGGCAAGGCTGCCCCAGAAACCACTGGTATGGAAGAAATAACCTAGATTACATCTGCTGCACCAACTCCCACTCCCACTCCCTCACACACACACACGCACACACACACACACACACACACACACACACACTAACACACACCAAACGATGCATGGGCAGTGTTGCACGGCCAACTGGGCGGATCAGACGAGGAGGAGCGATTGATCACAAAGAGCCGGCGAGGCTTTCATCACAGTCCAAATTAAAAATACGTCAGTGTCGACGATTAAAATGTGTAAACACACACACACACACACACACACACACACACACACACACACACACACACACACACACACACACACACAGGTGCACGCTCACCACATTGTAGTAGGTCTTGCTGATGACGGACGTGTCGAAGCCTTTCGGGGGGCTTTTCAGCGTGGCTGACTTGGGCTTGTCTGACACTTTGTCTGCAAAAAGACAGTGGAGCACAAAGGGGAATGAAATTTCTGCAGGTGTGCAGCTGGGAAAAAATGAGAGACGGGGCCAAATGAGACACCGCTGAAAGAAAGCAATGGCCCCGCAGGGAGCAGGACGGAGACATTTCAGGCTGGTCGTGTTTTCAGATGAAGTGCATAACTGGCTAACGGGTGGAATTCTGTTTGCCCAGGAAGTAAACAGAGCCTGAACTGGGAAAAACTGTTTTTTTTGTTGTTTTTTTGACAGAACTTTCCTTTAAATCGGGCTAGTGGATGGAATTGTCATTGCCCAGGAAGTAACCAGAGCCTGAATGTGATTTTAAAGAATACATTATTGCAGGACCTTTCCCTTAAAATTGAGCTAACGGGTGGAATTCTGTTTGCCCATGAAGTAACCAGATACTGAATTGGGGGAAAAATGAATTTCTGAACAAAGAAACTATGGCCTAAAAATAGCCTCTCAGTTTTAGCCGTATCAAGAATAGAATAGAAGAGTCTTTACTGTCATCACACTACAGTACAAGTGCAATGAAACTGCGGTTTTGAGCTACACTGCACCTGACAAAAAAAGAAAGCTCCAAGGAGATAAACAAGTCATAAGCTGTGTTTCCAGTGGAAATATCGCTTTTATTTTGTGAAAAACTGTCATAGAAACGCAGCTATAGTCAGTTAAAACAATAGAATAAAGGCAATGCTTTGAAAAAGTGAATGACACAGTGTGACCCAGTGCTGCCTTGACTTGACTGGAACGCCAACATGTTTTCTGCTGCGAGAGCTCCAAGGCAGGAAGTTCCGCTCCGCACTTCCTGCCTTTGTGCGCACATGGAAGCTTCCTTCCTCCTCCTCCGCCGCCTCAGAGAGAGCAGCACAGTCGCCCGCCTCTCGCTGGAGGTTGGGCCCACGAGCTTCACTGTTCCTCCACCCCCACTGAACCCTGCTGCTGCAATATGAGGCGAAAGCAGATGGGGACATATAGGATAGATGGGTGTGGGGGGGCGCAGATACCCACCGCCTCCTTTCAGCTCGCGCACGTAGTTGCTGGGGAACCAGCCGCTCTTCCCGTTGAGCGAGCCCTCCCACCAGCCCCCCTCCTCCTGGCGGCTCACGCTGATGATGTCACCCTTGGCGAAGGAGAGCTCGTCCTCGTTGGTCTGCTGGAAGGCGAAGCGCGCCTTCGCCAGCGCGCACCCGCCGCCCTCGGACATGTCCTGCAGAGCGCAGAGGCACGTTTTCAAATATCATCTCTGCTGCTGCTGCTGCTGCTGCTGCTGCTCTCATCACTCACCAGGCTGCGGTACTGGGGCTGCAGCAGCTTGGAGGAGCGAGCGTTGTGCACGTTCAGGGAGTCGAAGGACTTGATCCGGAGCGTCGAGGGGTGCGGCGCGCACACGCCGTCGTCGGAAGCGCCTGCACGTGCACACACACGACAGCCACGTCCATCATCAGACCATCAGGCTGGACTCCAGAAAACCTTTCTCAATCACTGACATCCAATGCAACAAAAGACTTATCTATATTTCAATATAATGTGAATAATTTGTAAAAACAATAGAACTCTACATAGAGATGTAAATAGTATATAATATTCTATTCTATTCTATAAATAGTTTATTTTATCTTATTTCCTTATTTTTTTTACTTCATACATTTTTTTCTTCTCTAAATTTGTAAATGTCCCCAATGTGGGACAAAAAGAATATTCTACAAATAAATTCTTAAGTGCGCCATTTCTGTGAGCAGTTGTGTCTAGAAATCAATGCAGGATATTTTTGTGATTTGAAAACAAAAAGAATAAACAGAAATAAAATGAATTCCAACATAAACTGCATCGTCTAGCAATAAAGCAGGATTTGCAAACCAAGAATAGAAATGAATTGAACAATAACCTAGCAGGATGTATTTCAAAAGGAACTCAACAGAAATCAACATTGAACTTGGCATCGACAGGCATCAATAAAGCAGCTTTTGCAAACCTTTCAGGAAATTACAAAAAAAAAAAACAAAAGAAATCAATTAAAAACAAACTTTGCACTAAAGATTTAGGACTTGGACAAATGCTAAAAAAAAATCAAGTATGAGTGGACAGTCATCCTACTTTCAGTGGCTTTGTTGAGGGCGACCAGGGAGTTGAGGACCTTGGAGAAGTTGAGTCCCTGAAGGAGGTCGGCCACTTCAAAAGGCTGCGGGGCAGAAAATCAATTAGAGGGGATAAACCGCATGAAAGGACAGCGGCCGGCGTGCTCGGACAGCAGGGAAAAAGGAGAAGAAGAAGTGAACGTGTTGACATTGTCATATCCTTGTGCATGGCAGCTCTGTGTTGTGCAAACACACCAAACCCTCAAAGTTGAAGAAAAGCTGCATTTTTTTTAATTTTTTTTTTTTTTTTTTAAGCAGCGTTTACGTCCCTCCTCCGGCTGCAGCCTGGAGGAGGATTACTCCAAGTCTGAGCTTCCCCTTGTAATCTCCCCATCTACACACACACACACACACACACACACACACACACACACACACACACACACACACACACACAATCAAAATACCCCTGAAGCCCCTAAGCTTGTGTACACCACTGCACACGGCCTGGACTTGCACATTCTCTGAGGCGTGAGGGGCGGCCCCTCCCTCAACAGGTCCTGCCTCACCACCAGCCCCTCAGTGCTGGGGGGCAGGGGAGGCGGGGGGGTGGGGGGGCTGATTGGTAGTCAGAGCAGCAAGGAACCAAAGCGTTGATACACTCTCATCCCCCCGGCTGCTGGCGGCCCGCCACGGTTGCAGCGAGAGGCTGGCCGTCCAAGCCTCGCACACTCTTGCCTCTAGATTTGTGCTTCTCGAGCATCGACTCAAAGAGACGCAACACAGTGCGTTTTGTTTTTTTTTGTGGGGGGGTGGTCACTTTATCTTTTCAAGCTTGACGGTGGATCATGTGCCATTTTGAACTCTGGCCCTCCCAAACACCAACAAACACATTCTACATGGACAGCAATGAAAGCAGCCCACTACTAACATTAAACCCTATTCAAATTTAATAATAATTAAATACATCTATTTATGTACATCTACGTTTATATTGATATACCTAATATACTTATGTGTGCCTTTCTGTATTTCTATATTTGAATTAGTGTTGTCAAAAATAATCGATGTATTGATATTTTTTCGATACTGAAAATTAAAACAATTACATTGAGGCGACGTGAGCACACACACAAACACTCGAAGTGCTCCCTCCGCTACGTGTGGAAGAGATTTCTGCAGGACTTCTGCACCATCTCCACGCCGCCACCCCCGAAACTTCCGCGGTTGCTAATATCGAAAATCGTATTAGTGAGAGCTTTGTTGTTCACCCTGCATCTCTCTCTCTCTCTCTCTCTCTCTCTCTCTCTCTCTCTCTCTCTCTCTCTCTCTCTCTCTCCCCCAAATGGTCCATGCAGATGACCTTTGACCCTCTGGAGTCTGGATCTGCTCTAGGTTTCTTCCCACAGGGGAGTTATTCCTGGCCACTGTTGCACCTTGCTTGCTCTGGGGGCCCAGTTGGTTTCTCCTCTGATTGTATGAAGAGCTTTGAGACGCCTTTGGTTGATTGAAGACAATCTTCTATCACCTATCACCGCTTCTCCTGTTGTTTTGTGGATGGGATGGCCGAGCCCACCCACCGCAAACAACCGTCCACACTCACACCTGACACCCCCCCCCCAAGAGGATTTAGCCAGTTAGTCTTAATGTGGACGGTCGGGGGGGCCTCAACCATTTTACGCCACATCCACACTCTGCTTCTCTCTGGTGTCGGGTTCGCGTTAATGGACGTGATCAATGATGAAATGCGACACGGCGAAGCCACACGTGACACAGCGGTGGCCGACAAACCCTCTAAACCACCCCGACCCCCACCTCCACCCCCACCCCCCAACCAACCAACAAATCAAATCATCTTTCTGCCGACGTGCTGCGTGTATTTCTTCTGAGGAGGGTGAAAATGACGAGAGCAGCCCATGAAGACACACTGATCTGTTCTCACTCAATTATTTCAATTATTTCAACCACCACTGTATATTTTCTATACTGGTCTAATGAATGAATATAGTTATGCAGATATTTACTTCTTTGCATAGTCATCAGTGTCCTCAACAAGACTAATAAAAATCCCATTCATGTCTCCTCTGCTGCGCCCGCCGCATGAATTTCAATGAAGGGATCTGCTGCTCTGCTCCTCCAAAAACCACAACCCACTCGTCTTAACTTTGTTGGCGAACTGACTCCACTCACTCGCTGCGCTCAAAGCCGCAACACCAACCTGGCAACGGGGGGAGGGGGGGAGGGTCTCTCCACTCCGGGAGGCTGAATTATCCCAGCACGCTTTAACACTACAGCTGGTGCAAAAAGCTCACCTGTTAAGAGGAGGGACTTGACTGGAGCTCCTGGCACCCTAAAGACAATTACCCCCAATAAACAGCAGGGCGGTTGGGGGGGGGCAATATACACATATATTTTTTGGCACCGACTAATTGCGAGGCACTGGTTAATCACCGAGTCGGACCTCGTCCACATCACTCCCATAATCCTCCTCCTCCTCCCGTAGTGGACAGACAGACAACCCCCCCAACCCACACCACCACCAACCCACCCACCCACCCACCCGACGGTCAGACGACTGTCTGGGAGAATTACGGCGCTGATGTCAGCCCGGGGGGGTGGGTGGGGGAGGGGGAGGTGGCTGCCGCTAATGGAGGCCTTGGCTTCCAGCAACATGGATGACATGCCTCTAATCAACCTGATTGGGGGAAAAAAAAAAAAAAAGAGTCCACTGCCTGGCAAGCGCGTTGCGCTACATCAGCCCCCCCCCCCCTGTCACACACACACTTTCATCATCTTGGACTGGTTATGTCACAAATCATTTTTCCACGTCTGGAGCGCAAACCTTGTTACAAGCGAGCGCCATTTTGTAACCTTTTTTCCTTTTTCCGGCAAGGAGCCGTGGTAAAATCAATGACGTGGGTGTGCTTGTCAGATGTTTTTGTGGAGTTTGTTTTTGAAAGCGCAGGATTCACTGGTCCGCTATTTAAAAACGCAGCAGCCACCAAATAACGTTAATCGATGTATCTTTGGAACTTTTCGCACAGTAGCTGGAGGTTTTTGTGCACGCAAAAAAAAAAATCCCCCCAGGGACCAGTCGCATCAAGCACCTCTTAGAATAGAACACAGCGTTTATTGCATTATATAACTTTACCGCAGAGGTTTGATCACCTAAAATAACAGTGTGCAAGCGCTGCGATTTTTTTTTTTTTGGGGGCTTTTCGTTAAATCTGTGTAAAATGTTGGCCACCAATGCAAGATTTGAAGCAAACTGATTCCAGTCATTGAGTTCAAGAACAACCAGGGGGCGGTACAGTCGCAGAACTGCAACCACAGAAGAAGTCAGGCCAGACGTCCAATCCACACGTGCAAAAACACCAGTAACATGTAAACAAGCTAATGCGACGAGATCACTATTATCTGGGCAGCCTGGGCCCAGACCATGGACTCCTGACTCCGCCCGGACACTGACTGGACTTCCTGCTCTGGCACTGCACTGCTTCAAAGCGAAAGCAATAACGCAATAAATGCAAGGGGTGTGGCAGGGCCACGTGCAGGACTTCAGGAGACGAAAGAGGAACCATCCCGATCCAGAATATAATGACTTGCAAATACACGCAATAAAGGTTTTCAACCATAAGAATCTGTCAAAATGTTACGACTACACGTGCTGTAACCCTTTCACGACTGATCTAATAACAAGTCAATAAGATTGTTTTCATTTTATGTAGAGCCATGAGCTGAATGACGACACATCTATTTCAAATAGCAAAACGTGTATACTCATGTTCCAACCCATAATAATTGACGAAAGAGGAACCAGTTTAATTAAAATGAATCTTATTACGATGATTCATGTTTGTTGTTTTTTGATATTGAAAAGGACAAAGAAATTAAGAATGTATTAGTCATTTCCACAAAGAGAGGACAGTGTCAACTTGGCAAATTGATCTTATTAATTATGACTGACCCAAGGTAAGTAATGATGTATAATTATAGTAACGGTCTATTATCCATTCACTAATTACATGTCTACAAATGAACAGACAAAACATTGGGGTGGCTCTGGAATGTTTTCGGAGGTTTCATTGTGTCAGAAGTAGTTTTTGTGTGTTTCGTTTAAGTTACATTAAATCATGTTAAATTGTATCAGAGTCTAAAAAAAATAATTTAAAACATCATATTTCAGAAATTATTCTTTGTTTAATATCTAATTTCATTTGCATGCATAACAACAACATAACGCCAAAGCCGCTACACCGCTGACCCAGGACTTCCCAGGTGTCTCCTGACGTCACAATTGTTGCAGTCTCGTCGTGCCATAATTAGGAGTAACGGCTAAAATGGCCAACAAAAGGCGCCACTAATGGAACATTGACCAACGTCCCAGCTGTTATTGGGGCTGTTTTCGTTTTGCTCGTCTTCTCCTGGTTGACAAGTGCAATGAGTGAACGCGTCGTGTGTTACTGTTTACTCACCTCCACGCCGAAAGCCCCGCAGCCTTTAATAAACTCGGAAATGTTCCTCTGGCGCTCGCTGTCGCTTCTCGGCTCCTGGAAATACTGAACACGACGTCAAAGTCGAGTTAGCGAGACAGAAAACCGACACTCGAGGGGCTTATATCTCGACGAGGTTGCGCTCAGGTGTTTTCTTCCGAGAAAACAATCTTAAATCGCGGGCGCCGGCCGCAGCGACCGCTGCACTTGCCACTTGCTGCTGAGCAGCATCAAGCTAGCTAATATCTCGCCCTTCCGGTTTTTACCTTTCACGTTAAAACTGTAAAAGACGAAAATTAAACTTTGGCAACCTGTCAAGTTGATGATAGTCTTTCAAAAATAACTGAAGCTAGGAGTTAAATTCTTACAATTTGTAGTCTTGCTTCACCAGCATTATTTTAGCCAACTCTACGGATAAGCCGACTCTCAGCATCTGTCTATCGATCTTCACAAAACTTCTAGATTACAAACAATGTATGGCAGATAAGATGCAGTATGTCACTCATAACTAATAAACGGAGAGAGTATGGACAATTTTGGGTGGGTGTGACTGAGGGGGCAACAACACTTTAGTTAAGTGACCAGCTGCCTTTAATTTGAAAGACGCGCTGCCTCACCTACCACAGTGCTTTGTGGTAGCTAACAAAGGCTAATTTGATAGAAACCTGCTGCCTCGGCAGGATGTGACGTCACGGACGGCTCACGGACGGCGCAGCGTGCGCATGAGTGTACGCGAGGGCGTATTGTTAAAAGTTACGTCTTGCGAAGAAAGCCGGTTCATTTTTACATATAACTGATTAATACTATTAATTATTACCATGGTAACAATTGCCGGTAAAATCCCTGATGATTTTTAACATTGCCCTTTTTTTTACACAACAAATAACCTAAATCAACCAAATAAATCTGGCTAAATGGAAAAATGGGTAGGTGGTGATAAGTTAGCTATTTTATTATTATTAATTTAAAATAATAATAATCATACGGCCCTGCGATGAACTGGCGACTTGTCCAGGGTGTCACCCTGCCTTCGCCCTAAGACAGCTGGGATAGGCTCCAGCTGACCCCCGTGACCCTGAATTGGAATAAGCGGGTATAGAAGATGAATGAATGAATGAATGAATAATCATACGTTCACATCCATCTAAGGCACTTACTTTGTCCACCGTCCCGGGTCGGAGCCGCTCCAGCAGCCTGCACAGCACCGCTCCATCCTGCAGGGATGTCTGGAGGAACGACTCCGGGTCCGAGATGCTCTTCTTGGGGGACTCCAGGACCCCCAGCGTGATGAGCCACGTTACCGTCTGCTCGGCCGAGTTCATGTCCGACGACTAAGCAGCAGAGGCGGCGGTGGCAGTGGCAGTGGCGTCACTATCCTACTGGAGCTCCGTCCTGAATGAGACAGGACGCGCAGCCCCGCCTCGTCCCCACATCACAATAACAAACACGCACTGGGATGGGGCGCGTAGGATGTAGTGGCAAACTAAAAAAAAACAAAGATACGGAAGCAGGAAGTACTGTGGTTAGCGTCCGAAAACAATGACACTGCCTCTCTCTCCCTCTCCAGTCACACCCGCCTGTATTTTAACTCTTTCTCCCTGACCCCCACCACTCCTTCCCTCCTCAGCGGATGTTGGCATCACCTTTGCCCAGCTGCACAACAAAGGTACAACTTCCTGCTAGTTTTCACACTAAAAGCACGACCAGTAAATTATATTTGCACTATCCTGTACTACTCCTACTCCTATCTTTTCCACAACTATGAAATCAACGTCAATAGCACATTACCCTTGGGTGACTTCACAATTATGTTCTGACAAAAGATAATGTTAAACATTGACATCTAAGTGTGTGTATATTTTTAAAATCATAACAAGACAGGCGATACTATTTTAAATGTCTGGTTTGCTGTGAAAGCAGAACTCCGTTTTTTCCTTTGTGAGATGAAAATTTTGTGCGTCGTATGATGATGCAGATCCGGGCAAAACAGTAAGTCAAACTGGCAACAGTTTGTTTTGCTGCGTTAGCAGTCGGCAGAGGCGTAAATCTGGCAGCTGCGCTGAAGCAGTGGATGGGCCGAGAAATATTCCCCGGAGGAGAGTCGAGTTCTTGCTTGCAAACGACAGGGACACGAGAAAATCCATTACTTTGCCTGACAGCAGCGCGTCACCAGTTTGAGTTTTGTCGCCCTCCTGCGGATCCGTTAGGTTATTGCAGAAGGCAGAGTTTCACATTCCCACTGGCCTTCAGTTGCAGTTCCTGCTATGGTTCAATCAGAGTAATATAAAGGCAGATTGTGATGAGTAACATTTATTTAACTTGTGGCATATTATTCGAGTCGCATTAATTGCAACAATAATGTGTAAGTTAAAAAAAGAAGAAGAAGCTGTTCCCCCTTGCATAATTTTGACAACCAAAGATTCTGTGGGATTGTAATTCAATTGGCCAACTTCACATGTAGTCGCATCATGTCTACACCAAGACCGAATACCTTCTGCACAATAATTGTCTCACTTTTTGCAGTGATGGTTTCCTGTGCGCACATTGTGGGCACTATTTTACACACACACACACACACACACACACACACACACACACACACACACACACACACACACACACACACACACACACACACACACACACACACACACACACACACAGTGGGTTCGGAAAGTATTCAGACCACCTTAAATTTTTCAATCTTTGTTATATTGCAGCCATTTTCACACACAGCACCCAATATTGTCAGAAAAACACAGACTTGCAGAAATGTTTGCAGATTTATAACTAATAAACACTGAGATATTACATAGCCATAAGTATTCAGATCCTTTGCTGTGACAATTGTATATTTAACTCAGGTGCTGTACAATTCTTCTGATCATCCTTGAGATGGGCCTCCACCTTCATTTGAGTCCAGCTGTGCTTGTGATGATTGGACTTGATTGGGAAAAGCACACGCCTGTCAAGATAAGACCTTACAGCTCACAGTGTAAAGTCAGAGCAAATGAGAATCATGAGGTCAAAGGAACTGACTGAAGAGCTGAAGGATGGAATTGTGGCAAGGCACAGATCTGGCCAAGGGTACAGAAACATTTCTGTTGCACTCAAGGTTAATGCCATAATCCTTCAATAGAAGAAGTTTGGGATGACCAGGACCTCTTCGTTGAAGTGGCTGTCCAGCCAAACTGAGCATCCGGGGGAGAAGAGCATTGGTGAGAGAGGAGGAAGAACCCAAAGATCACTCTGGCTGAGCTCCAGAGAGGCAGTGGGGAGATGGGAAAAGGAGGAATGGCAAAAGATCCCCAAATCCAGGTGTTGGATCATTCCCAAGAAGACTCATGGCTGTATTGGCTCATAAAGTGCTTCTACTTGATACCGAGCAAAGGGTCTGAATACTTTATTTTTATTTTGTAATAAACCTGCAACAATTTCTGCAAGTCTGTGTTTTTCTGAAAATATTGGGTGCTGTGTGTGTGCTTGAACGAGGGGGTGACAAATAATCAACAAATAATTGATTGTAGAAAATGGCTGCAATATGACACAGAGTGGAACATTTAAGGGCATCTGAAAACTTTCCAAACCCACAGTATATTGCTCCCTGTGAAGAAAAAAAATCATGCCAGGGCCAACAGGACATCACACTCAGGTATTTTTTTTGACCAAAAAACCAGAAGAACATCACGTCTATGATCTCACTGACTCAGCGGTTGTCACCTCTGCTTCAAAGTGAGAGCAATAGCTCTGAACAGCCTGCATTTGTCACCCTGAGGCTGCTATCTTAAGGAGGGCAATTTTGAATACAGGAAGAAATTGTTTGCGAGTTGGATGACCTGCAGTGACCTTTTTGAGTGAAGCGTCACAGAGTCTCCGCAATTTATTCAGTGGATAATCCCCTTTCTCTACGCAAACGTTGGGAATATTTTATACTAACAATGGAAAAATGTAATTTTCAAAAGCGAAAAAAACTAAATTGCATGCTGGCCTATCGTTGATGGTGCACTGAATGTCAAAGGGTTTTGTCCAGACCACAAATGAGGGTGTTAATCAAAAAGTCAGTGAGCTTGTTCCGTCCTCAAGCATGCAGATAAAGTTGAACGTCAGCTACTGCGGCCGGGGCGGTGGTTTCACACCGCCGTTGCATGAGACCCATTGTGACGCGTTGGTTTCACCAGTCCTCCACTTGTTCTGCTTGTTTGCTGCTCTCAAACTTCCTCATTCACCCTAAAGAACCATTTCCTTTTTCTGCCATGCTCCCGAGTGTGTTCTGCGCGTCGGGCTTCAAAAATCAGCCTCTCTGCTGAAAAAACCCTTTACGTTCTTTGCTGAAAGAACGTACGACTGGAATCTACACTGGGTTTTTCACTTGTTTTTGTTTTTAAAGGACTATTTGTCGCTCTCGGCCCCGAATCTGGTGAGACTGGTGAGTACCTGAGGGAAACGAGTGGGTGACGTTTCATTTGACAAGAAAGTGAATCGAGCCTGTCGCCTCACCTCCCCGTACGACAGGAAATGGCGAACCCAACTTCGATGGCCTCCTAGAAGAAGAAGAAGAAGAATAGGCAGGCGTGCTCGGGGTGTCGTTCACACAGACGTGTTTTTGCGCGATGTCCATGGACACCGGTGCCCCAACCTGGAGGAGCAGGGCTCGCAGCAGCCCCACCAGCCCCATGGACGCCCCCCACCACACAGCTAGCGCTCCCCGCCAAAGCCAGACCTTCGGCGTCAAGATCATCAAGGTGTGTTTCCTGAGCAACAGCTCTAACCTGGGCAAGAACTTCAAGCTGGTCCGCTGCGAGGAGAAATGGACTGT
Source organism: Thamnaconus septentrionalis (assembly GCA_009823395.1). Classification (NCBI taxonomy): domain Eukaryota; kingdom Metazoa; phylum Chordata; class Actinopteri; order Tetraodontiformes; family Monacanthidae; genus Thamnaconus; species Thamnaconus septentrionalis. Next base: position 28,063,542 of record CM020501.1, read on the forward strand.
CAAGGTACACTACCGCTGCTGCTGCTGCTGCTACTACTACTACTACTACGACTACTAAAGAGTCCAGATGAGCGGAGTTCTACCAGTACTGTAAATGTTAATGTAGTTTATTTATATAGCCCTTCACAACATCCTTTTGGAGAACCAACGCGCTTTATAACAGATAAAAAGTAAATAAAAGGAATAAATAAAAGCAATTACAACCAGTAAAACAGTATAAAAACAGAACAGCAGAAGCAATAACATAGAGCAAAATGAATTAAGATAGAAGGATACAAAGTGTCAACGTGCTAATGGGTATTAAAAGCCTCCCTAACTAGATCAGTCTTCAGCCTAGATTTGAAGAGGCCCATGTCAGCCATAAGGCGCAATACAGCTGGGGGCTTGTTCCAGACCCTGGGTGCAGCAACAGAAATATTAGAAATAGAGTAGACCACCACTGGTACTTGTACAAGCGATGGAGTAGATCAGAGTACCAGTACTGTATCAACAACAACACCAACTAGGTGCTACTACAACTACCAGAAGTAGAGTAAAGTTCACATATTACGAGACTGAGCGGAATACCACTTGTGTACTACAAATACTGGAGACACTCTACGTGTACTGAGCGTCACTGCGCTATCCCTCACAGTCCTTTTCAGTCGTCTGCTCCACTCCTGCCTATTTCACAATCTGCACTCTTTGCGCACTTGAGGGTTAGAATTGTCGCAGTGTTTTAGTCCTCTTGTTTTTGTCGACGGTGTTTTTGTCGACAGTACGAAATGCACATCCAACCGCACTTCCTGTTGTCAAATTGTCACACGTCCAACCCGCTTCTGCTCCCCTTCGCACTCCTCCCAGGACATCATCGACATGGTGCTGTCCAGCGGCTGCGTGGGGCCCTGCATCAAGTACCGCCTGTGCTACGGCCTCCTCCTCAAGCACCTCAAGTCCTCGGAGGTGCACTGGCTGCACCCGGACCTGTCCGTGTGTGAGCTCACGCAGCGCTATGAGCAGCAGCACCTGGAGGCCGAGTGGAGGTTGGTACTCGTGAGCGTGTGGATGTACTAGTTAAACAAAATACATTTCATTTACTCAAAGGAGATGAGGTGCAACAGATTTAAAGTACTGGGTTCAGGGTACTGGGTTTTGCAACAGCATCAGTAGCTGCGTTTCCATGACCCCTTATGGAAACTTTTTTGCATTTACACGTCACCGGACGTGACGTACGAGGTCACATGACCAGTTCACTTCAAGTGAAAATGGCGCGTTATGTTTGGACAGGGGAGGAGACAGAATATTTTTTACGTAGTAAAGAGAAAAATACAACAACCATTCTTGACAGCAAACAAACGTAAACAAACAAAAGCAAACGTAATTCTTGTAAAAACTCACGGGACGAGATTTTCCGAGAATTACGGCTTATGCGCTTCACATCATTCAATGGAAACACCTGCAAATCGCAATTGTACTTTGTGTAAATTTTAGAAGTATCACTTTTATGTTGCGGAAAACTGTAATGGAAACACAGCTAATGTCAACATCAAGGCAGAAAACTTATCACAACTGCCTGTAAATACCTACTAGAGTATCTGTAATTGCCTACTGAACTTTTGTGACATCACAAGGGGGCCCCAATACCTCCTTGTTTACATCCAACTTTCAAGCACTCTCGGGTGGAAGGTAGAACAAAGCTAGCGTCAGTTTTAGCAGGGAGGTATAAGCTGAGGGCCTAGCCGAGTCCAGGAAATCAGCATTTTGTGATGTCATGAAGAGAAAAGAAAAGACTGACTTCTGCATTTTGTCCGTCCAGGTATGATCTGAGGGTTCGATACATCCCCTCTGACTTCTTAGACAAGTTTCAAGAAGACAGAACCACGCTGCTCTACTTCTACCTGCAGGTCTGTTGTGCACAAGTTACAAGTCTTAAATCAGCTGAAACCACAAACTTTGTTGACATGAGTAAATCACTAATCTGTTAACCGCAGGTGCGTAGCGACTACATGCACCAGTACGCCTCAAAGGTCAGCGATGGGATGGCCCTGCAGCTGGGTTGCCTCGAAATAAGGTAGCGTCTCGAAAAACTTTCCTAAAGCGAGGCGATGTCGTGGAGGTGGAGATACATTCATCTGTCTTCATCTACATCTAATCTGTCTGTGCCGGCAGGAGATTCTACAAAGACATGAACCCAAACGGACTGGAGAAAAAGTCCAACTTTGAGCTGCTAGAGTAAGTTTCTTTTTCTATGAAATGCACATGCAGAGCAATAATTCAAATATTTCCGAGGTAAACTTTATTGTTGACCTCAGTCACAGTCAGGCTGAGCTTCCTGCTTGTTTGTCTGCCTTCGTTTGACTGATGTGGTCTCAACTAGGAAGGATGTGGGTCTGGACCTGTTCTTCCCCAGAGAGCTCATCAACAGCATGAAGGTGGGCCTCGCCCCGCCCCCACACCCACCCCCACGACGCAACCTCACGCGACGCTCAGTTTGCCCCAGCTAATCACCTCTTTGGCCCCCCCACCCCCGCCCCGCTCTCCGACAGCCGAAGCAGCTGCGGCGGCTGATCCAACAGACCTTCCAGGGCTACTCCACCCTGAGGCAGGACGAGTGCATGAGCCGCTTCTTCAGCACGCTGGCCCAGTGCTACACCTTCACGCAGGAGAGCTTTGAGTGCCAGCTAGTGGTGAGACGCAGAGTGGTGTGGGTGGAGTGGAGAGTGGTGGTGTTGGGGTACACTGGTACCAATCTGTCAAACGTTTCCTGCCCGTCTTGTCCACCACAGCACGGATGGAACCTGAAAATACACCTGGTCATCGGCGCCGAGGGCATCAGCCAGCAAACGGACAACTCCTCAGTGAGCGACTTTGGTTTTCACCTTTTGTACTACCTCACCCCGCCGCCCCCACAAACTAAAAAAGAAAAGTGGGTCAAGACCAAGACCACTTGTGTGGGCGTATATGTGATTTTATTTGCATGTATCTAAAAAAGAAAAAAGAAAAACAGCCGGCCACAAAGTTTCCAGAACACAATGTGAGACCGAGTGTAATTTTTTAACTTTAGCATCAAGGCTAAGCCAGTTTACTAGTGCCAAAATGCTACTTAAATGTTCAATTCATTCAAAATTCAACGTACAAAAAATGAAAATAAAAATACCCGGCTCCATTTCTGTATCTGTTTATCGGCCGACCGTGAATAGCTGGTCTTGTCGCTTGGGTCACAATTTTTTTCAGATTAACTTTTGCCGTCACGTTCGGGCTGCGTGCCGAGAAAGTGACTTGTTAACTAACGGTGGTGAGCGGAAGAGAAAAAAAGAAGTTAAAAACAGGCTTACAAAAAAGACGGTGAGGTGTCAAACACAGTGCGTTGTGTTTTCTGTCTTGTTGTCGCACAATCTGGCAGCGCCTGACTGCTTTTCCTCACAACACACATTAGGTTTGAGAGAAAACCTTTTCACTCTGTTCTTGCAGCCCATCTGTTTGGCCACGCCCTCCCAGGTGCGCAGCCTCTCCTGCGCCGCAGAGAGCGACGGCCATGCTCTGCTGACCGTACACATAGAGGGCGCCAAACAGGTAAACATCACAAAAAGAATAGTACCACTACTTATGGACAACGGCCTAGTCCAGGCATGGGCAAACTTTTTGACTGGTGGGGCCACAGTGGGTTCTCAAATGTGACAGAGGGCCTGGAGCAGGAGCAGATGGATGGAGAGTTTTGGTGAGCCACCTCATGGGAGAAAATACTAGATCATGGGATATGTAGAAAACAGGTGGTTTAATGTCAATTGAAAATGAACCAAAGCAAAGTTACAACAAAAGGTGTGTCTCTGAAGCCCTCACTGCATTTATCTCTACATTGAAATGACTCTAAAAACGCTGAAAAAAGGGGTTGGATACAGCTATTTTATGACTTACGAATCATATTATTTGTTCAAGTTTGGCAAGCCGGATTAAAAAGCTTCACGGCCCAGATGGCCCTGGGACCGGAGCTTGCCCACACCTGGCCTAGTTGCTGAATGTACCGTGAAACCAGCCAACAAACATCATCATCATCATTTCTGTGTTTGTACTTTTCATTTTTTTCCAAATGTTTGGAACGTTTTAGCCACTTATGGTGAGCACCTCCTCGCTGGCCGTGGCAGAAAACATGGCCGACCTAATTGACGGCTTCTGCCGGCTGGAGGGCAACAGCGAGAAATCGCTCATCGTCGGAGCCAACAGAGGTTCGACCGATTGTTAAACATGAGATGAGACGTGAGATCTCGATCTAACAAACTGTCTTTCAGGAAGAGACAAGAGGATGGACCTACCCGAAATCCCAAAACAGTAAGTGTCACAGAAGCTGGGACGTAAAAGCTTCTCAGACACAAGTTTTGAAAGTGATTGATTCAAAACAAAATTCCTCTCTTCCTCTTTCAGCGGCTCCCCCCGTCTTCATGAAAAAGGTTTGATCAACTGTGCCAAATGAGCGTTTTCTGACTCGTTTCCCATTTGGCTTTCAGTACGATGTGTTGCATCATCCCTGAATTTCAGGTTCAGACATTTACGCCGAGATCCCAGACGGCCCAGACGACACAGAGGGTGAGCAATAACTCTTTTTTTTACCAAGTTCCACAATTCTCATCAATAAATAAGTTCCTTTTCAAAGTCTTTAGCTGTGGAGGAATAAAAACCTAAGTCAGTTGCTTTATTTTCTGCTCCAGTAAGTTTTAGTTCTGCCTTGCAACAAGTTTCGCTTTCAACCAAAACCAAGAACAGTGCTCTCAAGAGAAGTTGCACCTAAAACTGTTCCAAACACTTCTTTAGCAGGCCGAGCCAACAAGCAACGGCGCAAAGCAAGCACCAAACTCTTGGTGCAAGATCCATCTTGACGAGCTCCAATCTGGGCCGTTTTCAGATGAGCACAACTAATCATGGGGAAAATACGTTTCTCTCGTTCGTGATCAGATAAACACAGAATTTCCAGAAGTGACATCACGGTGGGCAAGATCCTGGGCGAGGGTTTCTTCGGAGAGGTGCACAACGGCGTTTACAACAGCCTGGTGAGTTGGAACATCGCACCCAGAGGGTGAAAAATTCAAAATTGGTCCTCTAGAGTTTAGGGTGAAATTGTTGTGCTTTTGCAGACAGGAGAGAGGATACCTGTGGCCATCAAAACATGCAAGGACTCCTCGGCCGACGTGAAGGAGAAGTTCCTCAGCGAGGCCGGTGAGTTTTGCGAGGAACAAGGAGAGTGAATGTAAGAAAGTCCGCCCCCTCAACCCCCATTGTGAGCCACGTGAGATCCAAAAAGTCGACCTTGGTGGAGGCTCCCAAGGGTGGAAAATCCATTTCGCCAGCATGCAGATTGCCACAGTCCACTTCCTGTTGCCTGCTTGTGGTTTTTGCAAAGGGGCGCCGATATGATTTAAGGAGAAGCTGCACCTAATTTTTGTCCGTCCATGTTGACAAAGACAAGACCTGCAGCATATTTTGAGTCTTACTTTTAATTGTTACTAATTAATTGAGAGGAGTCAAAGAATCTCTCCAGATTGCGCTTCTGCGGTTCTCCCATCAAAACAAAGTTATCCAATAATCCCTGTTTGCCTGAGAACCCTTCTGTGTGGTTGCCCCAAGGGCTGATGAAAAACCTGGACCACCCCCACATTGTGCGCCTCATCGGGGTCATTGAGGTAGACCCCATCTGGATAGTCATGGAGCTCTACAAGCACGGAGAGGTGAGCGAGTTTGTCGGAAAAGCATTTGTCGTTGCAACTCAAAGATGAAGACTGTTCTTTCGAGGATCTCCTGAAGCACTTACCAAAGAGCCGGTTTTGCCGCCCCCTTCCACACCTCTCCTGACAGCTGGGGAGCTACCTGGTGGAGCAGCAGCTTGTCATGACCACGGCAACGTTGCTCCTGTACTGCCTCCAGATCTGCAAAGCCCTGGCTTACCTGGAGGGACTCAACATGGTTCACAGGTAACAGCCTCGTGATTACCAAACCGATCCTCTGGGTTTGAGGGGTGTGCTGACATTCATCTGACTCTTAGAGTTCATTTGCTTCCTGAATGGTGCCAGTATTCCCCATTTTTTTGCCTTTGCGCTGCAGAGACATTGCAGTGAGGAACGTCCTGGTGGCGTCTCACGAATGTGTCAAGCTCGGCGACTTCGGCCTTTCTCGCTTCGTGGAGGAGGAGGAGTACTACAAAGGTGCTCGCGCGCACACACTCGCACGCACAGTGTTTGCTCAGATATCATTGTAAACGTTTTATTGCACGTGTCGCAGCCTCGATCAGCCGGCTGCCAATCAAATGGATGGCGCCCGAGTCCATCAACTTCAGACGCTTCACCTCGGCGAGTGACGTGTGGATGTTTGGTGAGAGACCGAATCGCACAATCGGTCGAAAACGCATTCAGCGCTTGCCTTCCAGACTAGTTGAAGGGTCTTCTCAATGCTTTGTGTGTGTCTGTGTGTGTTTAAGCCGTTTGCGCGTGGGAGATCTTCTCGCTGGGCCAGCAGCCCTTCTTCTGGATGGAGAACGGGCAGGTGATCAACCACCTGGAGTCGGGGGTCCGGCTCCCCAAGCCCCAGCGCTGCCCCCCTACCATGTACTCCCTGCTCAGCCACTGCTGGGCCTACGAGCCACAGGGCCGGCCCGCCTTCAACCAGCTGGTCTGCAACCTGAGGCACGAACCGATTGTGTGTTTGTCTGTCCCCTCGCCCATCGCACACTTACGACGGACGACAGATCTAACAGCCAAGTACGTCCCGTGTGTGTGTGTTTGTGCGTCACAGTGAGATCCACAATGTGGAGCAAGAGGCGAGCACACGGCAAGAGAGAAGCAGACCCTTCTCCACCGTGTTGGAACCGCAACACATGGAACCCCCGGCCAAGGTAGCACATGGAAGCCAGTTGGCGGGCAAGCAAGAGGGTTGTGCGTTTGATTCCCAGGTCCCAGGTGGAATTTACACACTCTGCCTGTGATTGCTTTTTGATACACTACCTGTCAGTACACACCCTATGAATTTAATGTCTTTTCTTTCATTCTCATGACTATTGACATTGCAGTTTCTTACTGAAGGCATCAAAACTACTTATGAACAAACATGGAATTATGCAGGAAACAATAAAAGCGTAAAATAACTCAAACATGTTTTATATTGAAATTCTTCAAAATAGCCACATTTCATTCAAAGCATATTTAAAGCTAGTTGACGTGTTGTTCTTTGCTACATAATTAGATACATCTTGCTCATATATTTGATGTCTTCAGTAGCTATCTGCAGTGTAGAAAGTTGTAAAGAAAAGAAAAAATTGCATGAGAAGGTGTGTCTAAACTTTTGACTGGTAGTGTATGTATAGAAAAGTGTAAAGACTGTGTGTGTGTGTGTGTGTGTGTGTGTGTGTGTGTGTGTGTGTGTGTAGAGAGAGAGAGAGAGAGAGAGAGATTTAGAATCACACTCTGTCATGTTTTTCTTTCCCCAGCCGTCCCGAGTCGGCGGCACGCTCCCCCGCATCGCACACACACAGGTGTTACACACACACCCAAACACCTAGTGCAGTCAAAAAAAAAAGGTGTCAAGCAAAACCCAATTGTGACTGAACGCACGGGTGTGTGCGTGTATCCGCACAGGGCCGGGGGCACGACAGCAGGCCGCCATGGGAACACGAGCGAGCGCACGTGGAGGACACGCTGCAGAAGCAGAGGAGGGAGATGCAGATGGACGAGGAGTGGCTGGAGCAGGAGGAGAGGCAACTGGTGGGGACGCGCAAACACACACTTACTTGTGTTACGTGTTCAAAATAAAGACAAATGGGCATTCATTTTTCCTCTGCATTGCTGTAGAATCCTATGGTGCGACAAAACTCGCTTGTCAAGGTACGTTGGCCATTCTCTTTTTTCTTTCTGCATTCTCAAAGACACGTCAGTGGACGTCTTTGATCTTTCTGCCCCCCTGGACTGTCAATCCCACGTGCACTTTTGTTTGCAGAACCCGCTCGTGCGACAGGGCTCCTACATCAAGGTACGTTAAAGCGGCTGCGTTTACACTGTCACAAGACGGACTCTGACTCTGTGCTTTCCTCTTCATCTGTTCCTCTGATTTTTTTATTGATTTTTTTACTCCTCCAGCCTTACGAAAAGCCTCCTGAGAACGGTGAGTGTCGCACAGTGCACGTAAAACGAAACAAGCTCTGAGACTGCAGAGTAAAAATGATCAGTCAGTAAAAAAGGGTAAACAGTCTATAGTTATAAATTTTTATTCATGATACTCATCTATGTAAAGGCATTCATCACACTAATGATTTCTCACAATAATTAGCAACAATGACTTCACAAGGTTGGATACAGATAAGATCAATATTCAGTACTTCATTTCCATTAATCTATTAATCTAATGATCACTTCAACAACATTTAATAGGAAAAATGTCCCATTTTCACTTGCCACTGACAAACCTCTTCAATCCATCATGAACTATGTTGCACGTTTCCACACATTTGTGTGTGCAAATCTGCTTTTTTAACAAAATTATCTGTTACACTTCACAAACACACTTTTAAATTGAAAACAGTTTTTAAATGTTCAGCCAAACTTCTCTAAACTTCAAATAAAATAAAATATTTTTTATTATTTTGTTACTTTGAATCTATTTAAATGTGATATGAAAAGATCAGCAACAGAAGGAAAAAAAAAAATTTTTAGACCGAGTTGTGCTTTTTTTAGAACCGACCTGTGAGCAACTCATGTTGGTGAACCCTGCTCTATGGAATGTCCGCGCACAGGTTGGGGATAAGCTCCAGCAAAACCCCAGGACCCCGACATATAAAATGAATAAAGATATACTTCATTGATGTCCAGGGGATGGATGAATGTCACACATGTGGTTGATTGTGTCATATGTGTGAATAAACAAGCACTGTGCGCCATTTCCACTCTGACAGGGCCTCCAGAGAAACCCCTGATGCCAACTGTGGTCACCAAGGTAAACCAAAAACGCACTTCCGATACCACATACTGTATGTGGTCCGAAAGGTGAAAAATCAGAAAGTGATGGACTGACAATTGGAGTTGTTTGCAGCCCACGGCCGAGCTGGACCGCTCGGGCGACCAGGTGTACACCGGTGTCATGGCCATCGTCAAGCAAGTGGTGCAGATGAAGAACGACGTCAACGCAATGCCCGCCTCCGAGTATCCCGCCTGCGTCAAAGTAGGCTTAGCTTAGCTTAGTTTTGGATTCTTGCTACTTTTTTTCCCAAATGACGTGGCCCTCACGTGACCAACTTTGACTCCTCCAGGCTGTGGGCGTGACCCTGCGGAGCCTGATCCAAAGCGTGGACGAGATCCTCCCTTCGCTGCACAGCTCCATCGTGACGGAGGTACGATGTATCGCACTCCAGACGAGACAAGTCGGACGGAAGTTTAGGAGTGATATAGTATTTAAAGGTCCAGTGTGTAATATTTGGCTTGATTGAATATACTGCCCATAAATACATAAATAAAAGTGTATACTCGCAGTACAATAAAAGTAATTTGGTTGTCCTACCCATAAAAATGGTAATCATATGAATATATATATGCTGTGTATATACATATATATATATATATATATACACACATATATATAGCGAGGGTCTCCGTTAGCTGCAATCTTGCACCACCATATTTCTAAGGAAGCCTAATGTGGGCAATCAAGCCCGCCTGACAGCGCATTTTGTAATTAGTATGACAGCTCGTATCTTCAAATTAACCAGAGACGAGGTATCCATGCTTGGGTGCACAGGCCACCGTAGTTTACTGACAAGCTCAGGAGGGGGTGGGTGATAGAAAACGTAACTAGATGTTGCTGTTTCTTCTTGAAAATCTCCAAATATTACACACTTGACCTTTAAAAGCGTCATGAGCTGCGTTTCCATGACAGTTTTTCGCAAAATAAAAGCGATATTTCGGAAATTTCAACAAAGTACAATTGCGATGTGCAGGTGTTTCCATTGAATGGTGTGAAGCGCAAAAGCCGTAATTCCTAGAATTATGTTTGCTTTTGTTTGTTTGCTGTCAAGAATGGTTGTTATATTTTTGTCTTTTGATGACTTGTAAAAAATATTCTGTCTCCTCTGTCCAACCATAACGCTGCATTTTCACTTGAAGTGAACTGGTCACGCGACCCCGTACGTCACATTTGCTAATATGTAAATGCGACAAAAGTGTTTCCATGACACTTTTGCAATATACCTTCGATCCATCGGAAAAACCATCTCATGAGAGCGTCAAAACCTTTTAGCCATATTTGCAAGGTTTTTCCAAGTTTAGGTGTTTTCATGACCAGTTTTTCATTGTGATATTTAGGTTTTGCACAATTTCAGGGGTAATGGAAACGCAGCTACAGTCGATGACTGAAATATACTGCAAATGCGGGAAAAAAAACCCAAACCATAAAAATTCAAAATCTTGAATTTCATTCCTTCCTCCGTCCCAGATCGAGGGCACCAAGAAGCTGCTGAACAAAGACCTTGGCGAGCTGATCAGCAAGATGCGCCTGGCCCAGCAGAACGCCGTCACCTCCCTGAAGGAGGAGTGTAGGCGGCAGATGTTGGCCGCCGCCCACACGTTGGCGCTGGACTCTAAGAACCTGTTGGACGCCGTGGACCAGGCGCGGGTGCGGGCCAACCTGGCCAAGCCCAGGCGCGCCTCGCAAGACAAGGAGGAAGAGGGGGGCGAGGAAGAGGAGGAGGAGGAGAAGGAGGAGGAGGAGGAGAGGAGGAGGAGGAGGAGGAGGAGCAGTGTGACGTTTGATTGGCCTTCTGATGAATGATAAAGGAAGAAGCAGTTTTCAAATCAAACAACTGCAGTGTATAAAAGATTATTGCTATTTTTTTTTTCTTTCCATGTTGTGATTGTAGTTACTATTAAAGAATGATGCACGTTTCCGCCCTGTTTTCATTGACTTGCACGGTTGTATTTTGTGTGTGTATGTACGTGTGCATTTTAGAGCTATTTGTCAAAGATTGAGTAAAGATTTTAGAACCCACATAAAAGTGTGATTGGCCTCAGGTTTCCAATAATTATTCTTTTGTCCTCGTTTGGGTTTGGTGTAAATGAAATTCATTTTGAGTGCTGTATTATTATTATTTATAAATTATTTCATCGCTTCAAAGAGCCCAGAAAAATGAGTTGTCAGACCATCATGGCCTGGTGATTTCCCTAAAGCAATTTTCCTCACATCAGCATCAATCTCTGCAATTTTTACATCAGTCACATGTCATTTTGGCATGTGAGTCACTTTGAATAATTGTTTGTACTTTGCTGAAGGATTTAGGATTTGTCTCAGAAAAGGCTGATGAATATACAGTATAAATATTTCATTTCATTTTATTCTGCTATTTTTGTTTTGAATTGGTAACAATTTATCAACATTTAGAAAGCTTGCATTTCTCAATTGTGTTGATCTCTCTTAGCTACTGCAATATGGACTATTATTCAAACACAACTAGTCTAGCTTAGAGTATAGCCTAATCAAGTCGTTTTTATTAGTATCAGATAACAGTCATTTTACAACACTCGACTGTCCTTCTGATTCTTTGTTTTTTTCCTACATATTCTTTTATCAATAGAACTGCTCACCTGGAAGGAAGCCAAACTTACTTTAAAAATTACATCAGTGCACTGAAGTTTTAGTCTTATTTCATATACATACCCTACCAGTCAAAAGTTTGGACGCACCTTCTCATGCAATTTGTCTTTTCTTTTACTTTACAACTTTCTACACTGCAGACAGATACTGAAAACATCAAATATATGAGAAAGATATACAGGTACTACCCAGAAAATTAGAATATCCTGAAAAGGTTGTTGTATTTCTGCAATTCAACTTAAAAGGTGAATTTGACATATTATATAAACGAATAATATGCAAATCAATATATTTCAGGTTTTTATTTCTTTGGATTTTGCTGATCAGGTCAGCTTAAAAAAAAACCTCAAATTTTCTAATAATTTTCTGAGTTTGTGGGTTTGTGGTTTTAATAAGCTGAAAATCTTAATCAGCAAAGTTACAACAAGGAACTGCTTGAGATATGTCAATTTGCGTGTAATGGCTCAATAAAATTTGTTGGTTTCATCTTTTATGTTAAATTGCCAAAATAAAACAACTTTTACTTGATATTCTAATTTTTCGGGTAGCACCTGTATGTAATTATGCAGCAAAGAAAAACACGTTAAATATGCTTTTAATGAAAGGTGGTTATTTTGAAGAATTTCAATATAAAACGTGTTTGAGTTATTTAACACTTTTGTTACATAATTCCATGCGTGTTCATACGTAGTTTTGATGCTTTTAGTGAGAAACTGCAATGTCAATTGTCATGAGAATGAAAGAAAAGACGTTAAGGGTGTGTCCAAACTTTTGACTGGTAGTGTATATATTTTTGAAATCTTGGTCCAAATGTCTCCGACCACATGGATCAAACTCCACCTGCACTTTGAGACGGACGCAAACACGCATGAAACGAAATGGAAGCGACGCAGCAACGGGGTAGAGTAAAATAGTTTATTGTAGCAGTACAGATGAACAGAAGGCACACCTACAGTATCTGGCATTTGTCAGCATCTTTGTCCAGCCTCCATCCGCCAGCTCCTCCTCCATTCATACAGTTATTTGGCAAAATATACCATGACACCCGAGGACTCAAAACGCTTGGAAGCCGTCCAACTTTGAGACACACTTAAAACTTTTCGCGGGGCATGTTGCTCTTTGTACGACACGAAGCAAACGCAGCCAATTGAAAAAATAGATTTAAATATCATTATACACCTCTTCTACACGTTGAAGCGAGTCAGCTATACAAAAAGGCAAGAAAAACACGCCCCCTCTTGGTACCAACGAGTGGTAAGCGGATTGTAAGAAAGTCCATGCTGATTAACTAGCATCGTGGCTGCAGTGTTACAGAAAATAGGAGAAGTACCTTTGTCATAAAACGGTTTAGGAAAAAACGTACAAGCTCATATCGTCATAATATAATAATAATGGCAAAAAACGTTAGCTTTCAATACAAGGGAAAAAAAATAAACGAGACATTTCGATATACACATTGATAGAAGGACTGTTAGGTTTTTGAAAAATACAAGAGTCCCTTTGAAACGGCAAAGTTCACCTAAGAAATTAGCAAAAGGTGCCATGGCTTCCAGACAGTTTTTTGTTTGTTTTCTCTTTTTGGTTGAAGTCAAGACAAGGTCCCAGAGTTCACATATATATATACGGAAGAGGACAAAAAAGGCGACTGGTCATGCTAACAACGCTGACAATCAAAATGCTAGGCTCACTGCGACGACTGCGGGAGGAAAAAGAAGTTGTGAAGTTCTCTTTTTTAGAAAAAAAAAAAAAAAGTCGTACTTCTGGAAAGTTTACACGGGAAGAACAAAAAAAAATAGAAGAATAAATGTAAATGTACAAAACACAAATGGGTTTCGTAAGGATGACGATCTGTCGTGCAGAATCGGGTCATTCTTAAATTCTGGAGTGCGTACCAAAATATTGACGCAAGCCAATTTTTGATTGGGGAAAACACTCGCACAGCTTTCCCCCATGAGCAAGTTTTTTTAAAACCATAAAATTAGAACTTTATCCAAAACGATGGGATTTTTGAATATTGCTAAAAAAAAAGAAAAAATATGACTACTTTCTTGCATCTTCAGTGTTATTTTATGACAAAAAATAAAATCAGCTCTACATTTTGAAATGTTTCGAACCTTTTAATTTGCCTACCGCCGCGTTCATCCATCGCAACAAAATCCAAACGGGAGTGAATGAGGGCTCGGAATTTTGTTTTCGACAATGGACTTCACACACTACGCGTTTTCAGCCCCAGGCTGAATCGCCTTCCTCTTTTGAAGAAAGGGTTTAGGTTTTTTTTTAATTTTTTTCTTAAAAAAAAAGCAGTTTTCTGTGGCGCACATAAAGCAGGTATACGTCTTTAAAAAAAGAAAAAGAAAAAATCTCCAACACTGCTCAGTGATTCAGGCTCTAGTGTGTGTGTGTGTGTAGGTCCAGCTAGTACGGGTAGCTGTCAGGGAAAGCCAGCCCCTGGATGCACTGCTCCACGCCCTCGGCCAGGTACGGACCCTCCTCCTCGTAGCCGGGCAGGGCGAAGCCGTCGTCGTCGCCGGCGGGCAGCATGGCGTCCGGGTCGGCCTTCAGGCTCGGCCTCTGGTTGTCGGGGAACGCCATGGAGAAGAGCGCCTCGGGGTTGCACACAAACTTGTAGACATATCGCTCGCCGGCCACCTGGGGAGGGGGGGGTAGGATGATCAGCGGGAAGAGGGAAATGAGTAATGTGTACACAAGTGAAACCGGTCGGATCAAGTTTGCTCCTTTGCAGGGAACGCGGTCACTAAATATTTGCTAATTAAATTATATTAATTATATTAATAGCAAGTCAGTCATAAAATTGCTGTATTTTATACATTTTTCAGTGTCTTAAGAGACATTTCAATAAAGAGCTAAATACCGTGGGGCTTCAAAGACACTGATTTGGTTGGAACTTTGCTTTTCTTCATTTTCAATTGACAATGAAGCACATGTTTTCTATACATCCCATGATATATTTTTCTCTCCTATGAGGTGGCTCACATTCTAGAACCTATTGTGGGTTTCTTTTTCTATAAAGTTTTTTTTTTTTTTTTAGCTCGCTACCAGATGGGAACTCAACTACTTTGCGTCTTTGATGTTTTCAAAGAGAGAGAGAGAAAAAAAGTGAAACCTGCCTTTACCTTCTGCATGATGCCCTTCTCGTAGTAGTACCTCAGCGAGCGGCTCAGCTTGTCGTAGTTCATGGCCGGTCGGTTCTTTTGGATCCCCCACAGCCGGGCCACCTGACCACAAAGGGGGCACCAAACGTTAATCCACATGACATCTCAAAAGCAAGTTGTTGTTTTTCCTTCTGTTCTGTCCCAAGGTTCAGCCGGCCCACCTCTTCGGGGTCGATGAGTTTGAACTCCATGTTGCGTCCCGTCCACACGATCAGGTGCCGGTTGGCCGGGTTCTCCAGCAGCGTGAGCAAGAACTGCCAGAGCTGCAGCGAGCCGCGGCGCTGGTACGGCAAACCCTCCTGCTTCACTTTCCCTGCTGTGGCACAGACACACGGTGGGACACAGTGAGGGCGGCGCCATCCTCAAACACCCCCAAACTCTCCTTTTAAGAAATGCGTAAAATTTAATCATAAAAACAAAAGAAACTGTGAAATTTGGAAAATAAAATTAAATCAAATTTAAAATAAATTTTGGTTTCACTTGAAGTTATTTTTTTTTCTCCGGGTTGAACACGCAAATTGGGAGATTTAAGTGAAAACTGATTATCTCACTGACATGATGAGTCTAACTTCCTGTGTGCTGGTGACAACAGGAAATGTTGCCAAATGAGGACACAAAAATTTCCCTAAATGTCATCATTTAAAAAAATGTTTAAATAAATAAATATGTTTCCAGGGTGACAATTTCTCTCTTTTTTTTAGCAACCTCTTCTCATTTAAATTTTATCAAAGCAATGCTGCCTATACTGCCCCCTAGCTGAAAGAACTAGCCTAGATGGTACTTTCAAAAAGTAGGAAAACCGTTACTACCACCACTAGTAATAAAACTAATAATAAAACTACTACTACTGATAATGATAATAATAACAACAATAATAATAATAATAATGATAATAATAATAATAATCCCCGTGACCCTGAATAGGAATAAGCGGGTATAGAAGATGAATGAATGAATAATAATAATAATAATAATAATAATGTCTTACTGTCGAGTCTCTCTGGCACAACACACGTGTCGTCGTAGAAGAGATGAGGCTCTCGGTCGTGGTTGACCCCTGTGAGGTCAAACATTGCTTTTAATAGAATGTCACACAAGCTCAAGATTTGGTTCCAGTAAAAAAAAATGAAAAAAAATAAAAAGTGGACAAGTCAGAGCCACAGTGAACTCACCGACGTTGTTTGGATACAAGACTGGAGACTTGCCAAATGGTGACGACTGGCATGTGTGAACATCTGTGTGGAAAACATGGGAGCAAATTGTCACAAAACCAAATTATTCTTTCATGAACCAGTGGAAAAAAAGACGGAACAGGTGACTAACACAAAAACAAACACACACACACACACACACACACACACACACACACACACACACACCTGAGTCAAAGCCGAAGTCTCGTGGCTCCTGTTTGATTGTGACGTGGTTGAAGGCGTTCTGGGGCCGGCTCAGGCCGGGCGGCGGTGGCGCCCTGGGCTCCGGGTACCGCGGGTCCACCAGCTCCTGCTTCAGGTCCCGGGGGCCCGGCAGTACCAGCGGCTCCGAGAGGTGGCGCTGGTAGAGCGGCCGCCGGTCGTGGCTCGGCTGCGGCTGGTAGGACGAGGCCGCTAGCGTCTTGTCTGGCGGGAGGAAGGAGAGGCAGGGCTCCGAGAGCTGCCGCTGAAACCTGGAGAGGAAGAGGAGGAGGAAGAGGAAGGATGAGTGGCAGCTCCAGAGTCGGGAACCTGGAGATGAACCCACTGGCGGCGGCCGAACCTCTGTTCTGTGCTGAAAGGTGCGGGTGGGCGGGGCAGAGCAAACGGCTGGCTGTGATTGGTCGTCTGGAGGCCGTGGTGACCCGGGGCGGCGACCTGGGCTTGTAAGTGCTGCTGTGCAGGCGGCGGCGGCCCAGCGGGGGTGCACCGGCCGGGGGGCGGAGCCTTGAGCCCACTCGGCTTGTTGTCGCAGGCACTGCAGGGAGGGCGGGAGAGGGGCGTGATCACGTGACCTCAAGGAAGGTCGCTGCCGATTGGCCGACGAGTCTGGTTTGTTACCTGTAGCTGTAAAGGCACATGTCAGCCTGAGGCGTCCTGCAGGGGGAGAGCTCCTTCGACGGACTGTGCTCCCGCTTCACCTTGCTGACCGGCGGCCCGTGACATATCACTGCAAACACACACACACTTTTATTGTTATACCGGCATTGATTTACTACGGAAGCGCATTGCATTCACTGGATAAAAAAAAAGATCTGGGCACGTTATCTTGTAGTTACGACAAAAGATGTCGTAATCGTGAGATTGTGATTATTATGATTATGAGATGAATTCCCATCTCATAATCAGAACTTGTAGTTATGAGATAAAATAAAGAAAAAGCAAACGTCTGTAAATCCATTCTAACCAGTGGCCAGCGATGGCGCTATCACAGTTAATCTGCTATTACCACCTTCTCAGAGACAGTGAGCAATACTTGCATTTCTTAAACCTGAGGAGGGTATTAACATTAGTATGTCAACACTGAGATCTTTTCTCGTAATTAATTACCTATTTTTTTTCGTATCCAGTGAATGCAGTGTGTTTCCGTAGTTTACCATTAAAAAAAAAAAAAACCCCACTACAATGAAAAAGGTGCAAGCGGAACATAAAGTCTCGTCTGGTCGGCCTTCGGGCAGCAGCCGCGCTTTCTCACATTCCCCACAAAGAGGGTGTTTTTTTTCTCTCTCTTTTTTTTTGGAGAGTGTTTTCTGGATGTATCGCTATGGCAACAGCAAGGACAGATACCTTGTGCTGAGGACCTCGCAGAAACGCAAGAGATTCTCCTTGATCTGCTCCTTCATCTTCTTTTTGGTTGTTGTTTTTTTTCACCCGACTCTAAGCGAGCAGAACAGTCGGCATCTCGGGAGAGCGCTGCTCATGAATACATGAACAATGACAGTTTGCAAAAAAAAAAAAAAAAAAAAAAAAAGAAAAGGACAATCAACCTTTATTGCTTTGTTCCGGCCCCGAGCGGCCCTGCGCTGTAATTTCAGCCTTCCTGGATTCTAGAAACTGGCTCCCGTGATGACTCTAACGCTTCCACCAGCGTCAGAATTACTGCCGGCGTCGTCGAGAAGGTCGTAAAAACGCACGCGCGCCGTCATCGCCAGTTTATTTTTTATTTTGTATGAAGCGGCGGCAGGTGGAGTTGAACGCGAAGGGGCTTTTTTTTTCCTCCCCGTCATTTCCTGGCGACTATCAGCGGGGCTGGCGCGCTGCCACCAGGTGCACTGTAAACAGCACAGTTATTGATAACGCAAACACTGGATCCACGTCCTCTGCTGGCCTCGGGGGAGGGGGGCTGGGGGGTTAGAGTGGCGCGACGCTCCGCCCGTGTTTCTAAACAGCCGCTCCGACTCCATGAATAAAGCATGCGCGCGTGCGTTTGTCCTGGGAACGCGGCCTCTTGTTTAAATAATAGAGGAGGAGCGGATACTCACAGTTATTGGACTGGAAATCTGGAACAAACTGCTCGTCATCGGGAACCTGAGCTGGAGGGGGCGAGGGGGGGGGGGGAGAGTGGAAGTGTTTCAGCCTCACAACAAAAAACACAATCAGAGTTCCTCAAGGCCAAAAGCGGCAAAGAGGAGGAGAATTGTTGGCGCCAGCGTCCGCGCTTCCCACCTTCTGCGATCCAGATTTCCTGGAGCTGGCTCAGATCTTGGAAGAGCTCTGCAAAAGACAGTTATGCAATGCAAAATTATAAAAGGGGAGGCGGTGGAGGTGGATGATGAGGAGGAGGTGGGGGGGTGACGACAAGTAGCTGCGCCGCCGTTCTATGTGGAAACGAAACGCTGGCCGGAATGATGATCGCTCCGATCGGTGGCTTTCCATGCCGCAAAATGACTCGTGGCGACGAGTATTGTGGAAGCTGTCAATGCCGTTGAGGCTTGCTGAACAAGATGGCAGCAAAAAAAAAAAAAAAAAATCACTAGTCTCCCCCTACATGGGACAGACAGAAGTGACTTTGCTTCAGAGGTTTTCCACCGGCTGGTTCCCAAACGGTGGAACGTGTCCAACAGCTTTATGAAACCTCCCATCTGGTCTTTCAGGTTAGCGCGGCAGTAGCAAATAAAAAAAAAAGGATGACACATCAGACCCCCCACCCACCACACACACACCTCCGAGACATCACTTTGGGCTGGCTAAGCACATATGATCCCAGTCAGTATTGGATTATTCAAAGGCAAGACAAGTGGAGGTCCTCTAAATATTGGAGGTTGGGACATTGTCAAGGCAACTGAACCCTGTCCCCCTTCCACCACAGCTGGCAAATACATTTCACCACGGCTCATTCATCTCTTTGAAATCATGTCTTACACCCCCCCCCAGTGCGGACTGACCTTCCGTGTCCTGAGCCAGCTCGGTGTCCATGAACTTCCTCTTGCGCTCGCTGAGGCATTTCACTCCTTCCTCTACGTGGCATTTCTGGAAATTTTAAAGAAGGTTTTACCAAAACATTGCCGAAAAAAAAAACCACGCAAATGAAACTTGGCCGTGCGGCGTTTGAAACTCACGCTCTCCGGATACACAAACGGGACCTGCTGATCGTAAAATCCATCCATATTTGAGGCAATCTTCACCCTGCGAGCGCGGCGGAGGAGGGAAAAAGAGATGTTGAGGCACATCAGTGAACGTCCTACATCACTTCCATGCAGTTCTGTGTATCTTTAAGCCGTACGACCCCACGCCAGGGTTTACAGTTGCTATAAAAGCCTTGTCCTCAATCAGGCTGTTATGCAAGCTCCTGGATGTTCCAAGTGACATGAATACAAGGCCGCAGGAAGAGCGAGAGTGCCGTTTCCAAGGGCCCCGGCCGAGAGCAGCTGTGCAAGTCCATTAAAACGGGGCAACTTTTCCTCTCGTCAGGCCGCACTGCAGGCGACCTTGAGGCCGCGTTTCATCAGTGGGGCGGAACAAATGTTAGTCGACCACATCTTCGCTCTGACGATGCCAGCGCAGCGACATGCACAGCTGACGTGTGGGCGGACGGCACAGATTTGATAATTAGGAGACGGAGGGAGTGATGAACGATGAGCGAATTAGGAGTATTAGACGATGAAAATTGCATTACGGGTCTCATGAGAAATCTGGCAAAGCGCCAGGCGCAGAAGCCAATCCCAGATGAAAGTGGGAATAAGAGAAATAAGAACAAAGTGAAGAATAAAAAAAAAAAAACATCATTCAAGTTACTCTGGCAGCGAGATAAAAACAAAATTATAAGAACAAAAGTCAAAACAAGCGTCTGAACTTAATCTCAAAACTTGTAAAAGCCAATGTTAGCCAGAGTTGCTAGATTTGTGCCCTGCAGACCATTTATTATCCAGCATTAGTGATTCAGTGTTATTATAAATGCTATATTGTTAATAATTATTGTTTAAAAAAAACCAAACATTTTAATTCTTATTGTTTTCATTGTTGTCATATTTAAACATTGTTCTGTGATAAAACACCATATTTATTATAACAGTAAAACAACAGCAGCTGCAGCAGCACATCATTTTCATCATTTATTTAGATCATTACTGAGAAAGACTCAGCTTTACTTTGTCTTTTCGACTCATCAGGACAAGATGACTTGCTACTTAGGCCAGGCCATTTCTTGGAAAAGTGATGGCACTCAAAAAGTGCCTTTTTAACAGCTAATGGTAAAATTAACAAAACGCCCTTTCACATTTTTTCACTCTGGTGGACTTCCGTTTTTTAAATGTTTTAAACTAGTTAGTGTTTTAAATTGAATAATAACACACATTAAAGAGGGTGGGGTGGGGGGCAGCAGCAACTTCTAATCAATGTCGTTGCAACCACATTGTTGCCCGGATTGAAATAATAATAATAAAAATAAAAAACTGTAGTCCTGCAGATCATTTTAACCACGGCAATAACAACAACATAATAATAGCAATATTGTTTTTGCGAGTCGGCGGGGCGTCGAGGCGTGACGCAGCGGCGACAACACACACACACACACACACAAAAACCCCGCACATCCCGAGAGCTCGTTGTTTTTCTCAATGAAGTTGAAACTTGATCCTGGTGGGGGCGGGGGTTTGTGGAGGGGGGTACAAACCATTGATAAAATAAAATAAAAGGGGGAAAAAAATAAGCCACGCAACGCACGTACATTATCACCGTTCTGCCAAACGACGCACCAAAAGAAAATAACGTCGAAAGACACGTAAACGCACCTCGGGAAAAAGGGAAACTCACGGCTAAAATTCACGGAAATGGACGCGGGCTTGCTTCACTTTGATTTGTTTTAGAAAATGGCGTCCCCCCGCCCCTCCTCCTCCTCCTCCTCCTCCTCCTCATCGTCCTCCTCCTGCTCCCCGCTAGCAGCCAACAACACAAACCACGACGACGGTGCCGCTTATGTAACGGAGCTCGGCGACTAAAAAAAAGAAAAACGAGCGCCCCCGAACGCGTACAAAAGCGAACACAGTGCATAAACTCACCGTGTGGAGTGAAGTTTGGTCGTCGGCGTCAGAAAAGAAACGAGCTCGACGCAGATCTCTGTTCTCTCTCTCTGTTCTCTCTCTCTCGCTCTCTCTCTCTCTCTCTCTTTCCTTTCGCCTTCCCTACATCCCCTGCAGCGTCGTCGACACACTCGGCTGTGGGATTTTACTCAATGAAGGCTTCGTGTCGCTGGGCTGCAACCACGGCACGGCTCCCGAAGTCCTCTCCCGGGCAGCCCATTGGTCACCATGAGCCGTCACTTAGGGCGCCGGCCAATCGGCGCCAAGGCCGCGCTGACGTCCGTCCCCTCCGTGTTTTTTATGAATGGCTGCGTTTCATTCATGCTTCTGAGCTCCTCTTAAAGGGCCAGCGCCGCCATTCCGTCAATGAGGGCGAAAGTAAATAACGTCGGAATCAACCGCCCCAGTCAGAGTCAGATTCGAAACGAGGGGAGCGTATTGATGGAATAGTTTGCCTTCGAACTCATTTGAAGTGGCAGTGTATTTACTTGTGCCTTTAAGAGTGCAATTATTTCACAAGAGAGACTGGTTTTCCTTGTTTTTTTTCATTTGGTCTTGATACGAGGAATTCTTCGGCTGTCTCTCTGGATGTGACAACAGCAGGAAGCAATGGCTGCTCGCGCCCTCAAGTAGCCGTTGAAGGAAAAATAATATTTACACGTGAGGAAAGAAATAAGAATGGTTGCTGCAACGGCGGCGGCGGCGGTGTGATCACAATGTCACATCAAAGTAAGGTCAAAGAACAGCATGGAAAGGTTCTGACTGTCCAGAGTGGAAGCTGATGTCATAGTGTGTGTTGTTTATGGGCTGAGCGGCAATCATGTTAATCCATGTGAATCTACCACTTCCTCTCTGCCTTTGGAGCTTCGCCCTGCCCCTCCTCCCTCTACACCCAGCCCCCCACACACACACTCCTCACAATGTGCCAGTAAACAACAGATAGCAGAAAACAGTCACCACTTTATGCAAATGCATAAAGTGGTGACAGCCTGGTAAAATAGGAACTATAGCTTTGTTTGGGACTTCGATAACGAAGGAAATACCCAAGAGGGACATCCCCAGGCTGCAGTGGTACTTGACATTGTACCCACATGGCACAGTTCCCTCAAGGGCCAAGTAGCTTTTCAGAAAGTAAACGCTGCAGCACTGTTGCCTTCACAAGTCGCACTCCCACTAAACACTGACTCCCCCCTGCACCTCTCTGGTACATGCTCGACAGATTTAGCCGAGGATCACCGCATGACTGCCTCAGAGTTCATTCATCTCCGTGGGTGGTTAAGCCGTCTCCCCACTTTTAAAATCCCTCCTTGATCTCCCCCCAGCCCCCATTTTTTTTGTTTAATTTTTGTGACTGAGATCAGTGATGTGTGTCAGCTATTTTTTGTGTGTACTACAGTAGGGTTTTTTTTCTAGTTGATAGTTTGCACAGTCTCAAGGATCTGCACAGGAAGAGACTGAAGGTCTGCACTGCTGATGCAGTTCGCAGGTTCTGGCAGGTCATAACAACTAACTGAGGCAATCGATGGGACAATTGCATGATTCTGACCCTGACATTCACAACCCGTTGTGCAGATATCATTTCTCAAGGTTTATCATACATTGTGAGTTTGTCTTTACTACACTCAAATAAATCTTTGACCTTAAAATTAACTTGTCATGCAAGATGACCTGCGGTAGTTTTAACCTGATTAAGCTAAAAATTTTGTTGATTCACCTGTGAGTACATAAATCAAACGTTCGATAAGTCTAAAAACGCTTGAAAAACAATACGTGTTGGTTTGTTATTCTCAGGATCAAAGCTCCGTTTTTGTCTTCATACTGCACGAGGCGTTCAGGTGCTGCACACAAAGGCCACAGAGGTTGTTGTTTTTTTTATCGCTCCAAATAAAAACCTGCTCGATCAGCGATTGGTGTGTGCCAGAAGCCGTGCGGTGCGTGCCTACAAGATCCAGTTCAGACATCAGCTGAGCTCAGCAGCTCTGTTACTCATTTGCCAAAACCTCCTGTTTGGCTGGCCGTCACATGTTTATGACTGTGGCCATATCACACTTCGTGATTGGAAGTTATTCCCGTTCATCCTTATCAGAAAGCCATGATACAGTACAATATATATTGCGTTGGCCGTTGGGGAGGTGTCAGTGTGTGTTTGCATGTGTTAAGCCCTCGAAGATTGAAGAGGATGTGATCTTTTTGGATGCAGAATCATTCTTAAAGAAAAGGTCAGTCTTCACAATTTAGTTAAATGTTGAAATTTCCCAAGAATTCCTGTATTTGTTTTATTTTTTTGAGGAGGTGGGGGGGTCCAACATATCTTAATATAGTACTTGCTGTAGTGCAGAACTGCATCCACTAGATGGCCCTTTAATGACACCTTTTCAGCAGCCAGCAAATGTTTCATATAGCAAAGACATTAGTGTAGTATGCAGTTAAAAGTAAAAAAAAAATCATAAAGATTGTGTGTTATTTTTTTTAGATTTGGATTTTATATGATCTATCTATCTATCTATCTATCTATCTATCGAGAGTGCTACAAATTCCTCCGTTATGGAACAGTAGAGATAACGTGCATTGTAAGACATGCTTATTGACCTCTATAATCTCAACAGGTGCCTCAGGTGGTTTAAAGGGGGATCACTGAACATCTGTAGCTACTGGAAATCAGTCTTTTTTTTTTTGTTAAGTAAATATGTTATTTTTCAAATTTCCCTGCGCCAAATTTGTTTACATTAACCTTTAATGCGCTTGAATGACCATGAGACTCAGGTAGGCATTTCTAAAAATAAGTCCTGCACCAAACCATAGACGGCTGTGATGCTCTAAAGTCGTCCGTCCAACACGCTGTATATTATTTCTCTGTGCGTGTCTGTCCATCAGGTGGACGTTGGACTCAGCTGTATTATTTTTTCCTCTGCAGTCCCTGGCAACAGCTGTCGGCTGGGAACAATGGCTGCCGGCATACCACCGCCCCCAATTGGTCAATTCCTCGGTGAGGTTTTGTGGCCAGGAATTAGCTCGGCCCCTTGTAGGGATCAGCCACTGGTCAGCGAAAAACAGCACACCGCAGTGCAGCTCATGGGCGAGCACGGCTGAGTGGCACTTGCAGCCTTGTGAGTGGTTTATTCAGTTATGTTTGTCTTCTTCTACCCAGCAAGTCCTCTAAAATTTGCAGAACTACCTGAACATATTTGGAAATTTCAACGTTTAGTCTTCATGCACTAGCTGCAAAAGTCAGTCCTACAATGTGTCTCGATCCTTCTGTTCACTGCGTGCATAAATGGAAAATTTGTCATGCAATTCGAAAGTAAAAGAGGGAAAGATAGCACAATCCCAGCTGCTCTGCAGTTTTTCTGCACTTTTATTTTGGAGGAGAGTGAATTTCAGGCTGGCGAGTGGGGAAAGGTGTGAGACAGGAAGCGGGTCGGGTTTAAGGTGCACCTCTAATCCACTACGCGTCTGATGGAGCCCACAGACGAGTGGAGGGCGCCCCACTCGGCGTGCCGCTTGTACTCTCCCTTCTCCAGCAGGTACTGGCACCCCCTGTAGTTGGGATGCTCGTAGAAGACCCAGGCACCCTCCTGGACGTGGGCGGAGTAGACGTCCCGGTAGCGCCAGCGGTCCTGCAGGTTAGGCAGGTCCTCACTGAGCTCCATCATCTGGCCGCCAAAGTCTGGCCGCTCGTAGATGCGGATCCTGTGCCTGTTGGAGGGCTTGAATGTTGAATAAATGACAAGTTAAAGGGAAGCCTTGAGCTGGCTCGGTGTAAACACTGGCGGCTGCTACTGATTTGCTGCCAGGGATTAGATCAAGTGACATTTTTATGTCAGAGCTTGTGACAGAGCTGTGTGGCAGCGAGCAAGTGACACATGGCACCAGTAGGATGCTTTGAGCTCAAGCTATTCTGCTCAACTGGCACAAAAAAAATCTGATTGGTCTGCTTCAAGTCGATAGACAGAAGGTGACGGATGGATATGCAATGAATCCAAGGTCCCACGGGCTCCAAAACTACAAATAAAACTCCAAAGACTATGTCAAATGATGCTTATATGCGAGTCAACATTGAGTGAAATATTTTTGTGATGCACACAAGTTACAAAGGTGAAAAAAAACTTGAACCGAAGCCTTTCCTCGACAAACTCACATGTTTGAGGAGGCGACAGGAGCGGATGGTGTCGTTGAAGCCATTCCAGTTCTGGTAGTTGGGGTAGTCGCCCCTCATCAGGACGTACTGGTAGCCCATGTAGTGAGGTCTCTCATAGATGACCCAGGTCCCGCCCTCCACGCGGATGGAGTTGCAGCGGCCGATGTGGGAGTTGAGCTCAGGGCAGTCACTGCTGCATTCATAGCAGTGGCCCTGGAAGTTCTTGTCCTCGTAGAAGTAAATCTGCAGCAACCAAATGTCAACTTCTGTAACGACTTTAACCAATAGAACAAACATTGGTTCAAATATTGTTAAAATGCAGCTGTCCATCTGCTACGCTAGTCGTTTGCAAGCAATGTGCTACAGTTTTGTTTTGAACATTTCGGGATTGGATGATGTTTTGTGACAGTTGTGCACAAAAACAATGAATCTAATCACACACTAAAACCTTCAAGATGGAACACGTGAATAACAGTGTGTTGTTTTTTTTTGAGCGGCATGGTGCCCTCAACTGGCTAGTCAGTTAACTTGCTTTTACTCAAAAGACAGAATGAAAGAAGCAGCCTTGTTTAGCAGATGAAAACAGATTTCACGAGACTCACAAAAAATGTTTACGTGACACAATTTCTCGCACAGGAGGGCAGTCAAATAAAACGAGGCAAAATAAAGTGTGCAACCCTGACAAAATACTAATAAATTCAGATTTTTACTATCTCCGCTTCAAATTAAATGTAATGAGTAACCGTTATACAACTGTGAAATGAACTTGAAGAACGCGTTGAGAAAAGGTTTCACTCACCTTCCCTGTACGCTCCATTATCACCGATGGTGTCTCCTCACCCAATCAAAGTCCCTGATTCACACTGCATTACTGAGGGTTCCTGTTCATATAAAGGCTGATGAAATGCAACGGCAGTGGATTTTTGTTTGTCATGCAAATTGGCTCCCCGTTAACGTTGGTGCACGAGCTGATGCTGCATTTGTATTAAAGTACACAGCCTTTATAATGTGCTGGTTTTTTTTTGTTTTTATTGCTGCCAGTTGGATTGCAGAAATGTTTTTGGCTGCATCCAGGCCGACGCTGGGAAAAGACTCGATCGGTTTTGTTCAATGCAACGGATGGAGGATGAGTGTCACTGCCGGAAAGCATAAAGACAAACATTCTGTCACGTTCTCAATATATCATATTTTGCACATGGTTATGGTTATCAGCTTCATTGGCATTTGTGAGTGCAGTCAGCCGCCTGGCCCACACCAGGCCACTGCACTTGTCAAACAGGATTTTAGTTACGAGGAAGTGTGCTCACTTCATAAAGGAGTTGTGAGCTGCAACAGTTTCTAACATATATGATTTATCATTTTGATCCCCAACTTCATGCTGTCGAGGAGTCCGGTGAGTTAGTTGCTGGGATGCTGAAACATCTGCACCGCAATAAAGAAAGCCCAAGATGCCACAGTGTTGTCTTTGAATATTTTATTAGTGACAAATTCTGAATAAAGACGGTAAAACATGCCCATCAGACGAGTATCACAGTGAGATTTTTAAGCTGTTTTACATCATCATTACAATTATAAAGTCTCAGCTAGCCTTTAGTTGGACCAGTCAAAACACTGCCCCCTACTGGTGCTTTTGAATTTGCTTTTACAGTTAAGAGAGATTTTTTTTTTATTATTCAGTCCTGAAACATTTGGATTTGTTGGCATTTCTTACATATAAAAATATTGTGTCTGTTGAAAACGAAAGCTGTGTTTTTAGCTTAAAAAATATTGTACTGTAGGTTTGATGTTTGCCTGACTGCAGGTCAAGTGGGAATAGAAAATGTATAGATGGACGTTTGTTTGTTTGTGTTGGTGGTATTTATGGTTAAATAGCATAGATAATGTTGCATGAGTTCGGAAAGATCAAGAAGTGGTTTAATTTATGACTGTCCAAAGGTATAATCTCTCAAAAATGATAATACAGCTGCTTACAGAGTTCACAAATGTGATTATTAGCTAATACTATTAATAGTAGTTGTTTGATTGATACAAATATGAGTGATAGCCAGACAACTCTAATGCTGCAGGACAATTAAAATAATGTAGGTTGGCCATCATAATTACAAGAAAAAATTGTTTAATCTATTTTTTATTATGTGGTGTCCTTGAGAGCATTGAAATAAGCCTTCAAAGTGAATGTATCAGAGCATGGTGACATAAACAACCAACAAGCAAAGGTTCACTTCAAGTCACGACTTTATTTTTGACAAAGTATTTTCACACTTGCTGACACTTTGTGGAGGCTGCGGTCTAGTTGGCCGAGACTCGGCGGATGGACCCGACATTGGGCTGCATGGCCCCCCACTCCGAGTAGCGCCGGTACTCGCCCCTCTCCAGCAGGTACTGGCGCCCCCTGTAGTTGGGATGCTCGTAGAAGACCCAGGCGCCCTCGAACACCTTGCAGGAGTGGACGTCGCGGCTGTGCCAGCGCTCGTGGAAGACAGGCATGTTGTCGGCCACCTCCATGGACTGGCCCTCGAAGTGCGGCTTCTCCCAGACTTTCATCCGCCATGAGTTTCCCACCTGGAGGCGGAGAAGCAAAGGATGTTGCAAGGTGGAAATCTTCTTGCAAGGTGCCCCTGGTGAGTCCTTTTGCAACCCTTTCTAACTGCTTGCCTCTTCACTTGCACACTATGCAGCAAATGCCGTACCAGCACGTGCACACTCACACACACCAGGCATTGCAACTAGACCTCACCAGGAGGATTGCCAAAACCAACGGAAAGAAAAAAAAAAATGCTGTCCAAAAGTGAAAAAGTGACTTGTAGGACACAAAAAAGTGAAGGAAGAAGTAAAACTGCCAATGCTAAAGTGTTTTTTCAGTATACTAATCATGCTTTAAGATAAATACAAAATTCTAAATGACTGTGTAATAACAATTGTACTGTACATTTGGACTCACTAATGAAGAAGTTGCAAAAACTTGAGGGAGGGGACAATCAAGTGCCACTTGATTGTATTTTCGGCATCTTAGCATTAAACAAGCTTAAATTAGGTGGAAGCCAAAGCACACATGCTACAAAGTTAATGCATGCTTTTACTCACGTTACGGATGATGCGGCAGGAGCGGACGTTGTCGTTGTTCCCCAGCCAGCACTGGTACTCGGGATACTCTCCAGGGCTCAGCACGTACTGATAGCCCATGTAGTTAGGCCTCTCATAGATGACCCAGAATCCACCCTCCACTCGGATGGAGTTGCAGTGGTTGAGGTACCGGTGCAGGTCACTGAAGTCATTGTCGCACTCGTAGTAGCGACCCAGGAAGTTCTTGTCCTCGTAGAAGATGATCTGGACAGACAGCAGAAAGCGTAGTGAAACAGCAGTGTGAGGGGCAGCGTTGCAGAAACATGAGCGCGACGTGAGCGGAACCCACCTTCTCCATAGTTAATCAAAAGTCTAATTGATAAAAAACATTGATGGCGCCACTTGCAATATTCTCTTTATACAGATCGGGGACAATAACACCAAGCACATGGTTCGCTTTGTGCCACCTGGATCATTCTATCAGCAGTTCCGATATTTATCCAGGCTTATCACATTGTGCCAAAGCAGTCGATCCCATTTCCCTAAACAATGCGAATGCAAAGCGCAAAGCAGAGCCAAAGCCCCCCACAACCCCCCAACCCCCTAGCCCCCCTCCCGGGTTGCGGCACAGTGTGCTGACGAGAACAGGTCCACTGCAGGACATCTGGTTTGGGACCAAACACTTTTGAGCTGAGTCAGTGGCGCAGCAGGAAGCCACTAGGTGCCTCACCTTCAAAATAAAAATACCGCGCACAACAGCGCACGCGTACGTGTACGGCAGAGATCACGGTGGAAGACGAGGAAACGTCTCCTTCCTGTGTTACTGTGCCAAAAAAAAAAGAAAAAACTGGTCGCCTGCGCCGAGGGGTGGGATGGGGGCCGCCTGCCAGGTTAGCCAAGCCGGCTAATGTTGCAGCTTGTCCACAGAGGGCGCCACACTGTTGTTGATACAGCTTACAGTATCATCTAGCAAAAGGTAGCCATGTTTTTTCAGGGATCGTCGTGTTGATTTTCCAGGCAATGAATCATATTTGATGTATAAATACCTGTCACGGTCAAATAGTGACCCATGGATATACAATATTTTTTTTAAGAATGAAAAACTTGTTCAAGAGAAAATTATTTGTTAAAGTATATATACATATGTGCATATGTACATATATACATATGTGTATGTATATATATATATATATATACTGTATATATTTATATATTATTTATATATTATTGCATTTAACTCAGAATACAGAATAGTCAGAAAAGTCACATAAAACAAGGCGTTATAAATCCACTGAAGGCTGTGTGTGCACTTCTTTTTTTTTCTTTTTTTTTTTAAATAAAAAAAAGAAAAAAATTCCCAGGAATTTGCAGTGGGTTTTAGGTTACAAGCTTTTCTCAGCGTACAGCAGAGCAACCCAAGTGGGCTTTAGCAGGCGGACAATGTTTAATTTTTAAAGGGGAAAGGGGAAAACGGCGCTGGCTAATCTGATGAACTGCCAGCAGGCCTGCTGGTCAAACTGTGCCTGCTTAACGAAATGTTAAAAAGCAAGACTTTTGTTTCCTGAAACAATTGCTTACAGTTATAAAAAAAAAAAAAAAAAAAAAAATCAGGCTGGGGCTGGACACTAGGGTGATGTGGGAGGTGGATGGTGATAAAAGAAAGAGGGTGGGACCACGGGACAGACGGACAACAAACAAAGAACCAATATTTCATTGAAATACCATTAGAAATGCATCTAGCAACACAAGAAAAAAAAAAATTAAGGCTCTCAGACTTGGAAGGAAAAAAAGGAAAAATCCCAAAAGAATATCAGCACACACTGTTCTCTTTCCATTGCATTTTATTTTGAAAAGACAGCTGACAGACGCTTCCAAGACCAATGTGTCAAAACAAGCCTCAGTACAGACACATAGCTAGCTAGATAGATAGATAGATAGATAGATAGATAGATAGATAGATAGATAGATGAATACTTTATTAATCTCCAAGAGAAATTTGCATTTACAGCAGTTCGACAAGATACAGAATAGTACAGAGGCATGCAAGGTTTTGAACCAACACTTGGAAACTTCCCAGACCAGGAAAAGCAACAAAGTTGTCAATACGTGTGTGCTTATTTCTAAGTGCCCTTGAAAATGAAAGCTGATGTTTTGTTTATGGCTCGAAACAGGTGCTATATTTTTTGCGTTTTAAAAAATGAGTGATATAGTGGAAGTAGTGCTATTTACTCATTAAGCGAATGAATCTTCTGACATCATCAGTGATTCATTCTTTTCACCTCTCTCATTGATTTTACACAAACTGGAGTGTTGTTGGGGGCAGGGCATGGGCGATATATGGGCGATGCTTGGTCTTTTTATTTTTTCTTAAATTGATGAATATAAATACTGCGATGAACTGGCGACTTGTCCAGGGTGTCACCCTGCCTTCGCCCTAAGACAGCTGGGATAGGCTCCAGCAGACCCCCGTGACCCTGAATTGGAATAAGCGGGCATAGAAGATGAATGAATGAATGAATGAATGAATGAATGAATATAAATATAATATAATATAAAAACTTAAAAATATATTCATTTTTGTTTATAAAGGTTCAGTTGGATCAGTTGGTGTTTTCTTTGATTGTGTAAGACGCTTTAAGACGGCCATGGCTAGGATTTAGTGCTTTATAAATAAAAGTTGGTTGATTGACTGTTTGATTAAAGGAGCAATT
The DNA here is from genome assembly GCA_009823395.1 of Thamnaconus septentrionalis. NCBI lineage: Eukaryota > Metazoa > Chordata > Actinopteri > Tetraodontiformes > Monacanthidae > Thamnaconus > Thamnaconus septentrionalis. The sequence goes on from CM020501.1 coordinate 28,094,709, forward strand.
ACCTTTTTAAGAACGGCATGCAGGGGGACTGGGGAGAGGGCAGAAGTCAAAGTTATATTATATATAAAAAATATTTCAAATCGATGGCTCTTCATCTAAATCAAACTGTTTTAGAGAATATATTATCTAACGGTGAAAACACTTGAAGTTGTCCACAGCACGAGACAACACAGCAGTCGGGTTTGCTTCTTATTTATTGATAATCATGTCAGCGAAGGCACTCAGAGCGGACGTCAAGCTAAAACTCCGTGATCCGGCGGAAGGAGCCCACGCCGGGCGAGGCCGCACCCCAGTCGCTGTGCTGCCGGTACTCGCCCCGCTCCAGGAGGTACTGCTGCCCCCTGTAGTTGGCCAGGTTGTAGAACACCCAGGCGCCGTCGGTCACCACGCAGGAGTAGGCCTCGCGGAACTTGAAGGTGTCATACACTGAGGGGCAGTCGTCAGAGCACTCCACCATCTGACCCCCAAAGTCCGGTCTCTCGTATAGCCTCACCTTCCAGGCACTACCGTAGACCTGTGGACAGATGGCGCAAAGTGATTAGCTTTTGCGCTGCCTAGCACTGCTACATATGTCATTAAAGCTATAACCAAGCCAGTGTTTGTAGCGATCAATGTGAGTTTGTATTTTCTAACAAAGGTTAAAGTTTGTTGTTTGCTTTAAATCCTTTCATGGTTCAAGCTAGCCAGCTAGCCACTTCCTGAACATTAACCAATTTCACAACCACAAACTTATCAATGTTTACCACCTTCAGGAGTCAGAGACAATATCTATGTTCAGTTTTCTAAGCTTATATTGCCTCGTTAACTTGTTAGCCAAAGCTAGGGATCACAACTTGACCGAGCAAGTTAATTGCTAACTTGCTTCCCTTTGGAGAAGGTTATCCAATTTGCTGTGAATTCCAATTAACACCAGAAGTTAAAAGATGCTCAACGGTTGGGTATGACTAAAACAGCACCTCACAGCTCGTATTTCTATTTGCCTTTTCGTTTTTTCTCTTTTTTTTAAAGGGAATGTGAACCGGCCCCTCACGTTCTTGATGGCGCGGCAGGACTGGACGCTATCATTGAAGGCCATCCACTGCTGGCTGTCGCCATACTCCCCAGGGCTGAGGATGTACTGGTAGCCTTTGTAGTTGGGTCTCTCATAGATCACCCACACGCCACTCTCCACCCGGATGGAGTTGCAGCTGTTGAAGTATGTGTGCAGGTCGGCACAGTCGGTGCTGCAGTTGTAGCAGCGGCCCTGGAACTTCTTGTCTTCGTAGAATGTGATCTGTGTGCAGAGGAGAGAGTAAACAAACAAACAACCTTCAAGTGCAAAATGGGTTTTACTTTTAGTAAAACATCCGGTTTCCCTGGTAGGTTTTTCACTCACCTTCCCCATTTTGATGCTCTCTGTGCACTCTGCAGCCCCATCATAGCATATATATCGATAAACAAAATGTGCAGAGTGGGGCAAGTCTTTGATGCCCAAATGAGGTGAGATTTACATATCAGCAAAAGGGCCCAGTGCAGTTTGATTTGCTTTTGTTCCGGTCCGATGATGGCTCCGTATCAAACGCCTGCTGCTGGAACAGTGAATGCCGAGTCAGTGTCAGGCAGCTGGTGGAAAATCAGCTTTTAGTGTGGCTGCCAAAGGTTCGTTGGTCTCTCCAAATCCGTCCTCTCTCCATGTTTACGTTGGAATGACCGTATATATACGTATATACGAGTGCGTGCCGTGTGTGTTTGTGTATCACAATGCCGATTTGTTCTCTTTTTTTGATTTGCGTCTCCCTCTCACGTTTTTCAGCAAGGCCTGGTCGCGACAAGTTTATCTCTATAATGTGCACATTGATGCCAATCTGCAGTCAGTCCTTAAAAGACCTTTGAAGGCAGGCCATGTAGTGACAGCAAATCCCGATGGATTTACCAAAAGGTTATTCATCCAATCATAGACTCATTCAATGCAAAGAGAGAAAAAAGTTTGCTGGTGCAGAGATTGTCGAGTGCAGTTACTACTAAAAATTTGACCGCACAGAGTAAATCTGTGGAACTAAAAACAAAGCAAAGAAAAATTCCAGGGAATTCGTACCCTGACGTCTTGCTTTACTCCTGAATAAAAAGAATAACTCGAGTTACGTTTTGAGGGACGATACCAGATGCCAGCAGTTCATTAGTTGTGAATTTTCCTCATTTTCACGTTCTAAATGTAGGAGCATCCATACATCATTCTGGGGAATAAAGCATTCTTTACGTATGACTATACAAGGTAAATGTCAAGTTGTTGAGATGTTAGCTGCTGTTTTTGTGTATTGTCAGCTTTAACTCCGTACATGTTTAATGTGTGTGTTTTTTTTTAACTAGCGTCCTGAGTGTATTGCACTAATTTTAGCTATTTTTGCACAAATATATCTGAAATAGCTGCAGTGCGACAACTTGGAACTTGGAATGCAGAATAGCGTGGGATTAATGGTTTAATGGTTTGCCTTTACTTAGCTTGCTTGCTTTTACAGTGCATTTTCACATTTGTGACAAATAATGCTACCTGGCAAAAAGACTGGGAATTTTTCCAAGTATTTTCTCTTGTTGGAAAATCTGCTTTTTTTATATCTTTTTTTTATTTTATTTTTTTACATCTGTTAGCGTTTTTTCCACCGACATTTCAATTGCTTGTAAAGTCCCTGTTTTTTTTTTGCAAAAATGGGGTTAAAGTCTTTCATTCAATCAATCAAGTTTTATTCATAAATCGATAAATCATATCCAATGTCGTCTCGGAACACTTTGCTCAATCAAGAGAAAAACCAACAGATCCCTCCAGAGCAAGCAAGACACGCAACAACGTAGTCAAAGTCTACGTGAAAATAAAGGTCTCGGAAACAGAGGCTCACTTTATTCATTCATTTGTTTATTGATTTTTTGTCCATTTTCAGTGGGGGTTTTACATGCCAAAGATTTAACAGGAGTCCATGATGCGCTTGATGGAGCTGATCCTGGACAGGTTGCTGGTTCCCATATCGCGCAGGTTCCTGTACTCGCCGGGCCTCACGTACAGCATGCGGCCGCGGAAGTTGGGCTGCTCGAACATCAGCCAGTGGCCCTCCAGCACGTTGCAGGACTGGCAGTCGGACATGCGCAGGCGGTCCATCATGTTGTCGCAGTCGTCCATCAGCTCGTGCATCTGGCCGGAGAAGTTCTCCCTCTCGTAGATCCTCATGCGGAAGGGTCCCCTGTGCTGTTGGCGGGAGGGAAGACATTGGAAGGATGACAGTGGTCTCTTGCAAATGAAAGGATATATACATGTAAATGCTCACGTGACGATTAGCTCGTAGCTCTTGACTTACAAGAGCTGGCCTTCGGCCTCTGACATCACTGACAGGTGCTTTATTACTTAGTCTTGATTTAGTCTGATTAATTAATCAGTTAATCTTGGGAAACAGCTGGGCGCCATGAGGAAAACTCAGCCGTTTCTAAGTCCTCTAAGAAGAAGTTATTCTGTTGTATGTTTTAACGAGTTCTTCTCGCTGTCAGCGGTTGCGGGAAAAGATCTACTGATACAAGTCGGCTTTTTTGCGCTTGCTACGTTTGTAGCTGCCGTGATGAACGATGAAACGCTGGCGGTCCTGGGTCGCTAAGTCGCTAACTCTAGCCATCCACTTACCATAGGGATCATGCGGCTGGAGCGGATGCAGTCGCTCATGCTCATGCCCATCAGGCGCTGGTTGTCGGGGTACTCGCCCCTCCTCACCAGCATCTGGTGGCCCTGGAAGTTGGGCTTCTCATAGACCATGAAGAGGCCGCTCTCCACACGGCAGGAGTTGCACCTGCTCAGGTAGGAGGTGAGCTCAGGGCAGTCGTTGCTGGTCTCATAGGAACGGCCCTGGAAGTTCCTGTCCTCGTAGAAGATGATCTGGACAAAAGAATACACATATTTATATATCTACATCAAAGAGGAAATACTTAATTTAGTTTAAAATTAAAAGTTAAATTTTAAAATTTTTATTTATTTTTTTCTTTTCAGATGAGGAGACTGCTTCACTTACTCTGCCCATGGTCATGATATTAGAGAGCTAATCGCAGATGTACAGCTTTAACGTGGACCCCTATCCCTTTTTATACATTACAGAGCCTTAGCATTTCCACACGGTTTGTGCTAAAATCCCTTGACTCATCACTCTATATTGTGGCCCAGCGCAGCACTATAGGATGACAGTCCTTACAGTACGTCCGAATATGCAGCAGCCATTGTAAGCTGAATAGGGGGACATATGCCTTTTTGCTTTATCCAGACATCTGCTGTGTCCTTCTAGCCTCATACATGCACATTAATGCAACACGAAAATATCACTCAATGTTAATTTAAATGCAGGCGGGCAAGGGGGAAGATGAAAATGCTGAATGTATATGGATATTATAAAAAGACAAAAATACAAAACAAACACAAGCAAAACACACGAGAGCTGTGAAATTAGTTGGCCTTGTAGTGTTTAATAGTGGGGAGTTTGAGTGGACGGGGGACAAAAAGGTCATTGGGAGAAACAGTATATGTAATTCTAGAAGTCCTTTTCTTCCATAGTGGCCTCACGTGGCCTCCGAAAAAGTGCATTCAACGTACAACAGCTATTGCTGTATTGCAGTAAAAAGCGAAAGTGTGCCCGTGTGGAGGCTCGTGATGACTCATCAGGTTGCATTCAGCTGTGCCCGAGGCTCATCCTATATAAAGGTAGGACAGGGTGCTCATTACCTGTAGACACCAACTACTGCTGAGAACCAAAAAAAAACACCACCATGGGCAGGGTACTACTACTACCACCACTACTCTTTAATTCACAGACTGTTTTACAAACATTACAACTTCATAATCTAACAACCCTCTGTTCTCCTCCCTCCAGATCACCTTCTTCGAGGAGAGGAACTTCCAGGGCCGCTCCTATGAGTGCAGCACCGACTGTTCCGACATCCAGATGCACCTGAGCCGCTGCAACTCCTGCAGGGTTGACAACGGCTGCTTCGTGGTGTACGACCGCCCCAACTTCATGGGCAACCAGGGCTTCCTGAGGAGGGGCGAGTACCCCGACCTGCAGCGCATGGGCAGCATGATGGGCATGGTGACGATGGAGAACATCCGCTCCTGCCGCATGATCCCCATGGTAAGACCACCCTCCCCTCTCACTTGCTCTTCGGAGGTTTTGTTTTTCTCACGTTTCCAACCAACCCTGGGACCAAGCGTGACTTCTGCTTTTCCCGCACTAGCAGCACAGGGGTCAGTTCCGCATGAGGATCTACGAGAGGGAGAACTTCTCCGGCCAGATGCACGAGCTGATGGACGACTGCGAGTCCCTCCAGGACCGCTTCTACATGTCCGACTGCCAGTCCTGCAACGTGCTGGAGGGCCACTGGCTGATGTTCGAGCAGCCCAACTTCCGCGGCCGCATGCTGTACGTGAGGCCCGGCGAGTACAGGAACCTGCGCGATATGGGCGTGAGCAACCTGTCCAGGATCAGCTCCATCAAGCGCGTCATGGATCTGTGCTAAGGGTTGTTTTCCAAATAAAGGGGGAAAAAAGAATGGGGTACTCTGTGTTTTGAATAAAAACATATTTTGAAGTAATCTTTCTGTGTTTTGGGGGCATATTTCTTTTTCACTCTGGGTAAAAGGTACAAAAAAAACATTTGACAAATTAGACCTGCCAAAAGGTTTGGAAAACAGTGAGCACCACAAGAATATTTTCATCACAATCCAAGTATTTAAAAAACAAAACACACAAAAAAAGAATTGCAATACACATTGCAATACCGATCACATTGCGGTGTATATTCCATTTTTTTCCTTCCATCTAGCAAGGAATATTAGGCGCCATCGAGTGGACCGGGGTCTGTCGACTTTTAATCCTCAAGCAAAAAAAATTAGCAAAACTTCACATCCCTTAACTTGGCAATTATGTACTTGAGCAACAACTCAATGAGGTAAATGCGACATAATGTTCTGTGCCATGAAACACAGGTCAAGAGCAACGGCGTCATCGCTGACTGTTTCATTAAAGCCAACATGGCGCGCATGTTGGCTTAAAAAAGCAACCTTGAATTGAATCAATTGCTTCTGAAGAGCCAGAGGCTCATTGTGCACACGTAGTGCACAATGATTGCGTACAAAAAGTCGTCCACGCACAGGAAGTGCGACGCGAGGAATCGATGAGACATCATGTTTGTTTGTTTTTTATGCAGCAATCAGTGAAGGGAACGGCCCCCCCTCTGCGTCATCTGTGCTGATGTGCAAGGCCGACTTCTGCGCTGGGACTTCTTGACAAAAGGCGGGAGTCCTTCACGCTCGTTCCCGGCTTCCTACGCAGCGCCCACGCGAGTTGGAGTTGCCTTTAAAAGTTTTTCACATGCGTTTTGTTGTTTCACTCGAGGAGTCATCGTGTTTCGGGGTATTGAAAAAGAAAGCAACGAAATCGGGTTGACCAACGTCGAATGTGAAAAACCGTAGACGGCTTGCGTGATCCTGTGTGACCCCCACTGCACACCCACCCCTCACCCCCACCCACCCACGAGCCTCGATTTCGAGCGCCAGACGAGAGCTGACGCGGTGATTCTGTACAGACCAGGACGGGAGAGGATTCTTTCCACAATGGGACAGTTCATAATAGAAAAAAAAAAGGGGGGAAAAAGCTGATGATGATGTTGGGTAGACGGCACAGAAAGAACCAGAGTCTGGCCCCAGCACGTTGCTCTTTATTTTATCTTATTTTTTTTCATTTTTATTTTACATGGCGCAGCCCCACCAGAAAAGTGCATTAACTTTCCACTAGAGGCGAAAGTGCTGCGGCTGTTTGGCAACCGGCTCAGACCGGTTCCCAAACCACCTGCGAGCCAAGAGTGATTCACACTGCCCATATACTTTAAGGTCTATTTGAACTGATTCACCTGCAAACAATGAGGAAAGGACTGGATGTGCTTGAGGAATGAGTCATTCAGGAATTGCTACTAGGTTACCCAGGCTAACAGGGGGGGTTGGAGGGGTGTGTGTGTGTGTGTGTGTGGGGGGGGGGGTTTAACAAGTTCCATGCTTTAACTGTCAATAAAAAAGGACGTTGAACGGGATGGATTCATTAAAATGAGAATCAAAATAACAGGCCGGAAACCCCTGCTGGCCTGAATTCTCTGTATTTACCAACGCAATATAAACCCTTTACAGACAGATTTAAATGTGACATCATACATACATACATACATACAGTCACAATTGACTGCTCCCAATGCGAAACTCAAAGTGTCGAACAGCAGACGTGCACCAAACTGCAAACGATACAAATTATCATCTACATTCTGAATAAGGTGGTTACTATGACACACAAGAGGGAGGGGGCAATTGAGAAACATGATAAACACATTAAATCTGGAGGTAGATGTGATCTAGCCACAGCCGTTCCCGTTGTTTGGCGGAAAAATTCTATAAAGTCGGGACACATGCAGGCCCGAACTGGAACCGCGGCAACAGGGACTGCTATGTGGAACCCAAAACCAACAACCAAGGTTCCGTTGTGTCCAAAAGACATTTAGAAAGTTGCACTCAAACTGGTTCATGTCTCAACTAACAAATGCAAAAATAATCAAAGAGACAAATGCCTTGCGTGTGTCTTTGCAGTGACATCTCATACGTAGAGTGACGTTTTCATTCACCAAAGCGACCAGATCCAAAGTCAGTTTGTTGCCCAGGACTACCGTATCTCTAAAAACGTGTGGATGAGGAGGGTGCAACGAAACATGCACAACCGTGTTCTGCCACAGGATTGGCTGCACTCATACTTTTTTTCTGTGCGTGTGTGTGTGTGTGAAAATGCATGGTGTGGCCTCTTCACAAAAAAAAGAAAGAAAAAGAGCTGACCAGACGGCTTTTTGTCCCCGGGGTTACAATGACACGGGTCAACTGTGGGTTATAAAGACAGCCCGGGGGTCCGTGCATGCTGCTAGTTGTGACCAAGGTTAGCCAATACAATGGGCAAGGTAAGGCTGCGGAGCGTCCAATCTTTCCCCCCACACACACACACACCCACAAGTGTCAGTTAACAAACACACTCGTTCCTTTTTTTCCGACTGAAAGGTAATGTGACTCGCCTGTGACCTTTTTGCAGATCATCTTCTACGAGGACAGGAACTTCCAGGGCCGCTCCTATGAGTGCAGCAGCGAGTGCTCCGACCTGCACTCGCACTTCAGCCGCTGCAACTCCATCCGCGTGGACAGCGGCGACTGGATGGTCTACGAGAGGCCCAACTACTCCGGCTACCAGTACTTCCTGAAGAAGGGCGACTACCCCGACTACCAGCGCTGGATGGGATTCAACGATTGCGTGCGTTCATGCCGCATGATCCCCACCGTAAGGCCCCCCACCGTCAAATAGATTTGAGCCCCCACCTCTTTTTCCTGGCTAAGATATATTTAATCTCCCGCAGAACCAAGGCTCCCACAGGATGATGATCTACGAGAGACCCGAGTTCAGGGGCCAGATGCTGGAGCTGACCGACGACTGCCCCTCCCTGCTGGAGCGCTTCCGCACCACCGACATCGCCTCCTGCAAGGTGCTGGAGGGCCACTGGATCTTCTACGAGCACCCCCACTACCGGGGGCGCCAGTACCTGATCCGCCCTGGCGAGTACAGGAGGTTCAACGAGTGGGGGAGCATGAGCCAGAGGGTGGGCTCCATCAAGCGCATCACTTTGTGAGGCGAAACTCAGGTCAACGGCGTGTCGACGCTCAATAAATCCATCCAATAACCTCTGCTTCTGTCCACTGACTGTCTTTTTTGAAGCACATGGGGTTCTTTTGTGGGGATCGGAGGACTTAGGGGAAAGTTTACCCAGCTACAAGCTAGCAAGCTAGTTACTGGGTAGCTGGCGTGAGCTAGCTAGTAGGTTTGTTACCAAGCTGAAATGAAAAGTTCCACACTTTGGAATCATATAGACTCCAACACCAACCCCACCAAAAAAAAAGAGACACAACACACAAGCACGCGCGCCCACGGTAGAAGCCCAGCAAGTTTATTGAGAACAGAGAAAAAGGAGGAAGATCTGGAAAAGACTCAGTTAAAGTCAGTGATTCGCCGCAGCGAGCCGATCCTCGGGCTGGCGCCGCCCCAGTCGCTGTAGCGGCGGTACTCGCCGGGTCTTAGGTAGTAGGTTCGCCCCCTGTAGTTGGGCTGGTCGTACAGCAGCCAGTGGCCGTCCACCACGTTGCATGAGTTAATGTCAGACATGCGTAGGCGGTCCTGGACGTTGGGGCAGTCGTCGCTCACTTCCTGCATCTGGCCGGACATGTCAGGACGCTCGTACAGTCGTATCTTGTAGGAGCCGCGGTGCTGCAAGGAGAGGGGCGTGAGCTGGGTTAGCGTGCGCCGTTCAAATCTCCAAGAACCATCAGCTTCGATTCTTTCGAGATTGCTGAATTTGAGATTTAATCATTGGCTGACGCTATGGAAAATGCTGTGGATTTGAGATTTTTAAGGCGGTACTCTTCATAAAGAAGGGAACAGAAATTCTTCAGTAAGTCCTAAGATAAATTATATTTGTTTTAAAGTATTTAATAAGCCACTATTGAGCAATCTATTGTCTTTGCCAGGACAAATTAGGTTTTTCTGAATCTGAATCAAGTCGTCTCAACTTTGGGTCTTAGACAGATTTCCAATCTATCAGAAGCTGTTCCTACTAAAAACTGCCGGCATTTCCTTTGACGGCGCACTAAGACTCAAGGCTTTCCGACTCTTTCCGCAAGGAAACACACCACAAGTGCTTGCGCGGCCTCGGGCTTACCATGGGGATCATGCGACAGGAGCGGATGCAGTCGTTGATGCCGATCATGCGCTGGTTGTCGGAGTACTCGCCCCTGCGCAGGAAGTACTGGTGACCCAGGTAGTGGGAGCGCTCGTACACCACAAAACAGCCGCTCTCCACCCGGATGGAGTTGCAACGGTTGAAGTAGGGGTGGAGGTCGGCGCAGTCGCTCATGCACTCATGGTGCCGGCCCTGGAAGTTTCTGTCCTCGTAGAATATGATCTGCAAATTGTCGGCCAGAGTGTCAAACTTTCAACCAGCAAGTCACCGCAATGCAAAAGTATATCTATTTTTTAAGAAGTGTTTTATTCCCGTTTTGTATCAAAAACACACTCACCTTTCCCATTGTTAGAATTGTAGGGGGCAGACTGATGGTCAATAGATGCTCTCTGGGCCGCTCTCCTTTTATATAAAGTAGCCGTGTGATGGCACAGCATAAAGTATTGTCATCCAAATAGGTTATATAAATACAAATCTGTTTATCTATAGTGGCAGCGCCAGTGCAATGTGTTATTGTTGTCCACTTCTCACATGTTCATCGCTATTGACCGAAAAACACCACAGGGTGCTAGAGAATCAGCGGCCACAGTATCAGCAAAACAACAACCAGTGTTTGTGTATGTGTGTTCACTCAGCGGGGAGGGGGGGCCACAACAACTGTGCAACGACACAAACATTAACATATACATTAGTGTGACAGAGAAAAGGTGCCAAATGTCATTCACAGCTAGATTTTCAAAAGAGAAAATAACAATAAATAAATAATAATAATCTACCTTGTTGCATTCATGTGAGGTTTATATATATATACATATGCATATATATATGTATATACAAATAGATGATATATATACATAAATATATAGATATATATTCCCATATATACATACATATACATATACACACACATATATACATACATATATATGTATGTATGTATATATGTATTCATGTATGTATGTATGTATATATATATACACAGATATCAATGTTTAGAAGGTGACGGAAAACACAGCAGGTTGGGCTGCTTGCTAATTGCTTAAATGTTTTAAGTTAACAGCACTCATGTGTTGCTTTCTTTGGGCGAGAGCATTTAAGTCTGTGGCTGCAGCCAATCATCTGCTTCCACTTTCACAACTGCTTTAAGTAACTGCTAAAAGTACTACGGGAAAAAAAAAAAGATGGCTTATGTACGTGTATGCGCAAAAGCCTAAGAAAAAAAGACAATATGGGACGTTTAATAACCTGCAACAAACCCAAAAATTACAACATGATACCCGAGGTCCATGACAAAGTAGAAACCAGGAGTGAAGGTAATGATTCTTGTCGTCAGTATTAATCAATAATAACTGACGTCTTTCTCTTTCAACCACTCTGTGACTTACAAGTATTTTGGGATCATCCCAGTTGTTTTGGGGGGTCTTTATTTTGATGTTCTCAGATACAAGTGTGGTAAATTTCCCTTTTTTTGTCTGTGTTCAGTCTGTGTTTTATCTTTAGACAGTGAGCTCAATAGATTGAGGAAGATTCACAGATCCCCCGACTGCAACTGAGGGGGTTCATCAAACGTTCATCCACCTCTGTTCGTCCACCTCGCAACATGTATGGTGTCTGTTTTTGCTGCTTTTGTGACTTTGTTTCTTTGTTTTCAACACAAAAAGTGTTTCTCCTTAGAAAGTAAGGATAAACACAAAATATCACGAAAGACATTTCGATTTTCACTGATATCTTGGTTGCTGACCCCCTCCCCTGGCCCCCGTTTTGCGCTGTGCTGACTGTAAACTGTGGCCAGACAGCTGACGCAGAGATATAGGCCCATTTCATACACCGCTATCACAACATTTCACCTTTTGTCATTGTGACGTGTGGCCGTTGAGCACACTTTGCCCCCCTGCCAAGTCTTGATCCCGTTCAGTCAAAGCCCTCATTCATCAACCCCCCGCCACCACACAGTTTAACCCTTGCTCGCACGGCGCTGCAGGACTCGCGATGGGCAGCCAGGTGGACAGTAATGGCACCTTTGCTATCGTCAAACTCCAGGGCATCATTTCAAAGAGGTGCAATTGGTGTTTTCCCTTTGGTCGGCATGCAAACAGAATCAAAAAGCCTGTTGCATCAACTTGACTATGACCTTTTTGCTCCTTTAAAATGAAAAGTGTGGCCCACACATTTGCTTATTTGAGCCTAAATCGTATATAATCTTGCAGGGCTTGCAGTGTTTTTAACGTCTCTTAAGTTGTGTTTTTAGGTATTTATTCGATGAAAAAAAATCACCACAGTAGTAGGATGCACTTATCTAGAGAAAATGTTTATTTGCATGAGATGACAATGTTGAGTGGAAAAATACACAGTTTGAACTACTATAAATCTCACATCTCTTTGGCTTGAACATGTGAGCTATTAACCAAAAATGAACAAGGACTTCTACAACGATGAACACAGTACAACAAAAATAAAATGTGTTCTGCGCTTTTACATGCACATAATCAGGACATTGAGTATACGGTTAAAAAATAAAGCTAGGTAGAAAAGACATCTCTTGTGCAAAAGCGCTTGCAAACGTGCAGTTTAAACTAACTGCCATTGTTGGAACAGTGCAAAAACAACTTCACTGAAGAATAGAAAAAAAACCCAAGGTGACTTCGCACTGCGGGCAGTCGTTTTGTTGAATAATTTTATTGGAGGGGATACAAATGTGAAATCTATGCTTGTGTGTCAAGACTTCAAAACTTTCAAAACTGCGAAGCCACGCGTCTTTATCGCCCTCTGCTGGCAGAGGGGAGACGCTACATTTTTTTCCCCCAAATTCGACAAGCTGACCAAACTAAACACGGATTATGTCACCCTGATCGACGGTTGATTGCTTGCTTTCTCATTGGTTTGGTAGAATTATTTCTTTAATGCTATAAAAGTATATTTTAAAATAAGTGCTTATAAGGGCGAGTTTCTTGCAGCGAGCAACTCTCCTGCTGGAACCAAGCCCGGCATCGCTCAGCTTCTCACTGACGTCTGCCTGGCCATTCACGACACTGCGGAGACGGGAAGAAGCATCCTTAGTTCGAGGCAAAAGACTAGCTGAGGTCGGTCGGCCCAATTTTACCTCTTTTTGCGCGTTGTCTGGCGAGAGCGACGGCTGGGAATACTCGGCTGGCGACTGGGGGGGAAGGGACACAAATAAATAAATGAACGTAAACAAATGAGCAACAGGAAAAAAAATGACAAGGGCCTTTTTTTGTACCCGGAAGGCGTTCCACTGACACTGGTCCCACTGACGAGAGGCAGACAGGTAGATGTAAAAAATAGTATGGGGACGGCGAAGAGTGACTGAAGGCCCAGCACTGACCTGGTACTGGTAGAGGGCAAAGTGCTGGTGCACGGGTTGGTGCGCCTGAGGAAACGTCACCGGGGGGGAGATGTGACTGACTGGTACAAGGTGGTGCGGCTGGCTGGGGTTGGACCAGCAGTGGTAGTTCAGGGGGTAGCCGGCAGGGTAGGCGGTGAACTGTGCTGGTAGGGGCGCAACGCGGTCGTGGCTGTGGGCGTGCCTTCCTGTTGCAGGAGGAAGGCACTGGTGTGGGTCAGTGCAACAGAATCAACCCTTGAAAGATTTAAAAAGAGCGATGTGCTGCCAAGAAGTAGGACTGCAGTTTGTGCAGACTCACTCCGTTTCTGCTTGCGGTAAGCCTGGTTGACGCACAGCCTCCTGTCCTTCAGAGTCACTCCTTTGGACTTTGCAGGTGACAAGGGTTGTACCGAAGACAGCCGGGTAAGAGAAGCAGTTTCCGTGGAGCATTTAAATATGCATTTTTCAAGAATATGATAATTTTTTATTCAAGGATTGCACACTTCCTTCAGGAGGGTTTTGTCTTTTTGGAATGGGAGTCAATGTGCTAAGAGTGAAACGCGTCTCACCAAATAAACCCTCATGGACCAAACAATCAAATGAAGGTCGGGGCAACCAAGCATCTTGCTTGTACTCACATCGCAAAGGACTTTCAAAGCGTCGTCCTGGTTCTGAAATGTGACAAACCCGTATCTGTGCACAAAGACAACATTCCGCGCTCAGTCACACTCACCGTCCGCCCACTTGAGACTATGAACTCACCCCTTGGACATTCCAAAGCGATCCAGCACGATCCTCACGTCTTTGACGGCACCATATTGAGAGAAGATGTGCAGCAGTTCATTCTCTTTAGTCTGCAGGGACAAAGACACCTGAAATATTATATCAAGTCAATCTGTTGAAACCAAAATGTAGCGCAGCTGGAATCTATGCGTTTTTCAGACTAACCAAGGTTGAGTCTTACCTCATAATCAATTCCCCAGACAAAGACACGATTGGGGACCAAACTAAAGCGAGAGGTGTAGCGTGTGGGGATGATCTTGCAGTCTGGCGACACTTCATGGGGGGCGGACATGCTGCAGCTCTGATACACACGGCAGCATGTGAACTTCAATACAACACCAAGTCAAGGCACGTCAACTAATTTCCAGTGGTTCTAGTCTTACACATCCTTAGGTCCTCTCCTCTTAAACTGCTAGTGTACATTTAAAGTGATAAATTGAACTACCACCACCACTACTACTACTAGTACTCCTACTATTCAGTTTAAATCATAGGCAGTACAACACATGAAGACCATATCCAGCGGAAATAATTTCTAGATTAGATTAGATAATATTTATTTCAAACCAGACACCATATAACCATATAGCGAACAGACACAAACAACATCAACAAACACTAACAACAAACACGGTTTGAAAAGGGGATGGAAGAAGCAAAGATTATATATTACCAACCCCAGACAGCACAAATACAACGTCAATACAACAAAAACACAAAGTCACTCTCTGAATCCCCTCTTCCCCACAATTATCTCATCAGATTACATCACTTTTTTCAATCTTTTTATTTGAAGAACACAAGCTGTGTAAATAATTTCTAATCTTTCCATTGTCTGGCTTATGAACAAAAATATCAGAAACATTAACTTATGGACAACAACAACAACAACAACAACTAATTACGTCCTCCGATAAGAAGGAAATAAACACAAAAGCAATTAAATGTCTAATACAGGGGTCACCAACGCGGTGCCCGCGAACACCAGGTAGCCCGCAAGAACCCCATGAGTTGCCCGCAGGCCAGTTCCAAAACCAGCACAACTTGCCCCGGTTACACATAGACGGGTTTCTCTGAAAAGGCAGAAATATTTAGTCGGTTCAGCCTTGCGTTTACCCGAATCCGGTGTTTTCACTGAAACTGCAAAGGCCAAAACCACACATTTTCGGAAACGCTCCTCAAGTTGGATAAGTCTGAAAAACGTCGCCTTGCCCGGATTCGTGTAAACACCGCAACCAATTTTTTTTTTAGAAATGCTGATGTCACAGCTCTAAACCCCTCTCCCGCCCTGCAACCAGAACGACCGTGAAGTGCAGACGACCACTCACAACAACCACGTCGGGCAACAGACTTGTTACTGCTACTAATGACCAGCTGCAGTCTTCCCATTAAACCTCCACGACAACAAACCGCAAACAATCGTGAACAATAACATCGATCACGGATTGTGTGCAAAGTGAAAATTAAAACAATGAAAGCGATTTGCTAGCCTCCTGTTTTATTTTAAATATTAGCAAACTTTTACTGGCACGACTCCCAGTAAACCTTAACATGTAGCATTTAAGGCTTTGCATTCTAAAGTAACTCCAAGCCGAAGTTCAACTCTGTCGTTTATCCACACTGTCTTTTCATGAGCGATCTTTCTTTCTGTTCTCAGTGGTGCCTATGCTAGCGATGCAAGCATTTTTTTTGGTGCAGTACCTCGAGTAGCCACTGAAAAAAATCGGCGGTGTCAAACATACGGTGTCAAACATAGAATAGGCCCGTGAACTGGGTTTTTCCGGCCCACGAGATGATTTTGCAAAGTATAAAAACTGCAATTTTTCAATTAAATAAACTGCCGTTATAATTGTGCCCACTTGATGCACACCACTCACATTTCCTATTGGCTACCCTCATTGCCCCAGAATGTCTCCAATTGGCTACCCTCATTGTCCCAGAATGTCTCCAATTGGCTACCCTCATTGCTCCAAAATGTCTCTGTCAAAACAGACGGAGTTGATGCAGAGCAGTCTTGCCAACTTGCCAACTTTCTCGCTAAATCTGCCAACTTTCCAACTCCCCATCACGACTTTTTTTTTTGTCAAAAGCAACTAGCGACAAATCTAACGATTTTTCGTGGTGTTATTGAACACTTTTCTGGTATTTTGGAGACCGACATGAGAGCACATAACGTTCCTCAGCAGTTCCTGTTGTCAACGAGTAACAGGTGCTGCCATGAGGCCTGCCCCGCCCCATAGTAATCAAAGGCGGTAACAGCCTCGAGAGTCGAGCCGCACGTTGCGCATCAGTCTTGGCCAGCTGCAGTCAAGAGAGTAGCAGAGAGGACACCCTCAAAGAGGAGACCCTCAACACTCCATGTCCAGGCAGCAAATGAGTCGTGCACGCTGAACCCACCCTTCCTTACAGAGCGGGATGTAAATGTAAAGGTTTATCCTTGTCACACTAAAATAAGTCCTTGCATTTGACTCACACAGCCTCAGACACTTACTCACCCTTAATTCTAAGAACTTATAGTTCAACAACAATCCTTTTAAATAAGGTGGTTAAAACTAAAAGCTAAAGATATGTGACACTCACAAAAGCAGCTGTGAGGCTCCGACAAGCCAAATCTCTTCACTAATTAACGAGCCAACGATACTGCGCATTGAAACACAACTGAACCTCTTTTAGACACAATTCCAGAAAATGTCAACCATATAAAACAATATTATGTTCATGAAAATAATATTGGGTAGATTGTAGTAAATATTCATTCATTCATCTTCTATGCCCGCTTATTCCAATTCAGGGTCACGGGGGTCTGCTGGAGCCTATCCCAGCTGTCTTAGGGCGAAGGCAGGGTACACCCTGGACAAGTCGCCAGTTCATTGCAGGGCTGTAGTAAATATATTTAATATAATTTAAACATTCATTTATATAATATATATTAAAAAAAAAGTCCAGTCCTTTGGCCCGCGTTGGGAATACAGATCCATTTTCCTCTATGTGGCCCATGAACTAGAAATGACTTTGACAGCGACCTGGGACAAAATAAACTTTCCTTACTGAACAGTTGGCAACACTGATGCAGAGTGCAGAATGCTAGAACAAGAACGAAGTAAAGCGGATAATCAATATGATCATCCTTCAGCCACCAAAAGGTGGCGCACTCGAGGTAGAAAGAAGTGAGAGACTTTGCAGTGACCAATAGAATGATTATGGGGCGTGGTTATCCCTATTTCCTCCTAGAGAAAGAAATCTAGTCCAGTATTCATACATCCATGCTTTAAACACGGCGTGCTTCAGGTGCTCTTCCTCTTCCACCTTCAGGGAATAAACTCACTAAAACTCACACCACACCAGGCCTGGCATAGGTACTACATCATTTCCGTGTAAACTGAAATTTTTTCATGTAAGCGCGGTTTTTTTCTTTTCTTCAATTGCATATTTTTGAAAATGTGCGGTTTCAAAAAAAAAAAACCATCTCCATGTAAACGGCCCCTTAATGAGCTGGATCAAAAATTTGATTTTATTCTGTTTATTCTTTTGTAATCACACTTGCATTTATTAGAAAATGTCAATATCTTTAAATTCAAATAATTAAAAATATTTTATTACACATTAAGTCTTTGCGGATAATAATTGTGGAAAATTAACATGATTAGCGTTTTCATATAGATGAGCAGTATTAATAATAATAATAATAATAATAATAATAATAATAATAATAATAATAATAATAATAATAATAATAAATAACTGAAGGCTGAGAAAACATGTTATTTCAGGAGAGTGTAGCAGACTGGTAGCCCTTCGTATGACCAAGTACCATGAGGTAGCTCTCAGGTTCAAAAAAGGTCGGGGACCCCTAGTGTAATATTAACTGTGCCTTTTCGAAGATGGCCACCTTTTCCCGGCTACAAAAAACGGAACTTCGTTAGCATTAGCAAGATAGTTTGGTAACTACAGAATTTAGTTTGTTTGTTGTTTTCAACCGTTTATATCATCTTTTGACTGAGACTGAAATAAAAGAAGCAACGAAAAAAAATATTATTCAACAATCCGAATGGTAATGGTTTGATACAAAAAGCAACGACGTCACAACTTCAGTCGGACCTAGCTTCACCTGCTTTTGCTTCGCTAGCTTTCTGATTTACTGGAAGGTTTAACTCACCACATTTTGGTTGCTTGCTTCCATGGTTTTGTCACCTCGATAAAGTGCCGTCCTTTGAGTGGTGTTGAGGTTAATTAACACTTATTAACGCTTAACGGTGCGGCGCCACCAGTCAAGAGTCCGAGGGCCGAGGCGTCTGTGAGTAGGAATCATCAAATCAGTCCGTCGTCCAAACGATTTCAGCGACAAAAAAAAAAAAAAAAAAATCGGCCTTGTTACCACAAATCTGCAAATAAACGATTAATTTCTGTAGAAAACAGCTGGTGTGCCGTTCATTGCAAAATTTGGTTGAGGTTGAAAAAAAAGTGCACAGAGATAAATAAATACTGTCAAATTATGGATATATTGTTTAGAGTCAGGCAAAAATCTTACTTTACTCTTTGGGTTAATCTGAACTGTAAATTGATATATCTTAACTTGAGGACTAATGAATTGTTTAAAAAAAAGAGAGAAAAAAAAGGCGGTCGACAAACAAAGATTGCACTGTTCTGACAACAAGCCGTGTCGGTGCTGTGATTGATATCGTCCACAAGGGGGCGACAGTTCTCCGCTAATACATGAGGCCCCGCGCTGACGCGTGCGGGCCAAACGCCGTGTCAAAGTGAAACGTCGGACAATGGAAAGACTTTCAAATGACTCACAAAACGATGGCCCTTCCAAGAGCTTGATATTATCACGCTGTCAAAACAAAACGACACAAAAAAAGACTTTCCAAAGGTCAACGCAAAGCTTCAGTTTGCGCAGTTCATGTGTCACGATATGCACTTTTTTATGTGTCCTCATAACAAATGATAGTGGCAAACCTTTGGGACTTCAAAAGTGGTGACTGATCAACAATTATTAATTAACTTTTTTTTCTCTCTCTCTTCATTTTCAAGACGTTTTAAATCTTTAAAGAAAAAAAAAGTAATCGTAAAAAATTTATGATTATGAGCGGACAGAAATAATTCAAGGAGAGGTGGAAGGGGGGGAGAAAAAATTAGAAAATTAGATAAAAGCTTTACTTTTTTCTCCCCGGAGGAGCCACTTAGGATGCGGCGTGCAGGTCTCATGTGGCTGTAATTTCCCTGTGATTGGAGACAAAGTGCTCTGAAACGCTGTCATTTGCATGTTATGGCCCCCCACCTCTTCCTCCTCCTTCATCCCGCCACAGCAAAGGAACAGTGCGGAGCCACAACAGTGTCTCCAGCAGAGAGGAAAAACACACCATTCTCTTTCACCCACCCTTTTGTCATCTTAAAGGCTCTATTATTTAAAAAAAAAATCCATACTGCGGCGGAGTAGTTTTCTTTTTGTTTTGTTGTTTTTTTTTTTTTATTCTTTTGGTCGTTTTTATGCGTCCAACGCGCATCAAGTGGTGAGCTGAACTATCAAAGTGCACCTATCTAAGTATCCATGCAAAACGGCCTCTGTAGGAGGGAGTGATGAGCTAAAAAAAAAGACAAAAAGTACTTGCACGGCCAAAAGAAATTTTTAAAAAAAAAAAGAGACAGGTTCAAAATGACAGACTTTATTATCAAACCACTTTTACTTTTTTGCTCCTCGTGTGCGACTTCAGTGTTTGACAGAAACTCAAAGGCGTAAAAAAAACTTTGCGTTCTTGGCCACACAAACCGTGATGATCGTGAAATTTGCACGCAAGAAAGCGCTTTCTCCGCGGACGAGCTGTCCGTGAAAGTTTCCCAGGTAATATCTCATTGTTTTGCCCGTGCGCTTTCCCGTCATTACCCGCCGCCTTCCCCTCTGCCGCACCTCCCTCTTGCCCTCGTCTACGCGAGGCAGGGCCACATCATTACTTGTCATTCATTTTCAGCTCTGGTTAATTGCCGGGTGAATTTGCCAACGAGGTCTGACTGTGCGAATTGAGAAGGGCACGCTTGATAATTGCTGCAATTTAGCGGCTAAAAGTGCTTTTATACTCGGCAAAGATCATTTAAGAGGCACAATGTGCCGTCGGGGCCCGAGTCGCCTATTTTGAGGCTTCACGTAAAAACAAAGAGCAAAGGTGTGTGTGTGTGTGTGTGTGTGTGTGTGTGTCTGAGGCCTGTGTTTTGGGTGCTGTTGTTTGTGCGACTAGACTGACTACAACATCTAGCACCAACGTCTTGCGTGACTTTCTATCCTTTTATTTGCCTGACAAGGGACAAAACTCAAAGCCCCGTATTAACGCGATCTTTAAATTAAAAAGAACCAAGAAAAACGCGTGGA
This sequence comes from Thamnaconus septentrionalis, assembly GCA_009823395.1. Taxonomy (NCBI): domain Eukaryota; kingdom Metazoa; phylum Chordata; class Actinopteri; order Tetraodontiformes; family Monacanthidae; genus Thamnaconus; species Thamnaconus septentrionalis. The sequence goes on from CM020501.1 coordinate 28,115,005, forward strand.
AGAGCACAAGTCGCCTCTGACAGGTCTTGTTGGGACGTTTAATGTCACACAAAAAAAAGCACAGGGTGGCACTTGGTATCGTTGAGTTCAGAAAGTTTAGGGAAAGAGAAAAGCGCTAATCTGGCCGCTTAATGAAAACACGGTCCTCATATCTGACCTTGGCGTCTGCTCCGGGCAAAGGTCGCCAGGGGTCACCGTTGTTTCTGATGGGTGGTCCCCCACCCTCACCCACCCCACCACACCCAGCAAAGTCTGACGAGAAAAGGATCACTGAGACGATCGACCGACAGACAGACAGACAGACAGACAGACAGACAGACAGACAGACAGACAGACAACAAGAGGCCACACGTTGCGCCCCGGCTGTTTCTTTCTCACGGCAGAGAAAAAACAAAAAACCGGCGGGGTCAAATATCGAGTCGCATCGGGGACGAAAACAGCCACTTCACCTCGGGCTCGGCTCGGGCTCGGGCTCGGTCAGTCACTCAGACGGCCGCGGAGACAGAGGTTGATGAAAAATGAGCCCTAACAGACGGGTTCGACTCGCGGCCCCTGTAATTTACTCGACAAATCTCTGATTTCCCCTCCTTCATCTTCAGACTATTTATAGCCGCCGCATTCCTCCCGGAGAATGAAATGATCTCTTTGAGACAGCACAATGCCAGAAATAACAGGTTTGGACAAACATTTGCTGAGGCGTGGTGGGCCTGGCTGACCATTACCGAGTTCCACTGCGGTTTCAGCTCCACTGTTTTTTTCACCTCCCCCCGTTCAGTCCATTTATTCGCCTGTTATTGTGGATGGCGAGCCGGGATTTGTTGGGGGCGGGAAGGACAAAGGAGCTCGTATGAACTCGGGAGAGAGAACCACTTTTTTCCCCCTGTAGCCAAGACGTCGTCTTCTTCTCCTTCTTCTTCTTTTTCTTCTTCTTCTTCTTCTTACATGCAAACACACACACACACACACACACACACACCTTCGCGTCTGCAACTGCTCAGGTGACTCGCGGCGCTCGGACCTCCCTGAGCGCTCGGTTTTCTGTTTACGGTACAATCATAAGAGCTCGCCGGGGCAAATAAGACATGTGGCTCAGGCTACGGGCGCACGCAATCATGTGCGCGCCTCTCGCATGCGAAGCGTGTTTAGGTTATGTCAACTTTTGTTTATCGAGGCAAAACAAAGATTAGCCTGCGTAGCTTCACGTCCGACTTATTCCGAAAGCCCCGGTTTGTTTAGACAGCGTGCCTTCATTTCCCAGGGCGTCAAAAACGCCGACCCGGGCCCGTTTTTGTCACGCGTCACACCCAAAAAGGAAAAAGAGAAAAAAAGGGGAGAAAGACGCCCCGCGGCGGACGCTTTGGAACCCTGCGCTAATGTTTACCGAAAAACGATGCCGGCCCCTAATTCGTAAAAGAATAACAGCGGTGACGGGCGTGCAGAGGCCGGGAGGGCTGTGATAAAAAAACAAAACAACAATAACAGCAACAACACAACAATCCCACAGTTGCGGTGTGTTGCATCTCACTCACGTGGGACATCATGGAAAAATTTGAAAGCAGGAAAAACATTTTTGAGCCGGAGGAAATAAGTTAAAAGTCTGTCACATTTCTTGTTTGTTTGTTTGTTTGTTTGTTTGACAAATGAGCCGTCGAAGCAACAGACAACGAGGTATCTGCTCTGGGAGTCCCGGACCTTTTTTAAAAAAAAATGAAGTAGCAGATCATATTCCCGCCATCGAGGGGGCGCTGTGAGCAATTTTCAATCCTACGACTAAAAGTCGGTAAAAAATAAACTACAATCATGAAATTCCCACGGGTGTAAAATGTTTAAATGTTTAATAACTGCATCCTCTGCGGATGGGGGAGTGGGGGGGCGGGGGGGCTGTCGGGCCCATAGAATGGCATGTACCCCCCCGCCCCCTTTCTGACAGCCCAGCTGTTCATATAGAGTGGATTTACTGCAAAAGTTGTCCCACAGTAGTAGGCGTGTTTAGACCACCCCTGTCGTCAGCCAGCAGACTGGAAGTAGAGTCAGCCGACTACAGCCCAGCGTGGAGCAGATCAGACAGAGAGCCGAGTGGGCCGCTAGCTGGCGGTCTGGCCGCGCTCGCCGTGTTGAAAAACGGCAGCAGCCTTCTGTGTCAAAGATAAAGTCCATCCATCTTCGGCCTCCGCCAGAAAAAGTAGCGCATCTACCAGTTGCATAACATCCCCCCCAATCTCGGCTCACCGGGTGAGTTGCCAGTGCGTCACGGCCCCGGGTTCGGTCACCCGCCGCTGGGTTGTTGTATTCCACACCACCCGCCCCACTCTCCCCAACCCCGAGCCGTTGACAGATGAGGCATCGATCCCGGCTGCGGAGCCGTGTTTTACACAGGCGTCTTGGAATTCACATGGATGTTTCTCAAACCCGTAAAAGCCACCAAAACATCGTCGTCCCAGACAAAGTTGTCGTCCTCATGTTTCTCGTTAGCCCAGATATGGTGCTAATAAAGCGCGACCAAAGGCTGCGGTTGCTTTGTTATGTGTCTGTTTGAGTCATTTTCACATTTGCGTACAGTCCCCCACCACCCCCCACCCCCACCCCTGTTCTCCCCACTCAGTGACACGTTCACTGTGTCCTTACTTACTGTTTTGAGTCGAGAGCCAAGCTGCTACCTCGCACTGGACATCAGCATATGATGCCTTGTGAGGTTTGACCTCAGTGAAGTGAGGTGGAAAACGAGGAAAACGTCAACAACCTGCACAACAAGCACGACAGAGGTTCGCAAATGTAACGGAGCTAAGTGAGCAGTGATGACACAAGAGGACTGGAGACGTATTAAATTGTCTTAAACGTGGAATATAACATAAAAAGCAAGCAAAACACACAAACAAAAACAGAACGATAACTTGAGTAGATTAATTACATATAGATATTTAAAGTTCACCGACTTCTAACTTTTCAAAGTGCAAATAAATGTCCGCAGGTAAACATTAGCAAGCTATAACCTAAGCGCTGAAAATGTGGCAAATTTACGAGCGAGTAACTAGCTATCAAAGATGTCGGCTGTATGAAATCCACAAGATAGAGCTAGTGGCTAGCCGAGGACAATGTTAGTTGTGGCATGTATAGGCCAGTGACTTGCTGCTGGAAATGCAAGACGTTAGAAAAAGTCAGCCATAGGCAACATTTGCTACCGAGTGGTTAAATGTGGGTAATATTTGCTGTTTGCTAGCTAGCAGCTAGCCGGCAGTGACATGAGGAAACATTTTGGTAACAAATGGCTAACTATTAGCTGTGGCACGTTAACTGGCAAGTAGCTAGCTGTTGCTGATGTTAGAAAAAAAATTGCTAACTTGTGGCTAGCTCCAGGAATGATGTCGGAGACTGCTAAACTACAATACTACAAATACAACCAAAGTAGTTTTGTGAATTTCAATTGTTTGGATATAAACTCAGTCTATTTTAAATAAATAAATCAAACAAGAACACACAAATTGTTGGTTATAAGGCAACAAGAGATTTATGGCTTTTTAGCATTTCTACATATCTACAGGACATTGTCTGCGCTCTGCTTTTTTCCCATGGTTGTTTTCTTTTTGGCCAAAAAGTTCAGGCACAGTGTTGTTGCATTCCGTGGCAACACCCACTTATTTCTCTAAATGCGGACATATTCTTTACCGTTTTATGTGCCGGGGCCCTCACTATAGTTAGTGGCCTTTCCACACACTGACCGACAATAAAGTCAATAAACCCAGTCGGTCTCTGGCTGGTGAGCTGCGAGTCAAGTCTCCCCGCTGGTTCCCTTTTACAGCCTTCAACTTTTTTCTCTCTCTCTGTCTCTGTTTTTAATTGCGTGCGGCAGTGAGAAAACACAAAATCACTTGAAAGCAATCATGAACCCACCACAGTCCTGGTTATTAGAATATTGCATCAAGGCGCTGGCTGATGGGTAATAATTAAAGGTGCGGTAGAGAGGGAAGAGTGTCAGAGAGTCGAGGAAATAAAACACCGCAGCGCAGTCGACTGTCAGATATTTGTCAACCGTTTGAGGTGACGCTTGCGCCGTTATTATTTTAATCTACTCAAACTTCTGAAGCCTTCACAAAGTGCACGTTATTCATTGTAGCGAGGTCAAACTTGCGAGTTAATTAAAAACAAAACATTATTACATTTGCACACAGCTTTTGCAGAAGAATAATAATCATTTAAAATTACAACATGGATGTAATTCTTCTCTCCTCAGTTAAGGTTGACAATTAAACATGTTAGTTAGGTTTTAAATGAAAATGGAGGAGTTGGAGGAAAAAAAATGCAAATCCCCCCCACTGGCAAAGACGGGTCATTACACCTCTGAAAGACAGCGAAGGTCAGAGAGGTTTCCGAGGAAGGCAGTTACTGGCAGGAATATCAATAATCTCCTTTTGAGAAACTCTTTAATCTTTACGACTTTGATTTTTTATGTTTGTCGAATGCCAAAAAGAACTCATTGTTCGGCATTTTGATGAGCAAAAGGCCTTAAGGTGACGCTGCACACCCAGACGAGGTTGATAAAGAAGCCACTCCCTTTACTTCTTCTTCTTCTTCTTCCTCTTCTCCATTTGAAATAAACGGTCCATGAGTCTCCTGGGTTTGGAGACGCGCCCGCACAAACACACACGCTGGACTGCCAATAGTCGCCGTGCTTATTTACTAGTTTCTGCTCCGTGTGACATTTTGAATAAAACATGCGCGGTGAGGGAGGGCCGACGCAGGCCGAGGGGACGGCGAGTCGACTCATCCTGTGATCATTTCTGATGCGGGATCATGAATTATTTGGCGCCGGGATAACACTAATTTTGCATTAGATTCACGGCCCAGTGCACCGGCAGATTTTTCACCCCCGCCACACACACACACACACACACACACACACACACGCGCGCGCGCACACACGTGCAGATGCGCACATATTTGTTGCCCTGCCCCTTCTGACACCCTGTTGTTTGTGTACGTCGAATATGTAGGTCAGAAAAAGTGTGTGTGTGTGTGTGTGTGTGTGTGTGTGTGCTTCCTGTCCCCTTCCCTCCCTTCCTCGCGTGTTGACTGTACGCAGCAGCACCGCGGACGCACATTGTGCTCGCGAGGTCTCTTGACACGAGTACAAATATGAACCTCGCCCGCGCGCACAAACACACACACTTGCGCACACGAGCGCGCGCACACACACACACACACACACGATCCAGCGGTAGGTCAGTTTAATATTTCATTTGGCTGATGGACGGCGTCTGTTGCTCTGTGAGCCAAACATCATTACGACACACTAAGTGACTTAACTCTAATTAGAGCTGAAAATCACATTAAAGCTGCTCTGCGATACAGAAAGTGGCGCACCTTTTCCCATCACCGCCGCTCCGGGCTCCATTTGTTTCAATCGTGCCGGGGCCCCGCACGCCGACAGCAGTTCCGCTGCTCAACCACAAGTTAAATCAAGCTTTTCCCTTTTCCGAAACATTGGCTACGACAAACAGAATTGCGAGACGTAGCTCGGCGCTAATTGCAGCTCATAGTGCATATAAATATATATTTTTTTTTTAAATTATATATATATATATATATATATATATATTTATATAGAATTTAATGAATTTATATGCAACGCTTATTTATATATATATATATATATATATATATGTGTGTGTGTGTGTGTGTATATATATATACATATATATACATATTTATATTTTTTGTAATCTCAACTGACCTTATTCCCCATCCGTGGTGCACGAGTGCTATTATTTGGGCGCAAAGGCGTGACTGCCTTCCGCCCGGCGATCCTGCGCGTCCTCCACGTGTGCGAAATGTGCATGTTTGCTGTTTATAATTCATGAGTGATGTGGGAGTAAACAGCCTCCACTTTGGTAACATGCTTTTGCACTCTGAGCGTGTGCGGCCCTGCCGCGGACCCCCGAAATCAACGGCCTGTTTATTTCTGCTCCGCGTCTTTGTTCTGCTCTGGACTTGTTTTTTTTTTTTTGTTTTTTAAGCTTTATTTGGTTGATGGAGGGAACTGAGGGATAAAAGAAGAAGATGAAAAGAAACCCACAAAGGTTTAAAAGTAGAAAAAAACTAGAAAAAAAAACTCTACTGGGGAGGAGCAGGGGGGCGCTAGACACAAACACCTGATTGTTGTTATTTTTTGGTTCAAGAGTTTCGTTGATAAGGAAAAATTGGAGAAATTCTGCTTCACAAAATGGATGTTTTTCACAACAACCTTGACCATGAGAGATTTTGGAGTACTTTCAGATAAGCAGCAGGTGGCGCATTTGCTGTATTACTTCATCGTAACTTTTAATACGTGCGGCTAATTTACTGCGGAATTGTGGGAAAACCGACACATTTCTCTTCCAATCGCTCTCGTGAATCGCACTCTTTCGCACTCTACCATAACATTTAATTAGCGCAGTTTCGCACTTGCCCGAAACTACGACGTCGCAATTCCTCGAACCTGATCCGCGACTTTTTCGGGTCTTGCCTTCGCAGTCCAGCGCCGTCTCAAGTCCTTGTCGGAGAAAAAAAAAAAGTGAACTTCTCCAAAACGCTGCCGCCGCCCCCGCGAAGAAAGAAAAAAACCCACCCCCCCATCTGTTCCCCCTCGCGCAGCACCGTGCCTTCGCCCGTGGCAGGAGTCGCGGATGTCCTTGTTTTCTCCTCCCTCCATCCCTCCATCCCTCGCCGAGTTTCCTGCTGAACAGATGCCAGCGCTGGGTAAAGTCCTCTCCAGAGGGGCCCGCCAGCAGCATATTGGTTTATAATTAATGAAATTAGGGCCGCTGTCTGCCGAGGAAGGGCTCAGGTCCCGGCGTCGGGGATGGGAGGCCTGCACGGCTGCCAGGAAAGACAGACGACGGGAGGAGATCGAAGAGGACAGACGGGAGGAGGAAGACGGGGCGCTGCTCGTCCTCCGGACCGCCGTCTTACCAAAACGTATTCGGGGAGGGGGGGAGAGGGGGGTGTCATCTGCACTTGTTTACCGAGGCCGTTAAAGTAACTGCTCGCCTAATCGAATCAAGTCGGCGTGAACGCTCTTCACGCGAACCCCCCAAATAGCCGATCGTACCCAAAAAAAAGTCCGTCGATGAGCACGGATCGACGGGTCTGCAAGCCATTTGGAGACGATCGTTAAGCTCTCAGGAACTATACGGCATTGTTAAATCACTCTTGTTTTCTTTTGGAGTTTTAGGCTCGAAGGTATATCGGCGGCCGGTTTCTCCCCCACACCACCCAAAATCTGGCGACACAATGGCGTGTAAACGGCCACAGGCACGGAAGGGTTCCTGATATTCTTAATGTTTTGGGTTTTTTCTGGTCCCAAATTTTTATTTAATTTATTTTCATTTAATTTAGCTGCCCCAATCTGATCTGTTTAAAAAATAGTAATAGCAGAAAAATTCTGGAGGTTATCCCTGCTAGCCAGCGGGTGGTAACCCTGTCAATAAAGCTTCTATCTCTCCCCCTTTCAATAGTTCATTACTCTGACCCATCTGAGTTAACGTGCTAGTGGTTTTGTAGCACACTGGCTAATTAATCAACACAGGACCCCGTATCGCACAAAATTAGAATGTAAGAACTGACAATGAGGCTAATTCCTGGTTTTGGTGTTAGCGACTCGTTTCCATTTCTAGCAGACAACAACTTTTTTTTAATGTCTTTTCTTTTGCACAAAATTTATCGGATAAAGTGAAAGTTTGCTAGCCTGAAACAAGAAGTTTTCTCATGGACTTAAAAAGCATCACAGAACATCATGACAAGTTTGACTGCATTTGACTTAGCTTACCCTCCACAGTTCAATACTTCTCTGCTGCAGTTTTGCTGTAGCTTTGATCCACACGTTGTGTCTCTTTTTTTGTGCTCTTGTTCATGAAGAAGCTCTGGCTTGTATTGTACCAAGGGGGTGGGGTGGGGTGAGGCGGTTAAGGAGCGAGGACCCTGGTGGACTTCTAAATAAAATTAAAATGTCATGCTATGCAAACATAGATGCCCATGAAATATTCACGCTCAGATTAATAATTTGGTGCATTCTGCATTAAATATTTAACAGTGTTTTGTGTGGATTATCTGACATTTATCAACTTAAGTCTGCTGCTATTAACCCTGACATGCCAGATTAAATATTTTTCCAAATCATTTGGGTTTATTTCAACTATCTCATAAAACAAAACAAACAAACAAAAGCCGGCCAACTTTTTGCCTCGCTTCACGGCGAGGCGCTGTCGTTTTCCGCTACGTCTAGAAGAAACTGGCCCGGAGTCAACGGCTCCTTGTGGGACGACAGCAGCAGAGCGAGTGACAGAGGCTCAGGGTGGAGCTGAGGAGCTTCACGGTGACAAGGCCGACGACGAGCAGGTGAGCTTGATGGTCGACGAGGAGCAGGTGTGGGATCACCTGATCAGGCAGAGCTGTGCAGCTGCAGAGAGCAGGAAAGGGGGGGTGTCTTAGTGTTTTCTTATGAGATCAGTTTTACACTGTGAATCACAATCTATGCTAAAATAGCGTTACTGCTTGTTTGTCATGCATACTTTGCCCTCGCGGCGTCATTTGTTGTTTTGTTTTTTTTGTTTTTTGCTGAAATCAATAAGACGAAAAATCGCATGTAGCCAGCAGCCTGCAAGTTGAAATTCAATTTTGCATGTGTGCAACATGATGTTATTTATTGTATAGTATTAAGCTTTGCTTGTTCCATATTCAGGTTGAAGCAAAACTTGTTTGGGTCCCGCTTCTTTTCATTGGAGCAGCTAAAAAAAACACATGAGACGGGAGCTTTTCAAGATGGACGGAAAGGATTTTAGACTTGAAAACCATCGCAACCATTGTAATTTTTCTTTTTCTACCTTTTTGTGGCAAAAAAAAGACATTTTGACTTTTTTTCCAAAAGGCACTCTGACCCGTCGGCACAACAACCCGGGACTTTTTTTTAACAAGGGCCTTCACTACGTGACAGCGAAGGCCGCAAGAATGCCTGGTCCACGAAAGCGAAGCGGACAAAATTGAATTCAGGCGTCATTATTTTTATTTTATGCCCACCCCGGGCTTTCCCCCTTGCCGTGAAATGTCAAAACGTCCCCTGTGAAAGCGGCTCATTGTGCACGAGCAGGAGAGGAAACGTGAGTTTTGGGCGGTTTTTCTCTTTTTTCCAAAAGGAGCGACTCCATTAGGCTCCATTTCAGGAGGGGATAATAGCGAGCTAATACCAGTAATCAATGCAAACACGCGCGCACACGCCCCCTACCTATTTATGCCTGCTAACCTCGTTTCAGCCACTCGCAGATCTCTCTCTGCTCCCCCACCCCCAGCTTAATCCAGTTAGAGCTGCAGGATCCAGCGGCGGCCGTTAATGCTCTCCCGCCGCGCTCCGATGCCGCCCGGCTACCTAAAAGCGACACGTCCACTGCTGCGTCCGCCGACTGAGCCAAGGAGATATCGCCAAAAAGCAAAGAAAAAAGTTTTACATGTTGTGTCTTTTTGCAACGGCTTCGCGGAATCTGTATTTTGCAAACGGCTAAAGGCCTTTGCACAACAAAAAGTGCGTGCTGTAAATGCTGGGGGGCAGTTGGGAAAGTGCTAATTTAATTGCTAATTTTTCTTCTCACCTATCAGCAAATCATATATTGCATTTCTTGTCTACAAAATAACTTGATTTCATCGCAAACTGGAGGGAAAAAATGCAAAATTCAGCTTAATTAAACTCCATGTTATTATACTGTACAGAACTGTATTGCCTCTCAGTGGAGACACTTGTAAAATTCAGGACCTGGGAAAGGCTCGGAGCACATTAGCATAATAGCATGTGACACCCAGAGTGGTTTCCTCCCAGGGTTTCGGGATGACGAGGCCTCGAAGGCTGAGGATTTGTTGCGTTAAACGATGAAGTAAACTCGAGAGAAAAAAAACAAACAAAAAAAACAGAACAAATCAAAACCACTGGGGCCTAATGGGAATCACGTCAACATGTCTTCAAGTCTTTATCGGGTTTGCAGAAACACACACACACACACCTGGGTCTTGGCCTGTGTGCGTGTGATTTGGTTAATGTACAGACTTCCTGGCTCAGCCGCTGATCTGCTGCTTCGGCTCTGGTCCAGTCCAGTCGGTGCCGACCGGGGGCCGAACGGGGCCCGAGGGTCTGGGCCGACCAGCCGACCAACCGGCCGACCAGCCCCAACCACTTTGAGGCATCGCGTCGATAAGGCATCTTGTTTGTCTCAAGGCTTCACTGTTATGACATTTGTGCTGGATCACGTAATAAACAGGCAGCGTGGCTGGCTGGCTGGCATTACCCGACCACTAATTGTTGTAATTGTTAACAGTTGTCGAGGGAGGGAAGGGGGGGAGGCAGGGTGAGGGGGGGGGTGCTGCATAGAGCCTGGACTGCCTGACCTGGGGACTGCCAAAGTGTGTGTGTGTGTGTGTGTGTGTGTGTGTGTGTGTGTGTGTGTGTGGATGCGAACATGCACGTGAACATGAACTACTTGGCCCTCCTCTATCTGTTTACATTCCAGCTCGGCTTCAAACGTCGGTGATTAGATAGCGGGGTGGGTCGGAGGGCGGGGGGGTAGAGGGAGGGGCCTCCAGGAGGAAGTAAGGAAAGATTAGAGAAGGAAGGAAGATCATTGAACGCAAATAAAGGAAAGAAAATGCTACCACACGGCTATTTCACACGTACGCAGATTTTAGCTTGTTTTTTTTTTTAGTTAGCTTCGACACAACTTCCTGTTTACCCGCCCTCCCCTCCCTCCTCCCTCCCTCTCTCTTTCCGCCACCTAGCAAGCTGCGTCTCAAAGTGAGCCTGAAAATGAATCCAGACAAATTAGAGGGGAGGGGGCGGGGTGGGCATGAAGACTGCCGAGCTGTGGCGAAACCCGTGGCGACGCTGCCGAGGAACAGCCGGTGCTAATCGCGACGCCGCGCCGGTTCAGCAGGCCGCGCCGAGGGAGAAACTGGCGGAGGGGGGGGAGAGCAGCGTGAAATACCCAACACCTGGTGGCCTCCTCGCCTCACAGGGGGCCCACAGCTGGCGTCGGGGAGGAGCCCAGATGTGACTTCTTCCACGGCGGCAGCAGCGCCGGTCTCCTTGACAGTGGTGAGGAGTTTACCTGCCGCTATAGACTCCAATGGGACGGCTAATTATTAGCCTGGCTGAAGCTAATGTGGCTAACCAACATCTAGCCAGGGAGAGCTGAAAAAAGATCCCGCAAATCTAAGAATTGAAACGTTAACGTGTCAATTGGTGAGCAGACGAAAAGGTTCGACAGTCTAGGAAGTCCTGGTGGTGGCGTTGGGGGGGCGGAGCTGAGCTTCTTATTGGATGCTGTTATGTGGAGATGACCATGTTGTAAACAGGCGTCTCCCAATGACAGCCAAGAGAGAGCAACCGACTGCAACAAACAGTGGCGGTGGCGGTCGCGAAGATGCGCCTTTTTGACCGTGGTGAGGAGTTTACCTGCCACTATAGAGTCCACTGGGACGGCTTTATTAGCCTGGCTAAAGCTAACGTGGCTAACCAATGTCTAAACAGAGAGAAAACGACAACAAAGGCAACAAAAAAAAAAAAAAATCCAGCAAATCTAAGAATTGAAACGTTAACGTGTCAGTTGTTGACCAGACTAAAGGTTTGACCGTCCAGGAAGTCCTGGTGGTGGCGTCGGGGGGCAGTCTCAGGAACGGCAGCAAGCTTAGCGTTAGTCCAGCGCAGCAGCAGAAAGGGGGAGGACACGCGAACAGCAGTTGGCCAGGGGAAGTTTTTCGAGCAGATTTTCACATGATACTGAGGCTAAAATAGGCACTCATTGCAGAGTAAAAAAAAAAACACATGCTCCGACGGGGGGATCCAAAAATAAATTTGCGTGGCCCGCATCGTTCCAAAAACGGAGAGCGAACGCTCTAATTTAGCGACGCATTTATTTGCTTTGCAAACATTGCCCTTTTTTTTTTACTAGAACAAATGCGACATGAAACGATCAGTTCTCTACAGTCTATTAGTTTTTTTGATAATTTTTTTTTCAACAACCTGTTGCAAGTTATACATATATATAAATACATATATATGTATTATGGCTGTTTCCAAAAGATTTGGAATAAATAATATATTGCAGCAGGGGTCCGGGGCAGCTGTGATTACAGGTTTATTTTGCGTGGGGCTTTCATGATCTCTGTGCATGGGCTAAACTTTGGAATAGAGTTTCAATTCAATCGAGACACTTTTGATACACTCGGTCTTTAAGTAACCCAACACAAAAGAGACGAGCGATGACAAAATCGAGCCGCATCGCACCTTCGGTGTGAAGTTTGTGGGGTTGAGGGCGACGGACAAATAGGTCAAGAACCCGTCGGAAGAGAAAAAAAGAGCCGCAAATGAGGCCACGGTTTTTCCTCAAGTGACGAGATTTTTTTTCTTTCCTCCTTAAAAACCCTGACGAAAATAGTCACACATTCTCTCATTTGCGTCAATTATTGATGCAATTAAAGTGGAAAAATGGATCCCCCCCGGAACCCGTCCCGAGGACTTCCACTCTGGCGGTGGTAGGGGGCCCCCACGGGGGGAGCAGCGAGGCGCTTAAAAGCATCAACGTGCCGGGCCGGGCCGGGCCGTGCCGAGCCACGCCGACGTCCAGGACGCGGCAAAGAAATTAAATAAATAAATAAAAAACAGAAACGGCTCCGTTTTTTTTTTTCCAGGGAACCGGCGCGCTCAAAAATCCAAGCCGGGGGGCATTTTCTGGAGACTCTGGAGGCCCCTTGGCAGAAGGGACCCTGCCCCCCCCCCCCATCCGCACCTCCCTGCCACACATCCATTAAATCTCCGCCAACGCGGCCCCCCCCCACCCTGACTCTGAGTGAACTCCAGGCACATACGGTGAATCAATCATTAATCGTCGCACTTCAGGGATGGCGCGGACGTCTTTTTCATCGTGTTTTTCTCCTCCTTCTTGGCGTGAGCACAGACAAATAACGCCAAAGTAAAGCTAAAGTTGAGTGGCTTTTCCATTACAGTTTTTCGCAAAATAAAAGTGATATTTCTAAAATTCTGACAAAGTACAACTGCGATTTGCTGTCAAGGATGGTTGTTATATTTTTCTTTTCGATATTCCGTCTCCACTGGTCATGTGACTCCATACGTCACTGCCGCTGACGTGTCAATGTGACACGATATACCTCTACATCGATACGTCTGAAAAACCACCTCAAGAGGGCGTCAAAACCTTTCGGCGATATTTGAGAGGTTTTTAGTTGAGGTGTTTCCATGGCCAGTTTTTACGTTGCGATATTTAGGTTTTGTGCAATTCTAAGGCTAATGAAAACGCAGCTAGTGAGTGAGTGAGTGAGTGAGTGAGGACCCCCTTTACTGAGTTGTGGGGGTGGGGGTTCTGGTTGCATCAATACCGCGCTGAGCGTGCGGGGGGGCCGGCCCATCAAAGAACTTTTTCGGGGGTTCCTTGTTTTAGTTGCTGCGGCCCGAATGTAAACAGTCGTTTAAGGGGAAGGAGGAGGAGGAGGAGGAGGAGGAGGAGGAGGAGGAGGAGGAGGCCACCCTTCCAGCTCGGGCCTCCGGGCAGTTGCCTGGTTTGCCTACCCCTGTAGCTATAACCACCCCAGCCCCCCTACCCCCACCCCGCCATTGTGCTCTGCCACTGCCAAACCGCCTGCTATTACCTCACCGTGAAGAGGGGGGGCAGTAGTGCTGGGGTTTAGACCACCGCCAAACATAAACGAAAGGAAGCCAAAGTAGCAACATTAACGTCTGGGCATTTCGGGGAAGAAAAAAAAAAGAAAAGGATGTGCTGTCCCTTAATGGCTTCAATGCATCAACCCCCCCTCCCCCCCGACTCCTGCAAACACACACAGACTTACACACAAAAGCAGAAAGCAGCAGTGAAAAAAGTTCACAATGATTGTGTGCCTGTGTTAAAACTTCCCGTTTGTCGGGTTGAAAAGCCTCCAGCAATCCACTGCTGGGTGTCGACTTGGAGCGACGTGCGAAATTGCGGAGATTTTTTTTTCTGTAGGATGGCCACACACTGGAGGTCATGACGTAGGGGTAACAATAAGCAAATAACGGAAATATCTACATTACTGTTTAGCTATTTTTCTCATTTTTACTGTTTTTTTTTTTTTTTGGTATTTATTAAATGTTTTCAGTGAGACTTTATGGCAGGCGATGGCAAACTATGGCTTGGGGGCCACATGCGCCCATTAAGCTTTTTAATCCGCCTGCTGAACTTGAAGAAATTATATTAATAATTAGTAATTAATAAAAATAGCTGTATTGAATCTATTTTTTCAGTGTTTTAAGAATCAAGAGTTACGATATTTTGCTTTAAAGCTTTTGTTCATTTTCAACTGACATTGTAACACGTTTTCTATATATCTCATGATATATTTTTTTCATCTTTGACGTGCGTCACCAAAACACTCCATCCATCTGCTCCTGCTCCAGCCCCCCCTCTGTCCAAATTTAGAACGCATTGTGGCCCCTCCAGTCAAAAAGTTTGCCTACGACTGCTTTATGACCTTACAGTCAGCAACTGTCAGCATTCCTGTGGATTATACAACAGGAAATCTTCACCGATGTTAATATTAGTAAGAATAAACCTCTTCCAGCTTGTTCTGACTAGCCCCAGGGTGCAGTTCAGGGTTACAGTGATGTTACATTTCTCTATCTTTGTGTCTCATTTCCCACCCAAGAACAAAATCCAGGCCAACCACAAAGTCAAAAAAACATGTTTTTCTTTTCTTTTCTTTTCTTTTCTTTTTTTTTTTTTTTTAATTGTACATCAATCAACAATCAAGATATGACTTGAGACGCCATAGTAAGGAAGTGTAAGGCTTTTTGTCTAATTACCCCCCCGGCCCTGGCCACCTTGTAGCTAGGCCCCTGCTGCTGGCATTCAGGAGGATGAAATTAGTGCTGCTATTAGTTAGTTTCAACCGTGCGACAGAAATAAAGTGTGTGTGTGTGTGTGTGTGTGTGTGTGTGTGGTGGGGGGCTATTCGTAATCCGGTAGAGCCGGCGGGTGAGGTGAGAAAGGTTTTTTGGGCAACGCGCAAATCCGAGACGTATTAAAGCGTGCGCAAAGTGTTTAGGGGGCAGGACTCACAGTTGGCTTCACTGACGACCCGGCGTTGTGTTCAACGGCGTGTAAAGTGCCGCCGCTGCGAGTATTAGCCAGTTTGCCAGAGTGTGTATTAACGCGCCGCAGCGCCGAGGCCGAAGGGTTGTGTGCATGTGTGTGCGTGCATGCGTGCCAGTGTGTGTGTGCGTGCGCGCTAGCAGGGGATCACAGGTGTGTTTGCCAGATCCGCAGAGAGCCCTCTTCCCCTCTACAACCCCTATGTCCTCACCCTGGGCATCCTGGGTAATATCAGCCCACGGAGCACCTGCGTCTCCATGCAGCACACACACACACACACACACACACACACACACACACACACACACACACCTCTAATGGCCTCATATTATCCGGCTCTAATAGCCAGCTGTGTGAGCAAAAATCCAGTGGACCGTGGCAACAACACTCACTGATGCAGCGGTAACTTTGGACGCTACACGCGGCACACATCACAACCCTGCGAGAGGACATCCTGTTTACTCTCTTTTAACTTCCTGAAGGTTTTTTGTCTTTTACTTTCAGACGGGAAAAGTTTTTCCCGTCCCGTGTGACCGAGAGCCTGAGGGAGATTGAACGGATTGATCGCAATTTAGCGCGCCATAGCCTCGGCGTTAGCTCGACGCTAAGGTGGTTCCTTTTTGCAACTCTGCGACGTTCTGTGGATATCAAGATAAAAAAAAAATTGTATTATTTAATTTTTGATGGAAATGTACAAAAAACAACTGCCAATGGCAGCGTGGGGGGAGGGGTTGGTGGCTTCTCAGTTTGATGCGTTCACGTGCTCGACTCGCAAAGTGTTCCTCGCAATCTCGCCTGGCAGCAGCTGCTCTCACGTCCGCGTGTTTTGACATCTGACAGCTGCTCTTGTCGTCAGGTCTAATGGACGCAAAGCGCCGCGATATGCATTTCAACTCGTTTTTTTGTATTCCCCCCCTTTTGAATTTAGCTCTTTCCCTGCAAACTGAAAATCATTTTGTGAATTTTTAATCGCTGTAGATGTTGATGCTTAAAAGTCAGGAGAGTGCGATGGCGACAGCGGGTCACCCTCACACTCTTATTTGTTTGTTCATTGTTCATATGAACTCATAATAAAGTTTTATCAGCGTTTTCTACAACTGAGATACGTCGAACTGGGATGTGCTTAAGGAGGAGGATGTTTGCCGTTTTCCTATGAGCGCACACTACCAGGACTGAAACACAAAAGAAATGGAAGGACTTTAATTCTACTGTACTGTGCGATTTGCCTGTCCATTCCAAATAAAGATACAATTTTATAAAGTCAGAAGAAGCTGCGTTCTCATTAGCCCTAGAAGTGTGCAAAACCTAAATATCGCAGTAAAATGCTGATAATGGAAACACCTGAACTTGAAAAACCTCTAGGCCAAAAGGTTTTGACGCTCTCATGAGGTGGTTTTTCAGACGTATCGATGTAGAGGAATATCGCAAAAGTGTTATGGAAACACTTTATTTGCATTTACACTTGACAACACTTCAAGTGAAAATGGAGCGTTATGTTTGGACGGAGGAGGAGACAGAATATTTTTTACAAGTAATCAAAGAGAAACTATAGCAACCATTCTTGACTGCAAACAACATTGAAATGCAGATTTATCGCAAAATGTTTTGTACCTCCGTCCTCCTCAAAGTGGGGTCACACGGGACGAGAATTTACGAGAATTACGGCTTACGCACTTCACACCATTCAATGGAAACACCTGCAAATCGCAATTGTACTTTGTCGAAATTTTAGAAATGTCGCTGTTATTTTTGCGAAAAACGAGCTAGTGACTCGATACGATATCTTTGAGGAGTTTATGGGCTTTGTGATTGTCACGGGAAAGAAAAACAATAGTTAATAATTAGAATTATAATGATGATGATGAGGAAAAACTTTCCACACAGAGAGTACTTTGAGAAAAAAGGGTTTTATGTCCTTCTCAAGACAGACTCAAAGAACAACGGCGAAAACAAACAACAACAAAAAAAATACCGACATCAGAGTGGAACAAAACCAAAGGCAAAGAGAAAACAACAAAGAGGAAGCGGCTCGGCCCGGCGCGGAGATGATTGTCGAGAAGCCCGAGTCCACTCCTACCTTGGTTCCCCCCTTTTTTGTGGCACTAATTACACAAACAGTGCTGAGTGACAGTGGTCGCGTCCCACGTAATGACGACAGACTTCGGCCCCTTTGTGGGAGGGGATTGTCAACATTTACATCTCCAATGTCCTCGACAAAATCTGTTTCATATCTGAGTCAGTCAGGTTGAAAAATAATGAGGGTCCCTCCCACCCCACATACCCCCCCCAAAAAAAAAAAATTCCAATACATAAACTCACTTTTCTTTCTTTCCTTTTGAAAAATAAAACATAAAAATAAAAGTCATTGGTCCTTTTTTTTTTTTAAAACAAAAAAAAATAAAAATCACATTTACAGAGAAACAAAGCTGTTTTCATATCAAAGGAAAAAAGAAAAAAAAAAGAGTAAAATCAATAATTAGAGCAATAATACTGAGATTTCAGTCAATACACTAATAAATATAAGCAGGAGGTTGATTTTTTTTCGGAGCGACTCTGACAGAGTTCCGCCGCGTGTGTGTGTGTGTGACATGTGGTGAAGACTGCATGAACTCTGGTGGGAAAACAGACAGACAAACAATAAAAAAAAATAAAATAAAATAAAAAGTTTATGCTTTTCCGCCCCACGCACCTTGATTTTTTTTTTTGGTTTTTGAGTGGAATGCCCATCTGATGAGGTACGACTGTGTAACGTTGGCACTGCACCTTTAACCATTCCTGACAGTTCCTTTTTACAGCTTCGTCTCACATTAATAAGGAGGGTGAGGGGGGGGGGCATCAACAGGGAAGAGCCTGAAGGCTTGGTTCCAGAAGGTTCTCAGTTAAGGCAGAATTAAAGCTGACAGAGTGAAAAAATAAAATAAAAAATAATACAAAATGCAAAAGGTCAAAGTGTTTCCAGTCAAAGGTCAAGGTGACGCTGGTGTGAACGAAGCCACATACACACTCATTTTGAACGATGAGATGAGGAATCGTCCAATAGGAACGCTCCTATGAGAGGAACCCCCACCCCACCCCCAACACTGAACAACACAGGTGCCCCCAGTGAATGAAAAAGAAGTAGAAGAAGAATCAATCAATCAATCGATCAATCAATCAAGGTATGATGCACAATACACGCAGAATCGCAACTTTTTTTTTCTTCTGGACTACTCGGGGGTGGGGAGGTGGGAGCGTTGGGGGTCCAAACATGGCTTTCGTTTGCAAAAAGAAGTAAAACTCAAAAAACAACAACAAAACTTAACTTGTAAACATGACGACAAAAAAAGGCTGCTGCCAAAAAGAAAACAACGCAAGTTTTTTTTTTTTTATAGCTTCGATGGAAAGTCTGGCAAGAACCCCACCCCATCTTTATATTTTTTTTTTTTTTATTTGAAATTCGGGGCAGTGGGGAGGCGTCCAAACAGGTAAGCAGCTTCAATTTGATTGTGGGGCTGGGTTGGGGTCGGGGTGTGTGAGGGTGTAGGGGGATGCAAAGAACTGACGGCAGCGTTCAAGAAGTGCCGTCAAACTTTAAAAAGCTCACAGTTGCAAAAAAATAAAAAAGTGAAAAAAAACTAAATAAACTAACAAAGAAGTCAGTTTGTTCCCAGGATGAGATTTAAGAAAAAACAGAGAGAACGAGAAGGTGAAGGAAATACTGAAAACATGTCAAATACTGTGTGTGTGTGTGTGTGTGTGTGTGTGTGTGTATGTATTTTGTATTTGTTGTCTTTTTGTGTTCTTCGTCTCCTCTCTCGACTCGGGGATGAAAGAAAAAAATCCTCCCTGATGTGATGTCATCGTCGGGTTGCCAGTCGGAGTCGGAGGATGTTAGCAGGTGTGTCGTCTGTGTCGTGTGTGTCGTGCGTGCGTGGCCTTCACAGTTTTGATGGTGTCCGTCGCGCCCCCCCCCCTCCCCACTCCAGCACCCACCCCCCACCCCCCCCCCTCCTCCTCGGCGGCCGTTATCTCTGCTGCTCGGCCGAGTGCGGGCTGTCCACGCTGCTGTACGGCGACAGCGACGAGGTCACGGGGCCCGAGGGCTTCCCGCCCGCGGCCCCCTCCCCCTCCTCCCCTTCCTCCCCCTCCCTCCCCTCCCCCTCCTCCATCTCCATCATGGCCATGGCGTCCTCCTCCTCCTCCTCCCGCTCGTCCTGCGTCCTGCTGAACAACACCTCCGCCGACCTCCTGCCGTCGCCGTCGCTCGACTCCTCCGACGCCGACAGGCCCTCGCCCCCTCCTCCCCCTGCCCCTCCCCTCGCCGGGCTGCAGGTCTCCCCGCTCGTCCCGCCGCCGCCGCCGCCCCCGGCCTGCCGGGCCGCTGTGGTGCTTGACGTTGTAGCGCTGGTTCTGGAAGAACTTGACGATGGTGTGCTTGGGCAGGTCCAGCTGGGCCGACAGCGTGTGGATGGCCTCCTGGTCCGGTACAGGCCCACGTCGCCGATGAAGCTCTGCAGGATGCGCAGGGCCTCCAGGGAGATGCGGGTCCGGGAGCGGGCCTTTGACGCCCCCGCCCGCCGCCGCCGCCCCCAGCCCGGGCTCAGGCAGCCGCGCTGGGGCGGCTCGTCCGAGCCGTGCAGCGCCAGCGGGGAGGGGCAGCGGCGGCGGAGGCTCGTCGTGGATGGGGGAGGGCGTGGCCAGGGGTGGGAGGGGCTGCCGGTGGAGCGTGATCTGTGGAGGGAGGGAGGGAGGGTCAGGACGTTTGGTCCACGAGGTCACCGATCAATTGATGGATCAATCAATGGATCAATGGATCTAACAGGTTTGCAAGACCGATCACCGTGACTTCCTGTAAACCAGAGCGACAGCGTCGTCCATGAACAGCATTGAATAGAACTGAATGATTCACTATGGGACGAAATGAGTTGCTATAGGATGAAACAATTTAATGTACTATCGGATGAAATGATTTATGATTGGATGAAGTGATTCACCACGGGCCAAAGTGGTTCCGTATGGGTTGAAGGAATGGATTGATTCACCATGGGATGGAATGATTCACTACGGGATGGAATGATTCACTATGGCACATATGCAAATAGGCAGAAAAGTCACATCTAGACAGAGCGAAGCGCGACTGTGGGTCGACTGTTGGCCTATGAGGCATATATGGCTTTTTTTAATCTTAAAAAATAACATTAACAACAACAACGACGACGACGACGACAACAAGCGGAACAACGCACAGCTTGGGATAAACCAAGAAGTGGCGCCTGTGAGACTTTCCCCACAGGAGGAAGTCTGGAAGCTTGAGCCGCCGGTATTAAAAAATAAAGGATCATTCCGCGCTTTCTGGTGCTCCTCTTACTGACGGAAGAAATAAAACAAGTCTGGAAAACTGATTGACAGCATGTCTTGGAGCAGCAGCTTCTCACTTTCGTCACAACTTTACTAATATATCTTTTATATATATTTTTTTTTTATACATATACACACACACACACACACACACATATATAGAGCAGTGTTTCTCAAAGTGGGTGGCAGAGTCACGAAAGTTTGATTAAAAACCAAGGTGGGCGTGAGAGAGAAAGTTTGAGAACCACTGCCCTAATGCCATGCAAGTCCATGGGGTCAAAAGTCAACTTTGTCCTAGAGACATGGGGCCACTTGCAGGTTCATCGGGATCCCTCAAGACACAGCCACTTTATTTTTTTTTTGGGGGGCATGAAAAATTTTCTTCCTCCAAGGTGGGGTGTGACAGAGAAAGTTTCAGAACCACTGATACAGAGAGAGAGATATAAATATAATCTACTTGAATGTGCGACAGAGGAGCTTGAGATGATTTGACTGACTGAAGGACTGAGGAAGTTTGTCCGATCGGAGACGTGGCGAGAAAAAACCAAAAACTATCAAGAGTTTTTTTTTTAGCTTGAACTCTGTTCATTGTTTCCGCGGGGGGAGTTTTTTTTTCTCTCTCTCTCTCCTCCACTTGGATTTGTGACACGTAGCCGTGGCGCTGGTTGCGAGGCGGGCGATGTCGCTCCCTCCCTGGTAATGCTCTTGTTTGTCAGATATTTATAGCGTTTCGGGGGCCGTTTGTCTCCAATGCATGTGGCACGGCTCTGGCTCCGTGCATAACAAACACAGCGACCGCGCCGGGCCACCACGGGAGATAAAGATTGATTTAAGTTTTTTTTTTTTGTTTCCCCCTGCAAACGTGTACTTTGCGAGAGGGAGAGAAAAAAGAAAAAGAACAACCAACCTGGGAAAAGCTGGGAGGCTCGACGCGACTTTACCGTCATTTCGCCGAAGCATGTTGGACTAATTAAAAAAAAGGAAAATAAAAACTAAGAGATTTCAAAGCGTTTATTCTTTTTTCCCCTACTTTTTTTCTTCCAAAGAAAGAGCCGGGGGAGAGAAAATTAAAGTGGTCACCCAGTTTGCCTGGCTTTTTTTTATTATTTTTTTCTCCTTGCACCACCACATTATTTTCCCCCCATTGCGACCACAGTTATTTGTCCTTCATCGTTTTGGTAATATTAACAGTGTGTGGCAACAATTACTGGTCCCCCCATCTCGGCCATTTGTGCGTTTTTTTTTCTTTTTTTGCGAGCTTGTTAAAAAAAACAAAAAAAAAACAACAACGCATGCATCGCAACTTGCGAGGATCGGGGGGGCCGAGCGGCGAAGAAGCGCGACGCTCGGGTCCATTAGCGGGGTGGGGTGTGGCTGGGGGAGAGGGACGGAGGGAGGGGGCGGGGCCAGCACACACACACACACACACACACACACACACACGCACGCACAGCCCAGAACACAGGAATCCTGACACCGTAAATCTGCGGCCCATCAAAATTAAAGGACCTAAATAGAGATAATGGCAATTCCTTTTTCTGCTCTTTGCTCCAATAATTACAGGGTGCACTTCTAAATAATATTGAGGTTGGGGCCGGGCTGGGGGAGCATTTTGGGTTTTGGTGTGGGGGGGGGGCCAGGGGGGTGTTTAGCAGGAAATGTGTGGGCCGCTCATTTACCACTGCTATTTTTAATGACTTATGGGGACTTCTGCGACTGTGACAAAGGGGGAGGGGCAGGGGGAGGGAGGGGCTCGTGAGAGGAGCAGGTGGTGCACGCAGACGCAGTGTGTGCGTGCGTGAGCGCGTGTGCGAGTTCGACCCGATACCTGACCTCGTGTCACCCTTGTGTCGCCAGCCCGCCTTGCGAGCTCGCCTCCGTAGTCTGTTAGCGGCTGTGTTATTTATTAAAAGAAACACACACACACACGCACGTACACACACACACACACACACACACACACACACACACACACACACACACACACACAGACAACAACAAAAAGGCCTTTCATCCTTGAAGTGGAAATAGACACCACACCACACACAGACACACACAGCACACCCCCCCCCCCACTGCCACTCCCACCCTGGAATTTCCAAGTGTTTTCACTGCTGCGACGCTGGACCGGGGTTTCAGTTCTGGACTTCTGGACGCACTTTTTTCCAAAAAATTTTTTACTTCTCGAAATTTTCAAATTTCTTGCTTGAGCAAAAAAAACGAGGGGTTGTAAGCGGCAAAAACTGCCAGTGGCACCTCGAAACCCTCGCTAAGCTCGACCGCGATCAGAACTCCTCACTTTCTGGAACCAGGAAGTCCAATCTCCATTCTTCTTCTTCTTCTTCTTCTAACCCTCCCCAATCCCTTCCAGCCCCCCCGCCCCGCTCCGACCCCCCGAGGTCCAGGGCTTGGCTCTGTACCTGCTGGTCGGGCATGTGCAGCACCGTCTGCAGCCGCTCGCTGTGCTGCTGCCGGGACTCCTCCTCGTAGACCAGGTCGCGGTCGCACTGCGACAGCCCCAGGAACCTCCGGATGGTGCACAGGTTCTCCCACAGGGTGCGGTTCTCCGGGCTCGGGCTCTCCTTCCAGCGCAGGAGCTCGCACAGCCAGCCCTGGTGGGGGGAGGGGAGGGGGGGATGGAGCCGAGAGTCAGGAGGAGGCAAAGGAAACTCCAAACTTTTTCCCGCTCGCTGACCTGACGTGACAGAGTGCCGTTAGCTCTTCGCTGATAAAGGTCACAGTGGGTCAATCGCTGCGTTTTCATGACAGCTTTTCGCAAAATAAAAGCGATATTTCTAAAATTTCAACAAAGTACAATAGCAATTTGCAGGTGTTAGCCGTCATTCTCGTAAAGTCTGGTCCAGAGAGGCCATGGCTTTTCGGAGCTCTTCTCCCTCATTTCCCCTCTCTAATTCCTTGCATGAATCTGCAGTTCCATGTCGTTTGCTGTCGAGTTGGTTCTTATATTTTCCTCTCAAACATAACACAGCAATTTCACTTGAAGTGAACTGGTCACGTGACGCCGTATGTCACGTCTGCTGATGTGTAAATGCGACCAAAGTGTTTCCATGACACTTTTGCGATGTTCCTCTCTATGGATACGTCTGGAAAACCACCTCATAAGAGCCTCAAAACCTTTGAGCCATATTTGAGAGGTTTTTCCAAGTGTAGATGTTTCCATGGCCAGTTTTTTATTGCAATATTTAGGTTTTTCACAATTCTACGGGTAGTGGTAACGCAACTATAGATAGATAGATGTTCTTTATTGATCCCAAATTTGGAAACTACACTGCAGCATTAAAAAAACAGTACAAAAAATAAACTTATAAAGTCATTACAAAAACACTCAAATCAATCTATGCACAGCAAACAACCAAAGCAGATGTGCAAAAGATGTTGTGTTCTGCTCAGATCAGCGACACCATGCGTGTCTCCTTTATCATCTTCTTCCTCTTCTAATTCAATGACAGGCGCATGCCGTCGCACTTGCAACCGACAAACCAGCCCTCAAAAAAAAAAAAAAACTGGCAGCAGATTGATGCTGAGGAATAAAACACGCATGCAGGAGTTGCTCCGTGAGAGCAAAGAGAAAAAAAACAAAAAAACGGGGGGTGGGGGGTGAAGAAAAGAAGAAGAAGAAGAAGAGGAAGTCTTGGGGGAGCCAGTGAGCGAGTGTGTGTGTGTGTGTGTGTGTGTGTGTGTGTGTGTGTGTGTGAAGATTGGATTATCTCTGCTAGGCTGACCCTGGATCTGCCACCAGCTGTTGTTTATGCGCAGCCTTCAGCCTGAAATTAATGCTAATAATGCGATCATCTTCACCCCCCCCTCTCCTTGTCCCCCCCACACCTCCCCCTCCCTCCTCTCGTCCGTCCCTCCCTCCCCTTTGTCTCTCTTCTTCTTCTTCTCGCCTCCGTCCGTCCACCCGTCCGTCCGTCGGCCTCGACGCTCCTCGAGGGGAAGAAGAACTACACGGAAAAAAAACTACGAAAAAAATCCCCAACCACCCTCCCCAACCCTCACCCTCCCAAATTGAAAAAAAAAAAAAAAAAAGTAAACACGCTCTCCTGTTTCCCTCCCTACAGCAGCGCCGCCGCCGCCGCCTTTCATCTGGACCCGCCAACACCTTTGTTTATCCGAGGGCGGGGGCGCCATGGTTGCGCCGCAGCGGGTAATCAGATACCCCCCCCTCACCCCCCAACCCCTCCCAGTCGCGCCCACACACACACACACACACACACACACACACACACGTGCGTGCGCAGCCACACACCTGCACGCCGTGAGCACCCACCCCTCCCCCCTCCCCACACCCCACCCATCGCCCGCGCCACCCGACTTCTTGTATACAGCCCGCCGCCACCGCATGTTGTCTTCAGCGTGGCGGTCGGGGGGGCGGAAAACAAATAGTGGATCATTAAAGGGACGCTGCCCCCCCCCACCGTCCCGAAAATGAAATACAAGCATTTTTTTTTTTTTTTTTTTTGCTTTTTGTTTTCCACACTGCCGCCGCCGCCGCCCCCTCCTTTCATCCTCGACTGTTTTGTGTGTGTGGGTGGCCAAGTTTTTCCTTCCTCTTCGGCGCGAGCGGCAGTGGGACAGCACTGGGTGGCGCTCAAGAGCGGCCGGCCGCAGGAGGATAAAACAGCGACCCGATTACCTGCCTGACCCGAGAACCGGCCGCCTCCTCTCCTCTTTGGATGGAGGAGCAGCTGAACTGGGAGGGCGGGGGGGTTCCACTCATTCCAACACAGGGGTGGGCAAACTACGGCCCAGGGTCCAAATGCAGCCCGTTAAACTTTTTAATCCGGCCCGCCGAACTTCAAGAAATGATATTAATAGGAAGTAAGTCGTAAAAAAAATCCATTTTTTTCAGTGTTTTAATTTAAATTTAAACGTTTAATTTTTAGATTTAATCTCAATAATGGGACAGATATTTTATTGTGGGCCTCACGCTTTTGTTCATTTTCAATCGACATTAAATCACGTTTTCCACATATCCCTTGACATATTTTTCCTCCTATGAGGTGGGTCACCAAAACACTCCATCCATCTGCTGCTGCTGCGGCTCCTCTGTCACATGTCAGAACCCACTGTGGCCCCACCGGTCTAAAAGCTTGCCCAGCCCTGTTCGAACACATGGTGTCGTTTGATGATGCACATTACACGAAAGCACTGTGTGATTACGCCGGGTACGACCCACAAGGCTCTCTGTGTAAATATGATTCTATATATTGCATATTATTAGACTAAAAAAGCTAGGGATGCGGCGATACCACTGTTTTACAGAAGGAGCAGAGATACGAGTACTTGCATTTCAGTACTCACCGACACCGAATACTTATTAAGGCCGTTACATATTACAGAATTCCTTTGATTTATGTGATTTTTCCACAGATGTTCTGTCACTTCGTCACAACCTTTCTCAGCAGGTTTGTCCAGAACAAGTTTCACTGCAGCACAAACACAACTTTAACTTTACTTGTCAAATACATACAGATACAACTGGTATCGGCCCGTATTTTACAAGTTTGAGTAGAGTACTCAACCCCGGTATCTGGTACAGGTACCTAATACCGTTATTGGTATATATATTGGTATCGGTGGATCCCTAATGAGAAGCGTTCCAGGAAAACCAAATGAATGTTATTGTGCTACGAGTTCACACTTTAATCAATGAATTTATGGGCAGTAAGTTAAGCTTTTACCTAAAAATCAGAAATCTCTCCAAATTTTTACACACTGGACCTATAAAACATGGTACGGGTATCACTGCGTCACTAACATATACACACACAGACACAGATATATTTTGTTTTCAATTCAATTTACCACCAAATAGATTGTACGAAATCTTTCTCGCTGGTCCCTTCAACTGAAACTCATCCAGGTCACGCGCGCCTCGGCGACCCACCTGACTTTTGTTGGCCGCCACCTTGGCGAACAGCGCCTGCGAGACCTTGGCCCTCTTCATCTCCTGCTGGATCTCCTCGTAGATGGCCGACGTGATGCCGGCCAGCGGCTCCAGCTTCACGGGCAGCTCGGCGCCGGGCACGATGCACTTGGTCTGATGATGATGATGATGATGATGATGATGATGATGATGATGATGATGATGATGAAAGACGAGAGATGAGGGACGTTTATGTCAAAGTATAGCCACTCCTCTCAGGCTATAGGCTAAACTGTTGTGTCTGACCCGGAGGAGCGTGTGCAATTACGCATGTATACACGCACATGCAGGGAGTGAGGAGAAGCAGCGCGCGCCATCCTAGTTATCGTGGGCTGAACTGTCATTAAAGCCGCGCTAGAGCTACAGTTTGGCCAAGAGTGGCTCCTTTAATCGCCGGGGCTTAATTTAAAGGCCCGAATCCAAGTCCGAAAAAAATCCCACACCCACCCGTGGGACCGACGTCCCGGGTTCGAAGGGTGAGGATTTGAAAGGACCTGTGTCATCGCAGCGGAGCGGCCGGAGTGGTGGCTTAACCCAGAGAGAGTTTAGCCTTCTGTTTGCAGCCTCCAGACAATAAAAAAATAGATAAAACTGCAACACCTCCACATTTGTGGTTGTTCTTTAACAGAAAACACTGCGAGAAGCGCTGACATTTTTATTTTCTTACTTCAGTACTTCTATTCAAGCATCCGCTGACAGGACAGACACAGAGGTCAGTGTGAGTGTGAAAGGATTCTTTTTCCATTTCAATTCAATTTCTGCTCTAGGATGGGACCTGAAAAGTTCACTGACTGACTTGGTGGAAAAAAAAACCCTGCTGTGACAGCGGCTGGCGAAGGAATCCACAACCCGCAGATCCCGACGCTCCCCGAACGCACCACTGAGGTTTGACCTCTGCTGCCGCTGCTGACCGCAGGAACTCGTGTGTGTGTGTGTGTGTGTGTGTGTGTGTGTGTGTGTGTGTGTGTGTGTGTGTGTGTGTGTGTGTGTGTGTGTGTGTGTCTGCGTGTGTCTGTGCGTGCTGGCCATGTGGTTGGCCGGGTGGCCGTGGTTGCTGGTGGTGCTGCGCTCCCTCTCCTCCTGGTAGATGCGGTCTCGCTCGCCCTCGGGCAGGTTGAGGAAGTTCTGCATGGCCTTCAGGTTGACCAGCAGCGACTGCGAGGCCGTGCGCGGGTCCTCCTCCTTGCGCAGGATCTCCGACAGCAGCCCCTGGGCGAGGTGGGGGAGAGAATTCTTTTTAATTGACGATTAGATTTGATCGTTTATTGTTGATCCCCCATTAGCCACTGCCGCAGCACTGACTATTCTTCCTGGGGACAGTGAAAAACGACAGTACAGTTAGAAAATTCCCAAGCAAAAACCTACAGTAATTAAAAAGAAACAAATACAAATTAAAGAACACATCGCACAACATATAAAGTCACAAACATTGGGTAAAATTGAATTTTACCCAATTAAACTACCATGACTCACATTTAAATACAATGCAGCAATCTAAAACAACCTCTTCTAGGTTTTTATTTTCAAACCAACTCTATTAGATATTGAAACTAAATGGTCCCCTGCACATCACAGTTTCCTTGAACGCATCGATTTCAGGTCTTGTTTTTTTTTATAATTTCTTCTCCCCGAGTCTCATTCATTGACAGTTGACTGTGCTTTGTCCTTAATAGAGCACTGCGGCGCTAATCTCAATCTCAATGGCAGCTCTGTTATGGCTACGTGGCCTGATTTGACTGAATTTTTCTTGGATGCATTTGGCCAGATTGCCGGGCAACAGTCAAAATGCGACAAAACACGGGATTGTATAACTTGCTTTTGGTTGAGGTGGTGATGATTGAAACACTCCTTCTCATTTTTGTTACTTTTCATCTGTTGTAATGTTATGATTTTTATATTGGGAAAAACTTAACTTGGTTTTCCAACACTAAGAACGGTCGTCATATATAATGTATGTGTATCTATATATACATATATATATATATATATACACACACATATATAAGGTCTTGCTCCTAGTTAGCTGCCATCCTCTTAGCCTAGCCTGCCTGACAGTGCCCATCTTTTATTGTACTGTGAGCATTCACTTTTATTAATGTATTTACGGGCAGTATATTAAGGTCACCAAAAGCTTAATATACTGCCCATAACTCGCAGTGGTTAGCGCTGCTGCCTCACAGCAAGGAGGTCGTGGGTTCGATTCTGGGCCTGGAGCCTTTGTGTGTGGAGTTTGCATGTTCTCCCTGTGTCTGCTGGGTTCCCTCCAGGTTCTCCAGCTTCCTCCCACACTCCAAAAACATGCATGTGAGGTGAATGGGGAACTCTAAATTGACCCTAGGTGTGTGTGTGTGTGTGTGTGTGTGTGTGTGTGTGTGTGTGTGTGTGTATGGTTGTTTGTCTCTATGTGGCCCTGCGATGAACTGGCCACTTGTCCAGGGTGTCACCCTGCCATCACTCTATGCCCGCTGGGAGAGGCCCCAGCAGACCCCTGTGACCCTGAGCTCAGGAAGAAGCAGGTGTTGACACTACTAATATAAAAATCATACATGGAGCCAAATTTCACACACTGGACCTTTAACTTGCTCAATCTCATCTCAGTTGATTTGTGCTTCTTGCTCTGACTCGATGTCGCTCTCCCGTGTCTCACCTGAGTTCGGTTGAAGGCCACGCGCGCGAAGACGGCCTGCGACACGCTGGCCCTCTTCAGCTCGTTGCGGACCAGCTGGTAGATGTCGAAGGAGACGTCGGCGCCGGAGCAGTTGAGTACCGGCTCGCCGCCCATGCCCACGCCTCCGACGACGCCGCCGATGCCGCCCTTGCAGCCGCGCGAGATGGGCGGGTGGTTGAGGAACTGCTGGTTGACGCCCTGCGGGTGCTGGTGGGCGAGCAGGCGGCTGACGGCCAGCTGCTGGTTGATGAGGTGCGCCATGGCGAGCTGCTGGCGCACCAGCTGTGGCGAGAGCTGCGGCGACAGGAGCCCGCCGTGGCCCAGCAGGGGCGGAGGGGGCGGGGCCTGAGGACGCAGCGGCGGGCTGGGGTGGTGCTGGCTGCTGGCCGGGTGGGGCAAGCAGTGGGGCGGCTGCTGCTGCTGCTGCTGCTGCTGCTGCTGCTCGCCCGCCAGCGCCCCCTTGAGGGAGAGGGGGCCGCCGGGCACACCCAGGGAGCCCAGGTGGGTGGGCGAGGGCAGGAGGGAGGGGGGCCGCTGGGCCAGGATGCTCATGTCCAGCTCGCGCTCCACTGGAAGGAGGAGATGAGAAGGAGAAGGAGAAGAAGAAGAAGAAGAAGAAGAAGAAGAAGAAGAAGAAGAAGAAGAAGGTTACAGGTGTGACATTGGCGTGATGCTTCCTCCTACAGGCCACCAGGGGGACCCACCTTTGATGTCCTGCTTGTCCTGCGAGGCCCACATCTTCTCCAGGAAGTCACCTGAGAGAGCGGGAATTTCAAAGCGTCAGAGTCGTCAGAGCAAAGAGAAGAATTTGAAGAAAAAATAATAAATGTATAAAGTTTTGAAAACAGCCAGTGTTTTCAGGACCAACTTGAAGCTGAAACTCTGTCAGAGTTTCCTCATTTATTGAAACCTTTCATTCATTTTTTGAAAAGTATTAATTAGTATTAATTCACTTTCTAGTCAATTTCTTTGCATAAATACCCTTAAAACATTTCTCCACTTACTCCAAAATAGTCCATTGTCACGACCTTAACATGTTGTCAGGTGATTGCACACTTTTTTTTACACTGTCTGAAAATTATTTTAAAAAAAATACTTGATCTGATGAATCATGAAGACAGAAGACAAAACAAAAATCTTGGAGCTACTCCGACTCTCGGGGTTCTGCTGCCTCGCTCGGGGGGGAAATCAAAGGATTTATTGAATCCTTTGATTTATTTTTCAAAAAGTATTCTAAAAGTTTTTTCCCGCTTTAATTCATTTTTTTCTCAATTTCTTTTTTGTGTACCCTAAAAAAAAAATACCCTTAAAAAATGTTCTCCATTTACTCCAAAATACTCCATTTTCACGACCTGAACGTGTCGAAAGTTATTGAACGTCATCGTTTTTTTTTTCGTAGTCTGAAAATTATTTTAAAAAAAAAAGATGGTAGACAGAATGAAAATCTTGGAGCTACTCCGATTCTCAGGGTTCTGCTGCCTCCCTCGGGGGTATTGGGGGTTTTGGGGGTGGGGGGAGAGGATGGTGGTGGTGGTGGTGGGGTCGACGTTTTCAATCAACGGGGAGGGAAAGGAAAGAAAAAAACAAAAAACAAAAAAAAAGAAGAATGAAAGAGAGAGAGAAAAACGAGAAGTGACTCAAATGGAACTTTGGCGGAGGGCGGCCGGGCATTTGTTGACATTGGCCTAATGGCGAGGGCCATGTGGCCCCGGGAGTCTGTCTCCACGCCCCCACCACCCTCCCCGCCAGTCTCTCGGCCTCATTATGTCACCGGCCCGGAGCCGTATCTCACCCACTCCCGACCACTGCCGGCGGCTGGGGGGGGTCGCAAAAGAAAAAAAAAAATGGAAACAGATATCACCTGAGCAGCAGCTTTGGGCCGAGTCGGAGTCGCACGCCGAGATTCTCCACTTGTTTTCTGACTGGCCGAAAAAAAAAGTCGAAGCGCCTCGATGAGCGGCGACAACGACAGCCGCTCCTTCCTCTCGGCTCGCATCCCTCGCTTCTCGCAGGAGGAAAATCTGCTCCTTGTTACACCCCCCCCCTCCCACCTCACCACCTCCCCCCCACCCCCACCCCTCCTGGCTTTGATTGAGAGCCGCTTTTTAGGTTATTAGGGGAATAAAAGTTGGAGTGAGGTTTGGCAGGGCTTCAGCTTTTTACCTTCCCAGTGTGTTTGCTGCCTGCCTGCCTGCCTGTTTGTGTGTGTGTGTGTGTGTGTGTGTGTGTGTGTGTAAGACGAGCTCTTACTCCTGGGTTTTAGCCGTGCGAGCGTGTGCGTGTGTGTGTGTGTGTGTGTGTGTGTGTGTGTGTGTGCGCGCGCGCCGGGGCGGTCGCTGCTGGTTTCCATTAGGAGTTAAGAGCATTTAGTTTTGTCACGAGTATTAAGGGTGACATTAATGCAAGCCATGTGTGACAGCTCCTCGCCCGCCGAGGGACCGCCGCTTGACAGACGCGCTCGACGTGGGCAGGCCGACCGACGGGCGCGTGACGGAGGAAGGGGAGGAGGAGGAGGAGGAGGGCGGACAGGAAGGGGTGAGGGAGGTGAGGGAGGTGAGGTGACAATTGCTGTTTGGAGCCAATCAATTTTACAGGAAAACAAAAAGTAGTGAAAAAAAGGGAAAAAAGAAAAAAAAGAAAGGGGGGGGGGGAACAGGTGAGTGGCGTCAAGGCCGTAGCGTCAGCTCTAGGAGAGAGACGAGACGCCGAGGTGTAAACAGCAGAGTCACAGCGGCTCCAGTCCACTCCCACTTTTTCTTTCTTCCTAGTTTCTATTGGAACCTTTTTTTTCTTTTTCATTTTTTCCATTTTCATTTTATCAATTTTTTTTTTTAGGAACCTACACAGAATGCATGAGAAACTGCACCATCCGTCCACCAGAGGGACCCGCTCCCGTGTGGACACTGCCTGCCCACAGTCCCTCCACTTCCCTGACTGCTACTTCCTGTCTGCTGGTCTGTCCCAGGAAGTGTCACACAGCACTGAGAGGCGACTCACCAGTCAATCGCTGCTTCCTCGATGTTTTCCTGCCTTTCACAGCTGCCAGTCACTTTGTCTCAACATTAACAGACATGAACCTGCTTTTAAAGCTCCTTCACTTCCATTGATCAACTTTCACATTCTGCCTGGAGATGCTGTGACCAGTTCGACCTCTGGGCTTTGTCTGTTTTCTTTTTAGGGCGGAGTTGACCTTTGACCCCCCCCCGCGGGCAGAGACGGTTACCTCGGTTGCGCTTGTATCTCTTGTACCAGCGTCCGAACTCCTGGCACTTGGCGGTGGAGACGTTGGCGTAGTAGGAGCTGTTGACGATGGCCGAGATCATGCTCTGATTGGTCGGAGGGGGAGGGAGAGAGAGGGAGAGAGAAACAGAGAGACAGAGAGAGAGAGAGTGAGCATTGGACAAAATGACACATTTCAGAGGTCTCTCTCTCTCTCTCTCTCTCTCTCTCTCGGTTTTCCCAAACACTGCGCTGGGGTCAGCGGCGGCAACATGGGAAACATTGGGGATTAAAATTCACATGAGTCAGGCAGGCGAGCAGGCGAGCAAACACACACACACACTCACACACACACACACACACACACCACCCACACACTTCCCCTAATCACTAATTACATCATGACTAAGTCCTGTGTATAAATCACGGCTCCGAAATGACACACTCTGGAGTGTAATGAGTGCAGGGTGTGCGAGCAGCATAATTGAGGTGTGCGTGTTTGCATCCTTTCCCATGGGATGGTAGCGACAATTATCTGTGTGTGCGAGGGAGAGATAATACGCAGCTAAGTGTGCGGTGAACTGAAGATGGAACCACATGTGTTCGGGGGGGCGGGAGGGGGAATGGGGGGGTGTATATATAAAAAAAAAAAAAAAAAAAAAAACATGCTCGGCATGTGCGTGTGTGTGTGTGTGTGCGGACAAGTTTGTCTCTCTTCCGCCAGACATCGGTCACCCGACGACGACGACGACGACTTCTTCTTCTCTCTTTTTCTTCCGCGTTGTTTGGTTTTTTAATTTGTGAAAGCCGCCGCGCCGTCTTGTTGCGTCCCTCCCGAAACTTTGACGTTTTCTCGCACGCCGTTTATTTACACTGCCGCCGGAGCGGAACTGATTTCCGTTTCCTGATTTCTCCCTCGAAGTAAACACCCTGCGCGCTGAGAGGAGAGGCGCCGAGATAGACGAAGAAGAAGACGACGACGACGACGACGAAGAAGAAGAAGCAGAAGAAGAAGTGTTTATCGCTCTCGCAGCTCCTGTGCAAAACTTCATATCTGCGTTGTTTTGAAGAAAATGCACTAAAGTCGCGTTAAAATCAGATAATCTGTGTGGTTTACCGCTCTTGTACGTTCAAGACACAAAGTCCACTTGAGCAGATATGAATCGCAGACAGGAACACGGTTAACTAACAATACTAAGTAGCATTAAAATACACACATTTCATCATATAAAGACGTTAACAAAGACTTTTTTTCAAACTGAAAAAGTCGGCCTGGCGTTGATAAGGCAAACTTAATAACCTTAAATAAAAAAAATATTGTTTCAATTATTACAATTCCAGTTCTTGAAATGTCTTCTATTGAAATTTCTTGAGTACAAAACTGACGCAAAGGATATTTGGAATGTTTAATAACCCACGCACGCCAAGAAACTTTTAATAATAATCATAATCACGGTAATTATAAGGTACAGGGATTCCTGCAAATTTTTTTTTAACTCTTTTTTTTTTTTTTTTTAGGGAGCAGCTCCAACTGCAGGAACAGTTTGAGTTAAAAATATTAGTGGTTTCGAAACTGTCTTTAAACCAGCAATCGGCCCGTGACTAATGCTAGGCTTGCTGCGTAGCAACCGCCGAGCGCCGTGTGCAGGCAGCCTGGAGCTAGAGCTACTTTTGGCTGTTTATTACAGTAAATAAATAGATGTATGTATATTTTCACACATACATATATACACGTGTCTACAAATGAAACAAAAGACACGACAGAGTGGAGATGGAGCTGCAACTGCGTCAACTGCACAATTGGGGTTCACTGCGTTAGCTCTCAAGCGGAGGTGAGAAGAAGGGTGGAACTCGCACACGCAAACCGTGAACGAGAGCGAGGCGCGTAGAGGGCGCCGCGGTGTCGCTTCCTGCTCGGGACGTGATGACCTCAGCGCGAAAAATTTTGCGCTGAGGACTTTAAAAAGAAAAAAAAAAAGCAATGAAACTTGGAAAAACTTTTTCCGCAAAAAATAAAAGCCATATATCTAAAATTTTGACAAAGTATAATTGCAATTTGCAGGTGTTTCCACTGAATGGTGTGAAGCGCATAAGCTGTAATTCTTGTCAAATCTCGTCCCGCGAGACTCCACTTTGAGGAGGATGGAGTAACAATATTCCTTGTATAAATCTGCATTTTAATGTTGTTTGCTGTCTAGAACGGTTGCTATATTTTTCTCTTTGATTACTTGCAAAAAATATTCATTTTCCTCCTCCGTCCAATCATAACGCGCCATTTTCACGTGAAGTGAACTGGTCACATGGCCCTGGACATCAAGTCCACTGACGTGTAAATGTGAAAAAATTACCCTTTTGCAATATACCTCTACTGTATATGGACACGTCTGAAAAAACACCTCATGCGAGCGTCAAAACCTTGCAGCCATATTTGAGGGGTTTTTCCAAGTTGAGGTGTTTCCATGACCAGGTTTTTATTGCGATATTTAGGTTTTGCGTAATTCTAGTGGTAATGGAAACGCAGCTATAGTTAGAATAATAAGCTCATGTGGAGAAATGTGTCAAAAAAATTGTGTCATTTGATTTTTTGTTCTGGCCAGAGTGACAAAGGTTGAGCAGCGCTGCAGCCAGAGAGGTATGACACTCTGCTGCTGCTGCTGCTGCTGCAGCTGCAGCTGCGGGTCGGAGGCGTAATAATTGCTAGTTGCGGCAAAAAAAAGGTGCACACTCTGCTCAGGCTGAATGATTCAGATGGCACACGTGTCTGTGTGTGTGTGTGTGTGTGTGTGTGTGTGTGTGTGT
This sequence comes from Thamnaconus septentrionalis, assembly GCA_009823395.1. Classification (NCBI taxonomy): domain Eukaryota; kingdom Metazoa; phylum Chordata; class Actinopteri; order Tetraodontiformes; family Monacanthidae; genus Thamnaconus; species Thamnaconus septentrionalis. Next base: position 28,150,130 of record CM020501.1, read on the forward strand.
GCGTGAGTGCGTGTGTGGGGGGGGCAAAGGATGAGCCTAGCGTGCAACGTCACACGGACACCTGACATGCTCGGCGGCGGGTGTTTTTTTTCTTTTTCTCTCCTCCTCTAGGGGGCGCCGGAGGGAGCGTACCTGTGAGAGGGGGCACTCCTTGGCCAGCATGCTCTGGTTGGTCTCCCGCAGCAGCTCCTTCAGGGCGTTGCGCACCGTGTTGTGGCTCCACTGCTCCGACGGGAGCTCCTCCAGCCGCGAGAAGCTGCACACGGGGTGGGTGGGGGGTTGGGGGGTAGGGGGAAATTCAGGTTTATTTTTATTATTGGTGCTCTTTAAACAAGGACAGCTGACGGAAGACTAACAGAGCTGCCCCCCCACCACCACCACCACCACCACCAAAAAAAAGAGCAACATTTCACGCCTGTTAATCAGTTAACAGATGGGTTGTTTTCCAAAATCCAGTCGAAACAACTAATTGGGATGAAAGGGCTCCTTTCATGCAAACTATGGCCCGGGGGCCCGCTTTTTAATCTGGCCCGCCGAACTTAAAAGAAAGTTTATTACTACTACCATTTTTTCAGTGTTTCAAGAATCATTTCAACAAAGAGCCAAATGCAGAGAGGCTTCCAAAGAGATACACATATTTTGTTGTAAGGCTTTTATGTCAATATTGTGTACATAACTTGTAAATAAATAATCCAACTGTGAATAAAATGTGAATATCTTGCTTGTTCCTTCTCCATTCTTTTCTACTGTGTTGTTGCTGTAATTATGCAAATTTCCCCAATGTGGGATTAATAAAGGCTTCTTCTTCTTCTATTGTTCATTTTCAATTGACATTAAAACACTTTTTCTACATACGTTTTCTACATATCCCATAATATGTTTTTCCTCCTATGAGGTGGGTCATCAAAACACTCCACCCATCTGCTGCTGCTCCGGCCCCCTCTGTCAAATTTTACAACCCATCGTGGCCCCACCAGTCAAATAGTTTGCCCACCTCTGCGTCGGCCGATGCCGCCAGGCGAAAAATGGGAAAAATGAAAAATAAGAAACGGCTAAAACGTCGGGTTTCATTTTTGAGGCAACGCAGTCGACCGGCCTAATCAGCTGGGCGGACCTGGAAAAAAAGCTGTCGTTAAGACTAAACACATTAGTCTTAAGGCCGATGGTGGTGGTGGTGGTGGTGGTGGGGAGTGGGTTCTCTCAGATTGCGCCCCTATAGAATGGCCCGACCGCCGCGTCCCAAAAACGACAGAAACTATCCAGACCCCGCAGTGCGTAAGTCCCCGGTTTACTTTAACCTAATCGCCCCAAAACCCCCACCTCACCCCCCACCACCACCACCAACCCCGCCGGAACCCGATACGTGGGGGCCCCTCCCCCGTCTGTACCTGTGCAGCAGGATCCTCAGCGTGACCATGTGGTAGACGTCCAGTAGCATGTCGGCCACCGTGGCCTCGGGAGCGTCCGTCAGGTAGTGGATGGGCATTGGCTTCCAGCGGCCCACCTTGATGATGCCTGGACGCACACACACACACACACACACACAAGAAAAAAAACACAACAAATGAGTAAACAAAGACGGGGGAGGGAGGGAGGGGAGGGGCTTCAAATAAGGCGCCAAAGTCTGGTGCTGTGATGCGTTTGGGGGGCGGGCGGGGGTGAGGTGGGGGTTCTTTTGCGTCCCGCTGGTGTCAAGTGTGTGCGTGTGTGCGTGTGTGTTGTGTTGTGTTGAGCTCCCGTCATCTTGGGTTAAACATTCCCCTGGCCTCCCTACAACCGTGACTGGAAGTGCAAATCTAAACAGGCCTAATCACGTTAGGATCCGCTAAATCAAACCCAGACCCGGCTCGGCCTTGGCCTGCCAGCCTCAATCCAGCGCAGTCTGTGTGTGTGTGTGTGTGTGTGTGTGTGTGTGTGTGTGTGTGAGCGAGGACGCTCGCGATAGAGGGGCAGAGTGGGGGGAAGACGGCTCTTTCGGGACTCCTCGCTTGATTAATCAGAGGAGAGACGTCAAAATCAGAACCAACGTTAGCGTTTAGCGGGTAAACACAGTGAGGTCACTGCTCTCCCGCCTGACGGACATGTCAACAAAACAACTGGCACAGCAGGCCGACGCGCAGCGCACTTTTTTTTTTTGTCGCAGACGACATGTAGGTTTCTGTCAGCGGCGGCGGCAGAAACCTACATGTCGGCTCATCATATATGTGTGTGTGTGTGTGTGTGTGTGTGTGTGTGTGTGTGTGTGTGTTTGAACTGTTTAGAAGGCCGTGGAGGAGGAAGAGAAAAAAAAGGAAAAGAGAAGCCGTCGTTGTTTGGCGAAAAAAGCCGAGTGTTTATTTTACGCTGGAATCTGGTTTTATTAGAGGAGGGCTGGACTCAGCTGATGTGCTGATACGCGTTTTGTTTCAAGCCGTCTAGGATGTCGGCAGGGGCCGATGCGTGGGTTTAAAAAAGGCTAGCCGGCTGGCTAACGGCTACGCTAGCTGCCACTCAGAAGCATCGCCAACGTAATGCAGGGCGCTAAAAAAATTTGAAATGTTGAAGATCTTCTGATTTTAAAAAAAAGAAGAAATAAAAATGTATTTGATACCAAAAAAAAATCAAAGTGGCGATAGGGACTTTTCAGTTTCGTTGTTTCTAGCACCCCCCTTTGGATAAAAGTGGTAGTGACAAAAGTGAGCCAACACTGGCTTTTACCGCTCGTCTAAGTTGACGAGCTATCTCGGGTTAGGATACTAGGATACTATGATACCAGGAACATGTACTTTTGAAAAATGTGTATTGGCTGGATAAAATGTTTGATATAATTGATTCGTCCTCCCCAATTTGACACTCACTTCTTTTCCTGAGGAAAAATCTCATTTTGTCGGATAATCTGTTGGTTCTCAACACGTCAAAATTCCGGTCCGCGCACATGGAACGCGTTAGGCAAACAACGAGGGAGGTGGGGGGCGAATCGCTAATGTGCGGAACACAACTTTCACTACCCCATTAAAATCCATTTCATTGCGCAAATGTATTTCCTCTCGTTTTAAGACCGAAAAAACAACCATATTTTAAATTTAGATTCAAAAACGCAGGACAAGTGGCGTCCGCGCACGCGACCGTGATTCACTTCCTGGGAGTGCGAGATGTCAGCGATCGAGTCGGCTGGCCCCGCCCCCTCACAACAGATGGACAATGAAGAGCCGCTTATTATTTATTTAGCAATTGATTTTATTTATTTTTTTTCCCCGAAATAAAAAGCTTCACAGGGCGAGACAGGCCTTTTCTCCACATGGTGGAGCAAAAACAATTCAACTGGAGGGACAAAAAAGATTGAGACATGTGACCGGGGCGGGGGGGTCCTTTAAACGCTGTATTTTTAAACGAGTCAAATCATCGCGAGCCTCCCAAAACACAACCATCATTTAAATTTAGTTCATTTCTTTTGTGTGTGTGTGTGTGCGTGCGCGCACGCGCGCGCGAAGGATTTAGCCGAAGCCCGCAGAACGGGGAAACATATACTCAAAAACGAGAAATAGCTTCTTTTAAATTAGTCATAATGCGCAAGTTAATATAAATAAAATTTAGAGAAAAAAAAAAGAAAAGAAAAGGGGGAAAAAAAAAAACCTCAGCCGGTTAAGAGTTTAAAAATACCGGGTCCTGGCCAAAGTTATGCAAGACGCCATTCAATCGCAGGGAGAAAATAGAAGAGTCTCTGTATAATTTTGGTCGTGACCACACCGGGGGGAAAAATGCACGCCTCCAGCCAGAAATTATTTATTTGAAAAGAAAAGGCTTATTTCTCAGAACAAAACCTAGCCATTTAGGAGAGGCGGTGGGGGGGGTTAGTAGAGGGGGGCGTGGTGGAGGGGGAGGGGGGGGGGGTCGCAAGGGCGTCAGCCACTTGGTAAGAGTGCCCTGTGTTTACGGGACACACCAGGAATGTCATAACCGCCCTGCTCTGCCTATTTGTGTGTGTGTGTGTGTGTGCGCGCGTGTGTGTGTGTGAAGGCAAAGGCTGTTGTTTAATGGTTGACTGCGTGTCGTCTGCGTTCCTTGTTTTGATCTGGTAACGATGAGAATGAAAATGATCGGCCGCCGCCTCCGCTGCTCTGAGACGCTCGGGTTCCGACCTCGGCGCTGCGTTCACGCGTCCGCGTCAAGCGTAGGACAGCACGCAATCGTCATCGAAAGACCCCGCCCCCATCTTGACTGGTGCTACTTTTTTTTCTTTTCAATTTACTGATTTAATTTCTCTATGGTTTTTGCGGTAGCGACAGCAGGTGACCCTCAGGTTCTTATTTGTTTGTTCACTGCTCGGGTGAACTGTTTGACTCACTCATAGTATCCAGTACATCTCACTGGGACATGATTAAGGAGGCGGAAGTTTGCTGTTTTCCCAGGAGTGCAGGACACCAGGACTTCAACAAAAAAATGGAGGGACTTTTATCTCTATTAGCTTTTATTCTGCTGTACTGTGCAATTTGCCTGTCCGTTCCAAATAAAGATTAAAAAAAAAAAAAGACCCCAATCTTCATCGCCCGATGCCCCCACCCCCACCGCCCAGTAAATAATGTGCAATTTTTCCGGTTACTCGACGCCACATGGTGCCCATCGCTCATCCCGCCCGCTGGAGCCAAGAGGAGAAATGATGACAATTTTTAATCTGGCGCTCAATTTTGTTAGTATCTATGAATAACAAACAGAGGTGCGAGCTCACCGAGGGCCAAGAGTCGGCGGCTGGTGCAGGAAAGAGGCGGGGGGGTGAAAAAAAATGACATTAGTCAAAGTGGATGATGTCTGGGTGGAGTGAAACAGGAAGTGGAAACGGCCCATCAAGCAAATAGGCCTTTTTTTCCTCCTCCTCCTCTTTTTCTTTTTTTAAACAGCCATTCACAGAGGTCAAGACGCGAAAAGCGAAGTGGAGCCGAAGCGTCCTCGACCGGAAGAAACGCGCGTGTGCGACGTTTGCGAAAGAACGCACGGTTTTCAAATAAATAAATAAATAAATGAATGAAGGCCCAGCAGTTCCATTTTGAAAGTCCACAGACGCAGTTTTAGCAAAGTCGTGACGAGGCTAGGCGAGCACCGCACCGGGTTAACATCCGTCACGCATAAGTACACAAATATAGCACTCATTCCAGTCGCTCATTGGCATATGATCCATTAAAATGTGTTCTCGGGGGCTAAAATTACCCCAGTGTTTGGTGTTTTTGGGCCCCCAGGGCGAGGAGCGCCGCTGCCCTCCATCCATCAAGCGCTAACTTCTGGTTTAGCTCTCGAATCGGGATGATGAAAATCGCACGGCTCCCCCCCCCGGGGCCGGGCTGGAATCACAGTTTGAATTGATATTGCACAATAAAAGAAGAAGAAGAAGAAGACAAAACAACAAAAAATGTATATCTTCGACCGCTAACGCCTCTGTTTGAAGGTCGGACATCGTGGTATGCCGTGCAAAAATGATATTCTTTGACGTCTGTCGCAGCTTCATAAATGCTGAGCAAACACCTGGCAAAATGAATTAATAAATAAACCCCTCCCACCTGTTTGCAAACCGGCTCCTTTTGCTTTCCAATTTTCTAAACATAAATATTTTCTATATTTGAAGACGCCAGACGTGGCTGCAGCTCGAGTGACACGATAATCATGCGGTGATCGAAAATTACAGTGCGGTTGGCACGAGCACGGCAATCTCTGGGTTTCGCACAGGCAAAGGTCCGGGCACAGCGCCCTCTAGTGGGTGTTGGGGGCGAGGGAAGAGGGGGGGTGTGCAGCGAAACGTGTTCCAACGTTTTTCGGCCCCTCCGAGCCACCAGAGGGCAGCCAAGCGTTCTCTTCAGTGGAAGTTGAGGGTTATTGCAGGTGGAATGAGTTGACCAATGAGGTCGGAAGCGAATGGCTTTTGGTGATTTTCACTTTGCACAAAGGAAATGACAGGACATTAGAAGAATGTGATTGTTCATTACTTTGATTTTTACTTTTTGTTACCGAGGACCTGCTGAAACGATACGCCCAGCAGCCAGTAGTGGCTCAGTATTGGACTTTGTCAGGATAAGGGAATTTGTAAATGAGAAGATGATGAGAGGTAGACAAGCATATGTTAATGTGATTGCATGTATACATGTATGTACTGTATGTATGTATGTATGTGTGAATGTATGTGTCTATGTATTAGAAAGTAGGTATTTGAATACGTAGGTAGATGCTCTTTTACGTATGTTAATGTGGGTGCATGTATGTATGAGTATATATAGTATATATATATATATATATATATATATTTATATTATTTATATTTAGAGAAAGAGGAGAGAGAAAACAAGCTCTGCTTCTTCTGACTCCTGAACGAATACGTTTACATTTATTATACATTTATTTTATTTTCTGTGTTTTATTAATTTTGCTTCCTTACCTTTTCTTTCCATGTTATGATTAGGGATGCACCGATACCAATACTGGGTATCTACTTGTACTTGCCGATACCTTGACACCGCTACCAGTTGAAAATGTATTTATATGACAACTTTGTTAAATTTGTGTTTGTACTGCAGTGAAACTTGTGACAGTCGCCCCATGTTTTCAAAAAAATGCTGAGGAATGTTGTTCAAATAACAACAAAAAAAGTCATTCTACACTGTGCCATGGTGTTATGAAGTACTTGGTCTCGGTGAGTACTGAAATTGCAGGTACTCGTACTCTACTTGTTATGTAAACAATGGTATGGGTGCATCTCTAATGATGCTACATTAAGGATATTGTTTAACAGCAGTTAAGAAGCCTTGCTGAATTTGAAAATTGTCCCTCCCACCCGGGGCTGGCAGACTTACCGCTGGCCTGCACGGCCGAGCTGTGCGAGTAGCCCAGGGCAACCAGGGCCGTCTCCACCAGCTGCGTGAAGAGCACGTCCCGCCGCACCAGCACGAACTCGGCGTGGCGGTCGCCGTGGCCCTCGGGGTCGCCGCCGGCCGCGCCCATGTCGGCGTGCTCCACCACGCAGTAGACCGGGATCATCAGACCTGGACGGAGTCAGAGAGAGAGAGAGAGAGAGAGAGAGAGAGACAACACACAGGGGGCAAAGCGTGAGAGCCGGAAGGAAAGCGTTTCTTTCTTTGGGTCCTTCCCCGGTGGTCCCCCCCCCGTCCCCCCCAGCTCAGCCCGAACAATCTGGTTTGGCTGTATTTGTCTTCAGCACGACTTATTAAAAGCCGCGGAGGGAATTAAATTGTTTCCAGAGCTGCCAGTCGTAATATCTGTGTCACTCAGCACCGGCACTTCCCGGGTCGCCCCGTTTAACGGCCCGGCCCCCTCCCCGTCGCCCGCAGGAGCCGATAATTAACGAGCGATCAACCCCCCAACACCCCCCCCACACACACACACACACACACACACCCCACCCCCCACCCCCGACACACACACACACACACACACACACTGCCGAGGAGGAAGCGACAGATCAGCTGCGGCCAGACCGCAGCGTCACAAGACGCATAACCCCGCCAGCTCCATCGCCGAGCAGCTGGTGGGGGGGGCGACTCAAGTGACGCTGATGAAGACGCCTTTGCGTCGTGATGGACAGCCGTCGTATTTTTAACAGCATGCGTTGCGATTCTGAATGCATGCAGCCTTTTGTGTTTCTGTGCGTGTGTGGTCACCCCACCCAGCCGGAAAACCCAGCAGCATCCACACGCTGGTGGGTTTCCACACGAGGACTTTTGGGTGGGAACGCCCACCCCCCCCGTTGTGAGTTATGGTTTACAGGCCAAAACAAAGACACAATGACCCTCCTCTTCCTCTTCCTCTTCCTCTTGTACTACTACTACTACTACTACTACCACTTCTTCTTCTGCTCCTTCTACGCACTTGTCCTCAGAAATTTTAGTGTTTTTTTTTTTCACGTCTTGTGTTGGCCGTTTCCAAGCTTCCGATCCTGAATTTTTCGGGTTAAAAACAGCGAGGATGAACAAAAATGTCAGGTGACTCTCGTCATGTTTTGCTCTTCCAAGAAGGAAGTGGAAGAATCCGGGCAGAAAAAAAGACATTCTTCACTTCTTCACTCGAAAAATACGTTTTGACCCTTTTGATGACGGCTTCCGCCCCCTTTCTCGGCAGCATCCACGGTGAACGCCCAGAAATGCAATTTTTCTGCGTTTCGCTCCGGTTTACTGCCAACGTGGGTCAACACCTCAAACAATCCAAAGGTTTTGGATTAAAGGATTGTTTGCGCTTTTTGGAGGAGGAGGAGGAGGAATGTTTCCCGTCGCCTGCCAACGACGGCAAGATTATTGCGTGAAAATTGTGAAAAAGCGTAAAAAAAAAAAGTCCAGACCTATAAAATCAATAAACCCTGATGCGTATTGCAGAGAGAAAGAGAGAAAAAAAAATCACAATAATCAGTAAATAAAAACCCACCCCTGCTGCAGCCGCGAGTTACCACAATCGTGACGGGGTCCCGACAAGCATCACTTATATTGTCATGTTGCATTTGGGTAATTTACAAGGCGGGGTGTTGGTTATATTTTGGGGTTTCCCCCCAAGGGAAAAAAAAGAAAAGGATTCCTTGGCGGCTGTAAATCACTGAAGCCCCTACGGATCGTTTTTCAACTCAACGGAGTTTTCACACGTACGATAGGCGTGCAAAGTAGGAAATAATTGACTTGGCTGTAAAAAGAAGAAAGAAAAAAACTTTTTCTTTTTCCTCTTCAATACAATTCCCAACTTGATTCGGGGCCGCTGATTGGTTGCCGCTGCGGACGGACGGACGGACGGACGGACGGGACGGGACGGACGGGACGGGGGTCTCGGCATAATTGCATGTTATTCTTGTGTGATTGTTTTGCCCTGGGCAGCCCACATCCCCAACCCACCTCCGAGCGGCCTCTGCGGCGTGCCGTTCTGTCTGTTCCGCTGAGCGGCGGGGCTTCCGTTGACCTCCAGACGGGCCGACTTGCACGGCGGGGGGCCCGGGCTTTCCCCCCTCACATCTGGGCTGACGCTGTCCCGCCGACCAGGGCTCTCCGTGCCTCCTCCTCCTCCTCCTCCTCCTCCTCCGCCTCCTCCGTGCTGCTGCTGCTGCTGGTCCATCCCCCTGAAAACCGCAGGACGAGCCCCCAGCACAGCGTGCGAAGCTGGAAAGAAGAAGAAGGAGGAGAAGAAGATGTAGAAGAAGAAGATTTTTACAACCTCAATTTTATTGCAATTTTTTCCACGAGGATTCAATAAAAAATAAAAATGAGGTGCAAATTTTCACAAAAAAGGAAAGACTTGTAAATACATAGAATCACACAGATGAAAACAAAATATACAGACACTCATACATACACAGACGCAAACATAAATTAATGAAGAAGAAGAAGAAGAAGAAGAAGAAGAAGAAGAAGAAGAAGAAGAAGAAGAAGGAGAAGGAGAAGTAGAAGAAGAAGAAGATTTTGATTTTTAAAACCACTGTTTTATTCCAGTTTTTTCACTGGTAGATCAGGTGCTCATTTTTTAATGGAGGAAGAAGAGGAAGAAGAAGAAAAATAAATGAGTAAATAATAACTAGTTAAATAATCAAAAAATTGATCAAACAAAAGCCCAAAAGAAACATTAAATCTTTGAATGTTTACAGAAGAAGAAGAAGAAGAAGAAGAAGGAGGAGGAGGTCGGCTTCAATCATCCAGTGTTTCTTTTTTTTTCTTTCAGCGATGATGACGATGACTTGGTGGAAAATTCAAATAAAAAAGAAAATAATAACAACAGTGAGGTGAGGTGGGAGGCGACATCTAAGGGGCCGACTCGTCCCTTTGTTCAGCTGCCCCCCCTCCACCGACCCCTCCCCTCCCCCCCGCTACCCCCACTGACCCCCCCACCCCCGGGAACCGCCGCCACCGCCGCTAGCCCGCTAGCCCCGACCTTCCCCCCACCCCCCCTTTTGTTAGACACACACGAGAGGCAGCGACGGACCACAACAGAGAGTCGGAGGCGTCTGGTACGAATCACAGGTCAACAAGTGGCGTCCACTCAGACTAAACACAGGCGGGCACGTTACTCTCTGTTTAGACACATGGGAGTAAACGACACGTGATAATGACAGACGGCGCGAGGGTGCCGGGCCGGGCCGGGCCGAGCCCGGCTGAGCCACGGAGGGGCGGGGACGCGCGTGTTTACTGCCGGTAAAGACAACAAGAGCCGAAAAACACACACACACACACAAAGAAAAACGTTATTTGGAGATGGGAAGGGTGGAGGGAGGAGTGGTGGAGGGGGGGAGGGGCTGCTGAGATGTTGCTGTGAGAGTGAGGCTTTGATGAGGGATCATTTTTAGCTTTATTTTGGGCGAAAAGAGGCCCTTTCACAATAAGAGCGCCGAGGCTTCGGAGCTGCAGAGTTCGGGGACTCGGCTTTTTCGGTCCCTCGGCGGGCTGACAACGTTGAGCTGTCCCGAGGTCTCTCTACTTATAAACGCCCCCCCAACACACACACACACACACACACACACACACACACACACACACACACACACAGACACACACACTTTTTTCTCTAACTCCGCAGCATCACGCATCATTCATGAACCCTGCGGAGAAGGTTTTTCGAGGAGCTCTCTGCCCTCCTCGTCCCGGGGTTTTTCCTTCTCACCGCCCCACCAGCGCCCCTCCCCTAACCCTCTTCCTCTTCCGATATTGTGAGCGTTAAAGTCGGGCACCACAAAGAGGTGCACTAATGGGCAATGCAAACACAGACGTTAAAATAAATAAACAAAAGACGCCTCCCCCGGAGCCGCTCCGCTCTGGGCGCGACAATGGAGAAGGTGCGATGGGTGCAAAGGGTGGAAGTTCGTGCGTTCCAGAGGGGCGGGGTGTAAAGGTCGCAGCCGCAGCTCCGGCGTGATGGCGTCCGTGACGGAAAGATGCGGAACGAGTGACTGCCCGCGAGTGGGTTTCCTTCCATGGGGGGGCGTTAAAGGACGTCGTCGCTGAGTAGCTCGACGGCGAGCTCAGCTGAGCGCAGGGCTGCTGGAGGCCCTGGTGCCAGTCCAGGTCAACGCAACGACGAGGTGGGAGGAGGGAGACGGGTAGAGGGGAGGACACCAGTCTGGGAACCGGCCGACTGTGAAAAATCGTAACGCGAACAAACGCGGCCGCCACTGCATCGAGGAAATCAAAGACAGAAATTAGATTGTGAGTTCAATGTGCAACTCCTCCTGTCCTGCTTTTTCCTCCCTCTCCTTGAGTGTGTGTGTGTGTGTGTGTGTGTGCGCGCGCATGTTTGGTCCACTTTTAATAAACACATATCTGGAATATTTAGGCCAATCGTTCATAATGGACCCACTTCTTATTTTTTCCCCCCTTTTTCATATTTTCCCCTGGAGCCACAGCGACGTTTAACTCATTAGTGGCTCCAAACTAGAAGGAGGGGAACTTGGGGGGCAAAACAAGGAGGACCTTCTCTTTCTTTTTTTTCCCTCCTCCTCCTCCTCTCTCCTTCGGGGAGAAGGCCAGACGCCCTCGATGGTCGATCGATTGGCTCGCGCCAGCGTAACCGGAGAAGCGGAGCTGATCCCAGGTAAACGAGGTGGAGGAGCCGCTGCGTTTAAATCCCAGATCCTCTGCGTGATTTGGTGGTACCGGGGGGAGGGGGGGGAGGGTCCAAGTTGTTTGCAAAGAAGAAAAAAAAACCACGTCAACCTGATTAACGATTTTGCAGGCGGAGAAACGCAGACGCTTTCCTGTGGGCGGCACGAAAATTGCCAGTTCCACCGCTCTCCGGTTTCATACACAGCGTCCCTTTTGCGGAGGAAAAACAAAACATTTTTTGACTCGAAACTCTGCTTTATGTAACCGATTCGACAGCTCTGTTTTACTTAAACGCATCGCGCTCGCTCGCTCGCCTTCACCGGAGAGAGAGAGAGAGAAAAAAAGAACCAACAACGGCGCCTCTGTGCTTCGCCGCCGCCATCGCAACTTTTATTTAGTCTCTGCGTGTTTTAATTTTTTCGACGACGTCGCATCGTCGTAAAAAGCTGAGTTGTTTCGACTTCAAGTGTCCCAAACTTACTTTGCACGCTTTATTTAAAGCAACGGAAGCCAATTGGATGGTTTACGCTGTGAAATTGAAAAATCAAATATTTCCTGTCACACAAAATCTTGCATTTTCAACAAATAAAGATCAGAAAGTAAAAAACTAAACTAAACACTTATTTCATGTACTAATAAATTATATGATATTTTCACAAGTAAAAAAAAAAAGCTTGTTTTTTGGCGGGTAAAAGTTGAAAATTAAAGACCTTAATTGAAATATTTTCGGGGCCAAACCTGATTCCTTAAATTCACGGACCTATAAAAAATAAAAATAAAAAAACTTAAAAGCCAGCCGCAGCAAAGCGCTTTTTTTTTTTCTTCTTCTTCTCCTCTCCCTAAAATCCACAACCGCGACTGAATATTTTTCCCCCCTTAACCGAGCATCATTTGGTCGTCGGTATTTAACACGCCTCTTTTTTATTTTTTTTTTTTCTCTCTCTCTCTCTCTCTCTCTCTCTCTCCTGTCCCCAGTCCACGCTAGCATCTGTGAAACACTCATTAAAGTATTTTTATGCACATGATGAAGGGTGGGAAATAAAATCGGGAGTTGGAGGAAGAGTGGAGGGTGGGGGAGGAGGGGGGTGTCTGACCACAAACAAAAAAGAGGGGGAGGAGGGAGGGAAGGGGTGTGTTGGGGTGGGGTGGGGGGGTTAACCTGCCCGACGGAGGCTAATAAGGCCGGTTAATCCCAGCCAATCAAACTAAAAGGCCCTCACTCCCCCACCAACCACCACCCCGCCACCCCCACCTCCACTCTCCCACCCCGGCGAATTCATTTGCAGGGTTCAGACAAGTAAAAACCACTTCAAGCGTCGCATCCAGAGGGCTCGCTGCGGCGGCGGCGCGGCGGCGGCCGAGGGAGGAAGGCCACACACTGCCAAGCGCACACATGGAGGCCAAATGTAGCGTCTCGCACAGCAGCAGCGGCAGCGGCAGCAGCAGCAGCGGCAGCAGTGGCCTCCCGGGTGACAACTCACGCAGGGACAACACGGGAAGTGAATACATGAGCAAATAAATAAATATAGAAATAAATCAAACCCTCTAATTCGGGCTGATTCAATTGAAGGGGCCAGAAGGTGTCCGCTTTGCAGGGGGGAGCGGTGGGGGGTGAAGGGCCGCTTCATTTGCCATTGGGACAAGTTGAGGGAACTTTAAAGGGGCTCAAAGTCACATGCACGCAAGCACACACCCACACACACACAATATTTCGGCCGACAAAGCAATCAATCGTCCGGTGGGGTCAAAGCAGCTGATATAAAAACAGAATAAAAATACATTTTAAAAGAAAGGGACAAATACGTCAATACGTCATTTAAGAAGCCAGCTCGCGCTTCGGCCCCGTGGTCACACTGCTGCCACACACACACGCATGCACACACACACACACACACACACACACAAACACACACACACGTCTAAGAAGCTAAGCTAACGACTCGCTGTCGCCGAATTCGAAATCGAGGCCCCGCCGACACAAACAGCATAAATAATAAGAAAATCATTTTTCTTTCTTTTTTCTTTCGGACACCCTGATGACGTAATTTCACCTTTTTTTTTTGAAAAGACGTTCCCTGACATGATATTGTGTTGAAGAATTGAGTGTTTCTGCCGCTGCAGGGAAAGTAAAAGTTGGTGAAAGTTTGCTGAATCTACCTGTGTGACACTGGGATTCACTGCTTTCACTGTGCATTAAAGCATTAAAACCGAAACTCATGAAATAACTTCACGACAAATGACTCACGCTGCAGTTTTGACAAGATTTGGACCTCACATTTTTACACCACGTGCGGGTGTGCGTGTGTGTGTGTGTGTGTGTTTCTGATGCACAGTGCCAGGTTGTAAACAGTTTGGATGTTGGTTCTGCTCTATTTTGGATCTATTTGCATATCAGGGAATCAGATTTACCAATATTATTATTATTTTATCACCTGGTGGTGCAGCAGCAGCAGCAGCAGCAGCAGCAGCAGCAGCAGCAGGACAAACACAGGTGCACTGTGCAATGGCAGGTAGAGCCATTGCCGCTCGCAGCCGGCACGGCCAATCAAAACCTCCCATTTGTCGTGGAGCTGCAGCCGCAGGTGTGACGGCGTCGCTCCGAATGCAGTCTGCTGCTGGTGTGCACGCTGGGAATTGTGTTGAAGACCCTCCCACACACCCACACAAGGGAGTTCAGGGACCGCGGTGAGAGTCTCACACAGTTCAAAGTTTTTGGAGAAGGTTCAATAATTAATAATAAAGAATTTTATAGCAGATTCAAGTAAAAAATTAAGATCTGCTGATTTATGAAAAAAATATAAATCATCGTAAATATTATCAACGCTTGTGTCTATAAAATTTTAAGCTTTTCAAAACATCACAAGTCAAGTGATGTGCAATAATGACAATTATTATTATTATAATTATTATTATTGAATTGATAATTATGATATTAAAAAATAATGATATTTAGGATAAAAAGAAAAAAAAGAAAAAAAATGCACATGTCAGAGTCAATGACAAAAATTCTCGTCACATTCCTTTGTCCATCATCACATCATAAACACACACTTTAAGGTTTTCGGCGATGCTCGGCGCAACACTTTCACACGCTCACAACTGCGTGAGAGTTGCGGAGCGGAAAAGCGGTGGAAAATTAAAGCGGAAAAATGTGCGTTTTTTTAAAATGATTTCTTTAAAAAATGTTTTTTTTCTGAGGTTTCGCGGATGAGGAAAAACGCAGACTTTGCTACTTTTCTGCTCATCGTGTGTGTGTGTGTGTGTGGGGGTTGTATGTGTGTGTGTTCACCTCGGGAAAATACGCATCGCAAATTGGAGAAAACGACAAAACAGAAGGACAAATTGTCACTTACTGCCGCTGCGCGTGGGAAATTTTAAATTTTTTCTCAAACTTAAAAACCTGCGACATAAAATCTTTTTAAAAAGAGTTTTGACAACAACCCCCCGCCCCCCACTTTTTGCAGCTGCAGGTTCCATCAGCGCCAGGAAAAGAAAAACCCCCCGGAGGTGTTTACGGCGGCTGAAGGAGTTCTGTCAGCGTTGCTTTAGCGGCGCGTGGCGTGTTTTTTTTTTTCTTCTTTTTTTCCACCCCCTTAACACCTCCTCTCCCGCCCCCCCGCCAGCCGTCCCCACGAGCTCGCTCGCTACTCACTTTTCAGGAAGTCACCGCGGTCGCTGCCCAGTAAACTCCATCCATTGGTGAAAAGCAGCGAATCCAGCCTGAGAGAGGATGAGCGTCCCTTGCCGTCTTGCCGTGTGTGTGTGTGCGTGTGTATGCGCGCGTCTGCCTTGGCGGGCGGGCGAGCGAGGGCCGGCGAGAGAGAGAACGAGGACGAGAGCAGAGTGGAGTGATGAGAGGGCAAGACCGCCGCCGCTGCTGCTGCTGCTCGCCGAGGAAGGAGCAGTCAAATGACACACGAGGGAGAGAGAGAGAGAGAGAGAGGGAGGCAGAAGAGGAGGAGGAGGAGGAGGGAGGGAGGGATGAGGGGAGGAGGGAGGAGAGAAGAGGAGGGAGGGGAGACTGACATGTGTTCAAAACACTTTGATGCGCGGCTGTCTGCGAGCGATCGTCGCCGCGCGTCCGCACGATGGAGCTTCAATTAGAGGGGGGGAAAAAAAGTGGGGGTGGAGGGGAGGGGGAGGGAGGGTAATAAAAAGAGGCGGGGTTAATTAATTAGTTTGAGAGTGAGGACGGGGGTGGTCTGGGACCCGAGCCGGGATGTCTACCGGCGGCGGCGGCAGGACTCACAACTCGCTGGTGTTCTGCCCCCTACTGGCGGGGGAAGGGTAAGCCTTACGCCGCCAGGCAGAGAACAAAGCTGCACCGGAGGGGGGTCACTGGCCCGCCTCGTGCGCGCATCCCGTCCTTCACCCCCTCATCTTTTTTTTTTTTTTTTTTGTGGGGGAGTGACACGTGTCGAGATCATTTGGAGGGAGAATAATCAGCGCTGCTGGCATTTAAAAGAGCCCTTATTTCCAGACACACTTTGTTTTTTTTAAACCTGGACTCCAGTGCAGCAGTAGAAAAGCGCAAATAATTCTCATTCAAAGAGGCCTTGTCAAAAAAGCTGATTTAGCCCTCTGTTTACAGCCTACTTGCATGGGTGTAGCTTATGTTAAAAAGTAACAAATTGCTGCACTGCAAATGTGTTTGGAATGCAGCACAAACAAGGTGGCATGAGAGGGCAGAGGCAGTAAAAGGTCTAAGAGTAAAAGGTGATTTTTAAGGGGTGTTTTTGGAAACCGTCAGATGTTTTTTTTGCACACTAGAAGGGCCTTTTACACCTCTGACATTGTCATAATACTGTGGTAAAACACCTGATTCTTCCACTTACAACCCAGGCTAAAGGCACATTAATTGCACCGTCACTGTCACTGATTTTTGAGCAACACAGGAAATTTATTAAAAAAAAATTCAACTCACCTGCAAAATCTGTGAGTCCGTGCAACAGTAGAATGAAAGAGGAGATGCGTTATAACTGGATGCTGCCTGCGCACCGAGCACAAACAACCACAACTGTATAAAAACAGGATTTAGCTTGAAAACAGAGGAGTTGAGCAGAAGCACTCTGGAGTTGTTTTTTTTTTTTTCTCTCTCTCTCTCTCTCTCTCTCTCTGTCTTCGCTAAGAGGCAGTCGCTGCATCTCGGTGCATTTTGTCGCTTAAAAACAATTAAAATGAAGGCAAACGGGAAATAAACAGGGGGAATCAAAAAGAATAAAACGCGCCACTGCAGATATTTGGGTTTTAATCGGGTTCTGGGACCATCGGCGAGGCTGACGTGGCTTTTTCGCAACTCGGCGGTTGAAATTTCAAAACAATTAATTTAATTCCCGTAATTCTGGGGCAGTGGGGGCGGGTGAATATACAAATTTTGGACTTTTCCGAGGCGGATAAATTACAAACTTCGGGTGGAGGAAGGCACAGACGATTGCCCGACAAAAATAAATAAATAAATAAATAAATAAATAAATGAATACATAAAGGACGCAAGACTCAAACGGCCCGGGCTCGGAAAAAAGTTCCGCCACGCTTGAGTGATGCACAACTTTAAAGAGAGAGAGCCGCTGCGGGAGCCGTCGCCTTCACGTAAATAAAAAGAGGCAACGTGAGCCGCGTTTTGTTTTGTTTTGTTTTTTCCAACTAAATGTCCAACCTGAACGCACAGTTTTACCTGCGTTCAGTGTCGTTTGTGGATTTTGAGTCTTTCTGCACGCAGCACGTCACCGCTGATATGGAGTTGCGTGTCGGCGTGTTCTCGCCCCTCGTCCCTCTGTGGGAACCAACACTAAACACGAAGTGACCTCGGTGGAGCTGCGAAAGCGAGAGGGGGAAAAAAGTGAATTCTCAGCGCTCTCGTCTCCTCTCGAGTCTCGTTTCACCTCACGAGAAACGACACAAAAGCTCCTTGTTTTCGGGAGTATCAGCTGAGCAACCTTCACTTTCATATTATATGTATTTATATTTTTTTCGTAAAAGATAAACATGTGTTCACTTTTAGAGTGTTTTTAATCCGTTGCAGCAGTCCATCACCTATAAGTGTGTGTCTAAATAGCAGGCTGCTGCTGGTCAGATTTAGTCACCTATTATTACAAGTCGGCCTGTCTGCCTTCCTGTCGCTCCGTCTCTGTGGTTTCTATGTGTGTGTGTGTGTGTGTGTGTGTGTGTGTGTGTGTGTGTGTGTGTGTGTGTGTGTGTGTGTGTGTGTGTGTGTGTGTGTGTGTGTGTGCGTGCGTGCATAGTGCCAGCACTTATCTGTCCTCCATAATCTTAAGTATCTTTGACAGCTCACCACAAGTCACCTACCATAAGTGCGTATGCCTGTGTGTGTGTGTGTGTGTGTGTGTGTGTGTGTGTGTGTGTGTGTAAGAGAGAGAGAGAGAGGCGGTAAATGTGCAACAACAACATTATCTTTTATAATTGAAATAAAAAAAGACTTTAGAAATTATTATTTTTTAAATTTTGCGTGATAAGCTGAGTTTATGTTATTTTTTTTTCTCTTTTCGTTGTTGTCGTTTTTGGGTGATTTTTTGGGGTGTGTGGATCATTTATAGATTTAAGTTCCTCCAAGCGGTTGCTAAATTGTTATTTTCATATACATCTTTTGAAAGGCGTATGAAATGAGGGGGATGTTAAAAATCAGTGGTTTATGAGGGTTATCAGCAACATAAACTGCTGATTGGAAAAGTGATGAAGAGAAAAAAAACAAGCAGGCTGACGCTTCACATTTTTAATCATCCTAATAATGTTGTTAATGTTGATTAGTCTTACAACTTGTGTCTTACTACTCGGCTATTAGACGAATATGCAATTTCTTTTCTTGTTTTATTTTGTTTTTGTTTATTGTTGTTTTTAGTTCTGTTTTTATGAAACGCCCTCCTCAGCAAAGCGTCGATGACTGGAAGCTGTAATAAACCTGTTGGTATGATTTCATCGGGGAAATAATGCCCCCTTGTGGTAAAAATACGAACAGCGATGTATTAATGATCACGTCAACTGCTTTTTCCCCTGTGAATTTGTGCAGTTTATTGCAACGAGGTGAATGGGTTTAGCGTCTTATTAATAAGCAAGCATTTTTTTTCAGAATTTGATTCGTTCAAATTAGTATTATTATCATTATATTTACAAATTTAGTGAGTTTTTATGACAAATTCTGATTAAAATATTGCCCAATGAAAAATATGTTCAAATTACAAGAAGGGGATTTAAAAATTTAAACACAATTGGGTTGATTTTCATTTTAAAACAGTATTGTGTTCCATATCTATAATTTTATTATTTGTAGTGGAGGTTTGGTTTCCTGTTACAGTGACCACATTTGACCCAACCTGGTAGCAACTTTAAAACGCTTGTTTCAATCATCACCGTGGCAATTTCACCCTCTAGTGGCAAAACCTTATCCCGATGCATCGCTGCAAAACGAAACTCATCTCGTTCTGTCTAACCACTCTGCTATGCTGAAAGACTAATATTGGAAGACGTGTTTAAACGTAAAGTTTGGGTTGCATTAATTATGTCCTTTTTAATGATTATTGAAGAAGGGTGGAGGGGTACACGGCAGTTATATGTTATACCAGCATCTCAATGTCTTGCCAAAGGGCAACAATTTCTTGATCGTGACCATCCATCGAAAACGTATAAACGTTTATAGCTCTTACTTACTTACTTACAACCTCGTCTTATTGCTTGATTGGTTGTTCGCACATCCCGTGACACTTGCGAACCTTTGCCTAAAAGATCAAGCATACTGACACCCCCTATAGCTGTGTGTCTAAATAATTAAACCGTTTCTCTGACGCATTAACCAACAGTAACGAGTACACAACACCAAATAATACACATTAACACTTTACCAACCTGTTCGTTCGACCGGACTCGGGGAATGAAAACTGACGTCCAATTATTTTTGCCGTCGGCTAATTTTCTTCTCTCTTTCCGCTGAATATGCAACCAGTCGCTGGTGGAAAACAAAAGCTTTCCTATTTTAAATTTAGACATTTTGCTTCGGCAACGTGGTGCGACGTTACTTCTTCGGAAACGTCCAGCTGAAACGAGTTGACAAGTGCGCGCCAATTTAGCGGAAGTTGCTTCCGCCTAGCTAGCTAGCAAGGTTAACACCGCCTTTAGCGATATTAACTCTCCAAAAGGCACAGAGGTTTTTTCGTTAAATCCACGCTAATATATTTGCCTGCTTTTTTCCAACGGGTGGTGTTGCTTTGCAATGACGAGCGTGGACACTTTGAGTTGCGTCATCATTTGGTGACAGTTTTTTAGAAGCAATGCAAAGGTTAATTGCCGCCATCTAGTGGATTGGGGTGAAAAAGCCAAACCAGCTATTTCTTCAGCTCCCCTCCATACACACACATTTGATTGGTTGCATTTAGTGAACGTCTTAAATTACTCCCTTGCTACATCCAGGATAGAACTCCACTGAAACGTCTATATTCTCACCTTTGACAATCTGACAATATTTTACATATACCAAACAATGTTTTGGACAAGTGAGTGATATTGTGCCTCATTTTTTATCAATCATTGATACAGCTAGGCTACATCTAGGATTTTACTGGAGAAATGAGTTGCTAATAAATAAACAAACAAATAAACAAATAAAAAATACAAAGTGATTTTATTCGTTAGTGCCGTATACTGTGTTTGTGACGACCTCCCAGCGTGTTTACAGTTTGCTGTAAAGAGTCGGTCGGGCTGGCTGGGGTCTTTGTGCAGCAAATCCCACGGCCTGCTTCTGGAAAATGTGACCTGCAACGAAACTACTGACACAAATTTTGGATCTCGTTCTCATGACCAAGCAGTTGTCTCATTTGCAAAGGGTGGTTTAAAAGGGGGTATAAAAGAGAATCGCCGCACATTTGAGGTTGCAAAACATAACACAGGCATTCAGGTGAGAGCTGACAGTGGAGCACACAGCAAGTTCCAGGATGGGTCGGGTGAGTATCTTCTGAAATTACAGTAGTTTGGTGGAGTTTTTATTTGGTACTTTTTAAGCCTCAAATATCTGGTGAACCACTTCTATAAAGAAAGTAAACCTGTGCACCTGTGCCAGATATATTATAAGTACGCTTTCTGAAATTTTTGAAGTCATTTAAAATGTCTTCAGATCTGATTCATCTGTGCAAACTTTCATCCAGATCATCTTCTACGAGGACCGTGACTACAAGGGTCGCAGGTATGAGTGTGACAGGGACTGCGCCGACTTCCACGCTTACCTGAGTCGCTGCAACTCTGCCTGGGTGGAGAGCGGCACCTGGGTGATCTACGAGAGACCCAACTACAAGGGCCACCAGTACATCCTGACGCGAGGCGAGTACCCGGACTACCAGAGCTGGATCGGCCTCAACGACAGAGTCAGCTCCTGCAGGAACATCAACTTTGTAAGATTCCCCATAACACTCTTATGTATAAGTCAACTGTTGTCCCTCACCGAGACCTTATGTGAGTCGTCACATGAGTTTGTGATTAAATCACAGGAAGGAAAATTCAAATCTTGAAAAGTACTACATGGCCATTGTCAATTTTCCGGATGTTGAACAAAACAAGTTTTATGAAAATGACAAAATAAATTTCAAAACATTTCTTTATTTTTTTTAATAACTTGGCTAGTTGTTCAGACACTTTTCTGCACCTCATATTCTGCAGGGACTCACACAGGGTCACTTTTGAGCATTCAAAAACTGTTTGGAAATGGTTCTTGTCTCCACAGTTTCCCTAATTCTGATTAAACAGACTAATGACTCTTTTATGTTGTTAGCAACTCTGCATATTATTTTTTTTATTGTTTCCCCATTCCACTTCTGTTTGCCCCCCCTCAGGTCGCAGAGGAGCCCTACAAGATCCAGCTCTACGACAAAAGGGACTTTTCGGGTCAGGTGATCGAAGCAACGGATGACTGCACTTCCGTTTTGGACAAGTTCCACTGGAGGGAGGTCCATTCTTCCAGGGTCCTGGGGGGCTGGTGGGTCTTCTACGAGCATCCCAACTACAAGGGTCGCCAGTACCTGCTGGAGAAAGGCGATTACCGCAAGCCGACAGACTGGGGCGCCGTCTGCCCCGCCGTGCAGTCCTTTCGAAAGGTTACCGAGTAAGCCTGACTTGACCCGAGCTTCCTCTTTGACTCTTTCTGAGTGATGCATTCACAGTCCACAATGTGAAAACAGCTTGAGTCACAATAAAGCTGAAAAATATTCCGACTTTGTCTGCTTCTTGGAGTCATAATCTTTGTTTTCAGATAAGAAGCATTAATAATAAATATATAAGCAAATATATCTGTCATTATCATAGACTTTGAATGAGCATGCCAGCACTTAGCCAGGCCCTTTTTTCAGCTACCGTGTGGTGAACTTTCAATGGAAATAAAAAGTGGTAAATGATATTCGCCGTGCTACAGAAATAAAATAAAATATTCTTTTCACCAAAGCAATAAAACAAGCGTCATCGTCCCCTCGTGGCACTAAAGTGCATACATGTATGTTACGGTCATTTAATAGGATGTGAAGTAAATTACATGTATTTCACTCGCTGCAAACGCGGCTGCATCGTCTTCCACAAAAACCAAAGTGCAACTGTAAAACAGCCTCACTTTATTGTCAGATTCCCGTACAAGTGCTCGCGCTGAGGAGTAGAGAGGAGTTTAAAACGGACCTATTTACATGGGAGCTGGCATGCCAAACGCAGCGGGCGCATCGCTTGTCATGCAAGTAAGTTACATAGTCAGTGAGCGTGAGCATGCTGGCCGGCTGGCTACACGGACGACTGTCCCTCGTTGATGAAGCTCAGTTGGGCAGCGGCGGTGGCGGCGCCCTCGCCCAAATCCTGCGCCTCCAGGTCGAGCAGGGGGCCCCGGGGCTGCGTGGCCGCACCGGGGGGCGGGGAGAGGGGCTGGGAGAGGCAGTGGCGAGGCGTGCGGTGCTGGGGCTCCTGGTGGATCTGGCCCGCCGAGCGGGACAGGCTGTGGGGGCGGGGATGGGGCTGAGGCTGTGTCTGTGGCTCACTTCCTGTCCCCAACACGTCGACCAAAAGGGCAGCGGACGTGGGGTGGCTCGACGAGCAGGGGAAGGGGGAGGGCGGAAGGGGAGGAGCAACGGACACACAGTTGAGAGAGGAGGGGGCTGACCAGTGAGAGGACAGCGGAGGATTCGTTTCCCCTCCGGAGCCGCCGGAGGGGAAACGTTGCCGGTGCTCCACAGGCTCTGGGGTGCTGGCGCCGTGCTCCTGGTCGTCCGGGCAGTCGGTGGCTGCGTGCTGGGTGGCGTGGGGTGGGGCGGGCGAGCAGCTGAATGAGGACACGCTGGGGGGCGGAGTCACGGCGGCGCCGGGGACGAGCAAGGCTGAGGGGCCGTGGCAGAGGGGCCTGAGGAGGCGCGTCATCTCCTGCAGCTCCTGGCTGACAGCGGTCACCTGGCGCGAGAGCACACTCATCTGGAGGGGAGAGGGAGGGCAGGAAGGCAGGCATGTGTTATTTTCATGATACATGAAAATAAAAGCTGGCTATGAATTCAAAAAGAACTCAAGAAGAGGAACAGACAGGAATTGACAAGGATTTAAAAGCAATTGCAGAGATACGTTTTCTCCATCTATAAGAATTTAGATTCACCTAGGAGTCGTCGACCTTGACAATTTCCGGTCCCTTTTAAGTTCATTCCAGGCCGAGGCAGCAGCATATTTCATATTTCATATTGCCCAGATTTGCTCTCACTTTCACAAACTGACATTTGTAAGCAACTATTTGACGGATTCAAGGACATCCGAGGAGAAATTCTGCGTACTGACAGCGATGGGCAGTTTGCTTCAGCATGTAAAGTGGACACAGGACGTTTCATCTGGCATTTCACTATTATATTCCTGCATAACTCTGCGTGTGCATGTGCTTTGCACACGTTTTTGATTACGCTAAAATGAGGAAAACATTCACGGAAAAATGGGTGAAATTGCAATTTTGGGCAAATTATTTAAAACAAGTTAGGTTGGGGTTTTTTTGACAGTGCAAATACAGGCTGTGTTTACAGCAGGGGTGCCAAACTTATTTTAGTTCACGGGCCAGTTAGAGGAAAAAATATTCACAATGGGCCGGACTGGTGAAATCATAGTATAACACCTTAAAAATAACAACAACTTTCTTTGTTTCACTCTGCATCAACTTTTCTCTTTTTTGACTGAGACATTTGGGCCAATAGGAGACGTAATAGGGTCGGTAGAAAGACAATGAGGATTTGGAGTGCCACTACTTGGGCTTTCTTCAGACACGGTATGAACAGCTTGTTTGCGTAGCAAAAACGCGATTGCCAGTGGACACATTTAGAACGGCAGTTTCTTTCACTGAAAGATTGCAGCTCATTTTTATACTTTTAAATTGTCTGAGTGCACTAAAGGGGGAAAGCTTCTCAATTTTGTTACACATTGTATGATGACAATAAAAGGCATTCTGATTCAGGTTTACAGCATTACCTCATGTTGCAGCTTCGCGATAGCCTGCACGGTGTCAGCCTCGTCGCGGGCACCTGCAGGGACATGTTAGCGTTAGCAACAAGCGTGACAGGGAGGGTGAGGGGGGCAAGTTTCAGTGTCATTTACCTGAGGCAGCTGAGTCGGGGCTTTGCAGGAAAATCCGAGCTGCGCCGGGTGAAAAATCAAACCTCTGAGCGCTCTGGCTCTCCGCCTCGATCCCGTCCACGAACCTGGGAGATGGGGCGGGAGGAGAGGGGAGGTCAAGTGACGGCGAGACACGTGGACCCTCGGCGCAAGAGGGTCTTCCGAATCATCAGAGGTCAAAACGGCAGATCAAGAGCGGCAGCAGATGACGGGCGACGGCCACACGGGGGCAGCAGACTCAAGAGTTTGGCGCCAAACACCACCGCTGTGGCCGCTAGGCTGTTTGACTTGGAAAACGCAGTGTAAACACACTCCGGCGGCTACAAATGACTTTTCCTTGTTTGAGATTTGTGCATGAGGGTTGGCGAACCGCCTTCCCCACCCACCCCCACCCACTCCTGGGGGTGGAAGGGCTTTGCATAATGCATGAAAACAAACCGGTTCAACCGTCGCACAGCCACTGATTCCGAGGCTCTTCTTCTGTGGTGCGGTTATGAGCTATCCGGGAAGAGTGGTGCAAGTGATACTTGTAACCCAAAACAGGAATTTGTGTTAAAAATTAAAAAAAGGCAAAACAAAACCTTGGAGAGCTTTATTCCTCCAAGTGAGCACATTTTTTTGACAGTATTTCTTTTTGCAAAATCGCTTTGGACACAATTTTTGAATGGAGGATTCATTGCGCCTCCGTTCCACTTATTCCTCCAGTCCTGTATCTTGCATTACCATCTATCTATCCACCCATCCATCCATTTTTCAATACCCCTTTCTTCCTGAGCTCAGGGTCGCGGGGGTCTGCTGGAGCCTCTTCCAACTGTCAGAGGGCGAAGGCAGGGTGACACCCAGGGCCACATATGCTGCGTTTCCATGACAGTTTTTCGCAAAATAAAAGCGATATTTATCAAATTTCAACAAAGTACAATTGCCATCTGTAGGTGTTTCCATTGAATGGTGCAAAGCACACAAGGCGTTATTCTCCTAAAATCTGCCCACTTTGAGGAGGATGGAGGTTCAAAACATTTTGCGATAAATCTGCATTTTGTTGTTGTTTGGTGTCAAGAATGGTTGTTAGATTTTTCTCTTTGATTGCTTGTAAAAAATATTCCATCTCCTCCTCCATCCAAACATAACACGCCAATTTCACATGAAGTGAACTGGTCACGTGACCCTGTACGTCACGTCCGCTGACGTTTAAAGACTTTCATGACACTTTTGCGATACACCTCTCTACCGATATGTCTGAAAGACCACCTCATGAGAACGTCAAAACCTTTTAGCCATATTTAAGAGGTTTTTCGAAGTTTAAGTGTTTCCATTGCCAGCTTTTTATTGTGATATTCAGGTTTTGAGCAATTTTAGGGGGCAATGGAAACGCACCTATGAAGACAAACAACCGTTCACGCTCACATACACACCTACGGACAATTTAGAGTTTCCAATTGACCTCACATGCATGTTTTTGGACTGTGGGAGGAAGCCGGAGAACCCAGAGAGAACCCACGCAGACACAGGGAGAACATGCAAACGCCACACAGAAAGGTCCCAGGCACAGAATCGGACCCACAACCTGTCCTCTTCTAACCACTGCGCCACTGTGTCGCCCCATTAATATCTACTTAAAGAGAAATAATGACATACATGTTTTAAAATTCACACAAGAATCAAAAGACGGTAACGTACCGTGGGCTGAGGTCGGGCTGTGGCCCGGTGAAGCTCATCACCGGGATCTGCAGGCTGGTGGGCCGCACGTAGTCACCCGGGGAGCGCGGCGCCCTGGCGGGCAGCAGCGGCGAACGCATGGGCGAGCGCATGGGTGAGCGCATGGGTGAGCGCATGGGTGAGCGCATGGGTGAGCGCAAGCCGCGGGCCACCAGCCTGCACTGGGCGGGCGTGGTGGGGAGGGGCGAGCGCTCGCCCTCTGAGCCGGAGCCCTCCTCGTCCTCCTTGATGGACGCCAGCTTCTTCACCAGCCCGCCGTTGCTCTCGCAATCAGCCTGAGGGGAGGAGGAAGGTCAATGGTCAAAGGTCAAGGATCAGTTTGGGTTTTTTGTTTTTTTTCCCAGCAGTAACCCTAACCCTAACCCTAATTCCAGCCTTATCGCTAACCCTAATGCCATGCAAGTCTGTGGGGTCAAAAGTCAACTTTGTCCTAGAGACATGGGACCACTTGGAGGTTCATCGGGATCCCTCAAGACACATCCACGTCAAATTTGGGGCTTCTAGCCTACATTCTTCCTCCAAGGTGGGGCGTGACAGAGAAAGTTTGAGAACCACTGTGCTAGGCGACAGAAGAGACCCGACGCGCTCAACCCAGATAAACTTCTGAGAAGTCCCGCGATCCTCCGCCATGCGGGGGCGCTGCTGAACCGCAGCAAAGGAAGAGTGAAAAAGGTGGAAAATAAAAAAATGAAAAAAAAACAGAGCGTCGGTGAAGAGCGAGCACCTTTGCCATTCACAACAGCTGCAATGGCGCCGCCATCCATCCATTCACTCTCGTCGGGCCTCATTCACAATCGCATGCTGGTTGCTTTTTTTTTTTGGTTTGTTTTTGTTTCAATCTTTTTCGTCGTCCTACTGCAGCTCACACGCACGGATGGTGGAAGTTCCCTCTTGCACGCGACCTCTCCGCCCCCCACGTGAATCACTCCCCCGTCCCCCCAGTGTCAAGTCCAATCAGGTTGCCCTTTCAGAGTGAAAAGGAGGGGGCGACCCCGCAGTCGGTCAGCATGTTTGCTGCTGCTGGTGATGGTGATGGTGGTCTGAAGGATGTGTCCCTCTCTCTCTCTCCAGCAGAAGGTCAGCGGACGAGCGCGTTTGACCCACCGGGTGGGGGAGGGGTGGGATGGAAAGACCTAAACTCCTCCTGCTGCAGCAGCAGCAGCAGCAGCAGCAGCAGCAGCAGCCTCCCCTCCCTCCTCCCTCCTCTCCTCCCCTCCCCCTCTCCCTCCCTTCTATTTGTTGTCTTCCCCCTGCCTATCTTTGGCTCACGTGCGCGGCTGCTATTTTTAGATCAGAGAGGTTTAATTTTAGCAGAGGGTGTTTTTTTTTCCCTTTTGCCTGGAGGGAACCAAGGAGCTGAGGAGGGAGTGTTTGGAAGCATGTGTGTGTGTGTGTGTGTATGTGTGTGTGTAAGTGTGCGTGCGTGCGGCGCACGTGCCACCCTTGATATGCAAGCGTGCCACTCAGGGTGCATGAGCCAATTATGTGGATCCTTGCGAATGTGCACGGAGAAAGTGTGCACGAGCGTTCACGCATGTGTGTGTGTGTGTGTGTGACAGAAATATGCTCACTGTACATGTATAATGTGGGTTATGCACATGAAAGCAGATGAAAAACACATTTCTTTCCCAGCCCTCGCCCCTCCTCCCCCCCTCCATCTCCACCCCCTCCTGCCCCTCCTCCCTGCAGTGCGCTCAAATGCGCGAGCACGCACGCCATTGAGGAGCCGCGTCGTGTACGTGCACGCGCGCTGTCTGAGCGTCGGCACGTGAATGCAAATACCAGTGCGGCGCCTCCGCTTCCTTCCACCCCCTCCCCTCCCCACCCTTCCCTCCCACTCCTCCCCCGCAGCTCCTCCTTCGCCCTGATGTTTCTAACACCCCCCCCCACTCCCCCACTCCCCCTCCCTCCTCTCCTCCTCCCCCACCGGGTTCGACTCTATATTTAACCAGCCAGGGATGACCCCCGCCCCTCCGCCGCCGCTATTTTTAGAACTCCTCCGCCGCCGCCACTGCTGCATGTGTGGGTGTGTCTCGGCAGCCTCGGAGACGGCGGCAGATGCATGCTGATCTGCAAAAAAAAAATGTTTTAAATAATAAAAGAAATCGCCGTTATCACCCGCACCCAGTACCAATCGAGCGGTGTTCAAGGTTTCCAGGATGGTTACTACGGTTGCCATGGTGACCGATGACTTGCCTCCTTCGCGCCTTATCAGCAATTTCGGTGTAAGTCAAGCCAATTTGAGGGGGGGCTGTGAGGGGAGGGAGGGTGGAGGGGATTGCTTCTGGGTGGGTGGGTTGGGGGAGGGGTCCGGTGTGGCCCAGGCTTGGGCAAACTACGGCCTAGGGGCCATACGCAGCCTGTTAAGCTATTAAATCCGGCCTGCCAAACTTGAAGAAATAATATTAAATAATATTCATAGTAAATCAAAACACTGCTGAATTTCATCCAATTTTTCAGTGTTTTAAGAGTCATTTCAATAAAGAGATTATCAATTGACATTAAAGCACATTTTGTACATATCTCATGATATGTCTTTCTCTCCTATGAGGTGGCTCACCACAACACTTCATCCATCTGCTTCTGCTCCGGCCCCCTCTGTCAAATTTTAGAACCCATTGTGGCCCCACCAGTCAAAAATATTTGCCTGTTGGGCCATTTTGTTGCCAGAAAGTTCAAAAAAAAAAAAAAAAAATGCACATCTTGAAAACCTCAAACTCCAGACGTTTGAGCTCACTTGTGCATCTATGCGCTGGCTGCATCTCAAGCAGAAGCAGACGACTCGCTGGCTGCCTCCCTATCCAGATGGCTAATTTTCCTTTTTCCAAGTGCGGCTGCTGCAGCAGCAGCAGCAGCTGCGTGAAGACGGCTGGGCGTAGCAGGATGAGGGGAGGGAGGAAGAGGAAGAGGAAGAGGAGGAGGAGGAGGAGGAGGAGGAGGAGGGTCAAAAACCTGATGGCAATAATGTGTTTTGTGTTTTTTTTAGCTTCAGCTAGAACTGTGGGTGAAGTTTGGGCCTTTTTCTTATGATGTCGCATCACATTGTATCCTTAAGTGAACTCATTCACAAAGCACCTGTCACATGGGACAAACCCATCGAATGCTTCCTGGCCAATAAGAAACAAACAGGAAATATGAACAGGAAGTGCAAAAGCAGTAAGAACAGGTAACGGCCTCGCTGGGCAGCTGATCCATTCTGATTGATCCTTTTAAAAAAGGATGATGTGAAGGGGGAGGGGCCTAAATAGTTTCTGCGAGACAGCGTTTAAAGGTGCGAGAGCAAGGAACTGCTTCGGGAATCAACTTCCTGCCGTCGGATCACGGCATCCCGCCCGTCCTGCTGTAACTCGACGCGTCAAAACGGATCGCATCACGAGCCAACGCCGCTCCGTCCCGTCTGCACGCTACGTCATGTTGCCGTTATTGTCATAGTGTGTCGCGGCAAAATGTCCTTCAGTCGACCCGCAACAACACACAACACGCCCTACATACTAAGTAGGGTTTCAGTCTGGCAGGAGGACAGAAGAGCTGGGAGGGGATGAATGAGATGGAGGGACCGCTGTGGTTATGTTGATATACATCAGGCATAGGCAAACTACGGCCCGGGGGCCATATGCGGCACAATCAAGCCTTTTAATCCGGCCCGCCAAACTTGAAGAAATTACATCAATAGTCAGTAAGTCATAAATTAGCTGTATTTGATGCACGTTTTCGTGGGGATTCAAAGACACTGATTTTGTTGTAACTTTGCTTTGGTTCATTTTCAACTGACATTAAAGCAACATGTTTTCTACACATCCCGTGATATATTTTTCCTCCAATGAGGTGGCTCACCAAAAGACTCCATTAATCTGCTCCTGCTCCAGCCCCCTCTGTCAAATTTTAGAACCCATTGTGGCCCCACCAGTCAAAAATGTTTGCCCACCTCTGATATAGATATAGATATATAGATATAGATATAGGTATAGATATAGACGGAAAACACCTCTATGCTGTGGCCCTCCCGCAGGTTGTACGTCAGGTCGTGCTGGATCTCGGTGAGGAACTTCTGTGCGTAGTCGGGGTAGAGGCCCAGCACCTCCCGCAGGCCCTTGAGGCTGATGTACTGCAGGTCGCAGTAGGTCAGCGCCTTCACACAGGCGTTGGTCTTGATCACTTCCTCCTGGGTCAGGCAGTCGGAGCCGATCAGGTCGCCCCTACCTGGGGGGCAATCTTTAGATTTAGCCAAGACTGAGGCCCGACGGAGTGATCAGCACCACGGAGAGCGCCGCAGAACTCAACTCAACTTGCTCCTTCAAAGCCCGATTTTCCCCTCCTTTTCGTCAAAATGAAAATGCGTTTTGAGTGTGTGACCCCTCTCTCAACCCTCCACCTTCCACATACATTCTGCCCTTTTAACTCCGCCCCCCTGCTCCACCTCAAGCCCCTTTTTGCGTCCACGCTGGACGCATCAAAACCATTATCGCTATCTGAGATCTGCCCGAGAGAGCTGCTGCAGATCTCCGTTGTTTCTCCGTACTTCCTTTCTTTCCCCTTCAACCATCTCCCGCCTCGCCCTCCTCCCCCTCGTCCCCCTCCCAGAGTCGTAAATCCAAAGAGGCAACGCCAAAACAATTTAAGCGTTTGCGTGCGTGTGCCTGTGCGTGTGCACGTGAGAGACAGAAACAGAGCAGACGGCAAAAGAAAAACAGCGTGAGACACGTCCACCGAAACGTGTGCGAGTGAGTCTCCGGCAGGCTCACAGGTATGAACGAGCGTGTGTGTGTGTGAATGTGCGCGTGTGTGTGTGATTCAATGCTCAATAATGCACATCCGTGCACATTCACATCCTTTTAATGAGTCCTTCCCTCCTCCCTTCAACTCCATAGGCAGCAGCAGCAGCAGCAGCAGCAGTGTGCAAACGCTTCATTAATATAAAAAAGACGTCGTTGCCGTTTTTTGAGCAGAACGGAGGGAGCGCCAGAGTTGTAGGACAGGAGACAGCAGCTCCAGAGAGGTTGTTCTCTCTTTCCTCCCCCCCGCCTGTCACCTCTCAGAACCTCGTTGTAGGTTTTTTTTTTTTTTAGCATCAGCAGCAGCAGCAGCAGCAGCACGTGTGACACCAACTAGGGCGACACCTGAACTCATTTGACTTTGGGCACTTTCGGAGAAAAAAAAAATCTTCGGCATCGCTGCTCCTGCCTGCTGTGATGCACCAACACGCCACCGGGGGTTCCCTTGAGCTTTAACCCCCTCCCGCCCTCTTTCCCTCCCAACCCCATCTCTCATCCTTCACCTGATGGGCCGTGACCCGGCTTGCCCACGGCGATGATTTAACACCGGATGCAATTGCAGAATTTATTTTTGTAAACGCTCGGCTGCTGCTGCTCCCTCTCAAACTGCTCGTGGCTGCCTATTAAATCAAATGAATTTTTTTTTTTTTTTAAAAATGCCCTCGCTCATCTCAACACTGCAAAAAGCCCGTCCAAATCAGTCCTAAACATTTTTACAGCGTCACTCCCAAACAACTGATTGT
Source organism: Thamnaconus septentrionalis (assembly GCA_009823395.1). Lineage (NCBI taxonomy): Eukaryota > Metazoa > Chordata > Actinopteri > Tetraodontiformes > Monacanthidae > Thamnaconus > Thamnaconus septentrionalis. The sequence goes on from CM020501.1 coordinate 28,181,507, forward strand.
CAACGACGCACAAATGCAAAACTTCTTCCACGTTTACGACGTCACGGCTCCGCATGTCCGCTCTTCATTTGCTGGCTCGGCCCCTTTTCTCCCCCAACATCTTCACACGGACCCCTGACAGCTAATTAATTTCCAGGGGTGAATAGGAAGCAGCTGAGCTTTTTATTTTTTTCCTCCTTCTTTCCGTACGCCGACAATTATATCACCCCTGCGCTGGTGGGAGGTTAATGTCTTTGCGGCAGCTGATGGTGCCTGTTCAAAGCTGCTGCTGGCGCCGTCGCTACTGCTGCTGCTGTTCCGAGATCAAATGAAGCGCCCCCGGCGCGGCGAGAGCTCTCCACCCCACGGCGGGAACATCCGGCTCATGGGCAGTACAGGGGCAATAACAAGTTGGCTGGAAATAAAACAGTGCAAACCCTCGCCGCTCACTGCCTGACGTGTCGAGGCCAGGGTTAGCACGAGTTATCGCGGGTTAGCGCGGGTTAGCACAAGTTAGCGTGGGTTAGCAATCTTCAGTGCGAAAGCTGTTTTTTTAATCACTTTATTGCCAGAATCTAGGAGGGCTTCTATGGTTTTCCGAGTCCACGACAGAGAAGTCCTTCAAGATTTAGGTAGCAAAATGACTCAAGACTAGAGATCCGAAGCTGCTGAGTCACAGAACAAAACAACTGCACACAGGCAGAGTTGTCAATCAGCCTGATGTGGAAGTCGAACCCTGGCAGTCGAACTCTGGGAGTCGAGCCCTGGGAGTTGAACCCTGGGAGTCGAATCATGGGAGTTGAACCCTGGCAGTCGAACCCTAGGAGTCGAGTCCCAGGAGTCGAACCACAACCTTGTAGCCAATAAGCCGCTACCTGCCTGCTCGGGTTCAGATTTCTGAAGAAATCATTGAGGGACGCAATCAATCGAATGAATAAACAACTTTTTCCCCCTCGAGTGAGTCGGACCGGGAGGGATGGCTGAATTTCAGTCTTTACCGAGTATGGCGAGCACAGTGTTGTCCTTGAGCACCTCCATGGAGCCCGAGCACACAAAGTAGATGGCCTGGAGGGCGTCGCCCTGGCGGATGAGGAACTCCCCCGGTGCCGTGAAGGAGGTCTTGATAATGAGCGAGAGGGAACGCAGACAGCCCCTGCTGGCGGACTCGAAGAGCGGCAGCTCCAGCACCTCCTTGTTCAGGTGCATGGCGATGTCGGCCCGCAACTCATCAGGGAAATCCTTCAGCAGCTGAAGGAAGAAGGGAAGAAGAAGAAGGAGGAGGAGGAGGAGGAGAAGGGCGGAAAATATGTTGATCCATATGAAAAAATCAATAGGCGGATGAATCTCAATCACACCCGCCCCCAACTCCTCACCCCACCCCACCCTGCTCTGACGCAACTGTGTGGGAAGGTGAAAGGTTTTAAAATCACCTTCGTGTTCCCACATAATCACAAGCAGCTGACACGTACACAAGCGTCTGCTTGGATTCATTTTCAACCTTTTCTGTTTTGTTTTTTTTAACAGCGTCTTCCGGGTTGGTGTCTCAGCAGAGGGAAGGCTGCTGTTGAACCTTGTCGCCTTTTCGCGCACGTCCATCACGGCACCATCGCCCCCAAACGGATTATCAAGATCTGAAGCCCGTGAGCGATTTCATTAGGTCGCTAATCCATGAAATTAAGAGTGCCGCCTCAAAAAACCAAAATCCTGGAGGCGACTGCGAGTCGTCTGCATTTTTGATTTTTGGGAGGCCGTTTCTGGGTGATCCCATTGGATCTGACAAGGTCAATGCAAGCCTTGGGGGTCATGTGACCGTAGTGGGGACGTAAGGGGGAAGACGAGGAAGATGTTTTCATCAATGCGATTGTTTGGCATTTGTCACTGCATGAATTATTCATATTTTATTGGAGGGCTGGTTGGGAAACTTGGGCGCGTTAATTTACTGAGAAACAACAGTGGCTAGCGAATCCAGCTACAGCCACAAATTATTCCAGAAGAGTTTGCAGATTAAGGCACATTGGACGGAATGAATTTGTATTTTACTCTTTTCAATATTAGCTCGTAACGCTTGGTTCTAAGCGATCCCAACCCCATCTCGACAATGCATTGGCCCCGTCCATCGATTTTTTCCCCCCGCGACTCGAATTTCCCACTTTACCTCGCTGACATCGATGCCGTTGTTGACCGACCAGGTTGTCTGGAAACATTCCATCATGCGCTGCTCCAGCGCCTTGGGCAGCCTGTGCACGCGGATGAAGTCCTTCAGGTCCTTGGTGCGGGTGTGGTAGAGCGAGCGGCGGGAGTACATCCTCTGGATGATGGCGGTCACGTTGCCAAAGACAACGGCGTGCATCAACGCTACGGGCGAGGTGGAGGCAAAAAAAAAAAAAAAAGTCAGAGTGTCGCCCGGCTTCGATAACGTTTTTTCTTACGCAAATGTCGTGAACGCGCAGATGACACACGACGTACAGCTTCTAGCACATGTGGGAAGTAACAAAGTACAAGCACTCCCTTACTGTACTTGGTAGTTTTTTCATGTATCTGTACTACTTTTACTGAAAACCTTTTACTTTGACTCCCTACATTTGTACATATCTGTACATTGTACTCCTTACAGTGGAAAAACATGTTAACCCTTTAAGCGCCATAATTATTTCAAGAAAATATTCAATTTTGATATAAAGATTTCAAATGGCTGTGACTTGAAATTGGTTAGAGATAAAGCCATACTGTACTTACTACAGTATTACAGACTAGGTTTACTGAGAAAAATCTTCAGTAAACCCAAACTTTTTGTTTGTTTGTTTTTGTATTATGTCAGATTTCAGGGGTCTGTATGTCAGATCTCTGTCTCCACAATACCCACAGGCTCATCAAAATGTTTTATCCACTTTTGATAATTTTCCACATATCTCAAACAGACCCAGCCATCATCACTGTAATTTACAGGGTGACCACGAACATCCCTGCTGCCTCCACCGGCACTGGCTGGGCGTTTCCTCCCACAACTTCTACCACGTTGACCACTATCTCCCCGCGCCCTCCGTCACCATTAGCGGTGTTTTGAGCACTCTCGCTTCCCCCACCACGTCCCCTCATCCTCATTCGTCGATTACTCCCACTACACCCCGGCCACGCTGAGGCGAGGCGTGTGCTGCTTGGTGACTGTCATGGCGCATCGACTCGCTGCTGCTGCGTAACTAAATACGCACCGGCAGACTCGCTCTCACGGGATGACTGAACATCATCGTCAGAGTGCGAATATTCCTCTTCGTTATCTGAGCCAGACATTATTTGACGAAATACTTTGTCAACGAACAAAGATCTCGGCAATGTATTCTCTGCAAAATTCGCTGTCTTTCTGTCTCTCCACTCCCACTACAACCACTTCCTCGTCTCCTCGACTATTTATACTCCGAAATCTGCATATAAACACCCCCACAAATGCTGCTCAGATTGAAGCCACAGGTGTCTGCCATCTCCTGGTGTAAAGTGGAAACTACTTTTAGCACCATATTTACAGCTATGGCCTATTTAATTCAGCAATGACGCTTGGTGCAATTTTGCGACCATGGCGCCTAAAGGGTTAAAAGTAATTCAAAAGAAGTGGAAGTGGAGCTATTTGAGGGAGGTTATTTTCAAGTACCTCGGCTTATCAACATATGCACTGTTTCAATAATTGCAAACAAAACTTCAGTGCATTTCAGAACCAGTTCTTTCTTACACTTACTTGAGTAAAGGAGTTGAATCAGTACTTGTAGAGTATTTTTTGATGAGGTACCCATACTTTTACTTAAGTACAGAATGGGAATCCTATTTCCACCCACCTCCGATCAGCATGGTGCATATGGAGAAGATCTTCTCTGAGTCGGTGTTGGCCGACACGTTGCCGAAGCCAACGCTGGTCAGGCTGCTGAGGGCGAAGTAGAGCGACGTCACGTAGGAGCTGCGCACCGATGGGCCGCCGCTGATCGCTGTCCCTGAGGCAGCGGCGGCCGGCTGTGGTGCCCTCGACCGGACCCTGCTGCCGTTCCACTGGCCCGGGGCAAGCAGACCCAGGCCGTTCAGGCCCGAGCTGTTCCAGTGGCTGTGGTTGGCCGTCCCTATCGCGACAGCAGCGGCGCTCGGCAACGGGTCGGTCGCTCCCAGGATAGAGGCGAGCGGCGACAGGATGTATGGCGTGCCCAGCCGCTTGGCCAGTTCGTGGAGCCAGCCTGGCGGAGCAACGAAAACCGGTTAAGCGGAAGAGCCTTCGATAGCATCGGGAAAGCCACGGCTAGATGAGCTGCAATACGAATCATCGAGTCCGCACAGGTCAGGCTGTCAATGCTAACTGAAAAACAAAAGGACCTTGTTCACGTAGTACGTTTCACATCGCAACCCCTGAACCCTTACTTCTTCGAAAGTAGGTGTATTGTTGCAGAAGAGGTTAATTTGAGGCAAGTTGTTATAAATACTCAATGCTATCACTACCTCCTTATACTGTATAATCTATATGATCCATACAATATTGGGTTTTTTTTTCATTTCCATCAAAGTGGCTAGAAACCAAATAGAAGTCAAACAAATGGTGAAAGTTAAATATTTTTGAGCACCTTCTATTAAGCATTTTGGTGCGATCAATACAAACCCCAGCCCCGCCCCAAGCCCTGCCCCCAGCCACGCCCCAAGCCGCGCCCCAGCCCATGGATTCTATTTCTATTACAGCCTGCATTTGCGATTTCCCCACGGGCTGCCCCGTTAAACCGACGTCCTTCTCCAGAATTAAAATAGCTGGAAACATCGTTGGACGGCACTTGTGTCAGGCGCCGGGGAAGGCAATCAGCCATTTACTTATTACGCACACACACGCACGCAGGCACGCAAGCAGGCACGCACGCACGCACACACACACACACACACAATCGTCAGCCGAGAAACAGTGACACCGCCTCGCCGGAAGCAATTTGCGAGATCCGAGGCTGCAAATTAACGCAGAGAGCGAGCGAACGAGCAGCTCCTTCCACCTGAGCCAGCGTCGCACGCGAGCGCATGAGTCGGCCTCCTCTGTGTCCGTTTTTTTTTTTTTTTACCCCTGACTTCCCATCACTTAGCCTCTTCCTGCCTCATCCCACGCAGCTAGTTCGGCTGACCGAGGCTCGCAACTTCGCGCGACTGTCGTTTGGCACCAGCCAGCGACAGTGGGAGGGGAGAAAATGTCACTATAATTAGACATGTTTTCTCAACAAAAGGACACTGACACACTCTCCACACTCCGCCTTTGCATCGCTTGATGGCAGATTATCTCTGCTCGCGTCTTTCCTTACAGTTGCCCGGGATCACGTCTTCCCGGCCTCGTCCTAGCAGGGCGAGTCCTTGGGTCATTATTTTTAGTTGCGCTTACGGCAGCTCGGAAGGCGCACGTCGGCCGGTTACACAGTCCATTAGTCACTCACTGGCAGATTGGTCGGCAGCGACACTTGCCGCCACTGGCAGTTTGCCGTGGAAGTCGGGAAGGAGAGAGGGGGACTGAACGAAACGGACTGCTTGATATCAAACAGAGGGGGGGTGGTAAACAACTGGTGATAGTGGGAGACAGGGGCTCAATACACTGGTCTTATTGGGGGGTTGTGGCGAGAAGAGAATAAATGGACTGATTAGAGTGGGATAGAAAGGCTGAATGGACTGGTTATAGTGAAACAAGAGGCTAAATGTACAGGTTATAGAGGGATTGTATTGTTAAATAAACTGATTATAATGGCACAAAAGGCTAAATATGACTGGTTATAGTAGGATAGAAGGCTAAATTGGCCGGTTGTAGTGGGCCAAGAGGCTGGAGGGACTGGTAATAGTGGGACAAGAGGCTAAATGGAATGGTAATAGCGGAACAAGAGGCTAAAAGGACTAGTTATAGTGGGATAAAAGGCGAAACTGACTGGTAAGAGTGAAACAGAAAGGGTAAACTGGTGACAGTGGGACACCAGGACCAAACAGGATGACCCACACCCACCTATGTCCCAGAAGGCAGAGCCGTTCTCGATCTCGCTGCGGCCAATGAAGTACCACACGCAGGCCATCCAGTGGGCCAGCAGTGCGAACGTTGACATGAGCAGCGTGAGCACGACGGCGCTGTACTGCGAGTAGCGGTCCAGCTTCTGCAGGAGGCGCAGCAGGCGAAGCAGGCGCACCGTCTTCAGCAGGTGGACGCCAAAGTTCTGAAGGAGGGCGGAAGAGCGAGCGAGTGAGAGTGAGTGTGAGAGAGAGTGAGAGAGAGGGAGCGAGAGAGAGAGAGAGAGCTGCCAATCAGTCGTCGAAACGCGCTCAGTGCGAAGGCCACCGGTGTTCTTCGCCGTCCGCTCCGACCATCGATCGATCGCAGGCCTTATCTCCATATTGATGCGGGCGGCGGTGCCCTCTCTTTTCCAATTAGCCGCCTCTCCATCAAAGGGGAGCGGGGGGACCCGGCAATTAATTACATCTCAAAGGCCGCTGTGCGTGGTGCCGGCTGTTTGGAAGCCACGCCTCCCGCCCCCTGCCCCGAGGAGAGGCAGGCCACTTACATCCCACTGATCTGGCCAGGCGGTTGCAATCACAATACAATTCGATGGGGAGGTGGGGCTAACCGACTGTGCATGTTGTCGTCTTTTTATGGGAAACCTTTGCGCAAGAACCTAAATGACACACGTTTAAGTGTAAATTTAACAAAAAAAAGTTTTTTTTAAAAAAAGTGGAGCCCCCGACAGTTTCTATATAAGAACAAATTAATAATCACTGTCAGCATTAATTTCCCTCGGCTCACAGCGATACAGAAAAAAAAGTCAAATTACTTCACACTTTTTTTTCTCCATAATTTAGTTTTTCCTTTCCGCTACCATGTATTTATATATTTATATCCTTTTAACCAGCTCGCGCTTCCTGCGTTTGACATCATCTGGCTAATCTCGCCGTCTCGGGCCTGTAATTTGTCGCGTCCATGCGCTCATTTATCAAGCTAATCACCGGTTACCTAATAATGACTTTTCCGTGTTACAGCTCAGCCTCGGCTCTCTTTTCTTTTCCCCCCTTCGGCAGCCAGTATTGAGCGTCGGGGAATACGGAATAAAACATTTCCCCGGCATCGGATTCGCCTTCGAGAGATTCGGGACATCTCTTCTTTGTGCTTCCTTTCTTGTGTGTTTGAGGTTTTGTTTGTGCGAGCGAGCTAGCCTCGGTAATGAGGCAGGGCTATTGATGAAACGACATCTATTACCCCGCGGCGGCGGCCCCGCGGAGAGCCCTCTTCTATATATCACACGGACGCACATTAATCACGCATCACATGGACCTTTTCCATCACGACCATTGTACAACATAATAAGGCTGCCCACAAAGCTGTGCCGCATACAGGTGCGGCTTCCAGACTGAGAGCTGGTGGAGCCTGGTTAAAATCAGCCTTTCAAAAAGTTGGGTTATGAAAAAAAAACTGTATCACTAGCTGTAATTAGTTGCTAAAATGAGCGGTCGGCGTGTTAATTGATCTCTGATCGCTGTCTAAAGAGAGACGGACGGTGTGTCTCGCGCTATTCCACGAACAGAAAAGCAGAGTATTTAGTTGTAATTAAAGCATAAAAATGGGCTAAAGTGGGCAGAGCAGCAGCGTACAGTTCCCACTAAACAGTGCTTGATTTAGAACTCGATGACACCTCAGTGTTTTCTATCACATCCTCATTACTATTTTCTTTTCTTTCTATTTTTTTTAAAAGAAGGATAATTCTAAAGTCTTCACTTCACCAGGGGAATAAGTTGTTGCTGCAGCCACCAGGGCGGCAGACAACAGGCACGATATCTATTTTGGAGAACCCTTTAATGGCCAACAATTACGTCAACATCAACATTGCAAATACACGTTAAAAATTCATTTAAAATAGTTTTTAAAGAATGTGATGTGACGTGATAAAATTGAAAGTAAAAAATAAAATAGAGCAAAAGCAAAAGCAAACAATAACTCAGTAAGAGAAATGAAACGTTTCCTTGCGTATATTAATACTTGCTTGTGTCGTGTGTGACACCCACCACGCTGATGTTGAAGGCGTAGAGCAGGTCAAAGGGCAAGGCGGCGATCAGGTCTACGAAGAGCCAGGAGGTGACGTAGTGGATGCAGATGGAACGAGGGTCGTAAACCACCTGACCGGAGGTGCTCACATAGGTGGTTCGAAAGTTCAGAGCGATATCTGGTGGGGACACGACGACACGCTACTTAACACGCCGCCGCTGCTTGGAAACGGTGCACCGTAAAATAAAAAAACATGGCAAAACTGTCATCCACAAGTGTGATCAGGCAGCCCCTGTCTGCAGTGTGCCAAACATGGCGCGTTTATTTGTACCAACAGTTATCTGTGAAATTAGGAGTGTGTGTTGCAAAGCTGCTCCCAGCATAGTGCCGAATGCCTCCGTCAGGCAATAAGACGTATGGCATAAATCAATAAAAGCCCTAGCAAGGCCTGGCCGGTGAGAATTAGAGGCTGAGAGGTGAAACAAGAACTTGAGACTGTTCTCGAGGTCAAATTAGCATAAAGCGCTCGCGCACCAGGAAGAGATGGAGGCAGCAGTGGCGGCGGAGGCTATTGAGCAGCTCAGTGGGCCAATTAGGACTGAAGGATCGGTGGTTTCCGACCTGCATGATTGGGTTATGCAAATAACCAGGAAAGGAGTTTGTCCCTAAAACAGATATTTAAATGGAAGGAGAGACCGCAGGGAGCAAAGAGGCTCTAGGAATTGTGTCATATGGGACAAAGACTCAGCAAAGACATTTACTGCTGAATGTTATTATGTGCAAATGTGTGAATTTTTCACTTCCTTCATCGAACTTTTTGCAACTGGAAAGATCCAAGATTAGACCAAACAAGAGTCCTTCCTAAAACTAACAAGACACTGTGCACTCCACATTGGCGCTCGTGGGTCTTCACCAAAATGGAAGCGTCCCAGCAGATGCTCCAGGACACACAAAAACCCAGACGTACCGATGATGAAGAGGATCTCCACCAGGATGTCGCTCACACTGGGCGGGTTGCGTGCCGCCGAGCCACCGTCCTCCCGTATCTCCACAGCGGTGAAGCAGACATTGTAGGGCACTGTGATGGCCACGTAGAAGGTGGCCAGTAGGATTAGCCAATCCCAGCCGGCCTTGAAGGTGCCGTAGTGGAGTAGGATGAAGCGCGACTTCTGGATGTCCGCCACCTTGTATTCCGGGATTGGGTTGGCATTGGCGCCGAGGACACTCTAGTTTGGGTGTAGCAACCAAAAAAAAACAAAACACAAAATTGTTGAGAGGTTGTCGGCTGCTCGGCTGTCGTGCCATCATGTGAATCACCAGCAGGCACAGAGGCACAAGTGCAGCTGACGGCAGACGCGATGACTGATCGTGGCGGAGAGGACTGAGCTCACACTCTGGAGCCATTGAACCACCATGAAGACAAATATCACTCCTTCTAACATGAATGAAAGCTGTTATTAGAAATTAAAAACTGTCGCTGGTATTGGCAAAGATTGGATGCGTATTGATTTGGCAGCACATTGTACCCAAATTCAAAATGTTTGGCCGGGTTCCATAATAAAGACATTAAAGGTCAAAGAGACATAAATGCGAGAGGCAATAAAACACAATGGAATCAATTAAATTGGGGCAATAAAAGTGTGGAGTCAGAAGAGCAAAAAATCTCCAGCAACAGGTTGGATGACCAGGGTGTTCAGGGAGCACATTGAGGCAAAAGGTCTTCCGAGTAAGACCTTGCTGGCCCATTTTGAAGAGAACAGCAGCTGTGTTCTCTATTATGTATTTGCCGGAGCAGATTAGGTCACCTCTAACCTTTTCTGCAAGGTGGGGCTGACCAGGGGGGTGAGAGTGTTTCCAGCCAATAACCCTCAACGAGAATTTCACCAAAGAATTGCAGATCCAGAGTTCGGCCTTCAAAGGCTGACAACAATACCAATACCCTTCACTGTTTCTTCAATCTCATAAATAATGAGCGCGGTGCTAGGGAGGGAGAGAGGGGGGGAAAAAGCAGCAGGGTCTACGTGGTCAAAAATTATTTATGAAGCTATAACCAAGCTTTAGAGAAAATAAAAGGTTGGAATCCAAAGTCGGCGGAGTGGGGGCAGAGTGGGGCAGTGGTGAGGGGGCAAAGAAGGAAGAAACGAGCCTCACATTGTTAATCTTAAGCTTGCTCTTGCTCTTGTCCTGCTTCTGGAGGTGGCCAGAGAGCTGGTAGAGGACGGCACGACTGCGGCGCCGCTCAGCGCTGAAGCCCGGTGGGCGGCTGATCTTGTGGATCTCCAAGCCGGTCTCCTCATCTGGAATGGGGGAGGGCAAGAGCATGAGAAGGAAGGTAGGTAGCGTCATTGCGAAACGGCACCATGTAGACCAGTGGACGGGCGCTTCTCTTACCGGTGTCGGATTCATTGCCATGGTCCAGGTCCTTGTTCTCTGTGATGTCCTTGTGTGAGACCAGGAACAGCACCACCTCGCTTTTCTCATTCTTAATGGGTACAATGTCCAGCAGACACCAGAACTTGGACCCTAACACAGGAAACACAGATTCAAAAAGGTCCTCGAAAATAGAGAAGGGTTTGGCATCTAGTGTTGGGGCCAATGAGCCTCACCGCTCTTCTTGTACAGGACGATCTCAGTCTTGAACTCCCGCCGCTCGTCCAAGGCCACCTGCATCTGCGAGGTGAGGCGCTCGCTAGTCTCGCTGCCGTACAGGAAGTAGCACAGGCAGCTCTTTTGCATCAGCTCACCACGAGCAAAGCCCGTCAGCTCACAGAAGCCATCCGAGCAGTAGACGATGGGGTAGAGGGACTGGACCTGTGCGTTGCCCAGGACAAAGTTGCTGTCTGGAGTGGAGGAGAACAGGAAAATTTAGTACATGTTAGAGAGGCAGAGAAGAAGCACAAATGGGCTCTTTTCTTTTTCAATGTTGTAGATCTGATACAGGTTTCCAGTACTATGTAAAATATCCTATTCACTCTTCTGCAGCTTCCTCTTCAAATGGGTTACAAATTTCACTTCCCTTCTTATTTTGAGGTTCATCGCATTCATAGCCCCTTAAGGCCCCTATTAAAATAGCCATACTGGCAACTTGACAGGACTTAATTTTGCTCAACATACTTTTAGTTAGTTTTTGTTGGGTTTTTTTTACTTTTACTTTTTTAGCTGAGAGCTTAGAGGTGTAGATATAGATAGATAGATATAGATTCGCCAGTGGGGCTGTGAGGTTGCAAAAACTGACTTCATTTTAAATCTTTTTAAAATTATTATTGCCGTAGGTAATCAATAATTCATTTGGGCGAGAAAAAAAAAAAAAATTCACCTAGCTATATTTTTCAAAAACCATCTCATGGTTTCAGCCGCAACCTTACATACCGTTAGCAAGCAATGTGGGATTGATCTGTCAACGCTCCTCAGATGTAGCTTTTTGACCAGCTGGTTAGGAGGTACAGAGAGGCTAATGTGCTAATGCTAATAAGAACATTAGACCTTGTCCACGTCTTAACGAGACTAGCGTAATAAGGTCACGACTTGGCTAAGTGAGGAAGCGGCAGATAGTTAATCATCACGCCTGTGGGAGCAGCACGTGTGATTAATCAGCCCTAATCTTGTGGCGGCCTGTTTGAAAATTTGTTTAGATTTTTATCCGGAACAAAGGATGAATTTTTGCTTATCGGCTCATGCGACAGAAAATCCTGACACGCTTATCAGACTTCCTTTTGATATCGAGACCAAGTGCTATGAGGAATTAGCTGCACAAGTACCCGAATTGCCCATATCAATTAACTTCTAAATAAGTAATTAAATCTATGGTATATTCTGGTTAACAAGAGGTTATTTTAAAATTCTTAGTGAGCTAAGCTGAATTCAGTCCCACTTGGGGAAAAAGAGGCCCCAATTGAGTCATAAATGTTTGTCCACGGTATTGCAGGAATCACACTGAACTCAAAATCAGCACGTTTTCAAAATAAAACCTCAACTTTTCCGTTTGGGGGTGAGGTAATTAGCCTTTTGCATTCTGTCTGCATATATGGACATGAACCAAAACCCTTTATCATCCAGCAGTTTGGTCCCGTCTCTACCAATCAGAGCAGAGACAGCTTTCTTATTGTCTCATCTCCCTACATGATGATAAATGCTCAGTTACCCCTTTAACGCCCAATCAACGGTTGGCATGTTGCAGATTCTACCGACGCTACGTATGTCTCTGTCAGAAAAGAGGGGTGCTACGTGAGAATATTATGTTTTATGTCCAAGAAAACATAATTAAAAATTCATGGCTGGATCTTTCGAAGTTCATTCCCTGCTTCATAATCGCCTGTGAGAGGCTTTTCGGAGTGATTCTGCCCACTTTGAAGCGCTCTCCTCGGGGGAGAATTGAACACGCCCGCTGCCTTTCAATGACGTGCTCTTCGCTGTCTATTCCTTCACCATTCACTATTGTTTTTCCTCTAATGGTCTTTTTTCTTTCTCTTCCTCAGCTTCCAATCTTCTCAGTGAATATCCCCCCTTCTGTAAAAGTTTATTCTGTGCTACAGTTTGGGCCGCCACCAGAACACTGAAAAACCCAGTGATTGTGAACTATGACTGGTTGTCCCCTGGGGGGCGCAGAGTCACGTCTGGGGGGGCGCGAAACATCAGGTGGGAGACAGACGGGGTACCCGGGGGAACTAATGTTTTCACGTCGGAACTTTTTCCACAGTGGAACAATTAACAAAAAAATGAAAAATTTTCTTCCACTAAGGTGGGGCGTAACAGAGAAGGTTTGAGAACCACTGCCCTAATGCCATGCATGGGGTCAAAAGTCAACTTTATCCTAGAGACACAGGGACACTTGCAGGTTCATCGGGATCCCTCAAGACACAGCCACGTGAAATTTGGGGCTTCTAGCCCATGAGGAACCCCGAAACCCTAACCCTAATTCCAGCAGTAACCCTAACCCTAACCCTAATTCCAGCCTAACCCTTGCCCAGTCAGTCAACTTTGTCCTAGAGACACACTTGCAATCGGGATGAATTGAGGAACCCCGAAACCCCAGCCTAATTCCAGCAGTAACCCTAACCCTAACCCCCTAACCCTAATGCCATGCAAGTCTATGGGGTCAAAAGTCAACTTTGTCCTAGAGACATGGCACCACTTGCAGGTTCATCGGGATCCCTCAAGACACAGCCACGTCAAATTTGGGGCTTCTTGAAAAATTTTCTTCCCCCAAGGTGGGGCGTGACAGAGAAAGTTTGAGAACGACTGATCTATCTGATCACTTTCCAAGTTTCCCTGACTGGATATCCACCTTCCAAACTCTCTCTCTGCGGGCTCTTAATAAGACGGATCCACAAAATCCAAGCTTAAAACCCGGAGTTGAATCCACAACCTTCTTGCTGTGAAGCGACGGCACCAGTTTGCAAAGGAGTGGATCAAAACGCAAATAAAGAATACCGTCATTGGGCTACGCATAATTAAGCGGAGTCGTCTTCTGATTCACCGTTTACCATGGCGCATTTCATGGAGTGATGGGAGCGATATCGCACGCACACACACAATAAAATCTTCTGTTTTCAGGAGGTTCGTGCATAAATAAGAGGGGAAAGGCAGAAGCGATCACTTTGAAGAATAGGAGCAATACAGAATGGAGGGAGCGGAACAAATGACTGAATAAGCTGCGGAGGGACGGAGGGAGGGAGAGCAATATGAATGGGCGGGCGCACAGAAAGAGAGATTGCGCAAAGGATGAACTTAGGACAATGAATTTTAATCATTCATGTGCTAATAAAAAATGCGGTCCTCCGCGTCCTCGGCGGTAGTTCAAGTTAACGAAGGTGATCGCCAAAAAAGACAGAAAAAGAGCCAAAAATAATCACCAAAAAACAAAAAAAAAAATAGTGTCGCTTTTGAAGGGAATTAAAACTTATCCAAGCCAAACAGATCTTTCGGATTTGCGTGCAAGCCGAAATGCAATTATTTCAACCCTGTGGAAATAATCTCAGCGGTCAACACCGACGGCGGGCAGGTGCTGGCGCTACTTACTTTTCCCTGAGCTTATCAAACGAGCCAACACTTTTTGGGAATGTGAACAAACGCGGCAGGCGCACGTGCTCAGAGGCTCCGCGACAAATTTGGAACAAAAATAACAAACAAACCACCGCTCTGAGACAAAGTGGTGCAAACTTGAATATACCTTTTTCCTGCTTTGTGTTTGACAGTCCAGCGTTCCCACCGCTGCCAAAACGCAATTTGAACCTGTCAATCATAATTGTAGGAGGTTTCTCTGTCTCACTTTTACAAAGTTGCTACTGCTGGCCACACAAAATCGAAAGCCAAAATTAGGATCGCTACGAATTAGCCTGCAGTTCTTCGGCGCAATAGAAACCATGGACATGATAAAAATCAAAGTCTCCTTGATGAGAGATATAACAAAGCGCAAACAGAAAGAAACAACGGCTGACGCGACCAAGCTAACGCTAACTATCTTCTAGCAAAGTCCATCGAGGTCCCAAAACTGCTACAACCACTTAAAGGACAGATTTATCTCCTTTCGTGATGCAAGACGGGATGGGGTGGGGTGGGGTGGGGTGGGGGGGGTATGGGGGACTGAGAGCTTCTGTTGATTTTGCCGCTCTCACACTGAGCCATATGTTTACGGTGAAGGCCAATATGTCAGGATTTTTTCACCCCACGCACAGCTTGATGCCGAAATAACCTCCGGGCAGAGGGCTGTTCACAGCAGCCTCGCCTCCCCTTTTTTCTACTTTCACCCCGGTGGCTCCAAGCGGGCACTACAGACAACCTACGATATGCTCGGCGAGCCGACTGAGGGGTTGGGGGGTTCCCGGCGTCAGAGTGATTCCGCCGCACATCTCCAGCAGTGTGACAGAACATAATAGGATTTGATGAATCATTTCTCCCTGCAAAAAAAATAAAAAATCGGTCCGTCCTTTTTTTTTTGTACTTTGCTGAAAGAATATCCCAATCCATCAATATTTAAAAAGATGTATTCTACTGTTCATGCTTGAAAAAAAAAGGGAGGTGGGGCCAAAATTTAAAAAAAGAAAAAAAAAAAAGAATTGTCAGTTTCACCGAGTCGGGAGCCTTCAAGAGAATCTTGGAGGAAAAGAGAGGATTGCGCCGCAGTCATTAAGGAGAATGTTATTCTACCGCGGAGTGGAGGAAGTCACTCAGCACTGCCTAATCAACTTCCTCCACCACCACCACCACCACCAGTAACAGGAAAGGTAATTTTCTTTTATGGACCTTGGCATTGTGTTGCAGCGGGTTGTCCGAGCCTGCTGCATTATCCCCCAGCCGACAGTGCAGCTCTCAGTCGCAAGTAAAACGTCGGACCGTAAAATGTCGGACCGTAAAATATCTACATCGACCTTAAAGGGGTCATCCTAGGCGGAAAGTGACTTTTTTCAGCTCTGTAACATTTTTTTTTGTGTTAGCGGCACGCCAACTTCGGCACCAAATATGAAAAATGACAACTTTCGCGTGGTGCTGGATTTGTCCGCGTGCTGTTTGGATTTTGCATGACTTTCTACATCACGAGACAAGCCAATCATCATCGCGACATTTTTTAATGTGGGTGAGGCATCACTGCCCGAGCTTTGGTCGCCATATTCCCCACTAGCTCGCGCTAACGGTGAGTGAGGGTCGTTTCGAGTGGGCCAGGGGGACTGTACAACTGTACAACTTAAACTAGGGAGTTCTTTGACCAAAACAAACCCTTGTTTTTTGTCGAAAGAGGATCAGCAAAATTTAATTGATTAAACCTGGAAATGGCCGTAATGGCGGCCCCGCTAACAAAGGCTGGCTTTCTGTAGATGAGCCAATTTGCAGTCGGCGTTTCCTCAATGCAGCGTAATACGCACACCCACGAGACCCGTTCTGCATTTGCAAAAGCTAATGACCTGTACTGCTGTCCCTCTTTCCTCTACTTCCTTTCCCTCACGCTTTGACATTTAATGCCTACGAGCTCAATTTCTCTGGATGGCCCGATGCTCTTTGGAGGGTTTTTTTTTTGTTTGTTAATTTTGTGCCTGTGGCTTTGGAAGACCTCCACCCCGCTTTAGCGAGTTTAGCGTTTAGCGAGAGTAAACTCAAATTGTTGTGTCTGTCAGACGTGCTTTTAATTTGGAACCAAAAACCAACCTTGTGGGCTTCATGAAACATCTTTCCACTGAGTGAGACCACGATGTAACTTTGTGGTCCTGTGTCCAGATTGATTAGCTAAAAACTTGCAATGTTAAAATAGAGGACAACCTCTGGGAGGAGATTGGACCGACGTTTTACCGGTCACGTTCCACGCAGACCAATCAGAGTCAAACTAAAGTGTCTTCTTTTTCAAGGAAATCCTTAAGTGCCTTTCCTTGTCCTTCATCTGATGAAAGAGTCAAGGGTGCAGCAACCATGCTAATCTTTTTAGCCGTTACCAATATGCAAAAGGTTACCATCGCCTCTTCCTTCCTCCCTCCCTTTTCCCTTCGAGGACGAGGATCAGTCTCACTTTGAGCTTCACAACACAACAATTCTGACAGGAGGTTATTGTTTTATTTTAATGCTGTGCCTTCAGGATCAGTGGCACAGTGGCCCCAACAAGACTGACTACTTCCCTGAGCGTCCTTCCAAGCAGCGGCTCTGAAGTTTCATTTCAATTCTAATTTGTGCGCAGCGCACAATCTGCGAGAGGTTCTCCTTCCCACGGGAGACAGCAGGCCTCGGGCTGCCGTCGTATTAATGGGCTGGTCAAGGCGGTTGCAGTAAGCACCGATAGCCTTGCACAAGCATTTTTTTTTTTTTTTGCCCCATGGATATGTGATGTAATGGGCTTCCAGACTGCGCGCGTGCAGGCTTCTCAATAGTCGTGACCTCTCAGCCCCACCCCACCCTCAACCCTCACCCCCCACAGAGCCAATTCATCATTTCCTTCTTTACTGCCCTTGAGGCCCCATTCCCTTTTCCCTTATTACTGCAAATTGCCCCCCCCCGAGCACACATGACAGGTCCGTCCAGCCATGCCACAATTTTAATAACGCGCCCGCCGAACTCTTTGGTTTTCGGCCATGCAGCAGTTTACGGTAGCCAGCGTTCCATTGACCAGGGTGTTGGTAAACATTGCAAAAAAATCCCAATACATGATCCCAAGATATTAATTATACCAATTTCTTTTTTTTCTTCTTTTTTTTTTTTTACCCCCATTCATACTGGAATACTGGAATACTGGAATTACATTGTGGCTTTTATTTAGAAATGAACTGTAAATGAATGGAGAAAACTATTTGTGGCGACATCACTGAAAAATATTTTTTGGACCTGTGAACCCAAAGCCATCAAAACCTCCACATGCAATAAATGATGGAGCGGGGTAAGTGGCATGTAGGTTGGTTGGTGCTGAAAATGAAATGGCACTGAGCCATTAGCAGGAAGAGCAGTAACCAGATTGGGTTTTCAAATTAAGATATTGGCCCTCGGGTCTCATTTGTACAACAGCGCGGCAACGCGGCTCTATTGATTTTTGACAAACGCGCCTCTCTCCGTCTGCTGCTGCTGCTGCTGCTGCTGCTGCTGCTGCTGCTCCACCACCTCCATCCATCGCTGGCCACTCGTTAAAGATTCATCAGCGTTTTCAATCTCTGAGTCACCAGCCGCCACGCCGCAAAATGTCTGGACTCCGCTGGGGATTATGGCACTTCTAAGGACAGACGACCTTTGATCAAACAAAAAAAGAAAAAAGAAATCCCTACCTGCAGAGTCTCAGGGAAGGGGAATAAGGGAGCGGTGGCTTAACTTTCACATATCATCATCGTCACCGTGATGGAAATCTTCATTCACTCGCCTTCCCCCGTGACTGAACGGCCACTGACTGTCAGAGTGGGCGCATCCGTCTAATTTATTTACGCAACCTCCGAAAAGCACACACGGCCGGCCTGGCTCCCCCGCAGAGGAAACGCATTAAAGCTGGATGGCGTATTGGAATATTGGTCAGTCAGTGGATGTCGACAGCAGCGTCACTGGCGGCGTGAGGTGGCGAAAGGGACTTCATGAGAGTTAAGATTTTGGCTCAGACATGCATTTATGGTCAAAAAATCAATTGCTTTCCCTGAAATTAAAGCCAAAAAAAAAAAAATCATTCTCAATTGTACTTAAACTGGTTACCGTTGATATATTTCCCTTTTTACACAATGAACCCCATCTGCACTTGCCAATTTTTGTTATTGGCGTGACAAAGAGCTCTTTGTCACGCCAATAACCCGAATTGGCCAATCGCCGGGAATAAAGGTACAAAGTCTATTTTTAAGGTCGCCAAACACAAGTGAAGACGGTCCAGCAGCAGCTGCGCTTTACGAGGGGCGGAGTGGGGTGGAGGGAGAGGAGCGGGGGTTAGTGGGCTCAACAATTGACTGCCACTGCTGTTTATAGCGGAGCGTGCTAAATGAGACGAGAAAGAAAAGGTTAAAATGCATGAAATTACATGTTAAGTGTCTTTGGATGCGGACACCATCCCTTGGAATCATACCAACTTGAGCCCAGTCCAGTATTACCTCTTGGCACCAGAAATTTGCCTTTTCTGCCCTTGTTTGCATAAGGGCGAACTGGGCATTTTAAGAATAAAAGGCTTGTATTATCTTCGTTAATATCAAAGGTGTGCGCAAAATTTGGTTTAATTTATGATTTTTATAAAGGAAAAAATCTTTCTATACTGCCCATAAATTTCCTTACCCTTATCATTGTTATTATTATAATAATTCTTCTAAGTATATGGGAATGTAGACAGAGCAAGGGTCTTGCTCCCAGTTAGCTGCCATCTTGCACCACCATATTTCGAAGGAAGCCTGTGTGGACAATCCAGCACTCCTGTTGGCACGTTGGGGGGAATGCTCTTCAAATAAACCAACAAAGTTGGACGAGGTATCCAGGTTTGTGCTTGCAGGCCACCGTAATTGGTACAGAGTCCCTTAGGTACGGTGGCCGACAAGGGCTAAACATAATGCAACTGCATAATGTTCCTTAGTTGGAGAAAACAGCTGCAGGTATGGAAACGGTGCAAATTTACAAACACAAACACAAGTCTAAACAAGGTACAAATAGAGGATCGTGGTGCAAACAAAAAAAAAACGTGCTGCAAGACACAAAAGATACATACACAACGGATGCAAACCAAGAAAACATATGCAAACGGAAAAAAAAACAAAACACTGCATGAACCAGTCATTACAACGGAAGTGCTCCAAACCTGCAGGGGCGCTCTTAGCGGAACAACTACGGAGGACGACTGACTAACGGTATTTGGAACACTTCCGTTGTAGTGACTGTTTTATGCAGCGTTTTTTCATTCGCATGTGTTTTCTTGGTTTGCATCTGTTGTGTTTTGCATCGCTTCTCTGTTTGCAGCGCATTTGATGATTAGGTATATGTTTTGTACCTTGTTTAGACTTGTGTTTGTGTTTGTGAATTTGCATCATTTCCATGCCTGCAGCTGTTTTTTCCAACTAAGGTGCATTATGCAGTTACACTGTGTTTGGCCCTTGTCGGCCACCGTTACTGAAGTGAAAGAACACTGCAATATGAAATGTAACCACTTGATGTTGCTGTTTCTTCTTAAAAATCTCCAAATATTACACACTTAACCTTTAAAGTTATACTAAAATTAAATAATATATAATAAAATTTTTGTTTTGTCAGAAAGTCATTAAAATGTTTGTTGGCTACCTATGTGTAATGGGTAGTTAACCGAGACTATGGAAAACTAGCTAATGTGTAGTGGCTGATTTTGGTATTACAGTGTTACATTATGGCTCACATTTCTGCTGCATTTCCAACATTGTATACGATCTAGCCCAACCAAAACAAAGCAGCCTCTTCTGTACCTGAAGCTACAGCAAAAAGTAATCAGGTCAAAACTTTGTTGGCGTAGAAATGGACAAAATGTAATAAGGTTCACGAATGCACCGTTTGAGAAAGAACCACAGTGTTCCGAAGATTTTCTGGCCATCAGGCTGCGTTACAGCAGCGTAGCGCGCCAGGCAGATGCGCCTGACGTGTGCCTTTGAGTACACACAGATAAAAACCAACTGGCAGTTTGGAGCACAAAAAAGAGGTTTGGTCACACTCTGGTTGAGTCAGTGCGCCACTTCCTATCCTGCCCTGTTGTTTCCCCAGAGTTGCTTTAGCGTGAAGATGTAAAATGGCACGGCAAAACTATCCCGCGCAGTGTATTTTTGGCTTCCCTTCAGAGTTAAAACAACATTTGCTCTTCTATTTCAAAACGCAGCCCCCCTACACGAGAACAGCACCTTGGCGAAACCCCAAATCTGGATACTGTTGTATCCTTCTAGACCCTCATTAAAATTTCCCTACAGTGGGATTTTTTTTCTTCCCTATCACGGCTGAAGAGGTCAGTAAGAGCGTTACTCCAGGATTCATTTCCTCACAAAAGCACAAAAGAGGGAAGGTACTCATGGTCATAAGTCATACGATTAGATTGGATCTCTCTTAATTCCTCGAGAATTGAAGCATAAGCGCCTCATTGATCATTTTCTGACCTTCTTCTGTGTTTTTACCAAGGAAAAATCATTTTTCCATTATTTCCGTTTGAGGAAAGGTCAAAGGCTAGGATCCCTTCCTTCAGCGGTTGAGCCGACAAAAAGCCAGCCAGCTGATCTCCTGAAAATGAATACAAGGGGACACTGGGGACCTTTGACCTCAGCCGACACGGCTCGCTTGAGTGACGCACAAGATCACTAAAATGCTTTCAAGACACCTTTGTGCTTGGTTACATACAGTGTTAAAGGCGCGAGTGACTGTTTGAGCTGCCCTTTGAGCTTCCCAAGACACATGGAAGTGGAGTCTACCTGTGGGGTGGATAATGGAAGGAAGGGCTTTCAGTCATCATTTAGGCTGACACATCCGGTCGATCGCTCCGCCAATACCCCCTTGTCTGACGGTTCAATCGCCTGTTGTTGCTTTCATCGTCTACTTTGCCCGTTCCGACTGCTCTGCCGATGCTTTCCGCCGCATTGAGCTTGCGGAATGATTAGTGATGGTGCAATTTAGGCTCTCCCGCACTTCATTCAGTCCCCTGAATACATTGCACGCATACTTGGCTCGTCCACCCCAGGGTATCGAGACGCAATCTTGAAAATCGAAAAACTATGAATTTTGGACTTGGCTCGGTTGGTTTGTTGCCAGGGAGGCCATTTCATCTTGATCCCCAGTGCTTGCTAACATTTTACATTTGCAATCCTATTGTACCTTAAACTCAACATTGAGTTAATATTGTATCTTGGTTTCCAGGGCGACACCTCTCATTTGTCATTTCTGCTAGGGTAGACTAATTCAATCCAGTATGAAATGCACGCCACTGTTAATCTAATGCTTGTTGCCACCCTACCTTTGATTAGTGGACCAAGTTTTTAACCCATCTAGGACAATCTGTTTC
This sequence comes from Thamnaconus septentrionalis, assembly GCA_009823395.1. Classification (NCBI taxonomy): domain Eukaryota; kingdom Metazoa; phylum Chordata; class Actinopteri; order Tetraodontiformes; family Monacanthidae; genus Thamnaconus; species Thamnaconus septentrionalis. Next base: position 28,202,920 of record CM020501.1, read on the forward strand.
GTTGAAGCCTAGCTAGACTCGCAAAGGATCCTTTCCCAATCCCACTCGGCCTGATCGTCAGAACTCAGTCTTCAATTGAGATGGTACGTACGAGAGGACTCGTGGGAATGTGTGTATGAATTATGTACTTTTGCGGACCGTGTCCTTGGGGAAAATTGGTAGCTGTAGCCGTGCCGCCTTAGTGCTAGTAGCGAAGCAAAAAAATAAATAAAAATTGGGGGATAGCGCAATCGGGCGGGGGATTGGAGAGTTGGGGGGGTGTCACGTATTGCGAACGGGATTTCACAATTCGCCCATTTGGGTTGATGATAGCTTAAGAGGAACGAAAACCTCGGGGCTTGATGAAGCGAACGAAATCCCTGAACAACCTCCAAGCCATTGCTTTTTTGCAAAGCGGGGCTGCCAGGCTGCTTCAAGAAGCGGCTCAGATGCCGGGGAAGTGCAATCTGTTCCACTCTCAGATTAGAGGAGAACTGATCACTGTTGACACCAAATGGAGGGGGGGAAAATAAGATTTCTAATTGAATTAGTGCTATCTCAAGAAATTTTCCCACCCCTGGGCGACACAAGCGAGGCATCAGATACCTACAGATGTCACTGAATGTTGTGGAATGCCTCGTAATTCCGTGCCCCTCTTTATATATCTCGCAGCACTGATGCTCCTGCAAGCCGAACATTTTTTGGATGGGGTCTTTTCTTTTTTTTCATACCTCAGCCTACTTCCAGGCTGTACTCAAGCAAATAGACCCTCCCTGATTTCTCCTCCATACGTTCCAGTCCATGCACCCGTGATCCATCTCTCAGTCCTGCCCATGGAGCTGCACCTCCAGGACTGCATTACATAACAGCGTTAAAGATATTCTAAATGTCGTTGGCATGATGATTGACGTTTTCCTTTATAGGTTAGCGTGGGCTCTAATCCTTTTTCTGCAAAAGAAAATAAAATAATGAAATGAAATGAAATTACAACGTGTGAGCCATTGTACAATTTTGGCTCGAGGAAAAAAAAAAGTCATTCCAGGTAGCCCCCTCGACGTGTTAGACTGCTGATGTAACGGCCGGAAACACTTTTTTGTTGTTGTTCAAAGCAAGTCGGATTTAAATTAAGGAAGAATGCCACTACGCAAGCAAAGCTGGATTTCCCAAAACTAGGCGACGGCTTTAGGCGTCCAACCCAAGTGTGCTTCCATGTCGGGATGCTGATTTCATTAAAAAAAAAAATGTGGCGTCAACTCAAGTGAGATGACAGTCACCCCGGAGGTGAGTCTGACTTTATTGCCCGCCCATGCAAAAGGGGGGGCTCCCCGGTGTCTTAGATGCAATTTCATGACCGCCTCTCCCCGGATCTGCGTGTTTACATTTCCCAGACTCACACAGTGACATTTCAAACACTCGAAGCGGCTCGGAGTGTCCGAGGGTCTGCAAAGCAAGAAGCTCGGCCCAATGCGTGTGAGCTGCAAACCCTTTTGTCAATTGATTGACAGCACACGGTTGCAGGGCAGCAGCTTCCGACTGATGCCTCTGAATGCTAATTAACGACACTGACTCACAGCATTAATTAACACTGTACCTTGACGGGCCGGCTCGCAGCTTGACATATGCAGCAATGCCAGGATGCTGGGTTTGGTTTGGAAGGGGGCGGGGGAGTATCACATGAGGTAGAAACAAAACGAGCGCTTTGAAACAAAAATCCAACCTGGAACTTCAGCTTCTTACTGAGGGATTATGGGACATGTTTGTTTGTTTGTTTGTTTGTTTGTTTGTTTTAACCTTAAATCAGGCAATCGAGTGAGGAGGAGGAGAGGAGGGGACGAGAAGGTGTTGGCGGTGATTCTTATGGAGGCGCCAAATATCATTGTGGACTCTGGACTTGCAAGCATGCAGCAAGTCATTCATAAAGTCATTTATGCGTTAAAGCCATTCATAAAGCAGACGAAAAAACACTTGCCAAAGAGACTTTTGAGGATGACACTAATAATAATAATAATAATAAAAATAATAATGATAACAACAACAACAACAACGCTACTCACGAGTCCCATCGAAGCGAGTGGCGATGGTGTCCAGGAAGGTGTTCTGCGGCGCGATGAGTCCCCGCATGACGGGCATGCGGGAGCGCGTCGAACCGCGTCTCTCACGCCGCTCCGAGCCGTGGCCGTCGCCGGACGTGGCCACGAAGCCCGGCAGGAACCTGGACGTGGCGCCCGGCGCTCCTCCCAGGCCCTGGAGGAGGGCGCCGAGGCGAGACACCCGGGACTCCACGGCGGCAGCGGCGGCGGCGGCGGCGGATCGCTACCGGAAGCAGGTGATTCTGTCCCTCTCTCTCTCTCTCTCTCTCCCACCCACCACCCACCACCCACTAACCTCCTGCGGAGGGGAGAGCCCGAGGAGCCGCTGCGGGAGGACGGAGGTGGGACGGAGGGAAGCAGCGGCAGCAGGGGGCGCGGAGGATGCTCGCATTTACGCACGCACCACGCACGAGGGTGTGTGTGTGAGTGTGCGTGCGTGTGTGTGCTGCAATGCAAGGCTCGCGCTCTCCTCCTCTTCCACCTCCTCCTCTCCCACTCTCTCCGCGCGCACTTTACCTCTCTCTTTGCATCCGCGCGTTGCCCTTTCTCTCTTTCATCTGCCCCCCCTCCCTCCGCTGCCCCTCCCCCGCCCCAACCTTTGAAATTCTATCAACCCCCCACACCTCCCCCTGCTCACCTCACGAGCTTTGAAACTCCCATAATGCAAAAAAATAATGATAATAAAAAAGACTATTTCTGGCGCGCAAACTGAGGCGCGATGTTTACTTTTCCTCGCTGTTGCTGCGCGCGTTTGTTTGGTTTCTCGCGCTTTTCGCACAGAAAATGAAGAAATTAAGAGATTTTTGCAATTGGAGGGGGATCGCAGCCGTGCGCGTGCTGGAAAAATCATTCAGTTGTCGAAAAAAGAAAACCATGAAGGAAGGAGCTGTCTCGTGGTGTTGCATGCGGATTGGATGGGGGGCGGGGCAGAAACCGAACACGTGGGTTAATTAGATTAATTGCCCCCCCACCCCAGCCCACCCCGCCACACACACACACACACACACACACACACACACACACACACACACACACACACCCCTTCCCCAATCAGATCCCTGGAATCTGATTGGCTGTGGTAGAGACGATGCTCTGGTGCACCAGTGAGCAGATGTGAGAGCGGAGCATGAATAAATGAATGAATGAATGACTGAATAAGTAAATAAGTAAATAGATGATGATAATAATAATAATAATAATAATAATAATAATAATAATAATAATAATAATAATAACAACAGACTATACCAAAAACTATTCTGACTCACTACAGTATGATGTCTCCTCAACAGTGAACTTACACTTTCCATCCACGTCCGTCCGATGTGATGCATGCAGTGACTGACGGAGAGCACGTGGTGCAGCAGAAGCAGCAGCAGCCACCTGAGGCTCAACACCCCCAGTGCGTTAAATATGGATGTTGCAGCCGGCAGGCAGCGCAAGAAACTCGAAAAAAAAATCAGATGTTTTCCCCCCACACTCACCCTCTCCCCGTGTTTGGCCTTGAGAGTTCAGATGGAAAAATCTCACAGAATACTGTGCGAATAAACAGGAGGGGGTAAAAGTACCAGCAAAAAAAATCATTTCTAGAAACAACCCCAACTCCACTTGGGAATCTTGGGAGTCTGGTGACCAGCGAGGAGAGGAACTCGGTCAGGGATTACAGGACAGGATGCAAACACTCCAATGGATTTGATTGGCTTAGCCAGGCAGCTCCTCATCCTGCCAGCCAACATCAGCTTCCCTCTGTAGTACCCAGCAAGTTCTGCGGACGATGTCCGAGGCTGTGAGGGGTTTTGGCACAGGAAGCCGAGCTAAATGGAACAGTTCCACGCCAACAAGCCGACAAACTTCCCATCAAATGGTGGCGGGAGCAGGTTTCCCCTGATCAGGGGATGCAAGGTGGGGGTGATAATGGTGGTGTAGAGAGGGGTGAGGTGAGAAACTCGACAAGGAGTCAAAGCGATAAGATGCATTTCTCGTTGGCTTCAAAGGCTGAATAAAGAAAGAAAAAGGAGGAGGAGAAAAACAAATTGATTCACCGTGTTTTCCTCCCGATCAGGCCCCGCTGACGGACGCCAGTGGTGTTAGTGGGGAAACAGTGCCCTCTAAAGGAAAACCCGTGAAAGTCAAGCAGCAGAAGAAGCAAACTTACATTTTTACTTTCCTGTTTTTTTGAAAATCATTTTCGATTGAAGCATTAAGTTCCAGAATTGGTGAAACGGTCATGCAAAAAAAAACTAAAATTACATTTTTAAAATTGAGACTAAAATAATAGTCAATAATAAAATTGATAATACCAATATGGTACTGGTAAAAGCTCATTGTGCAAAAATGTTCTGCAAAATGTTGAAAGGTTGAGCCCCCCTTAATTTCTCTCCATAAAAATTTTGGCAAAAATATGCAAAAAAAAAAAAATTGGAACTTATTACTTATTAGCAAGAGAAAATAAACTGCATTGGTTTATTCCTGTGTATTTAAGCCCATTTAAAATGTCCACATGCAAGAAAACACGGTGACAGCAGCAGCAGCAGCAGCATGAGCACCCAGCAGCAGTACCAGCTGCAATTCCAGCAGCAGCAGCAGCAGCACCAGCAGTACCAGCAGCAGCAGCTGCAGGAGCACCCAGCAGCAGTACCAGCAGCAGTTCCAGCAACACCCAGCAGCAGTACCAGCTGCAGTTCCAGCAGCAGCAGCAGCAGCAGCAGTACCAGCAGCAGCAACATTGGGTGCCAACAAAAAGAGAAAAAAAATGAAGCATTTGTTGCCCCAGAGTTTGTTTGTTGTGTCTGCTTATGCAGAAAAAGGTGTTGAGGGAACTGTTGAGGGAGTTGCTATGGCAACCTGGCACAGCAGTCCCCAACATCCATGATTACCACGGCCAGCCTTTAATGACTGACTCCAATCCGCAGGGAAGAAGGCACCTTTGAAGCTACGTCTTTATTGTCGGCTGTCCAGCAGAGGATCACTGGGTGACGGGATGATCATTTCCATAATTACCTCGCACGCTGCGGATTACAGGTGGTGGTGGTGGGAGGGAAGGCGGCATACGTTGGGGACAGACGTATAATTTCATGTCTGACTTGTACATCAGAATTGGAAATCTTGCTCTCCATATGGCAAATGAATAATAGGAAGCATATAAAAAACCCTCCTCCTCCTTATTCGTTGACAGAGTGTCCTGTCTGGGCTCCTGTGCAAACACGTCTGCAAACCCGTCCGCTGCATGAAAAACAACCTATTTTAATCAAAGGAGGAGAACACGAGGAGACATTTATAGGATTTTTATTAATATTTCACACATTCCTCAGCTTCTTTTGACAAGGGTCGTCCTTGAGGAGGAGGAGGAGGAGGACGACTGAAGCGTATGGAACAACAAACATCAGCATCGTCGCGGCGGTCACGGTGTTGGTGGGAGGGGCCAAGGGAGGTGGGCGGGGTCAAAGTTAAATTACAGACGGAACAAGAGTTCTTTTTTTTTTGGCCTGCTGGTGGCGCTGCTTCAGCAGACGGACGGCTCGTCCACGGCGGCCGCTCCTTCCGTCACGGCCTTCACACACTTGGCCATCGTCTGCGAGGACCTGCTGATGGAGTCTGGGGAGTGGGGGGAGGGAGGAAGGGAGAATTTTGATGAGATTTTTGTTTATTTGAAATTCAATTTTGCATGTGTGCAATATGAAGTTTATTCATTGTATAGTATCAAGCCTTGCTTGTTCCATATCGAGGTTAAAACAAAACTTGTTTGGGCTATATAAAAAGGTTCACTTCACTGATTTTTTTTTTTTTTTTTTTCAATAAATGTCAATGTTGGCTCACAACTTTGTCCAGGTTTGTCAAACTCAACCACTCTGTGGTTGAGTTTGACGCCTTTGGTTTAGGCTTTTTGCCGGTTTCGAAAGAGGGTTCAAAAAATTTGGTTGAGCGGACAGCGGCCTCACCTGTCATGTAGAAGTCTTTCACCGAGAGCTGAGGAGGAACCAGAGGAGCCGCCAGGAGCTCCTGGCCCACAGTCTGGGGAGAAGAGGGAGGGGCGGGGCATAGTTTGCAAAAATAATCAGCATTTGTTTCTTCTAATTTCTTAATTTTTCAAAATCTTTTTATTTTTGAAACTGTGCGTGTGTGCGCGCGCGTACCGATGCTAGCTCGTTAGCCTGTTGGAAGTAGTTGGCCCCCTCCACGTCGTCGTAGCGCACCAGGCTGGGAGAGACCTCGGCCAGTCGAGCCCGAACCTCATCCAGGGTGTCGTAGGGCAGCGGCATGCCGGCCAGCTGCAAAGGAGGAGGAGGAGAAGAAGCAGAAGAGGAAGAGGAAGAGGAAGAGGAAGAGGAAGAGAAACAAGAGGAACGAAGAAGAAGGAAAATAAAAACGTTAATCAGGTGACAACCGGCCACATGGGGGTGTAGCAGAGGGTGTGGGGCGAACCTCGGACACAGCCCGGATGATCTTCCAGTCCTCCCGGGCCATGCCGGGGGGCGTGACCGCCACCCGGGTTTGCTGGCTCCCCCCTCCTGTGTTCACGTAGGTGGCGTTCTTCTCCGTATAGGCGGCGCCCGGCAGGATGATGTCGGCCATGGGCGCCCCCACGTCCCCGTGGTGACCTGGTGGTGGACGCAGTTAGGTGGGTGTTGAGTGACATTTTTGTTCTTGAGCAGGTGAGATATTTTGATACATTGACGAAATCGTTCGGTCTATATGTTGTTACATTGCTGACCTTTCTAGGTTTATACTGTGTTACGTATTTGACATTGTTAGGCGTATATTTTGTTATATTTTTGTTCATTAGCACGACAATGTTGGGCATATACATTTTTTTTACATTGTTGACATTGTTAGGTCCATATTTTGATACACATTTGATGTTGTCAGGTGTATATTTTAATACATATTTGACATTTTCACTTTAGTTTATTTTGTTTTTTTTTTTTGTTACGTATTTGGCATTGTTAGATGTAACATTTGTTTACATTGTTATGTGTATATTTTGTAACCTTGTTTTTTTTTTTTTTTTTTTTTAGCACTAGTGACTTTTGTCTTAAACAACTGTGTGACATAAGGAGGAATTATTTATTATTTTTATACTGTTAAATTGTTTAGTATTGTGGTCAGTTAATAAAAACGTGCATTTGTCTTTTATTGTGATCATAATCAGCTGACTAAAGGGGAAAAAAAATATCACAATTATTCAATGATGACGACATTTAGAGTAGGAAGTATCGCTGTGGGCGATGCTCGCCCTGTATTGACTTGGCATTGGGTGGATATCAACCCCCCAGTGTTGTGCGTTACCCTGGTAGATGATGAGGCTGTCTTTGGGCAGGTCTGCTCTGGTGATGCAGCCGGCGTCGGCGCCGAGCAGGAAGAGGACTTTGGGCGGGTTCTTCCTGATGGCGTCCACTCCCGCTTTGTAACCCAGGTCCAGCGCCGCCACCTGGCTGGCCACCCTGCGCGCACCCGCACCGACCAGAGTCGTTTGTTAGAACGAACGGAAGGACCTGGAAGGTCAAAGTTCACAGAGCTGCGACGGCGCCCGTTACCTGTGCAGGACGTTGAGGACCTTCCAGCCCTCCTCCACGCCGCTGCTGGCGCGGGCGTTCTGCGCCACGGCCGAGACAGCGCTCAGGATGGCGGCGCCGTCGTCCCGCTGCAGGGCAGCGCTGCCCAACACCACAACGGGCCGCTTGGCGGCCGCCAGGACCTGGCAGAAGGGGTGCGAGCCGTCGGCCAGCTGTCGCAGCACCGCCGTCTCCTCGCCCAGGTGCTCGTATGAGTAGCTCAGGTCCACCTGGTGGCCGACCACGGCCACCTGCAGCTCGTTGTGCAGCCAGCTGATGGCAAAAAAAAAAGAAAAAGGGATGAATGAATAAATGAATGAAGCAAACAAACAAACAAAATCAAATCACTAAATTTAGAAACCTCCGTGACCATCATGTGCCACTGGATGGCAGAAGAGAGCCTGCACCAGACCAAAAAATGTTTTTGGCTTCCGAGTTACTTCTCTTGCGGCCTTCATATAGAATTTAGTGCGAAGTGTCACTTCCAATCGTGCCTCTGGAACTCAAGTGATGCGTCAGCCAATCAGAATGACCCAAAAGACGGCACGTCACGCTCGGAATAAACTATTTTCCGGGGATTTTCTGGACTTTAGACATATTCTTGAGAAAGATTTAAAGTCCATGACTTTCAAAAAGACCATAGAAACATTTATTATGCACCAAAATGCATTTAAGGTCAAAGGTCATCTTGTCAGTTTATTTACATATTGCCGTCTATGGGAAACAGCTATGGGGAATGTCTATGGCAGGTGTGTCAAACTCAAACAGACAGTTGAGCCAAATCGTAAAACTTTGAAACAAAGTGGCGGGCCAACATTGATATCCTCCAGATAAAACAGTAAACCTTTTTATTTGGACCCAAACAAGCTTTGCTTCAACCTGAATATGGAACAAGCAAAACTCAGTACTATTCAATAAAGAACTTAATATTATACACAAGCAAAATAAAATTTGTATTAATAAATTAAATCCTCATAAAAATAAATAAAATGTAAATAAAAACCGTAGGCCTCTTTTTCATTTGCAGCCTTCTGATTTACATTTCAACAGTTGCCTTTTTCCACAGTTTGACCCCTATGCTCTATGGGGAATATTTTTTTGGGCCGTGTGAAGATTTTGGCTGCAGTACTTCAAGCAGCCACTTTTGCAGGCTCCGTTTGATGGGACGTCCCTCGTCTCGAATGCGACGCCCGTGGGTGTTGCGCTCACCTCTTGCGGATCCTGGCGTTGAAGAGCGGCGCCTCGAAGCGGGGGTTGGTGCCCACCAGCAGCAGCAGGTCGCACTCCTCGATGCCGGCGATGCGCGAGTTGAGCAGGTAGTTGGAGCGCAGGTCGGTGCTGCACACACACAAAAGCTGCGTTCCCATGACTGCTTTTCGCAAAATAAAAGCGATATTTCTAAAATTTCGACTAAGTACAACTGCAATTTGCAGGCGTTTCCATTGGACGGTGTGAAGCGCATGAGTCATAATTCTCAGAAAATCTCGTCCCGCGAAACACCACTTAGGTTTTTGGAGGTACAAAATTTCTTGTATAAATTTGCATTTCCATGTTTGCTGTCAAGAATGGTTGTTATATTTTTCTCTTTGATTACTTTCAAGAAAAAATATTCTGTCTCCTCTTTCGTACAAACATAACGCGCAGGTTTCACTTCAAGTGAACTGGTCACGTGACCTCTGACGTCACGTCCGCTGACGTGTAAATGCGAAAAAAGTCTTTCCATGACACTGTTGAGATATGCACTACCAGTCAAAACCAGTCAACTTCTCATGCATTTTTGTTTATCTTTACAACTTTCTACACTGCAGACAGATACTAGAAAAAACAAATATATGATATATTTGTATATATGCAGTTAAGCAGCAAAGAAAAACACGTTAAATAACTGATAACTACAGATGCTTTTTATGAAAGGTGGCTATTAAGAAAATTTTTAATATAAAAAGTGTTGTTAACAGTCATGAAAATGAATGAAAAGACATAAATTCAGAGGGTGTGTCCAAACGTTTGACTGGTGGTGTAGCTCTATATTAGTAAGTCTGAAAAACCTCCTCATGAGAGTCAAAACCTTTTAGCCATATCTGATTTTTCCAAGTTCAGGTGTTTCCATGACCCGTTTTTTATTGCGATATTTAGGTTTTGCACAATTCTAGGGGTCATGGAAACGCAGCTACAGACGAGTTAGTTAGTGAGTGAGTGAGTGAGTGGGCGGAGCCTCAGAGCTCTGACTCCACCTGCTCCGCGCAGCCTTACCCGGCGCCCGCCAGCGGGAAGAGCTCCTCGGTGCACAGGCTGTCCGAGTTGAGCCTGTTCAGGAGGTCCTTGAGGCTGACCAGGGCCTCGGCGTCGGCCAGCCCCCCGGCGATGGCCGCCACCTCGCCGCCCTGCACGCTCTGCAGCTGCAACGACCAGCACCGCCACCACCACGTCAGAGAGCGTTTTCACTCACGGCAAAAATAAAGCAAGCCAGGGAAAGCGAGACTTACTGCACCGGCGACGCGGGCGAGGGCGTCCTCCCAGGTGGTCGGGGTCAGCTGACCGGCGGCGTCCCTCACCACTGGCTGGGTGAGTCTCTGCCTCTTCAGGCCGTCGTATGAGAACCTGAGGACAGACATGTTGTGGTTTTTGTGGTGAACTTTTTTTTTTATAAATGCTTTTTGACAGATAAAATATAGAAAGGCAGCAATCCATGTTAAAATGTATATTCGCATAGATCTGTACAAATGTGTGGAAAGTGAAAATAAATCTAGAAAAACATATTGGGAAAAAGTCACAAAGAAAATTTAAAAAATGCATAATTAATATACAATCCATAAATAATATAATATACATCATAAATCAGTGTAGAATCGGCAATTAGTAAATTATATATGCAAAAAAAAAGAAAAAAAAAAAGATATATATGTAAAAGATATAGAAGTATATCTATTCATCCATAGGAAACAATTGTCAGGTCTGGCACGAGGCGCTGCTGTCCTACCGGGTCTTGTCGGAGATCCACTCCTCGTTAACGTCCTCGTTCAGCCGCGGCATCACCCTCATCACCTCGCCGCCCCGCGTGCTCACCAAGATGTTGCTGCCCACAGCGTCCAGCACGTCGATGGACTCGGTCTTCCTGCGATCGGGCGGCACAGAGGGGGAGAGGGGATGAAGTCTCAGTGGGGGCTGGTGGTGAGGGGTGGGGAAGGGGGTTCCGCCTCCTACCTGGTCTCCCACGGCCTCGCAGTGAAAGCGTACGGCTTGGACGTGAGCGCCCCCACGGGGCAGACGTCGATGACGTTGCCCGAGAGCTCCGACATGAACATTTTCTCCACGTAGGTTCCGATCTGCAGGTTGTTGCCTCGGCCGGTCGTGCCCAGGTCTTCCACCCCTGCGATCTCGCTGGCGAAGCTGAGCAGAAAAAAAACAAAACATGAAAAGAAAAACGAGTTGTGACGCAGCGTCGCTATTTGAGGAAGTTTGCAGCGGACGGAATTGGGGGGTGTTTACCGGACGCAGCGCGTGCACTGGATGCAGCGCGTCATGATGGTCTTGATGAGTGGCCCGATGTTTTTGTCCTCCACTGCCCTCTTCCCCTCTGAGAAACGACTGCGGTCTGAGCCAAACTGCATGGACTGGTCCTGGGGAAGCAGAGGAGCAAAAGTGTCTGGCGGCGACATTTCAGGGAACAGTGCCACAAGAGAAGGGGCTTTGATGGGAAGCATTTCCCTGTATTTCGCTGCCGTGGCTCCACTGTACCTGCAGGTCACACTCTCCTCCCTGATCGCAGATGGGACAGTCCAGTGGGTGATTGGCCAGGAGGAACTCCATCACTCCCTCCCTGTGGAGGCGCACACACAGAAAAATGCATCAAGAGATGCACATCTGCACAGCTTCTTCCTAAGTAAAGGAATAGTTTGTCTTCTCACCTGGCTTTCCGTGTTTTTTCTGAGTTGGTGAGGATGTTCCAGCCCTTCATGACAGGCATGGCGCACGCAGCCACAGGCTAACAACACACACACACACACGAAAACAACCTTTAAAATGGCAGCGGATACTTTTCTTTCCCTGCAAACCCGGCGCACCGTCTCCGAAACAAAACGAACGTGCTGCGTTACCTTCGGCGCTTTCTCGATCTCGACCAGACACATGCGGCAGTTTCCGGCTACCGACAGACGCTCGTGGTAGCAGAACCTGGGGATCTGGACTCCGACCTTCTCGCAGGCCTGGGAAATAATAGGAACAAGGGCATCAACCCACAGAGAAGTGGACGGGAAACGTGCAAAACTGAAACAAAAGCAATGTGGCTGCTAGAATACCTGCAGCACGGTGGTCCCGGCCTCCACCTCCACTGGCTTCCCATCCACAAACACTTCCACCATGTTGCTGGCAGCTCGCACAGAAATACGCACTGAGAAGTACACGCGCATAAAAGGTCAGACTTGGCAAAATCTGCTGCGAAAATTTCCAAAAAGCAAGACAAAATAGGCAGCGGGCCGGAGACTTGTCTCTAAATAATGCGGCTTAGTGAGCATTTCCCAATGTGCCACCAGACGGATGATTTATTTATACCTGCTGTCATGATGGGGGCAACCTCGTCCATGATTCACACACACACACACACACACACACACACACACACACACACACACACACACACACACACACACACACACACACACACACACATGTACACACACACACACAGGCACACACACTTACACGGCGTTGGAGGGAGCCAGGCTGCCCCGGCGTTGAGGGAGCCAGGTTGCTCCGCCAGAGCTCCCGCCAGAGCTCGGCCGACGGTTGGCAGTCGCAACATGACGCTGCAAGCGGCAGAGAGAAGCCGAGGCGTCAGTTGACCTCCCAGAATCAAGGTTCAGTCACACATTTGCATTTAAACGGGAAAAAACTGAGTGGAATTTGTCTCCGGATTGGCAATGCACAATGCACAGAAAAGCGCAGGACAAACAGGAGCAAAAGAAAGCGGCGCAAGAACGTTGCAGTGTTTGTTTTTCATTTTAGTTTTTCTGTTATTTATTTTGGTATTATTTGATTGTTTTAGTTCTTCTTTCAAATGTCTACAAAGCTCAGGGATGTTCAGTTAGCACTCTGGTTTTCAAAACAAGTGGAAGTCAAAACTGTGATTCTTCTGATGAACTGAAAAATAAAAAAGACAAACTGATTTTACATTTGTGGCTACAGGGGTGTTACAGGGGCGCTGTAACGCAAACGTTCCAGTTTATTTTATTTTGTCTATTAGCATGTCACATAAGAAGCATTCACTGAACGTTTAGTATTACCTGGTTCGGAGAAAACTGTCTGCAAAACATTTTTTTTTTTTTCCAATTCCTACATAATTATTTTTTCCGGAACACATTTTTGTTTGATGTTTTTAATCTTTTGCTATGTCTATGTTTTGCATGTCAACAAGCTCATAACATTTAAGTTGCATTTATTGTAAAGACGCAATGGAAACTCTTTCCCATTTAGGCTTGAATAACATCTTTGTTGTAATGCACCACATACTGCAGTTACAAATCAGTCCATCGCCAGTGCAACCGTCCAACTACAGAGTAACTACTGAGTCCTCCCGGTGCTAACGTTAGCACTCACTGTCACAGCAATAACAGTGACCTCAATACTGGGCTAGGCCGACACGTTAAAATGTTAAAAACTCAGAGCAAAAGAAAAAGAACTTCCGCAAAATGCCCAGATATACACATGTTGTGTGTGTGCGCGCGCCTATGAACGTGCAGAGATACAACATGAAGCCCTGTTACGAGGAGGAGTCCTTGCTGTATGGGCTAACTGGATTAGCTTCGTGCTAGGCACTAAGTTAGTCAAGGACACGGGCGCTGCAATGTTGTACTGGGGCTTCAGCGAAAGAAAAAAACATGTCAAATAATTTAGTTTTTTCACCGGCTGCTGTTAAGAGCCTTACCGATATAAACTGTTATCAAAGCGCGTTGCCTTTGTAGCTCTTACCTTGCGCTATTTGGCCTTCTTGACCAGAACAGCAGTGATCTGAACGCTTTCCACCTGATAACTATAGCGTATTTAGCGGAAATACTATCACTACTTCCGGTATGGTTGTCCCTTTCAAGTTAAAATATTTATTTCTGTTACTCCTTTCTGTGCTTATCTTTGGCTATACATTATATATGCTATTTTATATGTCCATAGGTATGCTGTTTGTATAATTTAGAAATAATTCTTCGAACATTTGTTTCGTAAACACGCCTCGTATTGGAACGCAATAAACTACCTTTCCCAAGATGAACAGCGTGCCCCCGGAAGTAGCTACGTGTTCATTTTCGCGACAGTTCAGGAAGTGTATGCGGGGGTGCGAGACAAACAAGCAGTAGTTGGTGCTCTCTTCTGGGAAGCAGTGCTGCAAATCAGGTATATATTATCTATGTTAGTGTAATATAAGATATTACGGTCAGTGATGCACACGTTTACAACGAAGGCGACTCTGAAAATACTAAAAACACACCTGTCTTTGCCTTCGTCTTTTGAAGTAGGTAGCACAAATGCTAGCAATGTGAGCTAGCAAACTTAACGTCATTAACGACGAGATATACATTAAACGTTTGTTAGTTTTCGAAAAGCGAATTCTGGCTTAAGCGTCGGTGTTTGATGTATTATATTGTACTAATGATGTACTTCTGTTTTACACATAGAAAGGGAATGTAAGAGGATGGGTTGGGTGTCTTGTTGTCGTTGATAACTGGTTCTCCCTGTACTTACCTGTTCCGGGTGCACGCCCCCCCCTCTTTGATTTTTCTTCTTTCCCCTAAAGCTGTATATAAGTCTTTAACATTTCTACTGTTTTATGATTAAAAGGATATGTGTTGTAAAATAAGAATTGTAGCAATATCCATCTTTGGGACTTTCAAGTCAGAACCCAGTCACAGTGTTTCTGTCTCAGCACCAAGTGCTCACATTTATTTAAGCAATGCGAATGTTTTTTTTTGTTGTTTTTTTTTAATTATTTATTTATTTATAAATGTAGTAATTATACACTATCAGTCAAAAGTTTGGGCACACCTTCTCATGCATTTTTACAACTTTCTACACTGCAGATAGATTCTGAAGACATCAAATATAGGATCAAGATATGTGTAATTATACAGCAAAGAAAGACAACTCCAAAAATAACTCTTAATATGCTTTTTATGAAAGGTGGCTATTTTGAAGAATTTCAATATAAAACATGTTTGAGTTATTTGAAACCTCTGTTTCCTACATAATTCCATGTGTGTCCATACGTAGTTTTGATGCCTTCAGTGAGAAACTGCAGTGTCAGTAGTCATGAGAATGAAAGAAAAGACATTAAATTCAGAGGGTGCGTCCAAACTTTTGACTGGTAGCGTAAGTCTGAAAATTCTGATCTCGGCTTCTTCACCTCATGGTCATCCTCCTCCGCAGCACCATGTTGCCGACCACCTCGACGCACAGCAATGGCGCGCCGGGCTCCCGGGACGCGGCGCGCCACACGGCCGGCGCCAAGCGCTACAAGTACCTGCGGCGGCTGCTCCACGCACGGCAGATGGACTTTGAGTTTGCCCTGTGGCAGATGCTCTACCTGTTCACGTCGCCGCAGAGGGTCTACCGCAACTTCCACTACAGGAAGCAGACCAAGGACCAGTGGGCCCGCGACGACCCGGCCTTCCTGGTCCTGCTCAGCGTCTGGCTCTGCGGTACTGCCTGCAACCCTCCGCACCCGTATAGCGTCTCAGCTGAGCCCAGGGGTGACAAACTCAAAAACGCAGTGGGGCAAAAAAATTCAGAACTTGGACCAAGTCGTGGGACAACAGCTAATCTAATAACACATTTTAAAAATAAAATAACACCAATAAACCAATGAAGTCATAATAATATCCTTCAATTGAACGTCCTGTCCTGACTGACGTGCCAAAATGCCAGCAGGGCATTGTGGGATTTGTACAGGCCAGCAGCTATAGTAGTGATTTTGTATTGGCTTCATGGGCCAAATATAATGACACCTATGGCCTAGCCCAGGCATGGGCAAACTATGACCCGGGGCCATATGTGGCCCGTTAAGCTTTTTAATTCGCCCCCAGAATATGAAATTTTATTGATAGTCAGTAAGCCATAAAATAGCTGTATTTCATCCATTTTTTTCAGTGTTTTAAGAAACATTTCAATAAAGAGCGAAACACCGTGAGGCTTTAAAGACACTGATTTTGTTTTTATGCTTTTGTACATTTTCAATTGACACTAAAGCGCAGTTTATCCACATATCCCATGATATTTTTTTTCTCCTATGAGGTGGGTCACCATAACACTCCATCCATCTGCTGCTGCTCCGGACCCTCGGTCACATTTTACAACCCTTTGTGGCCCCACCAGTCAAGAGTTTGCCCACCCCTGGCCTGGAGCGCCAGTAGCATCTTCTCACCAGACCTGCGTTCCTCTCCCCTGCAGTGTCAACAATAGGCTTCGGCCTGGTCCTGGACATGGGGGTCCTGGAGACGCTCAAGCTGCTGCTGTGGGTGGTCTTCGTCGACTGCATCGGCGTCGGACTTCTCATATCCACCTTCATGTGGTACGTCCGAGACATCTGATTGATTTTTATTTTTTTAATTTTTTTTCCCAAGCTTCCATCCTCTTCTGAACACCTCTGCTTTTTCTGCCCCAGGTTCATCAGCAACAAGTACCTGCTGAAGCATCCCGGCAGAGACTTTGACGTGGAGTGGGGCTACGCCTTCGACGTCCACCTCAATGCCTTCTACCCCCTGCTGGTCATCCTCCACTTCCTGCAGCTCTTCTTCATCAACCGTGAGTCTGAGCATGACGGAATTTTATAAGTAGAGTGTCACAGAAGGACGAGTGGAAGATCTAGATGAGGGCTCACCAACATTTTTTAACCTGAGAGCTACTTCGTGGCTACTGAGTCGTACGAAGGGCAACCAGTTTGCTCCACTCTTCTGAAAGAACACGTTTTCTCAGATTGCCTTTACAATAGTTATATATTATAATTAATGATGAAGACTGGAGTGACAGTCAAAACTGTCAAGGCAGGTAACATCTGTTTTAACTTAAATCTGTCTGAACAAAAGGAAACCAAGTATATATATAATTAATGATACTCAGCAATGTGAAGATCACGTTAATTTCTCAACTGAAATGATCAACAGATTTTTTAATCTAGGTAAATGCAAGTTTGATTACAGAAGAATAGCAAGAGAATAAAATGAAATTTTAGACGCGACTCACCGTGTTGTAGTACTCTTAACGTCAGACACTTGATTGGCGCCGCCTTGCTTTGTGCCTTCCAGACGTGGTGGTCATCAACTCTGACTGGTTCCTGGCCTACTTTGTGGGGAACACGCTATGGCTGATCGCCATTGGTTATTATCTCTACATCACATTCTTGGGGTACAACGGTGAGTCCTTTTCCATTCCATTCCAACACCCTGTGTTGATAAAAGTGAAACTGATTGGATCGTTTTTCGAGCAAATCAAATGGATTTCACTGTCACAAATTTGAGGTTCTTCTCTCTCTCGCCAGCGCTGCCCTTCCTGAAGGACACGGCGACGCTGCTCTACCCCTTCGCTCTGCTCATCTTCCTCTACATCCTCTCTGTCTCGCTGGGCTGGAACTTTACCAAGGGCCTCTGCTGGTTTTACAAGTACAGAGTCCAGTAGGGCCGGCTGGGTTCGCGACACTCCTTCGGCTCCGACGCACCCAATGCAGTCGGACACATTGAGGCACCTGCATGTACATGTGGAGCCCCGGTGGGACTGCGGGACACGACTGAATAGAGGCCGGCTGCAAAGTCGGTCTCTGATTGGCTCCTGCGTTGAAGCTCTGTGGGAAACCAGAAGTCGGGGACGATGCGACTTTTATTGTTGTTTCTTTTTGTATGATTTGTAAATATCACTCTTCCAGGTTGTAATATATATATATATACACACCCAACTGATAGTTTGTGAAATGGACAAATTTGCTTTGTTTCTTTAAGAAAAAAATAAAAAACTGATTAATACTGATTATTGAAGTTCTAAATAGCAAAGTGGAATAATATGGTTGAGGTTTTTTTCAATTTTCTTTTTTTTTTCTTGACATTCCAGAGCAACTTCAAAAAAAAAAAAAAGTTAATTTGACTGACTGTCAAAGTCCAGATCTTTTTAATCCTAAGCATAAAAAAGCAAAACGTCTGTGCATATTTTTCAGGTTACACTCCATGGACTGTACTGCGCTGCCTCTTAACACACCAAAGCACTTTCTGCGAAAGATGGATTTTTTTTTAATATTGTGATACTAGAAACAGAACAAGGTTCTGGCCCAACTGAGCTTCAAACAAGTCTGTGTGCCACACTCACCTAAACACATTTGGCATCAGTTATTTCCACCATGTGCTGATCTGTGACGCCAGAAGACCCCCCTCCCTCCACACAGACCCCACCCCCCACCCCCGACTCTGGTTGATCTAATTTTACTTCCCTTTTATCATCGTTAATAGGATGTGTTTTTGCCCTTTATTGAATTAGTAGAGTCCATTTTCCAGTCTAAACATACCATGCATTAGACGCAAATACAAAACACATTGACGTTGCTGTGCCGTTTCATTTGCGTGTCCAAATGCGCCCTACTTGCCTCCTGCGCACACGACGCAAACCCATCGAGCTTAAAGCAAAACCATCGAGTGTGAACGTGCAGAAGTTACTTTGAAAAAACAGAAGTTCAGTAAATACTTTCTTGATCAAGGCTTTCTAAGTTTATGCATGAAAATTAGAGCCATTCACTTCTCCAGAGTTGTTGGCCCGCTTGAGATTAAGTGCCACCTTGCGGTCTCAAAGCACATTGCAGTCATTTCATTTCAACCCGTTTAAAGAAAGAAATTCAGTTTGGGTTAGTGCAGATTGTTCTGTGCACAGATACGTCATAAGAATTAATATAGGTGCGCATGTATTTATATATTTCCTATTCGCTTGGGTCTCAAGCATTGGTGGTTCAGTGGTAGAATTCTCGCCTGCCACGCGGGAGGCCCGGGTTCGATTCCCGGCCAATGCAACAGTTCTTTTCATTTTCTTTTTGTTGTTTTAGACGCGATGTGTTAAAATAATGCCAAACAATTGACAAATTGCTTAAAAAAAAAATAAAAAAAATAAAAATCCGTGTAGAATTACCATGGCAATGCGGCAAAGTTGGTGTCAAAATACTGTAAAACTGTTAAAATTGCGTTAAAAAAAACTCTCGACAACTAAAATAGTAAGAAAGAATATAGATTACAATAATAGTAGAGTACACACTACTAAAATAGACTGCTATAATAGTAATAGAAATCTTCCATAGTAGTCTAGTGACGAAATACTGCTACAGTAATAGACAATAGACTAATAATTTTCACCTTCGATTGCACCATAATTGAATGCTAGAGAAGACTATGGCCTACAAAATACTAGATTACTATGAGCGACATGGTGGTGCAGTGCTTAGCACCGCCGCCTCATGGCAGTAAGGTTGTGGGTTCAATTCTCGGCCTATGTGCCTACTAAAATAGTAGACTGCTATGGGCGACACGGTGGTGCAGTGGTTAGAAGAAGAAAGGAGGAGAAGGAGAAAATGTAGGAGAAGGAAGGAAAAGGAAAAAGAACAGGAAGGAAGAAAAAAGAAAAAGAAGGAAGAAAAAGGAAAAGAAGGGAAAAGAGGAGGAGGAGAAAGAAAAAGAAGGAAGAAGAGAAGATGGATGGAGAAAAAGAGAAAGGAAAAAGAAGCGGAAGATGAGAGTTTTGCCCTATGACAGCAGAAGTGGCGCTATAATAGAAATCTTCCATATCCTTTGCTACAATAGACCAACAAAAAAAATCTGTATTTTCATGTGCTACTGCAGTCAGCAAAGTCTTTGAATAGAAAATCCTTTATTATCATCATCGATACAGCATTCAAATAAAACTCTGAACAGGTTCATTCGCACGCTAAAAACAGACACTCCCTTTTGATAAAACATCAAATCGTGGCAAAGAAAAGGAAAGAAAAAAGTATAAGGCAAGTTCTTCACAAAAAACTGTGATCCATACATAAATATGACAAATTAAAAAGGCACAAGGTATATATTTATATATATATATATATATATATTATATATATTGATAGAGATGTATTCATATGTATAAAAGAAGACCATGCAGGCACATTAGGATGGAATGGGGAGGGGCTTGGCCTCGTAGAATTGGCCTGGAGACGACTTCCTGTTTCCGTTGAGTGACACTGCAAGTGTGTCATTTTGCGGTAAATTAATTTTCCAGTTGAAAAGAGACGTAAAATAGGCCTGCGTCTGGAGGCGGGGGATAAATTAATTCGAGTTTCGTCGCTTGACCACAAGGGGGCGGCAGAGGGTCATGAAAATAGACTCGATCCTATGAGAGCGGGAAGAGGACGGATCTCTACACACAGCAAATAAAAGAAAAGAAAATGTAAAAAAACAACAACAAAAAAACAAAAAATATATAAAATTGTCAGAGGGGCAGGAGGCGGAAGATTGAAGTGAGCGTGATTCCAGTTTAGAGTCCAGACGGAATCCAGCATGTTGGCACGTGTGTTCTCGGAGGAAGGCCAGCTTCTCCTGCTCACAGCATGAACGACTGAGTGTGTTTGAAATCCTGGGGCTGCGGACGACAAACACGACACAACCACGGCGTTATTACACAACGAAAAACACCGCGCACGCTCGTGCCCGAGCTGCCGAGATGAGAGCGATGGAGAAGAAGGAAGGAGAAAGAAGAAGAAGAGGAAGACGGGGGAGAAGGAGAAAAAAAGAATTGGAGGACAACTGCAGAAGATGAAGGAGAGGGATGGAGAAGACAGAGGGATGGAGAAGAGAGAGGGATGGAGAAGAGAAAAAAAATACTTGCTTCTTGGGGCGGAGGGATGTAGTTGACATTGGACCTGAAAGACAAAGACATCGGACAGTTTGACACAGTTACAAAATAAAGAAATAAATAACTAAGAAAAGCCACCGGGGGGCGGACAGCTGTATCCTGAGTCATATCTGGCCCCTGCATGAATAATGCACATCATACAGTACATGGCAACCCCTCCCAACAGGCAACCGTGACTGGAGCCCTCCGTGACCGGGAGAGGGTGGGGAGGAGCCTGGGAGTGAGTGAGTGAGTGAGTGAGTGAGTGAGTGAGTGAGTGAGTGAGTGTGGGGGGGGGAGGAAAGTGGAGTTCAGTGTTTGTCACATTTTATTAGGCGCACCTAGCTCCCTCCCTGGCTAGAGCTAATGCACGGAAAGACACAAAACACAGAATGCAACTTTAGCAGATTCAAGAAGAAGAAGAAAAAAAGAAGAGGAGAAGGAGAAAGAAGGAAGAAGAAAGAAGAGGAGAAGACGGAGAAAGAAGGAAGAAGAAGAAAGAAGAGGAAGAGGAGAAGAAGGAAGAGAGGAGGAAAAAGAAGAATGAAGAGGAAGAGAACTGCAGAAGAGGAAGATAAAGAAGAGGAGAAAGAAGGAAGAAAAAGAAGGAAGAAGAAAAAGGGGTATTAAGATGATTGGTGAAAGCAAGATTTCATGTTTAGCGAACTTAAAAAACAACAAAAAATAATCTGCACAGGTTTGCCCGACGTGAATTGTTTCTGACTGTTGCGTCAAATCAAAGTTGCGCTAATCGCTAAACCGCGCGGTAAAAACACGACGAATCCCGAGGTAAAAAAAAAAAAAAAAAATCACCTTCTGTTTCAATCTCTTCTCTCACACATGTGATGTGATTTATTGTTGACGGCAATTTGTTAGTGGTTGTAAATAAGCTAAAAAAAAAAAAAAAAAGACAACAGAAAAAAAAGACTGCGTGCATGATTGTGGAAGAGTGTCAGAGAGTATTTAAGAGCGCCGCGCCAGATCTCTGTCTCGGGGGGGCGCTGGGAATTACGTCCGGCTGGATGGACGGGTGAAGGTGTGCGACGTTGCCTTTCATGGAACGGCGGGGGAGGCCGCGGCTGTCAGGACCACTCGACGGCGGGAGAGAGCGGGCCGCCTCCTGACAGCTAACGCTAAGGCTACGGCCGCATGATGAGACCTGCCAGGTTTCGAGTTCAGGAAGTCGTCGTGACTATGAAAGTGAGCACGGCATCCTGGTTGGCCAAACAGCCAGGAACATTCCGGAAATCTCAATAGCTGCATTTCCATTACCCCTAACACTATCCCTTGCACAAAACCTACATACTGCGTTAATTAACTGGTAATGGAAACTTGGAAAAAAACTCTTAAATATCGCTAAAAGGTTTCTACGCTGTCATGAGGTGTTATTTCTACGGAAGCACATTGCTGCCACACTAGAAAAAAAACAAACAGTGCTCAGTGTCACGTTATTACGTGAAAACTATTACGTTTTTACGCGATGATTTCCATGTCATAACATGAAACCATCACGTTATTTCATGAAAGTTTTGTTTTTACGTGATGCAAACAAACAAACAAACAAAATAGCGTGATAGTTTCACATTTTTACGTGATCGTTTTCCACGTTACAACAGAAAACTATGACATAATTTCGGGATAATTTTCACGCTTTCATGTGAAAAGTTTTGCGTTTTTACGTGATAATGTTCACATCATTTCCTGATAACAAATCTAAACTAAACGAAGCGAGGCAAAAAAAGGCAGTATGTCTCGTTTGCATGATTCCATTAAACTTGACTATAACTTGGTTTGAGGCATGGTGACATCCTGATTTTATTGAGCACCATGGATGAAAATAATATAATAATACTAATAATTAATAATTTTCACGCAATAATGTCGTAGTTTCATGCTTTTTGTGTTTTTTTATTCTAGTGTGGCAACAATGCCCTGCCATATTTTTCAGACGTATCGATATAGAGGTGTATTGCAAAAGTGTCATGGAAACACTTTTTCCGCATTTACACATCACCTGATGTGACATAGGGGGTCACGTTCACTTCAAGTGAAAATGGCGAGTTATGTTTGGACGGTGGAGGAGATGGAGTATCATTTTTTTACAATTAATCAAAGAGAAAAATATAACAACCATTCTTGACAGCAAACAAACGTAAA
Source organism: Thamnaconus septentrionalis (assembly GCA_009823395.1). Taxonomy (NCBI): domain Eukaryota; kingdom Metazoa; phylum Chordata; class Actinopteri; order Tetraodontiformes; family Monacanthidae; genus Thamnaconus; species Thamnaconus septentrionalis. The sequence continues at coordinate 28,225,571 of CM020501.1, forward strand.
CAAAAAAAGCAAATGCAATTCTCATCAAATCTCGCAGGACGAGATTTGACGAGAATTACGGCTTATGCACACCACACCATTCAATGGAAACACCGGCAAATCGCAATTGTACTTTGTAGAAATTTGAGAAATATCGTTATTATTTTGCAAAAAAACTGTCATTTAGCAGCTATTGATACACAGTTGCTGTTCATATTTATTTTCATCCATGTGTTTACATTGTCATGAGGTAAAGGCCAGATTGTCAGAGTTCTCAGATTTTTTCAATAATAATAATGATAATAATGATGATAATGACGATGATGTGTTGGATTTATATAGCACTTTCTAGGCATTGAAAGCACTCTACATTGAACCCATCATTCATTCACACCACATTCACACTGGTGGTGGTGCTAAGCTACGCACAGCTGACAGTAGCCCAAAGACACAACGACAGACTGGGAAGGAGCGGGATTTGAACCCCCAACCTTTAAGTCATTGGACAACCTGCTCGTGGAGCGCGTTAGCCTAGCCCACTCAAACACTCAAATAAATACACAGTGGGCCAAAATTTAAACCTTGGACAAAGTCTCGGGCCAACGTTGATATTCATTAAAAAAAAAAAATCTTCCTCCAAATAGAACGGTGAATCTTTATATATGGTTCACAAGTTTTGCGTCAATCTGAATGTGGAATACTACGCAATAAATAGCTAAATAAAAATCTCCTTTTTTATTTGCAGCCTTCTGATTTAAATTTCAACAGTCACCTTTTTCCATTGGCTGATAATAAATGTAAAAATAAAATAACAATAAACCAATGAAGTCATAATAATATCCTTCAATGAATGATTGATGGCGCCAAAATACCAGCAGAGCGTTCTGGGATTTGTAATATTAGCATTACATGTGGTGTATAATAGCGGCGGGCCAGCAGCTCTAGTAGTGATTTTGTATTGGCCTCACTTGGCCAAATGTAATGACACTGTGGGCCTAATTTGGCCCGTGGGCAAGAGTTTTTGGTACCTATGGCCGAACTCCTCAACTACAGTTTTATTTTTGCGCTAAACGCAGCGCAATTTAGTGCAACACTCACGTGTCCTCGGTTCTGTGAAGGGTTTGGCTGCTGATGTGGGCGGCGCCGGGACACTGGGAGATCCAAAACGACCTGTAGGGGTCAGTGTGTTGGGTCAACGGCTTTCCGATTTGCGTTGCGGGCCACTGCACACCATGCTCTCACGTGTGGGATGGAATCAAAAGTTGAATATATATATATATATATATAAATATATATATTTGTCTTGCTTTGTTATTTTGACCCTCCACCAGGATTTACCGTGTTTGGCTTTCGCTTGAGTTGAGTTAGCAGGCTCTAAGCTAAGTGAAAGTAGGTCGCTGTGGATTGTTTGTAAGCCTCGGAAAAGCCGGTAAGTCAACAACACCGGCAAAAAACTATAAAGTGAGAGCTTTTCAGGCCTTTCAAAGTAAGAGCCTTCGAAGACGTCCAAATGTTCCCAATTTTCGAAAGCTACTCTGGGTTTGAGGTGGTGGGGGTTTTGAACTCGTCACAGCAAAGCGGAAATATCAAACTGCCATATCAGTTACATCATCGCCCCGAGAAGCCGCTCTTGGAAGGACAAAACGCACACACACAGAAAAAAAACCCAAACTGCACAAAATCGGGGTGATGAGGTGGAATGAAAACTCCACCAATTTCAAACAAGCAAACTCTTTGGTTACACGTCTTGCCTGTAGGGGGCGACGCTGTGCGGCCATGCTGCCAATCACGGGGCAAATCGCATGCAAAGCATCAATTAAAGGAATAATGCGCCTGGTTAGAAGGTTGTAAAGCTGCGAGGTTGAGGGCAGCGCAGTGGTTTTTGTAACTGTGATGTTTTGCATGGCGGTGACACTTTGTGAGTGTTTTGTAAGGATTTTAAGGCCCGTAGACCGAGTCGTCGCTGCGAGAAAAAAAAAAAAGTTGCTGTTAGGAGCGTCTGCGGCTAAAACCACCAAGCAGCGCTTTTCCCATTTATCTCCCCCTCCCCTCCCCTCGGAAAGATGAAAAAGGGAGAAAAAAAAAAAAAGCACAACTAAATCCCAGATCTGCATTCTTCATCCTCCCGTGAACTCACTGTGCCCAACTATCGGTGCATCAGATAACATGTCACATTGCCTCCCAGTCTCGGCGGCCGACGAGGAGCCCCTCCCTCTCCTCCCCGCCCCCGCCTCCACTCCCCCCCCCGCGCTATAAATAGGAATTTGACACTGACAGCTCCAGTTAGCTCAGCGGGATAAGCATCAGACTTTAACCCAGACAAAGAGCTTCTTCCGCATCGCGGCGACGCTCCGTCTTGATGAGTCGGTCATAAAAAAAAAAAAAAAAAAAAAACACACAAAAAAAGAACATAAAGTTTTGTTTTTTTTCTTTCAAGAAGTGGAGCACTACCTTCCCTCCCCGCTCATCTGTGTGTGTGTGTGTGTGTGTGTGTGTGTGTGTGTGTGTGTGTGTGTGTGTGTGTGTTGACAACACCCACAATCCAACACCTCCACCCCCACCCGATATCGAAATAATCCATTCCAAATTACCAATCAGTTTAATTTGCTGGCAATGGCAGCGCCGCTCGCCCGACGTTCCTCCCGCTAGCCGATTAGCCGCCGCTAATTAGTCCGTAATTAGGTCGGTGGCGGCTCGCTGATAATTCCTTGTCCGTTTTTTTTTTTTTTTTGGAGATCCGTCTCACGCGACGGACGAGAAATTTTTGGAAGAAGAATAAATAGCGATAAAGAAAGATGGAAAAAAAAAGTAAGAAGTTTCTGGGGATGCACCGATACCACTTTTTTACGGACCGAGTAGAGTACGAGTACTTGCATTTTCGGTACTCACCGATACTGAGTACGTCATAAGGTCATTACACATCATAGAATTATTTAGATTCTTTCCCCCACATATATTTTGTTATTTGAACAACATTCCTCAGCAGTACAAAGACAAATTTCACAAAATTCGTCGCAAATCGGCGCAAATTTTCTGGGTACAAGTAGAGTATTAGAGCATCCCTAGTGGTTACTTAAAACTACCTCAAACTTTCCCCACCCCCTTTCATGATGTCCCCCCCACCCCCCCTCTCCCTGCCCCCCCTTGGCTTTTACAGCTGTTGGCGCCCCTCTTTGGTGGAGTGGGGCGACGCGCGACAACAGCTGCCGCCGACTCAGCAGGCGGACATGCAGCCCTCCACCCAAACAACAGAGGGAGAAAAAACAACACCACACACCACACACGCACGCACGCACGCACTCGCACATACACACACACACACACACACACACACACACACACACACACACACACACACACACACACACACACACACACACACACACACACACACACACACACACACACACACACACACACACACACACACACACGCACTCACTCACACACACACCCTCAGTCACTCTCTCAGTCACAGTGTATTAGCCTGGTTTTTCTTTTTGGTGCACGTTCGATGTTAATGCAATCACGGAGCTCTTACCTTCCTCTGTGTCCTGCTGACGGACGGGTGCGTTCAACGAGGAGGAGGAGGAGGTGGAGGAGGAGAAGAAGAAGAAGAGAGAGAAGAAGAACTCAGTCAAAAATTACTTCGCTTTTTAAAAAAAAAAAAACAGCTGAATTTTACGTTCATCTGTGGAGGGAAAACAACAAGAAAAAGGCAACTCACGGCTGAAGAAGCCGTTGCGATGCAGCAGGAAGCCGCCACAGCTGCACACTGCCACCACCAGGGCAACCACAACCACCGCCGCCACCACCGCCAACACGTTGACGTCCTCTGGAGGGGGAGCGGAGACGAAGCAGAAGATGAAGAAGAAGAAGAAGGAGGATGGAGACGTTGCGGTGAGCAAAAAAAAACCAAAAACCTTGGGAAATAAACCACCGATGGCGTAAAATAGGACAGCTACGTTTTAAATGCCCCCCTTCCACTCTTGTCTCCCCCCTCCTCCTCGATACTCTCTCACCCGCCTCGCCCTCATCCTCTCCCCTACCTCCCATACTTCAAGGATGCCACCCATAATTTATTAACCGCGTGAAGAGGTTTGCTTGCATTAATCCAGAGGACGTTATATTATTCAACAGCAAAAAAAACCAAAGACCTTTCCAAACAAAGCATCATCGGCGTCGCTTCATTTTTATTTTTTTGTTAGAAGGTGAAGCTTCGGACCCCCGTCCTCCGAACCCAAAATAGAAAAAGCTCTTCAAGTTTTTGAAAGATAAATAAATAAATAAATAAATCAAGGAGATGCAAAGCTGTGGAGCGGAGGTGGGCAAACCTTTTTTGACTGGTGCGGCTACTGTGGGTTTTGAAATTTGACAGAGGAGGCCGGAGCAGACGTTTTTTGGTGAGCCACCTCATAGGAGGAAAAAATATTTCATGGGACATGTAGAAAACACGTGCTTAAAAGTCAATTGAAAATGAACAAAAGTAAAGTTACAAGAAAATCAGTGTCTTTGAAGCCCCACGGTATTCAGCTCTTTAAGAAACTACTCTTAAAACACTGGAAAAAAGGATGAAATACAGCTATTTCATGACTATTAATATAATTTCTTCAAGTTTGGCGGTGCTGGATTAGCTTAACGAGTGGACCGCGCATGGCCCCCGGGCCGCAGTTTGCCCATGCCTGGTGTGGAGGGAGGAAAAATGCAACAAACCAAAATAAAACATCAACACACAAACAACAGAAAAACTGCACCTATCGTCATGTGCTTGCCCTCGCACATCTGCGGCTGTCCCACGCCGTTGGACGCCAGGCAGCTGTAGTGCCCGCTGTCCTCTTTGGACACGGCCTTGAACTCCTGGACAGAGACGGGAGGGAACTTTTTTGTCTACTCCTGTGCAAAAACGCAGCCAAAACAGTGGTAACACACACACACACACACACACACACACACAGACACACACACACAGACGCACCAGCACTCCCGTGTGGGAGTCGAGCAGGAAGGTGGCGTTGGGCTGGAGGGACGGCCTTATGGGCTGGCTGTCCTTGAACCAGGAGTAGGTGGCGGGCGGGATGCTCTGCTGGTCTCTACAGCGCAGCTGCACCAGGGAGCCTGTCACGGCCGCGCTGGGGATCTCGCAGGAGGGCTTGTGGGGGGGGACTAAAGAGGGGAGGGGGGGTCGGAGAAGGGGACAGGATTAATTGAGGTGATTTCTCCAGCGACTTGAGTCTTGATTTTAGACTTTATTCTACACCCGTATCGGGTATCGGTGCCGATAGCGGGGTTGGTTCACGCTGATACCACGACACCGATATCAGTTGTATGTGCGTGAATAGTAGTAGTAGTTTTAAGTAACCACAAGGGATGCACTGATACCAGGATTGAGCGCTCTACTCGTACCCAGAAAATTTGTGCCAATAGCAAAATACTGATAACAGTTGTATATGCATGTATCTGACGATATTGTAAAATTTGTGTTTTTACTGCAGTGAAACTTGTGACAGTCGCCCCATGTCTAGAAAAACATGCTAAGGAATGTTGGTCAAATAATAGAACATCTATGGAAATAAATTAAAGTAATTCTATAATGTGTAATGGCCTTATTAAGTACTCAGTATCGGTATCGCTCAGGACCAAAATGCAAGTACTCTCCTCACTCTGTAAAAAAGTGGTATTGGTGCATCTTTGCTTTACTTCAAATTTTCCTATTATGCAAAAACAACTTATTTTCGCAGACCAGGTAACTTAAATGTGAAAGACGAGTAACTCAATGAATAATAATTTAAATGAAATGACATGAAAAGATAAAATGAGCAGGTAAAAAGTAAAAGCAAAAAGACACACCCAGAACTTTGAGCGTGACGTTGGCCTCGCCCAACACCACCGAGTCCAGCGAGGCGCTGATCTCGCAGCGGTAGTCGCCGGCGTCCTCCTGAGTCACCCTTTGCAGGGTCACCGTGGCCCCCTCGATGGTGGCCCGGCCCTCAAACGGACCTGAGAGGGGAGAAGCACGGGGGGAAGGAGAGGAAATGTCAGCAGTGGCCGCGGGCTGTAAGAAGTTGCATGACGGGTTTTTTCATCCGTGATTCGGAGCTGAAGTAACAAAAGACGTGACGAACACTAGCTGCTTTTCCATTACCCCTAGAATTGTGCAAAAGCTTAATATTGCAATGAAAAACTGGTCATGGAAACACCTAAACTTCGAAAAACCTCTCAAATATTGCTGAAATGTTTTTTATGCTCTCATGAGGTGGTTTTTCAGACGTATCTATATCGAGGTATATCGCAAAAGTGTCATGGAAACACTTTTTTTTTCCGCATTTACACGTCAGCTGACCTGACCAATGGGGTCACGTGAAAATTGTACGTTATGTTTGGATGGAGTAGGAGACGTAATATTTTTTACAGGTAATCAAAGAGAAAAATAAACAACCATTCTTGACTGCAAACAAACGTAAACAAACAAAAGCAAATGTAATTCTCGTAAAATCTCGTATTACAGTTTATGCGCTTCACACCAATCAATGGAAACGCCTGCAAATCGCAATTGTAATTTGTCGAAATTTTTGAAATATTGCTTTTATTTTGCGAAAAATTGTCATGGAAATGCAGCTACTGAGGCACGACGGTCGCAAAAAATGTGCACGAGGTGACGGTTTGGCACTCGGTGGCCGGTTGCGGTGCTGCGGCTACATTTTGGGGAAAAAAAAGTCCATAATTCCAGGAACCGCACAAGTTCCCATTGAGCGTTATTCACTCGGAGGAGATAGTTACACGGAGCCGAGTTCCTGGATAAAGGTCGCGCTGACCTTGCACGGGCAAACATCGCAGAGTGTCGGTGAACGGTGAGAAAATGGCAAGCGGGGCGGTGGAGTGGCGATTAAAGATCTCCCATCGCGCAATTGGAGCCCAAGAAGAATTTCATCACTAGCGAGCGAGCTAACGAGCTAATCCCTCATTAGCTCCAGTGCGAGGCTGTTGCAATGAAAAATCGCAGCGTTGTTTGTGCGTTTGTGCGAATGGATGGGACGGGATTCGTATCGACGATTCTTAGCAGCCAAGGCCGCCTTAATCCAGTCGAGGCGGGGGGGAATCTGGAGACAGTAGTGGAAATAAATAAATAAATAAATAAATAATCTAAACATCAGGCTGGCTGCATCTGGGTGAAAGGTAGTTGATGATTTATTAACTGTTTCCTCTGTCAAGTCCCCCGACCCTGGACACCGAAGATGCTAAACGTCTCGGCGATTCCCGTTTGCCAAACCTTTGAATTGGCCCTGGAAGTAGACGAAGGAGACATCCTTGCTCCTCTTTTTCCACTCGATGCGTGGCTCCTGGTCCACCTCTGTGTGAAATATGCACGACAGCACGGCGTCTGGGGAGGATGGGGGGAGGGGGATAAAAAAAAATAATAAAAAAACGAGGGCTAAAATGTGAGAGCGGTGAGATATTTACAGCTTGAGCGCCACCGCTGTTTTTAACCTCTGGCGTCTATTTATAGCAGCTGTGATCAACAGTCTTGAATATTGAAAGAGAAGCAAGAAGAAGAAGAAGAAGAAGAAGAAGAAGGAGGAGGAGGAGGAGGAGAAGATTCTTTACAACAATTTTGTCAAATTTGTTCCACTGGAATAATAGCGGAAAAAAAGTTGCGTATTTTGCTTACAAGAAAATAAAGTTTTGTCACAACATAGAACTACACAGATGAAAATTATAAAAATACACACTCATACATACGATAGACACATTTAAATAAATACATTTAATTTTGCAGAATATCTGAGGAGAAGAAGAAGAAGAAGAAGAAGAAGAAGTAGTAGAAGAAGAGAAGGTGAATAATAATAAGAAGAAGATGATGAAGGAGGAGGAGGGGCCTCACCTGAGGACTCGCGCACCTCCACCTTGTTTCTGTTGGTCGTCACGGTGACAGCAGCAGAGAGGGAACCTGGCAGGGAGAGGAGGGGGAAGAAGAGGAGGAGGGTGAGAGCGCAATATCACTCGTCATCCATTAGGGGGCAAGGTGAAGCGGTCGAGGTGCAGCTGCAGGAGGAGACTTCTTAATGGGCGTCGCCGGTTTCCCTCTCCTGACCCCGGCGGATCGGCTCAGAGCCTCCTCCCTCTCCTTCTCCTCGTCCTCCTCCGGGGGAGATTAGCCCCACCGCTAATCCCCACCCCCCCCCCAGCGGCGAGGTGAAGGGGGCACGGTGCCTGCCGTATGTTTGTTTAAGAGCAGGATGGGACAAGGTCAGCGGGAGTCTCGCAAGCGCCTGAATTAACCCAGACAGGCGGTCGGCCCTTTGGCCTGGCCTGCGGTGGCCCGAGCCAAAGCAGGAAGGGGAAGAGGAAGTGGGGGTTGGGGGGTAGGGGTTCATATCGCCTGATTGGTTTACGTAGTGGATTAGCAACTGGTTGTCCGGTCTTGTTGTTAACTACAGGTGAAGGTCAGCTGCTGACAGCGAGCAAACAAATTAGGAAAACGAGGGATGGGGTGGTGGTGGGGGTGGGAGGGGCATTGCGAATTTTTTAAAACAACTAATAAATGATAATCGGCACTCAGGAGGACTGTCTGAACACTAGGGGGCACCAGACCAGAGACGCCAGGGGAAACTGGTCTGGACTGGTGGGGCTACAATGGGTTCTAAAATGTGACAGAGAGGCTGGAGCAGGAGCAGATGGATGGAGTGTTTTGGTGAGCCACCTCATTGGAGGAAAAAAAATATCATGGGCTGTGTAGAAAACGGTGATTTCATGTTAAAACAAAAGCGTCACAACAAAATCAGTGTCTTTGAAGCCCCATGGTGTCCAGCTCTTTATTACAATCATTCTTAAAACATTGAAAAATGGGCAAAATACATATATTTCATGACTTACCACTTTATGAACCACCTATTGATCATGTTTTCAAGTTCGTTGGGCTGGATTACAAAGCTTACCGGGCCACATATGGTCCCCGGGCCGTAATTTGCCCATGCCTGCGCTAGCGCTTCAACGGTTCTCGCGATTGGAGCAGGAGAGAGAAAAAAACTCGAAAACGTGACACTTCCTGCCATTGTGTCTCTGAGCCGCTCATTCTCCAAGCACATTCGAGTGGTTGGAGAATGACCAACACACAACTTCCTGTGTGTTCGTAACTTCCTGTCTGGGAGCTCCATTGTTACTGGATCACTTGGAAACAAAGGCGGCAGGAAGTGAGGGACCGCCCGAGCAGGAAGTAGCGAGTTTTTTTTTTTTCCTTCATCCCCATAAAAGGTAGAGGCTGCTGATTTTTTCAGCCCTCTTCAATATAAATAAACAAACATGCTATACAATAATAATGCCGCCGTGCCGGTTCACGTGCGCGCTCGCAGCCTCTTTTCCTGGTAGTTCAACTTTACACCCGCTTGGCAGGGGCTTTGGGGCTAAGTCAATTAAAATGGCAAACGCCACTCCTCCCCACCCCCGCCAGCTAGTGTTGATGCGTCATCCGGGGCGGGGGAGGGAGGGGGGGATGAACACGATGAGGGTGAGCGAGATACAATCAGATTAAAAAAAAGAAAAAAAAGAAGAGAAAATGGAAGGGGAAGAGGAGCGAGAGGAGCGACAAAGGAGACGCGAGCCGCCCTAAGAATAGAACACAAATGAAATGGAGTGGCGGAGGGCAAGGTGGCAGCGGTAGTTGGAGTGGGGGTTTGGGTGGTGGTGGTGGGGGGTCCGGCCCACGGATGCATGAATAAAAGAGCGTGAGAGATTGGAAGGTTGGAGAGGGAGTTCCTTCTCCCAGACAGCGAAAGCCGCTGTCACTTAGTGCGAGAGCGGCTCCTGAAGGCCGCGACAACACGGACGCATTAAAGAATATAAGAAGCAAGGAGGGGGGATAACAGGATGATGATAACTTGTATTTTTCTTTTGTTCAGACAAATAAAGATGCAAAGATGTTACCTGCTTGCACGCGGCATCTTTGCATCTTTATTTGTCTGAGCAAAAAAAAAAAAATACGAGTAAATCTATCAATGGAGACAAAATGAATGCCTTCAGTCAAACACATGGCGCTGCCCAGATTGCTTTGACAAATGGCGTTGGTGGGAAAACGTTGGTGCGGCTCTGAGTTCTGGGGCGAAAACCTTTACTGAGATTGTTTGCTTTTTGTGTATTCAAAGTGTTTTGTTGCGTGGATGGCAAACCAGAGCTTTAGTAAAGCTAGGCTACTTTAGCGCTAGCAACAAGAGGTGCAGATCTAGATGTCAACGTCAACGTTGTATCGGGTATCTGTACCGATATCAGGGTTGAGTACTCAACTCGTACTCACAAAATATGGTCCGATGCCACGACGACGATAGCAATTGTACATGCAAGTATATGATTTATACTAGAATATGAAGTATATGATTTTGATATATGATTTTGTTATTTGTGTTTGTACCGCTGTGAAACTTGTGACAGCCGCCCCATGTTCTAGATAAACATTTTGAGGAATGTCGTTCTAATAACAGAACATACTCTATTGGGATCAGTGAACACTGAAATACAAGTACTTGTACTGTACTAGTTCTGTAAAAAAAAAAAAATCGAGGTAGCATAGCAGAATCTGCAGTCTTTGCTGCGATGCTGTGCTAAACGCCGTACTCGTGAAAATCCGCGAGGAAAGCTTTTTGATTTCCAAGCAAAGAGCCGAACCGCATTTGGACGCACAAAAATTCTGCTCTGTGGCAGGATCGCTTGAGGAACTTTCAAAGAGCCGGCGTTTAGCCCGCCGTCGTAAATTAGCAAAAACTCCTCCGCCGAGAGAGAGAGAGGGAGAGAGGGAGGGTGAGAGCGAGAGAGAGAGAGGGAGGGAGAGCGAGCGAGGCGGGCGGCCTCTCTCCAGGGAACTCTGCACTCTCGCTGGCACAGTTGGCTTTCAGCTCCGACTCTGACTGTGAATTAAAAACGCTCATTTTTCAAACTCACTTTCATTTTTTTTTGCCTGACACGAGACAAAATGGACCACAAACCGGCCCCCTCTCAACAATCGGGCCTGACAGCCAGACTTCGGAGCACCTGACAATCTGAGTGCCAACAAAACAAAACCAAAAAAAAACCAAATAAAACCAAAACAAAAAGAAGAACTGCCACTGAGGAAGCGTTAAAAATATCGCTTGTTTACCGCCGGGCTCCTTTTTCTGCTGGTGCTTCACAGCGGCGGGTCTCTGATGGTCCTCCAACATAAAAGGCGTCAACGCTGACAAGCCCGCAAACACACACACACACACACTGGCACGCACACACGCGCGCACACACACACACACACACACACACACACACACACACACACACACACACACACACACACACACACACACACACACACACACACAGTCGTCTCGTGCATGGCATTAACATCAAGCAAACACTGCGGCAGCTGAGCGAAAAATAGAAAGATGGCACACACACACACACACACACACACACACACACACACACACACACACACACACACACACACACGCTTGCTCGCAGCTTGGCTTGATCGCAGCTTGGCACGCAGCGCTCCAGCTCATTACGGCCGTCCGGACCGGACTCGGACTCGGGCGGGGCTGGCTGGGTGGTTTGGGTGGGTGTCGGCGAGGTCAGGAAGCACGGCGCAGTCGTAATTAAAGGCACTTATTCAAATTAACGGAGGGAACAAATGAAAGAGGGATAGAGGGCGGAAGGACGCGTCCTGTCTGGCGGTGGTGACGTGGGCCCGGACGGCGTTCCCGTCCGGACAAAGGGATCCTCTGTGTGCAGAGCGTAACCCTGTGAGCAACAGCTGTCTCGGACAGGCACAGTGTGCGTGTGTGTGGGTGTGCGTGTGTATGTGTGTGGGTGGGTATCGCACACAAAGATCACCCCCCCCCCCCCCCAAAAAAAAACATTTCCTCTCTGGATTGTTTTTTCCTCCTCTGCAAATTGCAAATAAAACACTGGGGATTTGACCTTTACGAGCGCTAGCCGCTAGTCGCTAGCGGGAGCAGCTCCTTGCCAAGGTTCTCGGTTGCTAATGCTAACATGCGCACACACACACACACACACACACAGTGGGTGAACTCGTGACCTGACAGGTGGCAAATGTGCGCTCACACTCGACGTCTCATTGGGCCCCAGGACTGCATTTCAACACACGACCAGCAGGGGTCGTGTGTGTTTTCCTCCCCACCACCACCACCACTCCCATTTCCTCCATCCTTCATCCTGTTGACAGTGCCAACCCCCCCTCGCACCCCTGTGACCTCACGCCCACCCTATCTGCCAAATGTTGTTGCCCGTAAGTCCGCCCACGCCTGGCCGGTGCCCGGCAGCAGCGACCAGGCTAACGGGCAGACTGGTCGCTGAGTTAGAACTCTGGGTTAGAACTCTGGGTTAGAACCAACCCCCCCCCCCAATCCTGGAGAGGAACTTGGGCAAAAACTTCTGGCAGTGGAACATTATTATTATTATTAGTATTATTATCATTATTATCATTATTATTATTAGTGCTTGGATCACAAACACTAAAACATGAACAATCAATAGGAACGACTGCAAAATGCCAATAATTCTGCCTGATTGTGTTTTTAAGGTTTGACTCAAATCTTTTCAGCCTAATGGAAACACTTGACACAGTATTAAAAAGAAGAACCTCAATAAAAAATAAAAACAAACCAGGGTGTTCGCAGGATTAAAACGGAAATAATTGAATTAAAAATAAAGCTATAACACTTCCGCAATCCGTGCCAAAAAAAATAAAAATAAAACTGATTCTTGTGGTTGTTGCGCGGCTACTTACATTGCAGGAGTAGCAGCAGCAGCAGCAGCGCGGGCAGACGCGGCAGGGACGTCCCCTCCATCGTCGTCCACAACTCCGGCCGAGTCTCCTCTCTCCTGGGCGGCGGGCGGAGGCGGATCCCCGAGCCTCAGCTTTCTTCTCGCACTTGTTCGCAACTCCCCGACAATTCATCCAGAATTCCAGCGGGGTTCGGGAGAAAGGGAGCGAGGGAAGGAGGGACGGAGGGACGGAGGGAGGGAGGTGGGGAAGCGGCGGCGCTCTTCCGACGAAGAATTTAATTTTGAAGACTGAAAAAAAATAAAATAAAATAAAATAAAAAATGCAAAAAAAAATTAAAACAAAAACAAGGCGGCCGGACCGGAGAGGGACGCGCCACCGCGGGCATGGGGACGGGAACGGGTGGATGCGAGCGAGCGAGCGAGCGAGCGTGCGTGAGTGAGTGAGTGAGTGCGCGAGTATAGGTGGATGGGTGGGTGGCTCGCGACCACAGACTGTGTCGCTCCGTTCCGCGCGCCACTGTCTCTGTGTGCGCGCGCGCGCGCGTGTGTGTGTGTGTAGACGAGTGTTACCGCTCTGGTGGCGAGAGACGGAGGGCGGAGTGTTGCGCCGAGCAGAGCCGAGCCGAGCCGAGCCGAGCGGAGCGGAGCGCCGAGAGCGCAGCGCCGCGTCCAAGACGCGCACTGCAACCGAGGGAGGGGTGAGAGAGGGTGAGGGAGGGTGTGCCAGCTGGGGTTTGGCATCGAGGTGTGGCCGCCCCCAAAAGAACCAACCCAGTCTTTACACAAGTGGGTCACACCCAGAAGAGACGTTAGAAAAACATACTGGAGTTCAATTTAGTCAAGTACAATAAGCTACTTACTCGACCGGGGCATTTTGACATTCATATTTAAACTACTTCATAACAGGCGCGGCCAAACTACGGCCCGGAGGCCACACGCGGCCCGTTAAAGCGTTTCCAATCCGGCCCCGCCGAGCTAGAAGAAACCATATTGATAGCAAGTCATAAACTGGCTGTAAGCGTTGTGCAGAGAACTGTAGACTGTTCGCAACATGTAAATATATTGCTTTCATAATTTTCCTTCTCTGTGCTATTTTTTTGTTGCTGTAATCCAGCAGCAATTTATCCCCCAAGGTGGGATTGATAAAGGTGTTCTAAAGGTGTCCTACCCCGTCCATCTTGTCAGTGTTCTAAGAGTCGTTTCAATAAAGAGCTAAATAACGCAGGGCACCCAAGAGGTATTTTGTTGTAATGCACTGTATGAATAAACCTGATTAATGTTTTAGTTTCCCTGTTCTCGCGTTTTCTGCCACAGTGATGATGATGATGATGATGATGATGAGGAGGAGGGAGGATGAGGATGAGGACATCCTGGAGAATAACATAACTCTAAATTACTTTTAAATAGCAGTAACTGTTAGTACTGGAAAACGTGACTTTAATTCATTCAATTTTTCAGTGTTTGAGATGTATTGGAACACTTTTTTCACGTTCAATAGACATTGAAACATGTTTTCTACATAACCCATGATATGAACCCATTGTGGCCCACCAGTCAAAAAGTGCCCATCCCTGCTTTCTACCGATAAAGGAAAAAAACAAAACAAACAAACTTTAGATGACATCCATTTCTGCTGTTTAGCTTCACAGGTTACAATACACCCCTCTAACAATGAATATGGATGGAGCGCTTTCCAGCAAACTGGTACCTTTGAGCACTTTAAGGAAAATGGTGATGTATGAAAAGAACTTGGGAAAATTAGGATAATAATAATACAGCACACCCCTTGGAGTCAAAAATGCAAAAGATTCGCTTTGACGCCGACTAGAAGTTTGTTTTTCATCTCCGACATCTCGACTCATCAGCTGTGCAAAAATTCCAGACGCTCCACTGGAACTGATTCAACTTCAGCATCGTTTGCAAGCAATGGCGACATTTTGAGAAACTGTACACAAAGGCCACGCATGTTTTGAAGCCCGCATGAACCTTTCGTCCTTATCCAGCTCTATTTTTTAAGCAGTTACCTGCAAAGAGACAAACAACTCGGCACAGGGCTGAATCTGCGGTGCTCTCATTCAGCTGGCAGTTTAAATTAGAACTCAGGCAAGGAGGAGGAGGAGGAGGAGGAGGAGAAGAAGAAAAAAACCCCACAGACGCGAATCTGTTTATCCGCGGATCAAGACGCAGCGCCTCAAAGTGAGGAGAGTTGAGGAGAGCTGCGGGTTTTAGGAGATGAAGAGGAAGCTGGAAGCCACCCGGGGGCCAGAATCACTGACGTCGACGCCGTAATGAATCTGCAATCACACGTCTGTTTCTCCCCCACCGAGCGAGCGAGCGAGCGAGCGAGCGACGGGAGGAAGCTTCAGACATTTATCGAGTGGCCGCCTCCTTTTTACTGAATCCTGCAGGTTTGAGAGGAAAACCTCTCACTGTCACACCCCCCCCCCCCCAAAAAAAGGCAAAGATTATTTGCTTCGATTGAGACGGATGCAGGTGAACGGACTACGATTCACTAGCAGAATGTGGCTGTGGTTTCCCTGTGGTGTGAGGTGGGGGTCAAAGGGCAAGGAGGAACGGGGTGGCGATGAAGGAGCGTTTGCAGCGGCTTTTCAAATCAGAAAAAAACAAAACCGTAAGAAAACATTCAGCTGTGTTTGTCTCTGCGAAGCCGCTTCATTAAGAACGATTCCCTGGCGGATCACTGCTGACTCGTTAGGACTCCATTACGCAGGAAACAAAACTACAAACACAAGTCTTCATCTTCGTCTTCTCCTTCTTTCATTTGAGACGCTACTCTGCGTGCCTCAAAGATCCGAGGCGGCGGGTCGAACATCTCACTCTGCTCTGACTTTGAGTCCCTGGGACAAATGTCCTTGGGTGTGTCCCGCGTGGTGCTGTCGTCCTGGCGTGCGTGTGTGTGTGTGTGTGTGTGTGTGTGTGTGTGTGGTGGTGGTGGTGGTGGTGGGGTTGCGACAGCTGCAGACAGCTGAGGACTCGGGGGGGATGGGTGGGGTTTAACTCATCAACTGTGTGTATCTGAAGCCTCATTTACCGTAAGGAATGAATTCTCCAGTCCATCCGACGGGGAATGTAATTTTTTGTGGTGAAACGTGTCGTGTTGTTGTCGTCGAGTCTTTAATGTCCGCGATTGAGCAACGGGTTTCGAAATACGATTTGTCACGTCAGTATCTTGAATTGAAATCAAAAATGATCTCAGCCAACGACAACTTTGCTTAAATATTCAACGTTTAAACATTAAATCCTCTTATTTTGGTGGCAGCAGCAGCAGCAGCATCAGGTTACGACACAGAAGCGTCGTTGCCGTCTACTGCGTGAAGATAACAGCAGAACCTCACGTGGGGGTGAGGTGAGGGTGTGTGTGTGTTTGTGTGTACCGGGGGGGGTGGGGATTGCAGCAAACGTTCACACATTCTCACACTCTGTCACATTTGACTCGACGTGCTCCGAGGGGTCCCGGGGCCACCTGTTGGATGGCTCACGGGGGCCCTAACAGCTGCTGCTGCGGCGCTGCTGCTGCTGCTGCTCGACTGACGACACACACACACATGCGTGCACGCACACAAACACACACCGCCTTTTTTTTTTTTTGTTGAACGGGAAACTGCTGACACGCACACAGACAATTTAGCAATCAGCTCAACAACAACAACGCCCCTCCTGACACACACACACACACACACACACACACACACACACACACACACACACACACACACACACACACACACACACACACAGTTGAGGCGTGGCAGTAAAGAGATGAAGTGATGTGTAACTTGTGTTTTACTTGTTTATTGAACAAATCGCACAGCGGCGTACATGTTGGCGTGTGTGTGTGTGTGTGCATGCACATGGTGGGGTGGCAGAGTGGGCGTTACTGGCTGGCTGGAGGCGGGGCAGATGCAGGAGGAGGGGGCGGAGCTTCGGGGCTGGCAACCTCCACCTGAGCAGATCAAAGAAAAAAGAGCAAAGAGAGAATAAATGAGCATAAAAATCACCTCCTCCTGCCTTCAGTGCAGCTTTGTGGCCGTGCGTGCATGTGTGTGTGTGTGTGTGCGCGTGCAGCTATCTGTGGCGTGGGCGGCAGTGTGTTGGGAGCGCCAGCTGGAGGCGGACCGCCGCCCCCTGCGGCCAAAAGCCGTCCGCCCACGCCACCGCCACCGCCGCCCGTCAGCTCTGGACGGCGGACACAAACACTAACAGAGCGTCGGACTCAAACTGATCAGAAGCGCCACCTGCGGGCGCAAACACCGGCACTCATTAAACGGGGGGCCGCTGCTAAATTCACAAACAAACACGCATCCCGGCGCTGGAACGTGCAGGCGCCACGGTATTAAATCCAGTTTAGAAAAGGAGAGAAAATATTGTGAGTGGCAGGAAAAACACTGTATTTTAATGCCATCTCTAAATTAGAATTATTAATGAATAAATAAATACACCACCGTTCAGAAGTCTGGGGTCACTGGCTCATGTCTGCCTTAAACTCCAATGCAAGCGGTTTTATGAAATAATGATCTTGAATGCTCTGCCATCTTTATGAGTGCACGAAAATCATTCAAGATGTGCTGAACAAGTATATGAACATTTCAGTGTTGAATCAAAACCATTTCAAGAGAATTCCAAGTGCGCAAAAGTCTGTGTGAACGCACTAAAAAGAGGCTGTTTGAAAGAACCTAAAATATAAAGCACGATGCTTGGTTTCTGCTTTTATGGTTTAGCACAACACAACTAAGTGTCATTATAATACAAAGCCATATTTTACAAATACTTGCAATTTTTTTAATAGCAAATTTAAAGCATTCAACTTCTGTGATGACGGCTGCATATTGCACACTCGATGTTCATTCGCTGAAATCCCATTCAATGAGACATTCAAAGCAACGACTGTCCAGACCATCCCATAATGTTCAGCACATCCTGACTGATTCTCCTGCACTAGTAATGTTCTTAGAGCTTTCCAGTAGATTATGTCATGAAGCTGCTTATAATGGAGTTCAATGCTGAAATGAGTCCGTGGCCCCAACCTTTGAACAGTGGTGCACATAAATCCAATTTAGGCACAATTTGAGTTCCTGCACTTTGCAAAAATGAATGAACGGACTTCAGTTCATGTTGAAAAAAAAATCAACAGTGATAATAATGATAACACTAATTTCCACTTTTCTTTGACTTCTACGCTTCAACAACACTTCCAGGGGGGGCGGGGGCGGAGGACAACAAACAAGCAAACAAAACAAAGGGTGGACGGCTAAACCAACAGTTGACAGAGCGGTTGCCAGGTTCTGTTCTGCTGCGCCGAGAGGGGTTGCTGGCGGCGTTTCAGGGGGGTGGAGTTCGGGGGGTGGGGGGAGGGGCTCACTTCCTGCTTTACCTTCTTTCACACACACACACACACACACACACACACACACACACAGCATCGGCCAGAATTATTACAAAAAAAGAGAGAAAAAAAGCAACTAGACTAATTTATGGGGGGACCAGGAAGCATCATCTTTTCCCCTACAGCAGTAAAACGGTCACTAAATGGGTTCCTGTGAATCAATGTGTCTTATTTTAATGGAGCAGTTGTGAGAGATAAACGCTGTGTTTTTACAGTAGGAGCCAAAGCCAAAAACAATAGCAGGGAAATAATGAACTGGGCCTTCATTTCACAGCCCTTTCATCCAGAGCGGGGGGTGATTAACGGCTCTACTGATTCCCCCGAGAAGGGGAAGAAGTCACACAGGTTCCATGGTCTTTAAGGATGGATGGAGGAAGAAGAAGAGGAGAAGAGGAGGAAACCATGAGTTTTTTTTTTTCCGTTTTTTTTAAAACATGGTTTTGAGTGACTTGCGCTGACTGGTCAAACACGTTGAGAGTTGGAGGTGATTTGTAGTTCTGGATCCAACACTGTTTCAATCATTTAATGGTTTTAGACCAGGGCTGGGCAAACGGCTTGACAGGTGGGGCCACAATGGGTTGTAAAATTTGAGGGGCCGGAGCAGCAGCAGCAGATGGATGGAGTGTTTTGGTGAGCCACCTCATAGGAGGAAATAATATATTATGGGATGTGTCATTTTTCTTTAATGTCTCTTGAAAATGAACAAAAGCAAAGTCAGAACAAAATCAGTGTCTTTGAAGCCCCGCTGTGTTTAGCTCTTGATTGAAATGACTCTGAAAACTTAAAAACGGGTGAGATCCATCCACCTTTTGGTATTACTAGCTTACTATTAATTCATTAAATTCATTTCTTCAAGTTCGGCGGGTCGGATTAAAAAGTTCAACAGGCCACATATGGGCCCCGGGCCATAGTTTGCCTACGCCTGCTCTAACTGACCACTCTGCCTCCCCCTGCTGCGCGTCTGCGTGAACGTCCTTCACGGACGAGTCCTGGTTTCCCCCCCCGGTCCCACTTTCTGGGCTCCGGCACCGGTGTCATCTCTTTGCCACCGTCCTCCTAAACTGGAGCCGCCAAAAAAAAAAAAGAAAAAGAAAAAAAAAAGAAGCTTGCAACGATGTCCCGCTTCTGCTGCAGCATCTCGAAAAAAAAAAAAAAAAAACATAACAAAAACGCTCAAGATCCAAAAATACTGCCCCCCCCACCCTTCATTTGCAGCGACGTCTGACGTCGGCACTTTTGTCTCCCGTCAGAAAAAGGCGCTATTTGCGTTCCTCGACTCACCCTGGCGAGGGCGAAAATGAAAAAAAAAAAAAAAAAAAAGCGAAAAAAATGTAGGCCGCAGATCATAGTATGTCATCGGTTGCCAAATCAAGTGTGTCTATTAATGAGAGCATCTCTCCTCTCCTCCTTTTTTCGCTCCCTCACTCCCTTCATTACGCAATCAGTGATGCACAGAGGAGGCCGGCGAGGAAAAAAAAAAGGCTGCGGCAAAAGATGCTTCGACTTGACGGCTCCATCCAAAATTAACTCGTAGCCTAGTTTGAATTTGAGGAAATCATCCTTTTTTAAGAAAAAAAAATACATGCACGGGGTTGGGGTGTGGAGGGGGCTGGGGGGCGTCTCAGCCAGACTCTGTTACTTGGAGACCAGATTGGGAATAAACTGCATTAAAGTGAGATGTACGGCGCCGGGAACAAAAACCCTCGAGGGGTTTAAAAATACTGCCTGCTTGGATGTGGAGTTAGCGTCTGTGTCTTTGATGTGGAAAATCTATTTTTATATATATATGTATGAATATATTTTTTCAAAAAAAGGAGAAAACCTGCTGTTTGTCCTTTGTGAGGAGGAGGAGGAGGAGGAGGAGGAGGAGGAGAAAGAGGAGGAGTTGCTTGCAGACTTTCTCCCGTGGACGTTTTAAAAATGCGGACAATAAAAATAGCGGCGTTTAAATCCTGTCCTCTGGCGGCCTCCAGGGGGCGAGAGTGGACCCTGGAAACGCACACTCCACTCCGGGCTCTGTGAGCCGGCCCCGCAGGTTCTGCTTTGATGTGGCTGCTGTCGGGCAACGTGCTCGCGCGTGCGTGTGTGAGTGAGTGCGTGCATGTGTGCATGAGAGACAGGGAGAGAGAGAGAGAGTGAGAGAGAGAGAGAGAGAGAGAGAGAGAGAGAAGTGGGAGATTTGCGTTGCCCCTCACCAGTTTTTCCGCCCGCTGCCTCAGTTTCCTCCAGACTGTGTGGTGAGCCTGCAGAGAGCAGAGCGCTGTGACTCTCACACTCTCAGAAATACACACACTGATCAAAAATCATAAAGTAAACACCCTTTTTTTCATTAGTTCTTGAGGCTGAAAGCTTCCATCCTGAAGAACTACTAGAAAATACGATCTATATCAATCTATGTCTATATCTGTCTATATCTAGACAACCTGCAAATAACACATTGATTATTTCTAATATTTTTAACGCACTTGTTACATCCATTGAAATCTATTTTTCCTGTTAAACACAGATTGCACATCTCCTCAGGTCTTTTGCACCACTAAACACGCGCTGGATTTGCTAGTGAACGGCTGGCCACCCTCACCTGCAGCTGCAGAGGGAGCGAGAGTCCCTGAGCGCGTCGCCGCAGCCCCCACGGCCCCGGCCCCAGGACGTGCACGGCCGTCACCTCGTACTGGGAGCAGAGGCCAGTCCTGGCCACTAGAGGGCCCCCACTCAGCAGCACATGGTCGCCACATCTACAGGAAATGCAATTAAAAAAGAAAGAAAAAAAGAGTCATAAAAGGAAACGCTGGTCATGGTGAGGTTGCAGGACTTTGGGAAAATGTAACGGAGCACTTTGGCTGGAATCACCTGTACAGCGTCACTTTGCCGTTAGGACTTTGTGCTGCCTTCTGTTCCACCGCCTCCTGTTTACACCTGACACAGAAGGAAAGATGAAGACTTAAATAGAAAAATGTGCGGCTCTTCACCGATACAGTGTGTCGCTTCACTTCCGTGTCAATTTAAATTTTCATTTGTTAAACTGATTTATTTATTTATAATATTCTCCTCATCCTAAATATTAGCCACACAATATTTCCTCAGCTTTTTTTGTTTTTAACTTTACAGATATCATTTTCATATACTTTTCAAGGACCTATATTTTGCACTTTCAATTTCCACAACTTTTGCCTGAATTTCTCGTGACCGTACGAACTCCTGCTTCGTCCTTTCACTACATCAGAGTGGGAGGATGAAGAAGAGCGGGGCGGAGATGTGGGAAGGAGCTGCAGACCGTCTACCTGCTCTCTGAAAAGACCTCCAGGGCCACAGAGGGCGCCACCTCCAGAGGCTCCCAGGGCAGGTCTTGGTGGATCAGCTGCTGGGCCCCTCGGGTCAGAGACCGCAATGACTCCTGGGTGTAAACACACACACATGACGAAAAAAATTGAAATAGTGTCCCTAATGTATCTCACCGGTGTATCATAAAGTCAACAGAACACCCACACACCTCAGTCGGGGTCCAGGAATCCAGCCGGGGGTCGAGGGCCACGTCACAGCAGAAGGCCCCTGACGTGACTGCAGCAAAGGACAAATATACATTAAAATACACACAATTGATTTGACAGACTACACACGGGACTGATCAGACTCCCTGTACCTGGTACGTCGGGCGCGTCGAGCAGCTCGACGGCAAAGTCGTCTTTGAACGCCGTCTCCAGCACCTGGCCGAGCAGGGCGGCACACGATCGCCAGTACGCCTGGTTGAGATACAGGACGTGGAAAGCAAAGGCTGTCATGCAAACTCAGATATTGTGTAATGTTTGACTTGATTTATGATTTGTAAAAGCTAATATACTGTCTATAAATACATTCATAAAAGTGTATAATTGCAGTGCAGGAAAAGTATTTAGTTTTCCTACCCTAAAAACATTTCTCATATATCTAAACATAATAGAAAAACTAAGGAAATTTGTGTTTGGTAGATTATTTCTTTGTTGCAACAATGCTTCTTGGACACAAACCGTACATCATTGGAAAGCCTGTTTATTCCCCTTTTAAATGGTGCCACACTTGTAAGGGACATGCGTTTGTGGCGTGAACAGCAGAGCTAAGTATCTGAGTTGCGCCCCAGAAAAATGTGACAAATCTTCTCCGCCGAGTCAAACAGCTTCTTCTGCCGTTGACTCTTGTTTGGTGGATTGGATGATTGAAATTCGAAGAAACAAAACATATTGGCAATTTAACGATTGATTCATTTCGGGAGAGAGTGTGGAAGAACCATGCACCGGCCTGGCATCTCCTCCTCATGCTGGTCAGCAGCCTGGTCACACACTGCAGTGGGATGGATGGCATCCCATTCTCCAACCAGCCAACGTGGTTGCGTCGGTCACTCTGGCACAAAGAGCACACCCACGCTGATCCCACAAGTGTTCAATGGTGTTGAGGTCAGGACTGCTGGCAGGCCGTTCCATCCTCTCCACTCCCAAATTCTGGAGGTAGTCTCTGATGAACCTCTGTGTGCTCTGTGGGGGCGAGCATTGTCATCTTGGAGGATGGAGTTTGGTCCCTGACTGTGGAGATATGGGATTACTGCCGCCGGTAGCAGAATCTCATCTCCATATCTCTCTGCATTGAGATGACCTCCAATGATGACAAGCCTTGTTTTTCCAGTGAGGGAGATTTTTCATGGGCACAACTCAGATACTTAGCTCTTCTGCTCACCCCACATATGCATGCTCCCTTACAAGTGTGGCACCACTGAAAAGGGGAATAAACAGGATACGATACAACGATATAAGATTTATTTCCAAGAAGCATTGTTACAACAAAGAAATAATCTACCAAAAAAATAGAAAATACATAAAGCAAGGGCCTTGCTCCCAGTTAGCTGCCATCAACACCACCATATCTCTAAGGAAGCCTAATGTGGACATAATTAGGGTGACTGCTCGGACAAACCAACAAAGAAGAAGGTGGACGAGGTATCCAAGTTTGGGTGCACAGGCCACCGTAGCTCACTGGCCAGCTCAGGAGGGGGAGGGAGAGTGAAATGGTAAATGGACTGCTATTATACAGCGCTTTGCAGCACCTTCACGGTTCCCCAAAGCTCTCTACAATGGCCTCTCATTCACACATTCACACACCAATAAGTGGCTGCTGCCAGCCCCATGGGGAGCAAATAGGCTTAAGTGTCTTAACTAGGGTTAGGTGTGCCCAAGGACACAACGACAGAGCAGGATGGAGCAGAATTTGAACTGCCAATCCTTTCAGTCATTGGGCAACCCTTCTCCATCTCCTGAGCCACAGTCGCCCCAGACGCTGCAGTCTAAAATGTAACCACTCGATGTCGCCGTTTCTTCTTCAAAATCTCTAAATATTACACACTTAACATTCAAGCATCACTGGGCTTTGCAGGTGTACCTGGTTGGCCAGTGTGGGGTCGCTGTCTTTGAACGTGAGCAGCGTGAGGGTGCAGGAGCGAGTGAGGGGCTGGTGGAGGGGGCACGCTTCCCCGTCCACCAAGGCCAGAACCGAGTTGTTGACGTGGTGCTCCGTCAGGTCTGGCGGACACAGACACACAAACACGTTCAACAGAAGTGCAAAAAGCAAAGCCTGTGAGAAGACAAAGTCACAGTTCTGTGCTCGGCTCACGTCTGGCGCAGCTCAGCGGCGTCGACATCCCTTTGTTCATGACCAGCACAGTGGCGTCCAGACCGGGGCCCTGCAAGGACACCTCGATCTTCTCAATGCGCGGGTACAGCGCCCGCTGCCTGGCCTGCTCGCGGGAGAAGACGGCGTTGCGGCGGCCTCGGAGCTCGGCCGCGGACGGACGGGTGGCCGCAGCGGCAGACAGAAAGCCTGGAGGAGGAGGAGAGAGAGAGAGAGAGAGAGGAAAAACCAACCAACAGCTCATTGAACAATTGATCAAAAATTCAAAATACTGGAAAAAAAGAAAAAAAGAAGAAGAAAAAAAACTCAACTCCACTTCATTACCCAGATATTCAAAATACACTACCAGTCAAAGGTTTTGACACATCCTATGAATTTAATGTCTTTTCTTTCATTCTCATGACTATTGCATTTTTCTCACTGAAGGCATCAAAACTACGTATAAACACACATGGAATTATGCAGGAAACAATAAAAGTGTAAAATAACTCAAACACATTTTATATTTAAATTCTTCAAAATATCCTCCTTTCATAAAAAGCATTTAATTGTTTAACATGTTTTTCTTTGCTGCACAATTACATATATCTTGCTCATATATTAGATGTCTTCAGTATCTATCTGCAGTATAGAAAGTTGAAAAGATTTTTAAAAAAATAAATAAATAAAAATGCATGAGAAGGTGCGTCCAAACCTTTGACTGGTAGTGTATACTTGTTTTTAAAGCTCAACTCCACTTTATTACCCACATTAGCCACTGTAGCCTCCTAGCCTGCTGCTGTGCTGTTTACAGAAGTCTACCACTGTAACTTGTATTTGCTGGAATTATTGACCTCTATGACAAAACCTCAGCGGCTAATAAGCGGCTGTCAACGGTAAACCTGTCACGTCAACGTCGCTTTAACGCCACCAACTAAAACAAACAGAAATGAACAAGAGAAAAAGTCAATCTTGTTTTGCCGTTTGCTAAAAAACAAGGTCAGAATTTCCCTACGTGGTGGTGATGATGCACAGGTGTTGTTTCCGCTGAATGGGCTGATGATGCTCACTCAAAAAGGCTCGTTTTAGCTTTTCAAGCCTCCTAAAAGTGGCACACGAGTGTCTAATTTTGTGGGGGGGGGACCTAAATTATACCAGACATTGAGTTAAATCCTACTCATTGCCGCTGTCAGACAGTTTATTCCAATATCAGTGCCACTGCCAGCCTACTCAGCCTGACATTTCATCCTGGTTAGCTCACATGCTAATGCTACGCGGCTTTGAATGGCTACTCACGGCGCTGGAGGACTTGACACACGACCCTGGTCGTCATTTCGAAGACTCTTTCTCAACACAAATACATAGAAGGAAAAAAAAAACATAAATCAGACAGAACTCGCTATTGGTACAAATTTCTACTCATGCCACTCATTGAAGGACGCCATGCCCACTGAGAGTGCAGCACAGATTGTCGTCCGGGTAGCAACGGGGGCTGACTGTTAGCAAACAACGTTCAGGTCCATTACCGCCACCTAGTGATGTGGAGCGTGTACAGAATGCCAAATTTTGTTACTAACTTAAAAAATAAAAATAAATGCGAACAACAACAACAACAACAACAACATAAAGTACAAACGCTCAATTAAAAATGAGACACAAAGAGTCCTCGCACACAAAGGCTGGCGGAGCTGTTGCGCCTTATGACAGTAGACGGCGCTGTTGGTTCACATTTAAATGGACCCTTCATAAATACACAGGCCCACAACCTTGCCGAGCAGTGAATTAATTCATTCAAACTGAGTCGTAAAGGCAGGAAGGATAGATTAGCTTCGATAGATTAGATTAGATAGCAAGTATTCCCTTTTACAGTGTTCATTTAAACTTTCTCCACAGCCAAATAGTCCCTGTCTCTGATGTATTGGATGGCTGCTGCAATTACCCTGATTGTGAAGAAACCCAAAGTTATGGCCTTGGCTTTAAAGTTTCACATGTCCCCAGATCCATCCTCTAATGGACTCTAATGGCCCTCGGGGTTTGACGAACGTCCCTCAGATTTCTCTGCACCAGAACCGTCAGGAGGCGTTGGCAGTGATAGCAGGATACGGGGGCAAAATATCATAAATCAACGTGTCGAAGGATTCCAGATGGAGCCACGTTGCAAAGCTGAAGCAAGCCACGCACAATGAATACAAATCTTGAGGCCTAATCGTGTTTTGGTTGAAAAAAAACCCCAACAAAAACCCCCCAAAAAGCAAAACACTGATGCAAACCCAGATGACCCCAACAGCAGTAAAGAGGCGAGACCACATTTGTGCATAAAGTTTTATTTCTCCTTGAAAATAAGTGTTCCTCACATCGAACCACTAACATATCTCACGTGATTTTAAGATAAATGAGCTACACGCTGACACCGACGTTCACTTCGTACAACGCAACAAGGCATTCGCATTGTCTGTATAAGCAGTAAAAACAAGTGTGTGTGTGTGTGTGTGTGTGTGTGTGTGTGTGTGTGTGTGTGTGCACCATAACGACTTTTGATTGACTCGCTCGACCGGCCGCTGTCTCTTTGGGTGAGATTGATTGTACTTCCAGTGCGACAGTACAAACACAGCTTTTTTTTTTTTTCTTCTAAAATCTGTCAACATTTGGGATCTTCTGGATGAATTTCCCCAAAAGGTGCGCTTTCATTTTTTATTAAGACATTCATTCAGCTTCATCATTCATCCGTAGATAGGCGGGGCTAGCACCACAGGCTAGCTTTGACAACATTTTACATACTAAGGTGATTAGTCTCGCACTGTCCCAGAGGGAGGGAGGGAGGGAGGAAGGGGGGGGGGGACTAAACCAGCCGTCCCTGCCTGGGTGCCACGGCTTTGGTGTCGCCGCTGCGTTCCACTCCGTCTGTCGATGGCTTTTTTTGGAGGGGGTTAGGAGGGTGGGGTGGGGGAGCGGGTTGGGGGCGTGGGGGGGGCGGTGGGGTGTTTGGCACCATGCTGCCTTGAGGAAAAAAAACCCCTGAAAAGTTGTAAAATCCGGAGGGCGGCTAAGGTTTAAGTTAAATGTTCTCTTCTACTTTGTCTTTTGTTGTTCTTTTTCCTTCGCTGCCTACATTTCTCGGAATGCGACTCACAGCGGCCCCGCCCCTAAGAGTGCGGGGGCTAGTCCGGCAGGGTGATTACTCTTTTTCGCGTCCAACCAGTGTCACTTTCACAAAGAAATTTTGGGGCCCCCAAAAAAATGTATAATTTTTTTGTGATGCGCTTCCATCACCCCGCCACCAGGTGGCACCAACGGGGGCTGTCGCTGCTGCTGCTACTACTACTACGACTACTGGACGCTGCAGGCAGGGCAGCAGGCCTCTCGGCGGTCGGGCAGCGGGCAGAAGTCCATCTGCCGCACAATCTCGGCGAACAGCTCGTCCACCATGGTCTTGCTCTTGGCCGACGTCTCCATGAAGGGGCAGCCCCAGTCCTCGGCCAGCGCCTGGCCCTCGCTCGGGGACACCTCCCTCTCATCCTCCAGGTCCACCTTGTTCCCGACCAGCACCACCGGCACCTGCTGGTACCTGTCGACAAGGAGGGAAGACCAGAGGGGAAATCAGCAGTGCACAGCGACCGCAAGATCATCGCGGACCCCGCTCACCCTGCACACCAAGCCTTTCAGTTACTGCCCTCTGGGAAAAACAAAACAAAACAACCCGCTTCAAAAACAGTTTTATCCCAACCGCAATCAACATCCTGAACTCTGAACACTAAGGGGTGGGGGGGTTATGCATGGCCTTTGGGTTTCTCTGAATGTGTTTCTGTCTGCGTGTACACTGCCAGTGAAAAGTTTGGACACACTAGCTAATGCAATGTTTTTTCTTTAACTTTAGTACTTTCTACACAGCAGATATATACTGAAGAAAATATGAGCAAGATATATGTAATTATGCAGCAAAGAAAAACACGTTAAATAACTAAATATGCTTTTTATGAAAGGTGGCTATTTTGAAGAATTTCAATATAAAACTTGTTTGAGTTATTTTACACTTGAATCATTTGCTACAGAATTCCATGTGTGTTCATACACAGTAATTGTTAAGAGAATGAAAAAAAAGACATTAAATTCATTGGGTGTGTCGAAACTTTTGATTAGTAGTGCATAAATATGATGTGTCTACAACAAATTCCACCAGCTTGGCTGTCTGGTCATTAAAAGAATCAGAATCAGAAAAAGAAACGGGTGGGTGGGCGGCCGGTTTCCTCCGCTCCACAGGGGGGCGACGTTTTGTTTTTTCCGAGAGGCTCCTGTCGTCAGCACAGGGGAGGGGAACTAAATTGGGAGGGAACGCCGCGGTGGCCTACATACGGTATCTGTTAGAGGCTGAAACGATAAAGGGTTCTCCAAGCACGAGAGGAAAAGAAAAGGGATAAACACTTTCAGTCGCAGCCTCCCCGGAGGTTGAAAAAATAAAAAATAAAATAAAACAAAATAAACGAGTGGCTGTTTTTCCAATGCTTTTGGATGCTCTATTTATTCCCAGATACATTATACATGGCCATCTAACGCCGGCACTTACAGGAATTCCTGCTGGAAGTCGTTAGCGCACCACTCTGGGCGTCTCAGCAGATCAAACGCTCTTCTTCTTCTTCTTCTTCTTCTTCTTCTTCTTCTTCTTCTTCTTCTTCTTCCCCACTTTCGACCAGCTTGTGGCTGAGGCCTCCGTCTGAGCCATGAAGACGAGAGCCGACCAGACGGAGGAGAGGGTGGGACGAGGGCGGGAGGGGTGAGGGGTTTGAGGGGGCTGGTAATGGTAAAGGTTATTGAATAATTTAATAAAGCTAATGTGCGGCTCTCACATGAGCGCCGGCCGGCTTTTTCAACTGCTGTTTACTTCTTAATGTTGAGGTCTCGTTTGTCCCGGCCGCCGCTGTGCAAGGAAAAAAAACACTTTTCTTTTACGGGCGAAAACCGTCACTCGGAATCGCCGCTTACTGGGATTTTCAGTCGACGACGCATGTTGAATCACTTGGACATTTGTGTGTTTCGCTCCTATTCTGGGAAACGTTTAATCGTGTTTGTTCCTGTTATTTTTTTTTCTGCTCAGCGAAGCAACTGAGGCTGTTTACAATTACAAGGAAAATGCTGCCTGATGCAAACATCCCACAGACGATGGATGTCTGCGTTATGGAACTAATAGCTCTGGTTTTATTGGCTGAGCATTTCTGTAAATTGTTTCTATTGGGACAGGAGACGGGCAAAAATCTCAGCTGGTAAAACCTGCGATTACAAAAACATCCTGCCTGAACGGCATTTGGGTTGTCACAAAGTGACTGGACCAATCAGAACCCTGAGAAGGAGAAGGAGGCGGGAGCTACGACTAGGAATTCAGGGTTTAAGGGTCAATGAGTTCCTTCTGCTGCCCCCAAGTGGCCAGACGGTGAATGCAAAACGTCATGCTGCATTGATCCATCCATCCATCCATTGCTTTTTTTTCTCACCGCTTCTACTTTCACTTCTGGTCACAGGGGTTGTGGGAGCCAATCCCAGCCGGGCTGGGGGGCGGGGCTACACCCTGGCCGAGTCAGCAGTTCAGCACAGGGGCTCAAACACACAGAGAAAAACCACGGAGATAACCGCCAGCAAACTCACGTTGTAAACTCGCGGTGTGGCCAAGAAACTACTCCTTATTGAAAAACAAACAAACAAACAACTAAATAAACAAATAAATAAATAAGCGCTAATATTAGCGACTCTGTCCAGCAACAGCTCCAGTCAGGGAGCCTGGACGGCGTAATGGCAGAGCTGAGCAGCTAACGGCTAATAGCCTCGGCCATCGCTCATCCTCTAAGTGCAAGCCGGACCCCCCCGGCTTATTGATCCGCCGCTGCCATTGAGAAAATGGGCTCTTATCTGCAAATTGGTGGCGGGCGGATTGGCAGGCCTGCCGCTCGAGTGTCCTCGGCGCCCCCCCGCAGAGACTTCCAAGAGAGGTGTCAGCAAAATTTGTTTGTTGTTTTTTTTTTTTTCACTCTATCTGCGCCGACACTTTTCAACGCTGTCAAGAAAGTCTTGAGTCCTTAGAAAGGCTCAAATGCCAAAGCTTCACCCCCGCAGCTTGACATTTGCTTGGCGCAACTCAACACAACGCAACGAAAGTCGAGTCAACGCTGACCTCAGCAGGGCAGAAAGCACCCGGCGGTGGCCGGGGTGTTAAGTGTGAACTGGGGGGTTGAGGGGGGGGCTGCGGGGTGCAGCCTCCAGACAAATGGCATGTGACAGCCTCGCAGGAGAAACTCTATATATATCTTCAAAAAGCTCCTCCAGGGGCCAAGCAGCTCGCCTTCAGACTGGAGAAAGACTTTTTTTTAGGAAAAGATACAGTTGATATTAGTTTAGGCATTAGGGGTGCACCAATACCACAGTACTTGCATTTCAGTACTCACCAATACTGACACCGAGTACTTATAAGGCCTAATAATAAGGCCATTACACATGATAGAATTACTTGGATTTTTGTTTTCCACAAACGTTCTGTTATTTGAACAACATTCCTCAGCATGTTTTTCTAGACCATGAATCTACTGTTCATTGCAGTACAAGCACAAATTTCACAAAATTGTCATATACATACACATACAACTGGTATCGGTGTCGTTGATGCCGACATGTATTTCATGAGTACGAGTAGAGCACTCAACCTCGGTATCGTACAGATACCTGGTAGTGGTACCAGTATCGGTGCATCCTTTTTAAATACATAAGAAAACAGAGAAAATAGTAAAATTAACTTGCTATTATACTGTGTGACTCAGCGATGGAGAGGAAACACTGACAGTCATTATCTATCATTACACTCTGAACTACTTTGTGCCTGGGTAGCGATGGGCAGAGTTTGCTGTTTCCTGCCGTGCTCGCTCAACAACTTGATGCTCTTTTGGCAGGTTTGTGGAAGAAAACGGTGCAAAAATGTGTCACTTCTCACAGTTTAGCTGGAGGCTGCAAACAGAGGGTTAAATCTTTCTTTTGTAAATTACTTTTGTGGATTAGTTCACTAAAAGGGACCTTTTAAACTGCACAGGGCACAAAAAGTAACAATCCATTAACGCAATCAGCAACATTTTTACAACGTTTTAATGCGTTCCTGCGCGACACGTAGGCACAACCCAAGGGCTTTTCGCAGAGTCCACATTCAGCTTCGGCTCGTCTTAAAACGCGCGCAGCCTGTTTTCCCACGAAGAGATAATTACCGAGCGGGACGGGAACGTTACCAGACTCACTGGTGTTTGTTTTTCGCTTTTATGGCCGCGGTTTTCGGCAGAGGGTTCCCAACAGAAGAAGAAGAATCCTTTCCTTTCCTTTTCTTTCCTTTCCTGGCACCAGGCGGCAGACAAACGAGGTTAGCGGCTGAGCGAGGAGCCAGATGTTTATCTCAGGAGTGAGGCGGGACGGGGACGGAGGGCGTCTGAGAGCAGGGTCGATACGTTTGTATTCAACAGACGCACGCAAAACACACACACACAGTGTGCTGTGAGTGAAAATGAGAGAAATCATCGACGTGCTGTTGAAGTTATCAAAGTTATCCGAGTTTCAGAATCAAAGAAATTGAGTCACTTCCTGAATCGTTCAGCTGATGCCTCGCTGCCACATGCTGTGCAGGGAAAAACAAAAAACTGTCTGAAAAAGAGAGAGAGGCCCACTGATTGGTCCTGAGGGTGGAAGAAAAAAAAAACAAAGTGGTCATCCACAGGTTGGAAGGTTCCGCCCCATAATGGTTACTCATTAAGAACTTCTGCTTACGCGTTTTGAGGGCCAATAAAAGCCGGCTGCTTGGCATTTGGCTCAGCTGCGAGGGTTGTGGGGGGTGGCAGGGGGTGGGAGGTTGGCGGTGGGGGGGATTCGCGTCAGTGCTCCGGGGGGAGGTGGGGGGGGGGGATGGAAAACAAACACAAGAGCACAACAACAACACATAAAACACCGCACACCGGGAGGTGTAAAAAAAACGCAGAGTTCACATTTTCCACCAGCTCCCCAGAGGTGCAGCAGGGGCCTTATTACGACGACAACGCTGCGCTAAATAAGCTAATGGCTAACTTGGCTCTCGAGCTCCCTGCCGTGTTTTTTTTTTTCTGTTTTTTATCCACTCACGAGGCCCGCGGCTCTCGCAAAACAGGTCTGCGATGAATCTCCCACGTCAAAGCCTCCTTCCTTCCCTTTCGCTCGCTCAACGCATCTGCAGCTCATTTAGCGGCGCATCCAGCACGACGCCCGGGTCGAGGAAAGTGTCTTGGCGCTACGAGTGAGCGCGAGGAAGAGGCGTCCCGGCGGGCCATGGCGGTGGGGGGAGACGGAAGGAATACAGCAAAAGAAGGCAGCAAAAAACACATTCCTGCGACAGACAGGCGCAGGGAGCGCCTGTGCGGCAGATGCAGGATGTCTTTTGCAGACGTTTTTTTTCTTCTTCTTCTTCCTGCCTTTAAAAACAACAAGCATAATCCACGGGCCGAGAACTCGGTTTCCTCGGCGTCCCCCAGGGGTGAACCAGTGGCGGATAGATGGAGAGTTTTTTTGTGTGTCAAACTGAAAAGATGCTGCAAATTTCTGTCACTCAACGTTGTGCGTCGCTCCTCCAACGACAGGTAGGGGGAGCTAACAGGCATGGCCCAGACCGCGGCCTACGCTGACAGGAGCTTAGCTAGGCCAAGTTGCATGCTGCTCAAAGCTAACCTAGCCGTGACAAAACTGCTGACTTACAACAAGCTGAGAGAATTGGAAATTGAAGGAATTATTCTTTATGCTACTGCGCTACAACGATGGAATCCATCGAGAAAAATATAAATTTGCACACATTTGCCCGACCATCAGCACACTTCACTCTTGCCGAAACCCCCAAGCACCTAGTGCGTTTTTACATAAAGCGACAGCACCACTATCAGCTAGAGACCCAAAAATTTGCATTCTCACTTAAAGGTCCAGAGTGGAATATTTGGCCCGATTTATGATTTTTATATTGGTATTCCATGCTCGGGAAAGGGAGGGTGATAGGGTGAGCACTGCAATCTACAATGTAACCACTTCTTCTTAAAAATCTCCAAAGATATTACACACTTAACCTTCAAAACCATGCCATACGAACCCGAGGGGGGTCAGGAAGTCGCTTTGTACCTTCACCAAAGTCCTCCCCTGAGATGCCCAGTTTGGGTCTCCCCACCCTGTTCCCACTCAGTGGTGCGTGATGCTTGCCTCCTGCTATTAGACACAGCATCAGCACAGCGTAAAAGGAAAAAACGCACTGCTGAGACGCTTTGAACAAGCTTCCCGCCCACCCACCACCCGCCCCACCGGAGGAAACACAACAGTAAATCTTCACATGCGAGCCAGGAGATGATTAGATTGTGCGCAGGGTCTACACCCAGATGTTGTTTTGCACTGATAGTGGCTAACACAGGGTCTTTTTTTCTTGGTAGCTGGGCTGGCGAAACGCTTCAGTTCTGGGTGTTTTTCAAGATTTGATGTTCAGTCGCCCCCAGAGGACACAGAGGTTGAAAAAAGCAAGAAATGCTATTAAAGCGCATATTTAATTGATTTCCTTTTAAAAAATTACTTAGAAATAAAGCGGTTCAGATATTTCTTGGTTGGTTTGCTGCAGTGCTTGTTTCACTGTGCAAATGCCACTGGAAATGCGCTCAAACCACAAGGGGGCTGAGGATGCCACATTCTGTGATAAATAAAGTTATTGTTTGTTTATTTTCAAAGGGTTTGCAGAAAAAGAGGTTTTGTAGCGACTGGGCTAGCCGTTTAGCCCCTTATTCAAAGCCTCCGTTAGCTTCTAGCGAGGCTAGGCTAACTACCCTCGGACGTACGTGGATCCACACTGGAGAGTTTGATAACAACCATTATCATCAATATGTAATCGCGGTGTCGTGATATCAGGGCCTTCAGCCGCGACGCAAGTAAACTCACCTAGCGGGCAGCATTAGCTCGCCGCTTTATGCGATTCCCTAATGGAGGCCTGATGTCTTCCCTCGCTTCCAAACTAAAACAATCCCATTAAAGCTGCGGTGACGGAGTAGACGCTACATCCTCCGCGTGGCGCGCGTCCGTTGCTGCGGGCTCAGCAAGAAGTTTGCGAGAGAAGGAAAACTTGCTAATGGAAACCAGGAGTTCCGATGGCGCCTTAGACGTGTTTTAAATGAGCAGATAAATCTGTCCCCCAATCTAGTGTTGTAGTTAAGACCGCACCAACCGAGACCATGGCATTATCAAGACTAGGGAGTATTGAGATCGATACTAGACCAAGACATTTGGGGTTTAAGACAAAGACAAGACCAAGACTTTATATATCAAAGAAAAATCACAACATAACAGAAAAAAAAATGACCAGTATCTTTTTTTAAATTCAAGTTTGCTTCTAAATTGAACAGCAACATCCCTTTTCAGCAAGGTATATTTTAAAATTTTTCTTTAACATTTTGCTTCTTTGCCAACTATTTTTTAAACCATTTTCAAAAAAAAAAACCCAACAACTTCCTTTTTCGTCTTCAAAAGTGGGCCATTGTCAAAAAATAAATTAACTAGGAATAAGGGAGTTTGTCACTCTGGGTGTCTGAAACAGAGCGCAAAACAGCAGCAGTTGGATTCTGTCATTGCAGTGTCGGAGTCTCGACCGTTCTTGATCAAAAATCCCGCCCAGTCCAAGACCGAGACAAGACCAAGTAAAAATGCCTCCGAGTCCAAGACGAGACCGAGACAGTTAAAAAGTGGTCTTGAGACCAAGACCAATCTCCAGTGCTGTAACACTACCCCAATCGCAGGGGTCAAATTTCATAGTTTTGAGTTTGGTTGACCTTGGGAAGTGATGGCAAGGACCAGGAGTCCTCGCCTTATTTTTGGAGGATTTTTTATTTTTTATTTTTTTGTTACAGAAGACAATCTGTACTTCAAAACCACAGCAGTGTGAAATAAAAGAATCAAATATTTATAAGGTGTACACTCGAGGACGGCTGCTGCTGCTGCTGCTGCTGCTGCTGCTGCTGCTGCTGCTGCTGCAGTGGAGGCAGCTGCACAGGGTGGCGGCCGGCTCCAGGAAAGCGGCGCACTTTCATCTATTGCGACACTTAGCCTGTTTACCCCCCCGCCCCCTTTCTCCAATTGCTAGGAGTTCCCAGAGTGACGTCTGCGGCCACGAGGCCGTCCGCCGCCGCGCTCGGCACTGCACCAAATGACGGCGTTCAATTTTAAATTATGAATTGTTTATTACACAATGTGCAGTTTGCCGCCGCCGCCGCCGCCCTGGCCTCATTCTGAAGTACACCGCTTTCACGCTGCTTCGGTGAAGTTGCACAAAAAAAACAAAAAAAAAAACGAGTTGCGACGATGACGAAGCGGCGCCTTAGCTTGCAGAAATGGACGCAATGACAAGCGAGCAACTTGAAAAAGGGGAAGTAGTTTAATAAATAAATCAGGGTTCAGCTGAGTTTAGCGTAGCGGCCGAGTGCTTCCAGCTGCAACCCTGAGCTAAATGGAATGGAATCCTGATGAGCGTCGACGTCCCGCCGCGCATCGTGGCGGCCACATTGCGCCTATTTATGCCGTCGCGAATTCTTCACTCGACAACTGTGAAACAATTTAACAGTTTCCCGTATTGTTTGCGTTTTTCCAACGTCCACTCTCTCCGCTTAGTCCTTTTGGCTCGCAGTAACTGTAAAATCAGCGTTGTCAACCTAAAATGACACAGCACGAGGGACAGGATTCGATTGGCTGTCTTGTTTTGGTGGACTCTGTCAATTGTGTTGCTAACGACATTAGCGCTACTACAAAGGTAAAGCTCGTGGTGGGGCTTTGTGGCCTCCAAATATTTGATTTGATTTTCAAAACGCTAACGTGAGTTAAAAACGAAGTAAATTCAACTTCAAATTTTGCGTACAATCAACGTCTCACTTTCAGCATTTCTTTTTTCGCATTTCTAGCAGCATTTCATTCTTTAGCAATAGTGAACACAATAAAACACACTCAGCCAATGCCTATTTTGTTTTTTGTTTTTTTGTTTTTTTTTGAACACTCAACATTCAAATGATGTCATCAGAGATGAATCATTGTGGCTAACGCTTTTTGTTTTAAAATTTTTTTGGCCAGCCATTCCACTGCTAATTGAACCCTTACGGGACTCGTTGGAGCATCTGCAGCGTCGTCAATCACATAGTCCGTATCCAAAAAGCCCCAGATGTGTCCCCGAGACGAAGGGTGGTGGTGGTGGTGGTGGTGGTGGTGTTGGGGAATCACAGCGTTCCTCCAGTAGATTTTCTGTTGAGTGATGGACTGAGCCGATCAAAGGGGTGAGCGGAGGGGAGTGGGTGGAGGGGGGTTTAGTCATGTGTGAGCGAACATAGCTGGCGGATGGGTTCAACGGGTTTGATGCGAGACAGGTGAGCCGCAGACGGGGAGCAGGAGGAGAACCGAGGCGCCGACATCATTTGAATGATGATAATTTGGGCGAATGTTTGAGAATTTTAATGGTCCAAGGGGAAGGGGTTCACCCCATCGAAATAGGTGTCTGATGTCTCTCTCTCTCTCTCTCTCACACACACACACACACACATATATATGGGGGTCCCCAATTAACCCATGAGACCCCCTGAAAGCCTCAAAGCAAAAATTTAAGGGGATCTCATATTTTTTCAAAACGCTACAAAATGTATTTGTGTCACTGATGGTCACTAAAATGTCCTTAAGATCACCCTGTCTAATATTAAAAATGTTAGACAGAAAAGGGACCGGGTTGACACCTCGCAGAACAAGGCATAAAAGGTAATGCTACTAGATGTGATGAAAAAAAGCCACAAAGTTGCATAGATGCAATATTGTTAGGTTATTATAGGCCTCCTGTATGTAAAGGAAATTAAGATTTGGTATTCAGTAACAACCAGGCGGATGGGGACCCCCGAAAATTGATGGTATTGTATTCCGCACACTGGGCCCAAGGATTTGATAAGTCACCCCTGCTGTCATACACCAACAAGGGAAACAAACAAACAAACAAACAAAAACAAAAACACCACCACCCTGGCAGCTCACCGCTTGACCCGGATGATCTGGTCCCGCATGGGCTTGATGTCCTGGAAGCTCTGCTGGTTGACCAGGCTGTAGACCAGGATGAAGCCCTGGCCGTTCCGGATGTACAGGTCCCGCATGGAGGCGAACTGCTCGGTGCCGGCCGTGTCCAGGATCTCCAGCACGGACGGCGACGAGTCCACCTCGATCTCCTTGCGGTAGAAGTCCTCGATGGTGGGGTCGTACTTCTCGATGAAGGTGCCGGTGACGAACTGCACGGTCAGCGCCGACTTGCCCACGCCGCCGCTGCCCAGCACCACCACCTTGTACTCCCGCATGGCGCGCCCCGCGGTGGACTCCGATCACGGCATGCAGGGGGAATAGGGGGCTAGGGATGGAGGGATGGAGGGATGGAGGGCTGGGCTAGACTGGAGCGGCGGAAGGATCGGGGCGCATCCCCCGCGGGCGGTGCTAGCCGGAGCCCGGCGCGGTACAAAGAGAAGCGGGATGCTGGAGCATGAAGCTCCGGCAAAGAGGAAGAGGAGGAGGATGGAGGGATGGAGGGAGGGAGGGGTGGAGAAGAAGAAGAAAAAAAAATCCTCTAGTGGAATATTCCCACGCTATCTCGCAGGGACGCCGTTCCGGGGGCATCCATAATGCAATAAGGCGTCGGCGTGGTAAAAATAAGATGGGCTATTATTAGACCCGGCGAGGCTGCACATCTTTTATCATGTGGAGGAGGAAGAGGAGACGGTGGTGGTGGCGGAGGAGGAGGAGAAGAAGAAGAAGGAGAAAAAAGGGGAAGGGAAAAAAAAAATCTAGCGCCACATCCCCGTTGCACGGCGGCGGGGTTGAGCCGAGTTAAAGGCAAAGAGGCTGTTTATCCTGCGAGAAGACAGAGGCGAGTTGCTGGGAATCCACGCCTCCACCTCCCCTCCCACTCCTCCACCTCCCCTCCCGGCCCCGGTGCGACCGACTGGGATGTTGTCGCTTCCTGGAAGATATGAGGAGCGATTAGTGCCACACTCAGGACGCGGTCGGGGATGGGTGGGTGGGTTAGAACAGGCTGCTTACTACTGTTATTTTATTATTATTATTATTATCAGCAGAAAAAACAGTCAATAAAAAATTTTACTCGCACGAGGATGTGATTTATTTTTTATTTAATTTTATTTTAATTTATTTTTTGCCCGTGACGCAGTGGATGGCGGCAGCGGGGCATCACGGGATGCAACGTGTCTCGAATGGGACTCAGACAGACGAAGGTGACGTCATGGCTAAGAGTTGTTATTGTTGTGATTATTGCTATTGTCATTACTATCGTGTCTTGACGATGCATTTTTTTTCAAAGGACCCAGTCGCTCAGGAGAATCTCCAGTCACGTGATCAAAACGGGGCGTTGTGAATTGAACTGTGGTGTGTATTTCTTTCTAAATTAATACAATAAATAAAATAATTAATTTCTTTAGCACCTCGCTGGTTGACCAGCTGGATCAGCTGATAAACACTACTACTACTGCCACTATCAATCAATCAATCAATCAATCAATCAAAACTTTATTTATATATCACTTTTCATGCATTATCAATGCGTCTCAAAGTGATTTACAGAAAAATAAACCCAGAAATGGAACATGTTATTAAAACCCACCCTGCCCCCAACCACACACCCAGACCCACGCATCCTTCGCACACCTACACATTGTCAATATTACTCAAAAGTGCTTCACAGAAAAATAAAAACAGAAATGTAACACATAATAAAAACCCACTACTACTATTACTACTACCTCTACTACTACTGATAAGAACAATGGGTCTTGACCTGCATTTTTGCAATTTCTTCCCCCTTTTCAGAGTGCGTTTGTGACAGTCAGGTGCCGGGTGCCTCTCTTTACACAACACATAGAGGTGTTGTCTCTGCGCATACTTTCCTAATCCTATGGCACTGCAGGTTTGCTTTGAGCGCAGGCCAGTCCAGCCCCATCAACGCCGCCCCCCCCCCCCCCCCCACCCCAACCCCGAGGTAAAAAACACTCTGTGAAAGGCAGCAGACGAAAGAAAAAGGGGGGAAAATCCCCAAGAATCAGCTGAACTGACACTAATGACACGATTGGTGCTTTAAATAGCGCTCCAACTGTCCTGCCCTGCGGGCCAATGGAGATTTGCAGCAGCCGACCCCCCCACCCCCCACCGCACTGGCAAAAAAAACAACTCAACTCCAGCTCACCGCTGGACGACTTTCTCTGCTGCGCTTTGATTTTGCAGAAGACGAAAGAAACGATAAACGCGCAGCGTCAGGTGGCTGCTCCATACCTGCGAGGAAGGAAGAGTGGAAAACAACCACCCCACTTCTCCATCTGCGAACGACATTCCACATTCCTGCATTTAATGGCCTCAACAAGTATTCCTGCAAAAAGGGGGCTCGGAAGGGTTCGACCCGGCTCGGCTCGGCCTGCTTGGCCTCATCTGAAAATGACAGTTTCAGTGGTCCGGCGCTGAAACGGGGTCCAGCTGGTCGTGCATCATCCACTGTCATCGGAAAATAAATTAGGGACATGAAAGCTGTCTCCGAAATGCATTTACACGGGATGACGTTCCACCAGAGGCACGTTTGGAGATACACTGTGCGCTCAAATTCTCATCCTGACTCTCAAAGTTACACGGAAATTGACTAGAAACGGATGAACTCGTGACTTTTTATGCTGTGACGGAGCCTCCTGGAATCGATTCCCCAGTGCTGGATACACGACTTGGCCCAATTAGGGGGAGAGTCACGCGGCCGGGCGTCACATGGCAGAACCTGAGAAGCAAAAAAAAAAAACATCAGTGAAGCTGCAGTCGGGTCAGAACCCCTTGAAGTTTGGCGGCCCAGCTTTGTTGCAATGAAAATGTTTGAAAGCATGTAAAATAACATGGTTATTCTTTGCCAGAATCAACAATCACAGCAGCGACGATATTGTCTTGTTCAAGGTCCCATGTCATGCCAGAAGAAAATCCCATTAGCAGTGTTTTAGGGCGGCATTATTGGAGCAAAATTATTTGCAAACGTAGACTCACAGGCTCAACTCTGTCTCCTCTCTGTCAGGACACTTAACACATACTCCCAACCTTCTTCTCAGTCACTTGGAACATTAGCACTGTACAATATTGTGTATGTATATGTTTATGTGGTATGTGTTTCTTTATAGCATGCGTTCTCCTATAATGTGGATCACTTTATTTCGTTTTAAGAACCTACAGCTGTAGCTTTTAAATTACGTTGTCCAGGCAACTGTACAATGACAATAAATGTCTGTCTTATCTTATCTTATCAATACAGCCTTTACATCCCTAGTGGGCGCAGGAGTAACACCGCTGTTGTCCTGAGTCCTGCATACTCCAGTTCAGTAGGTGGCGGTATGCGCCTTTAAGTTAGGTTAGCAGTGTGCCAGTAAAACACAGAGAAGAAGAAGATGATGATCTACGTGTGGTCCACATCTTGAGATACGCATTTAACAAACACAACACAGATCTTGAGTACACACAAAGACAAAGACAAAATTTTGCTACAATAACACCCCAGTAGCCTGCGGGACCGTAGCCCTTCTCTACACAGCTACGGATCATTCTGCGGATCACTGTGCGAATCGTTCTGCGAACTGTTCTGTGGAACGCTGCGTGAACTGTTATGTGGATCACTGATACACATTTGCCAATCATTTTGCGGATCACGCTGCAAAATGTTCCGTGGATTGTTCGGTGAATCGTTTTGCGGATCACTGATACACATTTAAGAATAGTTCTGCAAATAGTTCTGCAAAACACTCTGCAAATCGTTTTGCAGATTGTTCTCCAAATCGCTCTGTGGATCACTGACACACATTTGTGGATCGTTTTGCAATCGCTCAACAACTTGTTCAGCGAATCGCAGGCCACTCTGTGAACTGTTCTGCGAATCACTTTACGGATCTGCCATGGCAGAAGTAGCAAAAGTGTAAGTGGGCAAGGACAGCCAATCAAGTGCTCCTGCACACACACAGATCTTGATACACAAATTTGGTGCCAACGCCACCCTTCCAAACACGTGACAAAGTCCAACGTAGCCTCAGTTAGCATGACGCTAAAACGCTGCCCTTTTTTGCAGAGGCCGCAGTGGGCTAAATAAGATTCTTGGAATTTGGGTGTTTTTATTTTATTTAGGTGGATATTTGTACAGTGTGGATATTTTAACACCACAAATGGTCGTAACCACCCACCCCACCCCAACACACATAGGTAAACACTGCGGTCACGCCAGCTGCGCTTCGGAAAATCACCTGTGTGGTGATTTTCAACTTGTTTCACTGGACCATTTTTGGATAATCTCGTGTGTGTCTGTGTGAGTGTGTGTGTCTGTTTGTCCATATTCCAGGACATCCAGTTAACACAGCAGCAGCCCAAATCAACCAGTCATTTCCCCCTTCTTTGCACGTCTTGTCAGTTCATCATCCTCCCACCCACCAGGTTCACCCTAAACTGTTTGTTGACTAACTGTGTAACTTCAGCAAAATATTGTTAGCAAATGGTCCAGTGAAACAAGTTGAAAATCACCTCAGAGGTAGTTGCGGACACGTAGAACAAGAATCAGGTGGAGTGTCCAGAAACGATTTGATTTTGTTTTTTGAATAATATTTGAAATTTCCCATGAAAACAGGTTTTGTACTGTATGCTGTGGACAATTTCAGCATCACATTATCAGAAAAAGCTACGGTGAAAAACTTGAAAATCACCACACAGATAGTTGAGGATATGTAGAACAAGAATCTGGTGGAGTTTGTAGAAAACATTCTGATTGTGTTTTTTTTTTTTTAATTAAATACTTGAATCTGCCTATCAAAGTAGGTTTTGTACTGTGTGTGGTGTGTAACTTCAGCCAGATTACTCCAAAAGGCTACAGAGAAACACGTTGAAAATCACACCAGAGGTAGTTGAGGACATGTAGAACAAGAATCTGGTGGAAACATTTTAGAAAACATTTTGATTCTGTTTTTTAATTAATATTTGAATTTGCCTATTAAAGCAAGTTTTGTACTGCATGCGGTGTTTAACTTCAGCATCAGATTATCAGAAAAAGCTACAGTAAAACAAGTTGAAAATCACCTTAGAGGTAGTTGTGGACATGTAGAACAAGAATCTGTTGAGTTTGCAGAAAACACTTTGAGTTTGTTTTTTTAAATAATAATTTAAAAAGTGTCATTTTAAAGTGTAGATAGCGTGACTGGGGTCAGGGTCAGGGGCCTTTCCGAAGTGTAGCTGGCGTGACCGCAGTAGATAAACTCCACCCGCCTCGCCGTCACCATTCGGGTGACTCCATGATAATTCCATTTAGCAGAGAACGACTCCTCTCATGTCTCAAAGGACGGACACTGTCCAGAGGGCCTCCGAGGCGTTCTGTGTCCAGTTCAGGGACGGCTGGGAAAAATAATACTTCATCCGTGCGCCATTCAATGAGACAAAATGAGAGCACGGAGAGGAAAAAACAATACACTCATTTTCTCGTTTTTTTATTTCTTTCTTTCAATAGATTTTACACTATCTCGCTTGAACCAAAGAAACATTCAACTATAGAAACATAAAATAGCACAAAATATATGCAAAAAGAGAGAGAGAGAGAGAGAGAGAGAGAGAGAGAGAGAGAGAGAGAGAGAGAGAGAGAGAGACATTTAAAAACAATTACACTGGAACTGCAAAAATCATGAGGGTCTCCTTATGGGGGACTTGGGGAGGGAGTTGGGGGTCCTCATTCGTCGGGTCCACTGCCACTGGGATGGCACGGGCGGTCCGGTCGCAATACACAAAACCTGCAGCCTCCGCTTGCAAAAGCGCCCTCTGCTGGCTAAAGCTGTCGACTCACAAGCTCCCAACACCAGTAGATCCATTGTAAGGCAATGGGGACATCGCAGAGAACTGGCGACAGCGAGATCTTTTGGCCTTTTTGAGGTGCGGCCCAAGAAATAATGATAAATATCTGAAGTGAAACTGAGGAGGGCTTTGGAGAAAAAAAACAACAACAAAAAAACAAAAAACCTTTATAAGCACGCCGGACTGGAGATAATAAGGCAAAGTGTTTGGATAAACTGAGTCTGCTCAGTCGACAAAATGCTCACAAAGTGCTTCTACTTCCTCAT
Organism: Thamnaconus septentrionalis; assembly: GCA_009823395.1. Classification (NCBI taxonomy): domain Eukaryota; kingdom Metazoa; phylum Chordata; class Actinopteri; order Tetraodontiformes; family Monacanthidae; genus Thamnaconus; species Thamnaconus septentrionalis. Next base: position 28,268,528 of record CM020501.1, read on the forward strand.
CTTTTTCTCCTCAAACCGTCGGCCAATTGCTTAACTTTTGCGCATTTTTATGAAAGTAACAAATCAAAGGGGGCAACACCACGTACAAAAGGGGCGTCGTGGGTGACCAAGTAAGGGACATCTTTATAGTTTTTCCCCCTTTCAAAACATTCAGAATCACTGAATAAACGAAGGGACAGTGTCGTTTTTCTCAGTATCTGTCTTTGATTGACGGACAGATTTCGATTGGCTAGGCAGAGGGGAATGGAGCGGGGCAAAAAACAAACAAACAAACAAACAAAAAAAACAAAAACCAAACCCTCTTAAGCTTTAAAAGGAAACACGTCTTGAAACAACATGGAAAGTGCAATCTTAACTCTAGCGATACATCGAATAAAATGCGTCGGTGTGGAACCTTGAAGGTTCTCTGTCCGGGGGAGAGAAGTTGTACACCTGAACTCATTAACTTATAGATTATGTAGATCTTATATATATTTATGTATATATATATATTTCATATATAATCTATGTAACATTGACGCATTTTTTTTTTTATATCTACTGAAGTGTTACAGTCGGCTAATGAAAATATTAGGTCATCATCTCCGTGACGAGTACGAAATGTCTTCTTTTACAATCTACTCCTTGTGTACAGTGTACTAGCAAAACAAACAAAAAAAAATAAAGAGAAAAAAAAATCAAATAAAAAAAGACAAACAAAAATCAACTCAACAATGTCATTTACAAAAATACCCAACTTTAGTAATTGCAACATTTTGGCTGCCACAGCAACAACTTAATATTGTTATGAAATACTATCATAGAGTGAAAAGTACATCTTATTTTTTTTTTTGAAAATTTCTTCTCTTTTTTTTTGGTAAAATGTCATCTATACAATAAACATTTCTTTTTTTCTGAGTTTTTTCTGTAATTCCCCAACAACACAAGCAAACTTTCATATCTTATTTTATATTTTTTTTAAAACTACGCTCATTACTGCAACTCACCGCGACCTTTTCGTTTTAAACCCGTGAAAAAGGCAAGAGAGATTCGGCGGCTTCCGATTGGTGGGCTCTTTTTTTTTTACCCCCCCAACCTCTCTCCACCACTCGTTGGCTCGCCCCCTATAGGTTAGACCTTGAAATGACCGGCCTCGCGCAGCATGTGGCACAGCTCAATAAATTACATTCATTTCAAAATATAATAGTGAACTTTTTCTCTCTTTTTTTGACTAAAAATCACTTTTTTTGACCAAGAGAAACGACAAAGAAAAGATAAATTACGACAAAATAATAGAACTTTTTTTTTTCTCCGCCGCCTTCCACAACTGCGACGTAGACAACGCATGTGGAGACGGTCGGAAGAGACGAAACGGAGGGAAAAATAAAATCAGATAAAATGAAATGATGGTAAAACCCAGACTGTGGATTGTCGATGTTCATCAAGCACCGTGAAAAGGACACCAGAATGTCGGACAGGATTTAGTATCGTGGGTTAAAAGTGGGTTTAAAGAAAAAACAAAAATGAAAAAAATTAATTTAAAACAAGATCTGCTCAAAATAAAAAATAAATAAATAAAATGACGATCTTGGCTAAAAGACAGGTGATTGTTCCTGACGTTGGTGGTGAGGGGGAGCTATGGGGGGTTTCAAACAGACCTCTAATAGACACAACACAATCGGTTTTTCCTCCTCCTCCCAATTTTTTAAATAACTTTGAATACATTTCTAGAAGCGAAGTGATAAACTCCCAAAATAAGAGACACTTTTTTACGTACATTATTACACAGTATACAATACTTTTTTTTTTTTTTTTTTTTTTTTTTTTAGTTCCACTCGCTTTTTTGTCTCCTTGTGTAAACTACTCAAAAAACCCCCCCAACGGTTAAGAAACAACGGTTCACAGTCACCGGAACATTCCACGGAGCTATAAGGGGTTTTTTTTTTTTTTTTGGTCGTCGAAAAAAAGTTGTTTTTGAATTTTTCAATTCAATTTGTCGTTTGCTTTTTTTTTCTGTCTCCGCGAAGCCACTTGTGATGTTTCGATGTCGAGAGAGTTCTCCAGGTGGAAAGGGATAAAATAAATAAAAAAACGTTTCCAAAGTCTTTCCCGAAAAAAAAGAAGGTCCGTGCGGCTTCCTGACAGCCGGCACTGAGTGTCTGTGACCGTTTCTGTCATTTTTTGTTTTTGTTTTTTAAAGTTGTGACACTGTGTTGTCAATGAGAACAAAATGAAAAAACAAAACAAAAAAAAACATACTTTTTTTGAGGCACTTCTACAGTTTTTTCTAAAATGGAACAGGATCATCGGTGATGGTGGGGTTGGACATGTCAGATAGCCCTCCGGTCCGACTTTAAGTCATCTTTTAGCGCCGTCGAAACGCACCTTTTTTGTATTTTGTTAATTCTTTTTTTCAGTCTTAGCACTTTGAGTCCCTCCTGCGAGAAAAAAAAAACAAAAAACTGTAAAATGAAAAAAAGCCTCCGTGCCAGGTGTCGTCGCTGGACCTCGCTTTCCTTCTTCTTTTTTTTTTCCCAGTGCCAGTCTGCCGGCAGACCATCAGTCTCCAGGAACACACACACACACACACACACACACACACACACACACACACACACAGACAAGGCTTGGTATGTCTGGAGCATTTTTGAAGCCTTGGCACCTGCTCCTCCTCCCTCTGAGCCTTTTCTCGCTTTTCTTTTTTGTCTGTTTAAATTTTCTTGAATGGCCGCTAGCGTCTTCCCCTCCTTAACGTCTTCTCTGGTCATGACCGCATGCAAAAAAAGTTTAAAAAAAAAACAAGCATACAAAAAAAAGAGACAGACGCTCCGGCTGGAGCTGATAGAGGGCAGCAGCAGCAGCAACTTCTTCCAGGATGTGAACATTCGAGTTTGCAAGCTGCGACTTTGGCGAGGCGTTTGGGGGGGTCAACACAAGGGGGCGATGTTGGGTATTTGAGCACATCTGCTGCCCCCTGGTGGTTGGACATTCAGCTTCTTAATGGATGGAGGGAGGAGGTGAAAAGAAAAATTTGCAGTGGAGAGCGTTTTCCCCCCCGACTTAAGCGACAGGACAACTCTGGTGCAAGTCAAGTGTGTATTCTGACTGGCAAAACCGGTGTGTGTGTGTGTGTGTATGTATGGGGGGCTGCGCGAGGAGGCTTGAATGTTGCACAGCTGCATATAGAATAAATATGAGAGAAAAAAGGGGCAGGGCTGGGTGTTAAAATGCGTGTCTGTACATCTGGATTATTTCCTTTTTTTCAGACATTTTCTTGTGACTCTTTTCCTAGAAATACACAGACTACTTGTTGTTTCGTTGTTGTTATTATTGTTATCATTATTGTTATTATGATGATTTTTTTCCATTCTCTGTCTTGTTCCGTGAGAGTGTTGTCGTCGCTGTGAACACTGGCACTGCAGTTCTTATGGGCTCCTTTGATAAAAAGGGGTCGACGTGTGAGGACCTCCTAACATGCAGGTTGCTGGACCTCCGCGGCAGAGGCAAGGTAGTATTTACACAGGGGCTGTTTTGGGCTTCCTAGTGTGGCTTGGTGACAGTCACTTCCCTTCCTGAGGCCTACTTCAGGATGATCTGGACGGAGGAAGAAGAAGAAGAAGAGGAGAAAAAGAGGAGAAAACGGTGAAGTGTGCTTTTTTTTTTTAACACGGTTTTGCGCGACTCACACTGACGGGTCTAAAACCGTTGGTGATTTGTTGCGTCTGGCGCCTCCTGCAGATCTGGATCCGACACTGTTTCTAGAGTTCTGTGGTTCTAGACCAGGGCTGGGCAAACGTTTTGACCGGTGGGGCCACAGTGGGTTGTAAAATTTGACGGAGGGTGCCGGAGCAGCAGCAGATGGATGGAGTGTTTTGGTGAGCCACCTCGTAGGAGGAAAAAATATATCATGGGATATGTAGAAAACACGTTGCTTTAATGTCAATTGATAATGAACCCAAAGTGTGACAACAAAATCAGTGTCTTTGAAGCCCCACGATATGTCGCTCTTTATTGAGATGACTCTGAAAACACTGAAAAAATGGATGGAATACAGCTAGTTTATGACTTACTTACAACTAATATAATTTCTTCTAGGTCGGTGGGCCGGATTAAAAAGCTTACGGGCCACATATGGCCCCCGGGCCGTGTTTTGCCCACCCGTGTTTTTAGAATAACACAAACAAGTCCAAATAAAACCCACAAACCTACATTTTTTGGCCGGCGAGCTTGTTGCTGGGGTTGTTCTGGAGAACAACCCAAGGCCGTGATTACGTAAAAAAAAAAAAAAAAAGGAGGATCAACCACGTCCCATCTGATTGGTTGCATGATTTGGTAAACACGGGAGGGGAAAAATGAAAAAGAAAAGAAAAAAACAACCCAAAAAGACAGCGACAGAGGGTTTCTCCTGGGAAGGGGGCTGAGAACGTAAACACAGGAAGCAGCTCTTCGACAGGCTCTTCAGTCACTTTATACAGCTGCATCACTTCCTGTGCATGCACTGGGGATGTTAGCGCAAGGGGTGGGCAAACTACGGCCCCCAGGGGCCATATGCGGCCACCTCAGAGGAAGTGACACTAATAGTCAGTAAGTCATAAACTAGCTGTATTTCATCCATTTTTCAGTGTTTAAAGAGTCATTTCAATAAAGAGCGAAATACCAGTGGGGCTTCAAAGACACTGATTTTGTTGTAACTTTGCTTTTGTTCATTTTCAAGAGACATCAAAGCACGTTTTCTACACATCCCGTGATATATTATTTTCCTCCTGTGAGGTGGCTCACCAAAACACTCCATCCATCTGCCGCTGCTCCGGCCCCCCCGTCTGTCACATTTCAGAACCCACTGTGGCCCCACCGGTCCAAAGGTTTGCCCACCCCCACCCCCTTTGTTAGCGCGTTTGATTGCGGCAAAATATTTGCACTGGTTGAGTCGCTACCTGCTGTCTGACGCAGATGAGAATTGCAGAGCGACTCTCAAACAGCGTTGGATCCAGATCTGATCACCTCTTTTGTGTGTGTTGGCGTGTTTGTGTTTATTTTTTCAGGGGAAGATCACACAGGATGAAGAGAAAGAGAAGAGAGAGGTTTGCACGCAGAGGCCGAACACCGAACACAGCCGCTGGTTATTGTGCGACAGGCAAGTCGGGCGAAGCAGCAGCAGCAGCAGCAGCAGCGAGATTTCGGTGGCAGGCGGGCGGGCGGGTTTGGCGGCAGACCCGCCCGTCTGCGGCAGCAGGCCGAGGAAAACAAACACGGATCGGTGCAACTCAACATCGCAATCGTTGGGGTGGTGAAGTCTTTGTTGATTTTTTTTTTTCTTTGCAGATCAGGATTTTTTCTCCCTGCTGCAGGGACTTAACCAGCGGGTTAATTTAAAGGTCCCATCTGAGGCTGATTTCACTCGTCGGCAATCTCTGCTTCTTTTTTTGTCAGTGGGAAATCCAATTTTTTGGCGGTGATTAAATGTCCTAAGTCTTGGATGACACAAATACAGACTTGGAAAAATGGGTAAAATGAGGGACCTTTGACTTAACGCAGCGAGAAGGACGTCCAGGTTCCTTCACAGGGACGACCGCGCGATAAGGTGACAGTCTATCGACTTTTAAAGTTCTTTTGTTCAGACATACAATGAAATGATACTTCCAGGTACACTTCCAGTCAAAAGCTTGGACACACTATCTAATGCAGTGTTTTTCTTTATCTTTAGTACTTTCTACATTGCAGACAGATACTGAACACATCAAAAATATGAGCAATATATATGTAATTATGCAGCAAAGAAAAACACTTTAAATAACTAAATGTGATTTTTATGAAAGGTGGCTGTTTTGAAGAATTTAAATATAATTTAAGAATTTAAAATGAATGTGTGTTCATACGTAGTTTTGAAGCCTTCAGTGTGAAACTGCATTGTCAATAGTCATGTGAATGAAAGAAAAGACATTAAATTCAGAGGGTGCGTCCAAACTTTTGACTGGCAGTGTATTTTGAATATCTGGGTAATGAAATGGAGTTGAGTTTTTTTCTTTCTATCTTTCTTTCTTCTTCTTCTTCTTTTTTTTTTTTTTTTAAAAGTATTTTTAATTTTTGATAAATTATTCAATGAACTGGTAGTGTACTCGTCTGACACTTTCAGGGAAAAAAAAAACAAAAAGCGAATTGAAAAGACACGATGAAACGTTCGAGATTTCTCGTTGTGAATTGAAATTTTTCTCGTTGGAATTCAAAACTGAGTTGCAATTCTCGAGTCCGCCACACGAGGGCAGTGCTGCCTTTACAAAACGGCGAAGTAGGGCCTTCTGTCTGTCGAGGGCCGCGACGCTGCTGTCTCGGATCGAAAGGACGGATGGATGACGTGACTGGCTGACTCTCGGAGGGTCCTCCCCCGCCCCCCCACGCGAGATAAACTTCTGGAATAAATGCCAACCTTGGTTTGTTTTTTTTGTTTTTAAAAAATAATATTAGATAATAATAATAATAATAATAAATAATAATAATAATAATAATAATAATAATAATAATAATAATAAACTAGCTGCTACTATGTTAGCTGGCAGCTAACTTGCTGCTGAGAGACGTGTACGCAGGGCGTGGCGGTGGCGGTGGCGGCGGCGGGAGCGGACAGACAGCGAGGAGGGGCTGGGGGTGGAGCCTGGGAAGGGTGGTGGTGGTGGTGGTGGGAGGGGCTGACGTCAGTGTTTCTCGGGCTCCTCGTCCCACATGCATCTTTAAAGAGCCGCTGCTGCTGCTGCTGCTGCTGCATGCCAATTACAGAGGGAGACGGTGACTCACAGGAAGTGCCCCCCTGCCCCCTGCCCCCTCCCACCCCACCTGGCTGGCTGTAAGGGGGGGCAATAAAAACCAATGAAAGCATCCCAGCAGAAGCTGACGACAGGCTGAGGGGCTCCCTCGGCCCTCCCCAGCAAAAGAGTGTTTGGGAAAACGTCTCAAAGTGAATCTGATTCTTTGAGATGCTGCGAAAAATTAGCTATTAAATGTTTTTTGAGCTCTGCTGCGCGTTTTTGATGAACGGCGGAATCGCCGGGTCCGACCCCAGATGGCCTCCCCCTCCTCACCCCGGGAAAACCACCACCACTGCCAACGCTGCTATCGTTGTCTCGTGCGCGAGTCTTCGAAGGCATCGTTTCGCGACTGCTGCCCGCTTAATGATTGCCAGAAAGTTTCCAGCTTTTAAAAAGAAAGAAAGAAAACGCTCCGACATGTGCGTCACACTCCGGCATTAGAACCCCCCCCCCCCGCCGGCCTCATTGGGCGCGGAACGCCTTTGGGCCTAATGGTTTTTCCAGCCTCGGCCTTTTATTTACTAGACCGTCACCCCTCCAATACCCCCGCTGGAACTGGGGAGGAGGGAGAGACGGAGATAAAAACGCCCACTCGAGTTCATTAGTGTTCAGTGCAGGTTTTTACTTATTTATTTCTTAAGAATAAGAATGATGTTTGCAGCTTTGCATTCTCGGCTTCGTTGAGCGCGTACGGTGCCGTGACCCCCCCCCCCCTCGCTGCCAGACAGACGGAGAGGTTTCAATCGGACGGACGACGATGGTGAGAGAAAGTGGAAATAATGGGAGAAAAAAACTCAAAAACATGCCAAAAAAGAGAAAAATAAACAAAAAGAAAACAAGGAAGTAGTGCAACACAACACAAACACTACTTTGCAAATATGGGAGCTCTGAAGAAGCGCTCACTTGTGGCGGAGGGCAGCATTGCACCCGAAGGCCACAGCCCAATCTTTTTATTTTATTTTTTAATTATAATTTTTTTAAACATCAACTTGAGATAATTAAGGGGCGGGGCCTAGCTGCAGCGATTATTCAGAGCTCCGAGGGGGATTGATGAAAGAAAGCTTTTTTTTTTTTTTTTTTAAAAAAAGGAGCAAACCTGATTGGCTGGTGCTGTTGCTGCGTAGGGGACACTTGTGGCAGGAGTTGTTGCTGCAGAGACAGTAGCAGGCGTAGCACTGTACATCATTGGGACTGTTTTTTGGGTGGGAGAGGGGGGAGGGGTGGAAGAGGGGGAAGGTGGTGGCAGCAGGTGGACGAGGTAGGCGGAGCATAGTGGAAACCATGGCGACCGTGGTGGTGGTGGTGGTGGTGGTGGTGGTGTTTGTGTGTATCGACAGCAGTTGTTGTTGTTGTTGTTGTTGTTGTTGATGATGGTGGTGGTGGTGGCAGCGGCGGCGGGTTACAGAGAGCCAGCAAGCCGTCGTTAGGGTGACACCGGGCGGATGGCATGCAACCATTCACAATGCAAAAAGCCAGAGAGAGAGAGAGGGAGAGAGAGAGAGTGAGAGAGAGAGAGAGAGAGAGAGAGAGAGAGAGAGAGAGAGAGAGAGAGAGAGAGAGCGTGGGAGAAAGGAATGATAAAACAAACAAGGAACAAAAAACAAAAGAGGAGAGAAGCTGATTACAATCACAAATAAGGAAATTTGTACGGAAAATCAGTTGGCTGTTGGCTTTTTTTTCCCCCCCAGAGAAAAATCTGTCCGCTGGGATGGGAATTCTTTCCTTTTTTTTTTTTTTTTTTTATGAAATACCCATAATTCATTTGGGGCTGACAAAGCCATCAACAAGCTGCTTGGTGGTTCGTAGTAATAAGTCATAAGTATCAGTCAGTGCTGGCTAGATCTTTCTCGGAATTTCCATCCCACTTTCGGAGTTTGTTTCTCTGGGAAAAAAAAAACCTGATTTCAATTTCCTGATCACCACAGCACAGCAGAACAGAACAGACGGTGGCTAACGCTACGGCTAAACTTCGACGAAACTGCGACGCTCCCACCCTCCCTCTCTCACTCACTCTCTCACTCTCTCTCTCTCACTCTCACTCCCTCACTCCACCTCACCTCAGACAAAAAAAAGGGTGTGTGGCAGAACGCAAAACATGAATAATAAATAAACAGAGTACGAAAAAATAAAAGGGCAAAGGTCAGGACCTACCAAGACTGCTAGTGGGAGTCATGCACAAGACCGAGCCTGGCGTGTACATGCAGAGACAAGAGAGAGAGAGAGAGAGAGAGAGAGAGAGAGAGAGAGAGAGAGAGAGAAAGGGAGGGAATAAACGTGTTAATCAAGGGAGGAGAACAACAAGGTTAGACAAGACGAGGAGAGAAGCTAAAAATAAAAAAAACAGGCGTTGGAAAACCAAAAAGGTGCTCGAGGCGGCGACCGTTAGCCACATTAGCAGGAGGTGCTACGTTAGCAGGCTGCTACGCTACTGCGGAAAACATCACACAGGGGGCGCTGAGGACCAGTCTGTTAGCGTTCGCATTTTTGATAGATTTTTTTTCTTCTTAAGACTGCGCTGGGAACGATCCCATCGCAGAGACATTGTGAGCCGGTCTGTGCAGCTGCAACCCGCAATAAAAGGAGGAGAAAAACTTCAATCTAATTCAGACATGGGCAAACTATGGCCCGGGGGCCATATGCGGCTGGTTAAGCCTTTTAACGCGGCCCCTCTGTCACATTTAAGAACACATTGTGGGCCAAACAGTCAAAAAGTTTGCGGAGCCCTGATCTAATTCATGCTAACAGTGATTTTCTTGAAAGCACCCTGTCTGTTTTAAGACAAATGGGACAAAGCGGTTGCGGTTTTTGGCGTGTAAGGTCGGTATGAAAAGTCTGCTGCCGCCGCCACCCCGAGCACACGTTGGAAATTTGCTCTGTTTTTCTTGCTAAATCAAATAGGTGAAATTTTTGCGCGCGGCGGCTGTGGAGTTAACGCGAGAGGAGAAGCCCACCCAACCAGCAGCGGCAAGTTAGCAGACGCCAGGAAAAAAACTAACCAAAAAACACATGGGAGGGCACACACATCTTCCAGCCAGGTGAACCGTTCACAGGTGGGAGGGAAGGAGGGGGGGAGGTAATAGTGAGGGGTGATGGAAAGTCAGGCAGGTCTGGGGGGGTATAAGGGCTGAGATGCAGAGGGTTTAAAAAAAAAAAAAAATCTATTTTTTAGCGCCTTTCCCCTTTTCCTGCTTCTATTTTCAGTCTCGTTTCGGGCAGATGGCGAAAAAAAAAACATGAGCTCAGCGCACTGAGCCGTATCTGACCCCCCACCCCCCCCCCACACACACACACTTTTTGTTGTTGTTGCGTGTGCGCTTTGCATACCTGCGACTGTCCCTTTTGTTTTCCGTTCCGTGCGTGCGCGCTTGTGTGTGCGCGTGTGTGTGTGTGTGTGTGTGTGTGTTGCCATGCACCGTCGTCTCACCTGTGGGGAAGAACGCCTGCTGCTGGAGCTGCGCGTTGGCCAGCGCCTGCTGGTAGTGCAACATGCTGGGGTTGAACAGCGAGCTGGAGCCGTTGCTCTTCTCCAGCGCCGGTCTCTTTGGTAGGGGCTGCAGGACGCCGTGGGGGAACGCCTGTCGCACGCACAACACAGGCCACAGAAGAAGAAGAAGAAGAAGAAGAAGGAGAAGAAGAAGGAGAAGAAGAAGAAGGAGAGCAACAACAAGAAGAACAAGAAGAAGAAAAAAGCACACGTCAACCGTCGAAGCGTTGGAAAATGGTCATCTGTAAATGTGTTACTTGTCTACGCACAGCAAAAACACAAGGCGAAATGGAAAACTGGCTGTAACTATCACAAGGACAATGACAAAACTACACCGTAGCAAGGCAAGTCAAAACAGGAAGTTATCTACTTTTAGCATTACGTGGTTCACTCGTTAAATCAGGATATTTTACACAGTAAAAGTCTTTCACAAACCAACACAAAAATCCAACTTTTTTTTTTCTGTCTCTTTCGAGTGAGTTGGCTACAGTACAATTAAAAAAGAAGCTACATGCAAAGCAAAAGGTGAAAGGTCAAAGTACCAGGTCTACAGTTGCCTCGAGGGGTCGCTTCATTGCTTTGGCAGTCGACTGAGTCTTTAATTAGCAGGCAGCGAGCACATGATGGCAGTGGGCCAATGGGATTCAAGCGTATTAACATACAGGTAACAGCAAGCAGAGGTGCGTCATGGGGGGACAGCATTGCATTGTGGATAGGTGAGAAGGAAAAAAACAAAAACAAAAAATAATCTGAATGCAAGTATACCACATACAAAAAATAGGCATGCACATAAACAAAAAAATTGTTTACTTTAGAAGAAACATTGCTACTGTTTGTTATTAGTACAAAAGCAAAAGAAAAGTCAATTTAAGCATCTAAATTAATATTTGGTTAAAAAAAAGAAAATTCTAATATGTACTTCAAAGCTTCTGGAAAAGAATTTATTATTACGTCTGCTACTTATTGAAAAAAAAAAAACTTTGAAAAAAACAATAGTATTTCTACGCAGGAAAATGCAGTAACACAAGTAGGAGACAGTAACTACGGCGAGCTGGAAAGGTCAAAACACTCCCAGGTTGCAAATGCAGGAAGCCCTCACAATTTTGTGACGAGAAGCCGTCTGATTGGGCCAATTTTACCCTAACAACTAGCCGACGGGAGCGCAGCCACGACACGGCTCAAACGTTCGCCCATTTTTTTTTCCCCGTGATTTTTGTTGGCAGATATTTTCACAGACAGGACAGCAAAAACGAATTTGCCCTTGCGGCATCGGACACGTTCCCGAACTTCAGCGACAAGTTAGCACTTTAGCTCGGCAAACGATCACGTTTCGACCGAATACTAAGTAGAAACACTACTAGTGTGTTTTTCATCTGCCCTATGATGACAATATATACAAGATTTATAATCAAAGTTCTCTGATTGGTCGTTGATGTGTCGTGGCTTTGCCCACATTTGCGTTTTCTTCGCATTGTGCGCATTTGCAACCACACACCGTTGTTTTGGGGTTTTTTGCATCTTCGAAAACACCTCAGCGAACGCCTCCTGCGTTTGCAAGCCTCTTTATCCAGGAAGTGTTGGGACATTTTCCAGGCCGCTGTAGTTTAGAATTTCCACGTCATGTTTCTACACAAACTACATCTGCATATGGGAAACCGTGAGAACAGGGCTCCGGGATCTGCAAACGTAAACATGGAAACCGTGTCGTGCAGACGCGGGGGACGTGTTCTGTTTAGAATTTCCAAAGGTTTGCGCAGCGTGTTTGTGCGACAGCTGGGACGAGAGGAGACGTGGGGCAATTTAGCATCGGTTCAATCACAGAATGTGGAGCTCTGTTTATTCTTCTCTCTTTAAAAGCCATCGAGTGATGTGTTTTGCAGGTTTAATCGCTATTTCAGTCGTTAAAAATCCATTTTATGTCCACTTAAAACAACCTCCCCTTTTGATGGGGTGAAGGAAAAAATGAAAAAACAGACGTGCGTGGATGTAACATGCGCAGAAGACGTCTGCACGTGGATTTGCCTGGAATTTAGACCATAGGTGTCAAACTTATAAGTGCCAAATTTAGCCCGCAGTGTAATTCCATTTGGCTCGCGAGGCTACACAAAATCGCAAGGCAACACAAAATCCGATGCACCGCTAACACTACAAATCCCCCAAAATGCTCTGCTCAATCCGTTACTGTTGAAATTTAAATCACAAGGCTTCGAATAAAAAGAGGAACTTTTATTTACATTTAATTTATTTTGATGATTTAGTTTTATTATTTACTTGTTAGTATTAAACTTTGCCAAGCAAAACTGTTTGGGTCCATTAAAAAGGTTCACCGCTCTATCTAGAGGAAGATTGTTTTTCAATAAATATCAACATTGGCCCGCGACATTGTCCAAGTTTTACATTTTGGCCCCACTGTGTATTTGAGTTTGACACCCCTGGTTCAGACCCACAATGCATTGCTTGCGCGGCGTGTTGTTAAACAGACCGGTCAGATGTCTGCGGTTAGTTCGATGGAGATGGACAAAGCGAGGTAGTGAGAAGCAAAGTGACAGAACCAAAGAAGCGCTGGCAAGCAACACGTCACGTGGCAACAGTGACACAGCAGAATCGGAACAGAACAGGATCTTCTCAGAGTCGACCGCCTGGGTTCACTGTGCGACTGGCCCTCGGTTTCTACTGTTTCTGCCTCAGCCTTGGCTTTTTAAGGAGCGATATTAAGCACGACGTTGCTGTTTATTACGCAGGGCTGCAGCGGCGATACGGGGCTTTTTGTGCGCGTGTGCGTCCGCACTTTGTGTTGAAAGTGCTTCAGGGTAGAAAAAGAATATTGGAGGGGTGGGGGGGGGGGGGGGGGGTGGGGAGGGACCGAGGAGCAGCTGTCCGGACGCCGACCTCTCGTGGAACTGCCGACTGGGGAACCGAGTCGTAAACTTGATGAAATGGCGCGTGGAGGTGTAAGGTTAAAGAAAAAAACACACAACACACTAACAAAAACGAAACAAAATACAAGTTAGGGCGCCTTTTTTTGGTGTTGCTGTGAGAGGTCGAGGGCAGCAAAAGGAGGAGGTAAAAATTAATAAATAGAAAAATAAATGAATGAAAAACTAAAAAGATGATGGCAGCCAATGAGAAGAGCGACATGTGACACCGTGATAATGGACGCGTGTGTGTGTTGGCGGGGGAGGGGGCGGGGGGGGCAGCCACATGACCGTTCGCAACAGGAAGTGCCCGGGGGGTGGGGGCGTCCCACTGTCTGTGCTGCCCCTCCCCCTTCATTCATCCGAGATTCAATTTGCACCGATCTGCGATCTGGGCTGCACTTATCATTGAGAGGGGGTGTGGAGGGTGTGGGGGGCGAGGGGAGGGGAGGTGGGTAGGTGGCGCCGCTGCACCAACCAAGGGCAAATAAAAAAAAGAAAGCACACACGCACACAAAAAAAGCAGCAAGCTGCGGCAAAGGTAGCAGCAAATTGCGTTTTATGTTTGTGTTTATTGCACAGGACGGCCCTCGCGTTGGGGTGGGTGGGCGTTGGGGGAGGGGGCATATTGAATCTGGCCTTTATGACGTGTCCAGGTGGGGTCCCTGACGTATGGTTCGGGCTCGCCGGCGGTTCTTTGCTCAGTAATAAAGCAGCGCTCCACATTTGCGGGTGTATTTTTCTTTCGCGTTTCCTAATTCAGCCTATTTCTCGTGCTCGCCAATCGAAACCCGTGCGACGGGGGCCTAGCGTGCTGACGACCTCTAGAGGCGGCTGGTTAAATTGCGCGTCTGGGTTATTGTAATTAAAGGTCCAGTGTGTAAAATCATTTTCAAGCTTGACAGCGCTGTTTCATATTTAGAGCCACTGTCAGTTGGGCTTCCTTAAATAACTAACTAATAATCAAAACCCCTGGCTCAGGCATGGCCAAACTACGGCCCGAGGGCCATATGCGGCCTGTTAAAACTTTTAATCTGGCCCACCGAACTTGGAGAAGTTATATTAATTGTCAGTAAGTCATAAACTAGCTGGACTTCATCAATTTTTTCAGTGTTTTAAGAGTCATTTCAATAAAGAGCTACATATCGTTAGCCTCATAGCATAGTCGCCTAAGTCATATTTGAACGTTTTCGGAAAACAAGAAAAAACTATTTTTTTTGCAAGCACATTGGTATTTTTTTTCAGTTAGCACAATTTGGCCAAAAAATTACTGAGGCAATTATGCTATTAGGCTAACGACATTGTGGGGCTTCAAAGACACTGATTCTGTAAATTTGGAAAACAAGTGAATTTTATTGTACTGCAGATATACACTTTAATTAGTGCATTTATGGGCAGTATGTGAAGCTTTTACTAAAATAAAAGTCATAAATTAATCCAAATTTTACACTCTGGACCTTTAAACGGGGTTGTACGGTCTCTGCGGGCAGATGGGGGGTTGAGGGGATAGTGGGCTTGGGGGTTACGCCCCCCCGTGAGCTCACCATGGCAGCGGCCGTGGCGGCGGCGGCGGCCTGCGCGGCCACGGCCGTCTGGTTGGCCTGGTGTTGCGCCGCCTTGATCTTGGCCTGCAGGTGCGCCGGCGGGTGGAAGTACTTGCACTTCTCGCGCGAGCAGCGGCTCTTGATGTAGTCCATGCACACGGTGACCGTGTTGTCGCTGGTGTCGATCATGGGGCTGTCGCTGGGGTGCGCAAAGCGGCAATCAGTCTCGCCGCGGGCGCAGTTGCCACGCTGGAACTCACGGCACACCTGGTGGGGGTGGGGGTGGGTGGCGTGTGAGGAGGAGGAGAAGAAGAAGACGACAAAAAGGCATAAGCAGTGTCAGCGATGGAGCATTCCACACGCACTGGAGAAACAACAACAACCTTGCATACACAAAGTATACATATAAGGAGCAGGAGTGGGAATATCATAACACAGTAACACACATATATATATACATATATATATATACATACACACATATATATATATATATATATATATATATATGTATACGTATATATGTATATATATATATGTATATGTATATGTATATATATATATGTATATATACACATACATAGGACATATATATATATATATATTTATAGGACATACATATATGTATATATATAGTTAAGATCTAATTCGAACATATGGTCTGAGCATTGAGCTTATATATATATATATATATATATGTATATATATATATATACACACACACACACACACACACACACACACATATATATATATATATATATACACACACACACACACACATATATATATGTATACATAAATGCTGAAAAATGTCCTGATTGCAGCTATTTTTTGTATTTTTGTGCTATTTATTTAGTTTTTCTCGCTGTTGCTACTTGTAGCGCCACTCACATCGATACTTTTGCAACAAGGCGCCTCAATTTTAGAATCGATGGCGTCACAAATCAGAGCCTAGTAGATAATTTTACTGCTATTCTGTGCACCGCTTCCATATGAACGCTACGTTGTATTAGCCTTTGTGCGTCTGACTGAATAACAAACTGACTAACAATGCGTGTCAGTGATTCTTCCGACCGCGAAGCCAATCAGCATTTTAACAGGGAAATGACTGGCAGACACACACAGACTTACACACACAAGCGCACACTTAATAATAAAGGCAGCTTCGTACGTGTGATTAGAACATGTCTGTGCACATACACACACACACACACATGTGCGCACACTCATTTGGGATTTGTGTGGGAGTGCGTGCGTGTCCCCGAGGGGAGGGCTGCTTCATTAGAGGCAACTTCATTCAGTTGCTAAGTGATAGCTCTCACGCAGGAAAAAAAGAGAAGAAAAACACACAGAGGCGCACACCTACGCAGCGCCTCCAGGTTTTAGGGAGAGTGGTATTTGTTTTTTCTATAAATGCAGCGGAGAAAGAATGTGAAAAAAAGAAAACCCAAACAAAAACTCCACTTATTTTGAAGCGTTTTTACACGTTGCTCATCTGGCAACTCAAGAGTTGGTGTGTTTCCAGACGATCTGGGGAGAAAATTTGCAACTTTCCATCCGCTAATTACTTAAAGGTTAAGTGTGGAATAGTTGGAGATTTCTCAGAAGAAAAAGTGACATCAATCATCCCGAGCTTCCCAGTGAACTACGGTGGCCTGGAGATATTCTTATATACATATAAGAAATGTTCCAAGGGTAGGAAAAACCAAATTACTTTTATTGCACAGTGAGTATCTATGTATTACTTATTTATGTATTTATGGGCTGTGTGTTAAGCTTTTATCAATATAGATATTTAAAATGAAGCCCAACTTTACACACTGGACCTTTAATGACAAAGCGGAATGAAAACTGCAGCACCCTGAAGTCTGAACACATCATAACAGTGTTTGTCTGATGCGCCTCCGGCACACCCGTCATCACAGGTCAGAGGTTACCGCGGCGGCTGCTAACGGGATGGGGGGGGGTTAGCTTAGCACGGCGGCTGCACCTCCAGCTTGTCGGCCCGCAGCAGCTTCTGGCTGGCGGAGGAGCCGGCGGCCACCGAGACCGGCGGGCTGCCAGGGACGATGACGGGCGTGCTGGGCAGGATGTCGGTGGGCACCAGGCCCATGCTGTGGGACATGGGCGCCAGGTACGGCGTGTAGCTCAGGCCGGCGCTGGAGCCCAGGCCATGGCTGACGGGGAAGGTTTGCTGTGGGTGGGAAAAGAAAAGAACAACTTTTAAAGGGAAAGAAAGGGGAACTGAAATGTACTAGCTTTAGTGTAACCTGTAAAGGTCCAAAAATCTGGAGTGAGATTGACAGCATGATAAAGAGTTGGCATCTCTGTCTGTCTCTAAAAAAGAGGTTTAAGCAAGAATTGTTTTTGAATAATAGCAGCCGTCTTATTCTGAAACTACTGATAACAGTTGAGGATGTAAATGATGAACTTCTCTCTTTAGTATATGTATGCATACATGTATGTATTTTCAGGAGCCAGTATCTGATGTGTTTGTGTCTGTGTGAGCATCTTTGTATCTGGGGAATCTGAGGAAGTTTTGTGATTTTGGTTGAATTGGGTATTGATTTGTGATTTATGGTTGTTGTCTGGTGTCTGGGCCTTCTGGGGAGTCGCATTTTTACAAATGCACTTTGATCGAATGTTATTTGTATTTGTATTTTAATTGATTTTTAAAATAAACTGAAACTGAACTGAGCTAAACTGAAAAAAGAAGAGAAGACAGTCAGCTCGAGTCGGTGAGGGCGCGCTGCTTTGTTTCGGGCTACCATGAATTAAGCAGGAAGTGAAGTGTCAGGAAGTGAGCGTCAGGAAGAGGAAGTGAGCGGCACAACAGAGCGGCTCCCTGCGCTTCCTTGGCAGGCAACTGGTAGAGCGAGCGCTCAAAACTGAGAACACGATATTGCAACCGAGAGGACGAGCCTCTTGGCGTTTCTTCTGTATTGATCTGCTTCCGATAGACGAATCCGATGACTTCTTTTCGGGTGTCGCAATCTAGTGAGCTTAGCAATTGCTTATGGAAATAGTTTGAAGAAGATCAATAGTGACAAAATTCAGGTAATGCTAATCATTTTTTTTATTTAGTAGAAAGATAGATTTATTAAAAAATGTTCTAATGTGTTGAACGTCAAAAGGGCTCACTTAGCGTAAGCTAATGCTAACTTCTATCATCTACGGTGGAACACTTATGAAGCCCAAACCTAATGCGAGCAACATCTATTGTAACTTTGTAGCCTGTGAATAAAAGCTTGATTCATTCATTCTCTCAGCAGCTAATCCCCCCCCCCTTAGTTCTGATCTATTATTACCAGAGGGGATCCAACACTGACCACGGGCTGCATGGCGGTGTTGGGGATCATGAACTGCATCTGCTGCGCCAGCATGGCGGCGGCCGTCTTCTGCTGGATCAGGTTGTTCCGCCCGTTGATCTCCAGTTGTGTCTTGAGGTGGGCCGGCGGGTGGAGGTACTTGCAGTTCTCCCGCGTGCAGCGGCCCTGGTGGGAAGAAGAAGAAGAAGAATAAAGTTTGGGTCATTGAAGACGAGTCCGGGCAGAGCAGTGGAGTGCACGAGGGTAGGACTTGCATTAGCCCGCCCCCCCCCCGTGATATCAAGTTATCGCGATGTTAGTGCAGCATTGCTGCACTTTTAGTATTAAAAGCAAAGTGTGTAATATTGGGAGATTTGGAGAAGAAACAGCGACATCAAGTGGTTACATTTTATATTGCAGCACTCATCCTCTGATCCTTCCCCTCTCGAGCTTGCCAGTGAGCTACGGTGGCCAGCGCACAAAAACCTGGATACCTCGTCCACCTTCTCTTTCGTTGGTTTATTTGAAGACGCGAGCAGTCACCCTAATTACGAAACGTGTTGTCAGGCGTGTTGGATTGTCCACACAGGCTTCCATAGACACATGTATCTTCTTATATATGAATAAGAATTGTTATCTGGATAGGAAAACTAAATTACTTTTATTGTACTAAGAATACACATCTTTATTAATGCATGTATGGGCAGTATATTAAGCTTTTACCGAAATAAAAACTGTAAATCAGGGCTAGTATTACACCTTTAAGATTACCTACAACACACAGAAAACCTAGTTTCAGTTTCCAGCCCGTTTGATTTCTCACCTTTCCAAATGCAACATAATGAGGCCCGGAACACGAGCGGACAGCTAATTATTAGCGCTCGCTAGCTGATGTAACTGTGTGGGCCCTCTTGATGGGCGGGTGGGCGGTGGGCGGGGCTAGAACACGGAGGATGAGGCCAATTACACCATCGACCCCGGAGGGCGAACGAGGTAAACGCCGCCATCCGGTACGGTTTGTTATGAGGTGAGTAGGCGGGGACAGAGGAGAAGGAGGAGGAAGAGGAGGGTCAGGAGTGGAGGCGGGAGGAGCCCCGGAGCGAACTGATGGGGGTGGGGTTGCTGGTTGGAGGGTCGTTGAGCCGATGGAGTTGGAATAGTGTGAAAACAGTGACAAAAAAGTGAAAATTAGCCGCGTCGCTGTTGTTACAGGGATGATTAGCAGGGGCACTAAATGGAACACAGCCGTGCATTTATAATTCCACATGTGACAAATACAACTTGACCAGTGACACATTGTCTTTGGATTTTTTTTTAATTTTTAATCTCTATTCTGTCCTTTTATATCCTGTTTGACGGTGTTCATGGCGCTCCGGAAAAAAACGTTGGTCACTTATTCGACAGTGGAATACAAAGCATGATGTGATCCTAAACTACCTCAAGGGTGATCATTATTAGAAAATGCTTCTAATCCTCGTTTTCCTTGGCATTGCAAGCAAAAGTCCTCGACTGAAAAGAAAAAAATCGATAAAATCATACATTATTCTCATTGTTCTACTATTCTTAGTGAAGCGCATATCTGGAACGCATCCCATGGGTGGTGATTCGAATGAACAAAAAAAAAAAAAAAACGCATAATGATATGGATCATTTCTGTTGAGGGGTAAAAACTCGAAAGCGTGAGATGAAGTGTAAAAAAAACAAAAAACCCTTTCACACACGCTCCTTGTTTATTCTTCCGTGTCAGGTGGGAGAACGTTTAATCAAGCAGGTTGAAAAGCCCTGCTTAAATAACCAATAATCTGCCGGCTCATCAAAAGGTCGGGCTAATAAAACCTGCCCGTCCCTTCCGTTCTGACAGATATTAAAGACGCCCTGCAGAGCATCCGGGCACCGTTGCTGTTGTTGTTGTTGTTGTTGTTGTTGTTGCTGCCGCCGCAATTACTTTTCGTTGGGCTGCTTGCCAAGGATATTGTGTCTCCGTTACCCTGCAGGCTTCGACGTTCGCCGACAAAAGAACAAACGAGCGGCGCAGGAATCAGGGTAGAGCGGCTGGCAGGCAGACCACAGATTGTTGCGAGGACTGACCTGGGCATAAATATGTCAAACGTGTATCGATTAATCGCGTTTTGATTTGGATGTTTAGATATTTTTTTTAATTTTGATAATTCTCGTTTTTAGCAGGAGGCAGTGGCAAAACATAGTGCAGGTGAATAGAAGAGAGAACAGGCCTGCGATTCCAAACAATTAGCGCGTTATGCCTTGTATTTAATCTAATTACGATTAATGCGTTAATGCTAACAGTCCTGATGTACATGCATGTACATATTTGCAAATGATAGTATATTTATGTGCGTATATATGAATATACATACATATGTATATATAAATATATATATTTTACCTATATATATGTGTGTATACACACACACACACTTATGCACATATGTGCACACATATATATTATGCATATCATTATATGTGTACGGACAATACAGGTGCAGAGGTGCACTTTTCGCAGTTATTAAGCCCTGTCCAGCCCAGGGGATTCATTTAGTGCACAGCAATAAAAAATTCACTGCCACCGACTGGGGGGTAAGAACGAAAAAAAAGCTGAGCGTGAAAATGCATCTCGCATATCAGAATGCACGAGAAGAGAAGGTGTGGGCGGGCGCAGCAGCGTGCCTGTGCCCTGTGCCGGAGACTGCGAGGGCGGGAGCCACTCTGGCCGGCCGACTCGGCGCCGAGATCTGGATCGCGTCCTAATAAAACGAGACTGCAGGGGAGGAGGAAGACCGCGGGGAATCAAATGGACGGACCAACGGATGGATGGCGAGCAGACAGGAGCGCAAAACAGAAAAAAACCTGAGGAGCACCAAGCGTCCCACATGCTGAAATACACCGAGTCGGTGATTGATTGATTGATGACGACGATCCCTGTGTGTACGCGAGTTGAATGACAGCGACTACCGAGCCGCAAAGCTAACGTCTGCAGGATTGCATCAGGTTTGCGAACATGGGAAAATGCGAAATTCCTCTTTTCGTCATTGAAACTAAAAAAAACATTATCAAAAAACAACAACAACACGTTAGCTGCATCCAGAATGAAAAATAACCACCAGGTGCTGAGACGAGGTTCTGAAAAATGCACAATCTGTCATTAAAACTCGAGGAGGGAACAGCAATTCCTGCCTTTACAAAAAAAAAAAAAAAAAAACCCACGATAGCACCAATTTGATGGACGGGCCAATTAATGGATGGCTGCACGTGGCAGCTCCAGTGCATTTGCAGCCAGACAGAGAGAGAGACAGAGAGAGACTTGGGGATTCGAAGCACACAGGATGAGGTAAGCGCTGTCCAATGACGTCACTGCACTACGTTGTTGTTTTTTTTAAAATCGATTACAAAATAAAGGGGGGTGTTTGAGGGTTTAAGGTGGAGGCAGTGAGGTGGTCTGTCAATGTGACGCCGCAACATGATCAGATTTTCAGACCTTTATCTCCTCGGGAGAGCGCGGCATGCAACAAACACACCACATACGCCCACGCTGAAGGACGCACACACACACACACACACACACACACACACACACACTGTGCCTTCTGTCTCAACCACCCACACAGAGCAGAGCAGAAATTCATTCAAGGCAAGCGGGCGTCCATGAAAAGGATCTTTGAAAAGCACCTCTGTGATTCAGCGCCGGCGTGTAGCCATAGCTACACCGGTGACATGATACCTTTCAGCACAGGAGAGGTGGGGGTGGGGGTGGGGTGTCACACAGACACACACACACGCAGATACAGGCACGTCTCATTGTGAGCTAATGATGGTTTTGATTCTGATTGGACAACGACTTCCTTTTTTTCGCAGCGGGCGAGAGACGAACGATAGGTGGGATGGCTGTGGTGGTGGTGAGGGGATCAAAGATAAATTGCTGGTTGTTTTTCCTCTAAATTCCACGTCGCCAAGTGAGATTCACGAACACGCCACAAACACAGACCCCAAAAAATCATCTCATGAGAGATGACGCTGAATTTCTACATCCTTGCAATAAATAGTGAAAACTAGTAAAGACTAATCTAATTTAACATCTTGTTTGCAACAAGAAACTAAACTAAAATGAACAAACAAATCAAATCCTCAAATAATCATGCCAGCTGCTACTCCGCTGGGTCTGGCCGACAGAAATGAAGCATTGATAACGCTAACAATGCTAAGCGGGCGCAGATGGGCGAGGGGGAGTGTTCTGTTCCTTGCTGGGCAGCTGCACCCCGCCGCTACAGCGAGTCAAATAGGATGGGAGTTCAGAATGAATGAAAAAAATTCCAGAGATTCCTTTGACGGGATGCTGCTGGTACAGAAGCCGTGATCGACGA
The DNA here is from genome assembly GCA_009823395.1 of Thamnaconus septentrionalis. Lineage (NCBI taxonomy): Eukaryota > Metazoa > Chordata > Actinopteri > Tetraodontiformes > Monacanthidae > Thamnaconus > Thamnaconus septentrionalis. The sequence continues at coordinate 28,290,937 of CM020501.1, forward strand.
CCAGCCCCATGGTTGAATTGGAGGGTGGGTGGGGTCAACGGTCAGACCCGTCCCCCTTTGTTTCAACGCGGACGCCGCCGGTTGAAATGGCATTTCGCGCCCCTGCTCTTTCTTCCAGCGCCGACCCTCTCCTCCGTTCTCCGCCCCCCACTTCATCGGCCACGGGTAGAATGGCCGGAGTGATGCCTGTTGTGTGCCTGTGGGTGGGCACGGACACAAGAGGGCCAGTCTTCGTTGGGGTCCTGCCCGCCCCTCACCGCAGAATAGCGCTTCGCTTGTGGGCTCCTCGTCCGTTTTTGCCACTGTAACATTTGCATTTTTGGCCCCTCAATGGACGCTCTATCCTCTGGCTTCTGGACAAAGACAGAGAGCTGCTACCGCTGATGGCCGAGTTGCCAATGTCCTTGGTAAGGTGACGGAAGTGGCGCCCTCGCAGACTGAGGGAACCCCGGCAACCTGCTAATGTATGCGCAGCGAATCAGTCAAAATGAGACCTTGCTTTTATCTGCCCCCTGTACCGGCGCTTTCAAACAGAGGAGGCGCCATTACTGATGTAGCTCTGCACCTTGGGAATTGAGAGATTTGTGCAAGCGTGCACTTCTTCTCTTCTACAAAACCCCGCCCCTCCCTCTAGAGTACAAAGACCCTGGCTAGTGCTTTAAATATCCCAGGTTTCAAGACGCTTTCCCGAGGCCATCCAAGACTTCTGGGAGGTGACGTGTCAGCGCTGGCGGACGACAATCCCCCAAAGAAACCCGTCAGGAACCGTTACGATTTTAGGATCAACGCAAGACGGGAAAAGGTAAAGGTCCAGTGTGTAGAATTTGGCCTGATTTATGATTGTATATTGGTAAAAGCTTAATATACTGCCCACAAATACATTAATAAAAGTGTATACCTGCAATGCAATAAAAGTAATTTGGTTTTCCTACACATCCAACGGTTTTTCGATGTATACAAGAATATACATAGAGCAAGGGTCTTGGTTCCAGTTAGCTGCCATCTTGCACTGCCATATTTCTAAGGAAACCTGTGTGGACAATCCAGCATATTTTGTATTTAGGATGAAAGCTTGCATCCTTAAATAAACCAATGAAGAAGAAGGTGGACAAGGTATCCAGGTTTTTGTGAACAAGCTGCCGTAGTTCACTGGGAAACTCAGGAGAGGGAGAGGGAGTAAAAGAGCGCTGCAATCTAAAACGTAAGCTCTTCATGTCGCAGTTTCCTCTCAAAATCCCCCAAATATTACACTTTCAACCTTGAAAACAGGCCTGGTTCGGCAGCAAACGCCCCTGGGAAAGACCAGGGGCAATGTCTTACCACAGAGTTCTGACTGGCACAGGGTATTTCTGGATGTCTGTACCCTGTAGAGACACTGGAGAAGCAGGGCCACTACTCAACCCCGACCCATTTTAATCCCACTGTCCTTCCCAGGGCCAGGAGGAGGAGGAGGATGGTCCTCTCTTGAGAAAATTGACAAATTTTTCCTGACATGGGTGCCTGTGATATGTGTAATCCCCTCAGAGCGTTGCCGAACAACCTGTTGTACCCTGGCTATCAAAAAAGAGAAGTCGCAGAGCCCTCCCTGCCCCCCGGATCCTTGCCCCTGCGTCTTTATCCAGTCATTCTTTCACAACCACTTGCCCTTGTTTTTTTGAATGGTGTTTACATCCTCGAACGGACGCGTCACCATTCGGCAGCAAGCGTTCGTCAATCAACAGCTGGGATTTGTTTACAGACATTTAAACTTGCGGCTATGAATATCTGCACAAGAGGAAAGTCTTGGCTGGCAGCAGCCCTCTGGAATTGTTCTGGGAACGAGCGGTTGCAAGCTGTTTCGCCTGGTCCCACTTTGGCACGGACCAAAAAAAGCTCCGTCTTCGATTCTACCCATCTCTCTTCTGCTTCTGCTGGGCTTGGTCTCTTTTCCCGGAGGGTTTATTGACAGATGGTTGTGATTCAGAGGCAACAGAGGTCCAAAATGAATTTGCCTCTGTCAAAACTGCGCGGCTGCGAGACACCGAAAGGGATCCACGGCCCAAAGCTGAGTGCAAAGCCTGTGGTAAGTCTGTCACAAGTGACCGTGAGACCTGGTCCAGCGGTGGGGTACTCTGGGGCTGCACTTGGACGGGACTACTCGGTTCAACCCGGGGGAACGCCCAACTTAAGGATCCTGTTTTGTTTTTCGTAGATCTGACGGAGCAGTTTTGGCATTCCGATTGGATCCGTTAGAAGTCATAAATCCCGGAAACACTTGAAATGCAATATGGAATTACATCTACTTCTGTTAAAATCCAATCGCTGCATAATTTCACTAAATGACTATTTACCCACAATTCTTTTCAGTGCAAAACTGTAAAGGGGCCACGCCTCCAAAAACTCCCTTTCAGCCTCTGATTACCCTGCGACCCAGCATCTCTGGTATAGCCATAATACTGCTGCGCAATTAGTAATTACAGGAATGAATGCAAACAAGAAAACACCCTGGCGGTTCGGGATAACGACCAGGTAATGAAGAGATAATGGCCAGATGTCTTTATTTCAGCATGTACGACAAAAACACACGCGTCGAAAACTTGCGTTGCCTCAGCGGTAATTAGGCAGCTTTGCCTCACCCACCGTAATCCCACGGAATGGGAGGTGGTGGTGGTAGGGGGATGGGGGAGGCAGTGGGTAATGGTTCTTGCGCCACCCCAGATTACCTCAGAGACGGGAGGAAACGTGGCCAGACGGAAGAGGAGGAGGAGGAGGTGTTAAGTCGACGGGACGACCAGACCTCAGTAGGAGATGTGCAAAAAAAACGATGAAGTCAAAGGTCCAGTGTGGAACATTGTTAAGGAAGCCCGCCCGACAGCACGTTTGGTACTTAGGGCACTGTCAGGCGGGCTCCCTTAAAAATTTGTGCCGCAAGATGGCAGCTAACTAGGAGCAAGACCCTTGCTCATATATATGTATGTATGTATGTATATATATATATATATACATATACATACATATATATACATATATATACATAAATATAAAACCAGAAGACAAGCCAAAATGTACACACTGAGCCTTTAAGGTTCAACACAATGATCAGAAATACCACTTCATTTCAAAGTTTGTTTTGCTTGTTTTGATCTCCTCTATGGTGAGTTTCTCTCTGGCCCATCTGAATTCTACATTAGTTACTGAAAGATCTCTCTGAAATATGTCCTTCAAGTTCGCCACGAAAGGCTGAAGGAGCTCCAACAAAATGTCAGCAAAGTTTCAATGGTCCAATAGATAAATAAATATATAAATGAATAAAACCAGTGCTGGTTACTGCCAATGCAAAACCTTGTGCTATTACAGGAGCTCTTTCAAGAGGCTTTCTTGTTCTTGTTCTTCTTCTTTTAGCCCCAGTGACCATCAAAAGAGTGGCCGCGGTGGCGGCACCTGTCACACTGTACAGGTCTCTCTCTCTCTCTTTCTCTCTTTTGCAAATCCAGCCGAAGGGCTTGAAACCCCGGCTTGGGTTAATCTGATCATCTGTGACCTGCTGAGACATGAAACCCACGCGCTAGAGCTCCTCTAATCTGCAAACACACACACACACACACACACACACACACCCCGACGCCGGGACGTCCTTGCTCGCGTTCACCTCGACCCTCGGCGGCGTGAACGTCCCCGCCCTCTTGTGCACACAGCAGCTTTTTTTTTGCAAACGCGCACACACGCCTGGACTGCGACTCTTTTTTTTTGCTCGTCCAATCACAAAAGTGGACGCCGGCGTCGGCCAGAAATAGTTTGATCTTGACGCGAGGCGGCCCAGTTTGCAGGCGTAGAACTATGCCGCAGTCCCACCAGGAGGCCTCGGGAGGAACCTCGGTTTTAATTTTCCCCGTTTTAAACGAGGCGACAAGACAAGACACCTCGGCGATCAAAGTCTCCCGTTGGTGGCGGAGCAATCTAAATATAACGCGCGCCTACTACGGTCGCAGACGACGACAAGGAGGCACTGAACAAAGCGGTACGTGGCCATCAAAACAATCCAAACAAAACAAGAACAAAACAAGACAACAAAGGTGGGGAGCGGGTGGGGGCGCGTCTCCGTCCAGAGCCGGGCCGACGCCATCGACGGAGCGTCGCGGCGAGGAGTCGTGTAAATCCATAAAACAGATAAAGGAGGATAATGAGATGGAAGGGAGCGAGCAGATCTATTCATCAAAGCCCCTTTCCAACGGACTCAGCAGATAAAGGGGAGGTGTGTGTGTGTGTGTGGGGGGTGAAGGCAGAAAACGTTGCACGGCTGCTTACTCTCCCAGTTTGGAGATTAAAGTGTTGGTTGCTGACAGGAAAAATAAAAAAAAACAGTTGGGGTTATGATTTGAATGGGTTCAGGAACACCTGGGCGGGTTCCTCTAAAACTGCTTTTGCAATGAAATAAATAACCAACTTTTGCAATTTAATGTCCCCTTATACTGCAATAGGAGGTGGTGATGATGATGGTGGGAGGGGTGTGTTATTGTTCGTTAGCCCTGGTGACGAGCCGCCTCCCCCGCCTTCACACACACACACCAAGGACGTTTCCTCCAAGGCCACGGCTCCGATGAAAACGGCGAGCGAGGCCGATGAGAAGCGTTTTTCCCCGCTCACTTTTTTTCAACAATTACTCTCATAAAATACAAGAAAATCGGTGGGAAAGAGCGATCCTCATCCTCCTCCTCTACTCCCTCCCCCCCGTCAGGGTGCCGACCCGCTCGGCTACCAATTAGCATCCTCCACCTGTCGCTGCGGGTCACTGCCGCAGGCATCTGCCAGGTGTGAAAACGAAAAAATAAAAAAATAAAAAAAACACCCTAGCGCCCTATCGATTTTCACACCGTGAACTTGCCACCACCCACACAAGCACGCGCGAAGGCCAGCTGACCTTTGAGTGTGGGCGGTGGCATTGGCTGAGGTGGTGGTGTTGGTGCTGGTGCTGGTGTTGGTGGGGGAGGTGGGTTGTCGAGGTCACAGCCTGGACCAGGGAAAACAATCCCATCTCGACGGCGCCATCGACTTTATTTTAAGTTCTAAACCTCTTTTCTTTTTCTTTTTTTTTCTTTTTTAACACTGAAGTAAAAGCCGCCCTCAGAAACGGAGCTAATTGTCGACTACAACAATTAGCTCCTCCTTTTTTATTTAACTAAATGGCCTTTCTTCCTCCCTTCCGCGGGGGCTGCGAGACTTTCATCCCGCCGCTAAAAACCTCCTAATTTGCCCTCATTTGGAGCAGCTTGTTTGGCTCCCGTGTTTTTCTGTTTCTCTTTTTTTATCCGAGGGATGCGAAAATTGGCCTCGAATTAATCGTCTGCCGTCACTGGGCAAAAAAAAACAAAAAAAAAAATCATCGCTCTAAGCCAATTAGACCTTTTTTTCTTTGCGAAACGGAGCCGATGCATCGCCCCGATTCGACCCCGCCCATCCCTGGGTTCAATCAGACAAACGGGTGTTTGAATTTAAGATGACAAAGAAGCGCCGCTTGTCCGTCTGAGGCCTGTGTTCTTAGTTATTTGGGCTAAACTGAGGTGGACGAGAAGAAAGCCACCGCCACCCAGAAGACCCATTTTCCCGTTGCCTCATTACACCAGCCAATTAAGAAGCTCTCTGTCTCATTATAAAGACCGGCTCCTGGGGGACCGTTCAGCCTGTCTGTGTATAAGTGCTTGTAGCTCCATAGGTGAGTGAGTGTGTGTGTGTGTGTGTGTGTGTGTGTGTGTGTGCGTGCGCGTGCGTGTGCGTGCGTGTGCGTGCGTGTGCGTGAGCGTCAAGAAAAATGACGGGAGTGACGAAAAGGGAATTCTTTTCACATTCACCTTCTTTAACGCTAGCTAAGTCAAACGTATGGAAGTTATGAGCGCTTGCGATGAAGGCAGGGGCAAAAAAAACAGAATAAATAAATAAAAAGATCAGCTCAGGTTCATTGATCGGGACACATTACGCAGCGTTTTTTTCTTCTTTCTTTTTTTTCAAAGCGCAGACGAGTGAGTCGATGTTTGCTCCCCGCCAGAGATCGCCTCCGTCCGTCCGTCTCCGATGAGTGATGATGAAAGCGGGCATCAATAATTAATGAGGCCGCCAGTAAAGGTCATGCCTCCAACCGGCCGGCCGGGCAGCCGTCATGGATTTTCCTTCAGCTCCGCCGCAGAGGCCGAGCTGCGGGCCGGCTCGGGTTGAAAAAAACCCTCAAAAAAGTAGAAATAAAAACGCATCAGCGAGGACGGCGCTGATTCTGCAGCGCTGTGGGCAGAGACAGAGGGGACGAAGAAGGAGGGATGAGTCAGAGGCCGTGGGTGGATGATGATGATGATGATGACCAGGTGAGACGCTGCAGCCGTGGCAGATGGGAAGATTTAACAAAAAAAAAAAAATTCCAGGGTGACGGACGCCCACCAGACGCCCACCAGACGCCCACCAGACGCCCACCTGCACTGCTGCTGCTGCTGCTGCTGCTGCTGCTGCTGCTGCTCATTGAATTCCGCATCTCGGTTTAGTTAGCGAGACGTTCGTTAGCCTTGCGCTCGGGTTTATCGGCAGCTTCTTCCAGACACCGTGTTGAGAGGGGTGGGGTGGACACAGAAAAGTGGGATCACAGCGGGCGCTATCAGTCGTTCACACACACACACACACACATACACACAAACACTGACCAGTGGATGTGGGTCACCGCAGTGGCCTAGTTAAAAAAAAAAGGCAACCCACGCTTCGGCTGTATCAACTTCACCGATCAACAGCAGCCCGACTGAACTGGAATCTTCAGTCTGTTTCTGTTCATTGAAACCTCAAAACTCCATGACAATGAGAAGAAGCGGCGCTCTGACGATGTCAAGAGTTTATTGATTTCAAACTTTTTTTCATTATTCGCAATTAACAAGCTCTGCAACAGAGCCATCAAAGCTGATCGGGAAGCAGGGCCGCAGCGTCAAATTGTAATAAAAAATCTGGATCTCCGTTCATACTTGACATGCGATGTAGTCCCGAAATGCATTTCCAACTGGGACGTCATCTGTGTGAAAACGAGCGCTCCCAACTTTCTCCCTCGACAAACGGCGAGGTGCCACATGATGCAGGACGGCGAGCTGAGAAGAAAAAAAATAAACCCTATTCGGAAGCGACGCATCACATTCTATGCAGTGGTCATGTGACCTGATTGAATGCCCCCCCCCCCCCTTTTGCTCCCTCCCCACCCTTAGCTCCTTATCTGTTGCTATCTTTGGACCTGTTGGCGAGGGTCCTGGGAGGGCGGGGGCGAAGGGGTGAAATGACGCGGATCAAATGAAATTTGGCACCGTTTGCTCTGGTGAAGATGGCGAGCGTGTGCGACTGTCCGCGTGTTTGAGGAGGAGGCGGCGGTGGCGGTGATGGGTGGTGTGGGGGCGGGTGGGTGGCGGGTGGGTGTGGAGGCTCATCAGCTCATCAAAGCGTGCCGTGTCCAGACGACGAAGCCCTCCCCCGCTGCCCTTCCCCAGTGAGTGTGTGTGTGTGTGTGTGTGTGTGTGTGTGTGTGTGTGTCAGGGGGATGGGTGGGGGCGGCGGGGGGGCAGCTTCCTGCTGCGCGGCCAGCCCAGCATTCCCCCTCCGCGTGTTTGCTTGGTCCAGGGTGTGGCCCAGTTTGAGAGGATTACGCTGAGGAATGCGGCCGAGCCCATCTTTTTAAAACAAAGGAGAGGTGGTGGTGGTGGTGGGGGTGCTGCTGCTGCTGCTGCTGCTGGTGGGGGTGCTGCTGCTGCTGGTGGGGTGGCGGGGCTGCGGTTGTTGCAGAGGCCAACGGCATAAAGTTCAGGTTCACTGGGACGTCCCTAAATAGACAGCAAAGCGAGGACCAGTTGGTTCATAGTTGGCTCCTGAGACTTCCTGTAAACATGAGCTTCACTTCCTGTTTCTGTCTCAACTCACAGCCACCGCAAATTAGTGGGTCGACCCCACACCAGGACACACTTCCTGGCACAATATGAACTGGACAGTTCTTGTCTGATTGGTTCTAAAAAACATTTTCACACAAAAAAAAAAATCGCCCTTTTGCTCACCTCTCACCTCTACAGCACTGGACACCACCACTACCACCACCGCCACCACCACGTCCTGCTGTGCCACTTCATTTAAAAAAAATAAAATAAAAAAGGCAACCTGGCAAAACACGATCCCCCGCTTGCGCCCCTCGACGCCTGTTGATGTGCAGCCAGGCGTGGAGGTCAAATCGGAGGAACTCTGGGGAACAACTGTCCCACTTTCTTTTTTAATATCGCCTGCGTGTCGGGTGGTGGAAGGGGAGGTCAGCCAGAAGATGAAGAGAGAGAGAGAGAGAGAGAGAGAGAGAGAGAGAGAGAGAGAGAGAGAGAGAAGGAGAAAGAGAGAAAAGCCGTAGCGGTGCAAACAAGAGGCTACTGTCGGAGGGGAAGAGCCAATATGACATCATCACATGACTGGTGTGACTGCGTTTACTCCATTAGCGAAGGTATTCCGATCCCTTCCTTCCTTTCCTCCCTTCCTCCCGGCATTCCGAACCCACCCGTGTCGTATTTCCCGTGGTCAACTCGGCGGAGGGGAAGCGGCCCGGTATTATTCTATTTTCAGAGGTGACATATGTAGCATTTGCGAGTGTGGGTGACAGTGTAAGAGGGACCCAGGATCGTCCACAAGACGTCACTTTGCAGAAATGCTGAGATCAGCGCTGCAAAGTCGGGGGGGATCGATGGCTAGGGACCAGAGGAATCTGGTGCACGTGCGACTCTGTGAGATCATGTGTCTCACACGGGGCACACAAACGGGAAAAATAGACGCTCCGAGTACCTCCTCCTATCTCTCTGCTACGGGAGGGAAGAAAAAACGGAAAAGAGGAAGGAGAAGTAGAAGATTTTTTACAACCACACTTCATTAACAAAGCTAATTGGAAATGATTCACATTTTCACAAAGAAGAAGAAGAAGAAGAAGAAGAAGAAGAAGAAGAAGAAGAAGAAGAAGAAGAAGAAGAAGAAGAAGAAGAAGAAGAAGAAGAAGAAGAAGAAGAAGAAGAAGAAGAAGAAGAAGAAGAAGAAGAAGAAGAAGAAGAAGAAGAAGAAGAAGAAGAAGAACTCAGCCTTGTGATCGCCGGGTCGGTGTACATCCGCCCGGCGGAGGGGGACCTGGGAAGACGATCCGGGGTTAATGGGGTGGAAATCGGCAAACGCTGCCGGTGCGAAACGCATTTCCTCGCGCGCCCGATAAAGGCTTCATTCTCCGCGCCATCACGAGGGGGGACGAGGGCCCGTCGGTGTTCCAAAGACACAGAGGACACTGCTGTGTCCCTGGTTCCTGCCCGCCACCAGAGGCCCACGTGAATGTAAATGCACCAATTTCGAGGTCCCCCATTCAGGCTTTTAGCTGATGAGCCTCCCTTTGCATTTCTTAATCGTGAATCCTAAGGGAAAATAAAATTTGCCGATGAACGTCACACACGACGAGCGGCCACACTGATTCCTGCTGGTTCCTGCTTCTGCAAATAATCTTCAGTATTTTGTGTCGCAATTGCCCCACCGTTTATCAGCTGATTTTACAAGAACGTCAGTATTTTATTTTGATTCATCCAAAAAGCTTTTCTCTCTTGCAAACTGTTAGACTTGCTCTTCCAATTTGCTTCCTTTGACACGCTCTTCAAACCTTCTCAATCAGCTTGCTTCAAGGTCAGAAAGGTAGAGTTTTGGGGCATAAACGTGGACTTTTTCTTAAAAAGGGTCTGCATCTTTACAGTGTCACAAGAACGATTAGAATGAAAAAAAAATGTTTAAGATGCAACTGTCTAAAAATTGTGCACGTGCCCAATTTCAATTTGAGTGCATGTACTTTATTTGTAGGGATGCTAGGATCGTCCTCGGCTGAGCACACTTGGCTATGCGATCGGGTCGAGCTAATAATCAAAAGAGCAGTGGCTCGTTTTTTTTTTTAATAACAAATCTTGCACCCGTACACAGGCCAGGTGCCACGAGACGCCCCGACTGGCCGGCTGAATGGAGTTGCTATAGCGACGTCACAGAGTCGAGTAACAGACAAATAGTAAACAGCAATAAATGACGTAAAAAGCGCTTTTTGAATGACAGCATTGGAGCGCGGCCACGTAATGACATCCGGCGTGCTGATGCCGACATCCACGCGTCGCACGACGATGACTCACAATGCAGTGCAATTTGGTAGAAAACTGTGCAAAAGTGCAAAATAAGAGGCAACAAAGGCAAAGAGAGCCAACTATTACATTTATTATCTGCTTATTCTGTTCATTTCTGTGCAAAATGCACAGAAATCCGTCAAACATTTTCCCTTTCACTTTCTTTTTCTATTTGAAGACCAATATGCAAAACACATAATAAAACTGGCTGCACTTCTGCACAGCCACAACGCAGCCACAACGCAGACGGAGAAAATGAAAGCATTCTTATCGTTGGGCTGTTCTGCTCTACTTTCTTTAGCTATTTATCACTGTCACATTTTTTTTTTGGTTTGTTTGTTTTACTCATGCAGCTTTTAAGTATCACGTTGTTTTTAGACGCAGTCATCTGATTTGCAGCCAGTGGGGGCTTGTTGCAATTAGGGAGAGCAGAGAGTCTTGTGACCCCCTCTCCACCCCCCACACGACTCTTCTTTGTCGTGTTGGTAGAAGGAAGAGGTCATCACTGGACAAAAATTAGGGCCAAATACACACGACACTGATCAAGGATCCGCTTGGGGGAGCGAAAAACAGCGGCGGATGTTTATGTTTTTTGCATGTGCGACAGCTGAGGCGGAGGCCAGGAATAGAAGCCCCTGGAACGACTTGAGGTGATCAGATGTTGGCCGGAGAAGCGCGACATGACAGACGGAGCGCGGTAACATTAACCAAAGACACACGCACGCACGGACACACACACACACACCTGTGGTGACAGTGAACATGACAGCAGACCTCTCCGACCTTTAGCTTCCATAGGTCAGGCTGAGCCGGAGCGACGGCGGCGCAGTGTGAGCACCCGGACGGCTGAGGCTAACTTGAGCAGACAGCCAACACCCGCCGACCATTAGGGACGACAACCCCGCAACGTTTCACCACCAGAATGTGATCTGACCACCAGGACTTGGTCGAAGGGCTCACTGAGGTTGCGTAAAGGCCAGAGGAATTCAAGATGAAATGCTATGATTTCTTCATTGTACCTTAGATTGACGACAAGAATGAAACCACTGTCAGGGAGGGAGATTTGGCACCCGGGGAACTAATGTTTTCACGTCGGAACTTTTTCCACGGCGGAACAAATAACAAAAAGTGTTCAGTAGAAAACAAGCTAAGAAAACGCTGCTGGGTACTGATGGACAAATATTTGACAGGGACGAAAAGAAGAATTCAGGAGTCCGGCGGTGGCCAGTGTTCTTTGTTGTTGGCCACTTTTGGCTGTAGAATCATTCCGTGAGTAGCTGCGGAATGATGGTGTCGTTCACGCCAGACTTGAAGCGAGGTGCACCTCCGTGGCTTCTAACCCTAATTCCAGCAGTAACCCTAACCCTAACCCTAACCCTAATTCCAGCCTTATCGCTGACCCTAATGCCATGCAAGCCTATGGGGTCAAAAGTCAACTTTGTCCTAGAGACATGGGGCCGCTTGCAGGTTCATCGGGATCCCTCAAGGCACAGCCACGTCAAATTTGGGGCTTCTAAAATTTTTCTTCCTCCAAGGTGGGAAATGGAGTCGTCCAGGAAAGACATAGAAACCAATGTATCAAAATGTATAAAAAATTTTGAATGATCCCCTGCTGCATTTATGCACATATACTGGATAAATACAGTATAAGTAGAAAACAAGACAAAGGAAGATGAAACGAACAGGAGTATTGCACCTTACCTTTAATGAATCAAAACAGGCGATCACCCTCCCGTTCTCCACCTGGCAGCTTTTGGGCGGGTGGGCGAACTTGCACTCCTCGTCGCTGCGCGAACACGTCCCTCTCTGGAACTGCCGGCACACTTCCAGGGTCAGCCACTTGGTGTCCCGTATGGAGGCGATGTTCAGAGCCATGGCGGCGGGCGCCGGCTTTCGGCGTTGGGGGCTCTGAGGGTTTGGGGGCGGAGGGTGAGGAGGCGATCCTCGATTGAGAGCGTCCCGACAAAAAGGAAAATATGAAACCAAAAGCTACACCTGCTGAGACATGAGGCTGTAAACAATCGGCTTGGGGTGGGAAGTAAAGGAGCGGCAGAAAACCCTCTATGACGGCAGCATGGGATGGCTTTGTGAGCCGCTAGCTCTTTATCAATAGGCAAGCCTCAGGTGCAGACCTCTGACCAGCCAGTAGGGGGCATGCTCGGAAGCGAGTGCCGCTCGCTTGTACCAACGTCCCTGAAATGTCCTTTGTGTGAGTGATGATGCCTGCAAAATAGGGTGGACAACGTGTGTGTGTGCCCGTGTTTGTATGATGGAGGGTAAAAAAAAAAACGATGCCGTGTTATTTCAAGACTTGGTGGCACAGATCACAAGTACACACTTCCTGCTCCGGTCAAAGTCTCTGGTACCTCGCCGCAGCTCAAGTTCTTTTCTGGAGTCTCCCAGACTGAGTTCAGATGAGAGCGGAAAAAAAAGGTAGTGCGGGCTCACAACTGCAGTCGCAATCCTGGTGGGGAAAAAAAAAAAACCTCCAGCGTTCTTCTGAGCGGGGGCAGTCGTCTTCTTCACAAGGCACTTTTTCCCGTCAGTGATCTGAAAGGTAGAGACACACAAACACACACAAGGAGAAAATCAGCATGAGGTTATTTTCAGAGTGAGAAACGGCTCTAAAAATGGATGAAACACTATTTATCTCAGAGACTTTGTTGGGACGTTTTTTCAATGTACACGTGTCATTTTGACGGTGCGTGCACGAGCACGGGGGCTGACAAAAAAACCCAAAAAAAACAGCAACGACAAAAAAAAACAAAAAAAAAAAACAGTTGCGAGGTTATACAGAAGCCACTTGATTTCAAGTACCCCGAATTTTCAGCGGTGTGCGACTCAAGACAGCAGAGACGTTTCAAGAGGAGAAAAAGGACGGAAAAAAACAAGCCCCTGGGGTTCTTGCTGCCCGGAGGAGGCTGTGCACGCCGGGATTGCCGAGGCGAGAAAAGAAATTGGCAGCAGCAGCAGCAGCAGCAGCAGCAGCAGCAGCAGCAGCAGCAGCAGCAGCACAGTACTGGGCAGTGGTCCAGCAGGCGCAGAGGGGACGAGACGGATCCATATGCCGTCCCGCGATATACGCACGGCGCTCTCCTGAATATTCCAAATTAGAAGAGCACCTCGCTGAACAAAGGCAGCTGAACCCTCCCCCCCACACACACACACACTCTCCCCCCCCCCGTGACATCAAAAAGAGACCGGCCGGCGTATCCGTTTGGAAGGTGCAGAGGGGATCGACCGATGGGAGCAACAATCCAAGGAAGTGACCTTTCGCTTTCCAGAGTACGAAAGCCATTAACCTACTGCGGCAGTGAGCTAGGCTCCTCTTCTGGCACATCTGGAAATGTTTTTCAATTGACTGGGGCATGGAGAGGTGGGAAGTGGGGTGATGAAAAAACAAAAAAAAAAACAAAAAAAAACTTTTTTCAAAAGATTGAAAACCTCCCTCCATCTGCTGGAAAATTAGTTTTTTTTTAAAGATGCAAATCAAAGAAGAAAAAGTCGCAATACATCTTTAAATATCCTGTTGTTATTGGAAGAGACTTGAGCAAAGTGGCTATTTGACTGGTAGAAAGTGCACATGTGACCCATGTGACTTCTGCTGCAGTCTGGGCCAAGGAGGGTTGGGGGAGGGGATGAAAAATGGCCACAAAACAAGATTCCTTCCCAAAGTTGCTAATCCAATAAGATTAAGGACTAAATCCACGGCTAAAACTGTTGTACCTTCTGTCATTAGAGAGGGAATTATCACCGAGATTGCTGATCCCCCCGGTTTTCTCACCAGGAATCCCCCCTTGGACCTTCCCCAGTGGTTGCCGGGCCAGTCGGTTAAAACAGGGTTTTTTTTGTTGTGGGAAGTGATTCCCCTCCGAGCGTAAAAAGCACAGATGTTTGATTTAAGATTTAAGGGGCCCGTAAAAGTTACTCAAGTCAGGCGCGACAGAGTGATATAAGGCTTGCATTGTGCGGTGCGATAACTGATTTAGAGCCGCATGACACCGTCGCTGTACAGACTCAACTAACACGGAACCAACTAACCCCGACTTCCCTCCACAGCTGACCTCATTTGTTTCATACTCTGTTTACCGAGGATAAATCTGCTAATTTATCCTCGGTAAACAGAAGGTTTTTTTTTCGTCCTTCCAACAGGTGACCTTTTACTCCAGCAACTTGCCGAGACCAAGACACTTCCTATCCCCCTTTGAACTCTCACACTGCTGCCGCGGCATCCCGAGCCCTGCGAAATCTGGACCATCGTGTTGCCAATCACATTGCCGTCCCGACTTCGCCTCCACGATCATGTGAAACTGAGATGAGTCGCTTCCTCTCGTCCCCGCTCTCTCCAAGGTGGGATTCAATTTCACACATCTCCCCAGGGAGAGGGGGAGGACGGGGAGGATGATGCCAGCCAATTGTGGCACGAGTGAAAGTCAGGTAAGAATCATGTCAGATTTGACCTTTAACAATTAATCCCGTCTTATTTTAGAAGCTGTCAGGGGTCCATGGTGACGCCGACCTACTTTACCAGAGAGTGTGAAGGGAACCATGCTGGTGTTCCTCTACAAAAGCCCCAAAAGCTGGAAGTCATGCTGAAATGATTTGAAAAAAAGACAAAAAAAAAAGTAAGCCGAGGCTTACTTCCTCAAAAATGGAAAAAAAAAGGAAAATCAAGAGGGGGGCCCAACTACAAACAACAAGATAAAATTTCAACAATTTTGGCATGAAAGCTATTCAACCCACCGAGGACCGAGGATCAAAGTTAGGCCCCATGTGGGTTGACGGCGCGATAGAACTCATGCAGGAACATGAGTGCACGCCCGCTCCCAAACTGCACTGCGTCTAAACAATACCTCTGGAATTTGACTTTCTGCCGGCGCTGGTTGCAGTCTCGTTATTGTGGGCGCCGGGGGAATGTGCGTTCGGACCCACAGATTCTGATTCTTTAACGGCCAGCTGCCGGAGCGCTGCTGGGAAGTGTACTGATGGGGGTATGCTCCAAGAGGATGAGAGTTTTAAACACATGGTGGGAGGAAAGTGCTTACCGATAATGATTGCTTTTGGATACCAGAGCTGAGGTGGTTTGCCTCGTCTGCTGGGACGCGGCTAGCTTAGCTTTCGCATGCGCAGCACTCGGGTGGCCGCTGGAGTGATCCCCGTACATGGGATGGACAGATGGATGTCAGGAAGGATAAGGCCATATAGCAGATACATAGAGATTAGTCCATCCGTGTCCTTGACCTCTCTACCTGTCTGTCAGTCTGTCCAAGAATAAAAATGTGGAATTAGTCCTGATCCAGCCTTGATATATCTTCCAAGAACGCAGAAAATAAGGCATTTCATTCAAATACAGAGACATGCTCGCAAAACTATTCAATTTGTATATGTACTTCTATACATCTAGACACCTCTTTCGAAGTTCAATCAAATCATGATAACACTGTGTACTGTTGAACCAACAGATGGCATACACCCTCATGAATGCAGCATCAACAAGTGTTAAGGTAACAAACGTTTCCCAGGCAATAGTTTGCTGTACACATAAATGTCCTGGAAGCCAGTGACCACCACTTTGAGCACCTCTTGTAATTGTCGAGGCTAAAGGTAACTTGCATTAATTTTGTGATGCCTGAATAAATTTGGTATTGAAATATTGATGCAAGTTTTTCTTTTCGTAATGTGTGGTTTCAGGGAACCAGCGAGAGGGCTTTGCTCCCTTTTTGTGTCCTCACTCAGTGCAAACACAGTCCACAGGCGGCGTGACCTGACCGGGCAGGGCCTGGCAGGGCAGAGCAGGGCAGGGTACGTGAAGAAGAGCGCGGCGGTGCGAGACTTTATGGATTACTGACGCTTACTCAGGCCAGCTGGCAGGGGCATTATCTTGGTCAGTCCGTTTAATTGAACGAGAGTCAGCGGGACTCGGGTTGGGGGGGATGGGGTGTCTGGAGTGAAAGTCATTGGCTTGACCTCCGAATACCTCGCATGTAACCCATTAGTCTGGTATCTGCGAGCTCGGGCAGCTGCGCCCCAGCAGGTTTTATCTCAGCGGCTTGTGTTTGCTCAGGCCCCTGGACGATAAGCTACCTGGCTTTTCCATTGGTGGCATTAAATGGTGACACTCGTCGCCGTGTCAACCCGCCCTTGCTGGGAAGACTGGGAGAAAGGGGCGTGGGACAAGAGCAATCCGCCAGAGACGTTGCATTTCCATTCGCTGACGTTTTTCTGCCGGTATGCCCGTCGGTCCGCGGGTCATTTGCATGGCAGGCAGTCAGGCAGGGGAGGGACGAGTGTTTAATGCTATTCTAGGCTGTGAAGAAAGAGACTCATTGTCGAGAGGGGGGTGGGGGCATCGGAAAATGTCTCGGTTCCAGGCTGGAAAACCGTTAAGTCTTGCGGGCGCAGGTTTTTATTAAAGTATCCTCGACAAACCAAACTCGCTCGTCTTGCAAAATGTTACCTTCTGAGCCTCTAGGGGCAAGGGGAAAGATGGTTGGTTGGTTGACTCACAAAATTGTCCCTGGCGTAAGGGACGTCCTCGCGCGTCCCGTATCATCCGCTGCCATTAGCAATAAGTGCGGGTGAGTGAGCTCAGCAGAGACTATACCAGGGCTAAAGGACGATGAGAGGTGTTTTTCGCAGGGTCAGCAGATAGGTGTGCCCCATGTCATAATAGTCTTAGCTAAACCGGACTGACCCAAATGACCCACCCTCCCACCTCTCCCCCCAGCTTAGGACACAGGACCTGGACTTTCTTTCTCCCTGTCAGTGACCCTGTGTCGTACCAGTCCTTCTCAATGCACCACCACCGAGGGGTTTCAAGCAGCAAATGAGAGCGATCTCGGCGAGGACACCTGCTTGTTTGCTGCTCAGCAACATGACTCAGGTGTGTCGTCAGCTGATTACAGTACAACTGGTACCGCTGAGGTGGACGAGGAAAACAAGATGATTGAGCGGATGGCTGGCAACACTTCAACCAAAAAATAAATAAAGTTGCAGGTGAAAAACAGCTAAAAAAAAAGCGTGACAATTTTTCTCTTCTTTAAAGAAACCCAATCGATACTTTCTTTATCCTCGACTAAGCGATGGGAAAACCACAAGGCGTCATAATGGTTTGAGCACGCCGGCATATTGAGCGAAATACATGAAATGAGTGGGAATACGGGGGGCCTCCAATTTACAGCACTCAAACACATCAGGGCCGCATGATTCAGCAGACTCGCCCTCGTGCCACAAAGCAATCGGGCTCCCTCTTTTATGCACTAGATGTCTGAGAAAAAAAAAAAAGAACCACCGACCACTAAATCCTTTTAATACCAGCTCGAGCATCAATTTGCGCAAGAATCCATTTAGAGAGACAGAAAGGGGGATTTCTGGATAACTCCGGGTCCTTGCCCATAAGGACCAGGCACTCGTCCGAGACTTATCCCATTATTTTCTCAACAGGAAGGGCTGGACTGATGTTCCATTTTAGAAGAACAAAAAAAAAAACCTCCCACTTCCCACTTGAGTTGCGGCCAGGCGACTCGACACCACCCCTGGCCCTGTTCCACGCATGTCAAGACGTCCACTGACTTCTGGCATCGAACCCCCACCCCCTGCAAAAAAAAGCAAACCACCTCCACCACGTGGTCCACATCCAAATGCGACGAGATGCCAAACCGTCAGTCACGATGTTGACCTCCCGCCTTGTTATTTGGAAAAACCTGCACACATGCGGCGCTATGGTGGGTGGTAGGACGGTTGGGAGGGTTGGGAAGGGTGGTTTGAGGGGTGTCTTTATGGTAGCCACGAGCCCAAAAGGAGGCAGATGTCATACACAGGTCCCAAGGAAAATATGCGGCCGCCATGTGACACTCGCAAAGTCGACTGCCGCGATAATATCTGTCGTCCCTCGTGAGCCCCCCATGCCCGGGGGGAGAAAGTGCGCCGCGGCACGGCACTGAGAACTGCAATACTAGTAGTAAACACCGACAGCCTCCCCGAGGGCTCCCCAGTGCGTTTACCAAACCAAACTATCGACACCACCCGCTCAAGTAATTCCCTTCCCCTTCTCTTACCTTGTTGTTTGCAGCCTTGCACTGTTGTCCCGTCCCGCCACAGATAAAACATCACCTCTCCTCTCTCCCCTCCCCTCCCTAGTCCGGTATGCAGCAACACTGCAGCAAAAAACTACTTCTTTCAAAAGGCTGTATGAAGAATTCATTCGATCCCCCACCTGGTTTCACTCTCTGGGGGGATGCGGGTGGTTGTCGTCCGTCCCAAACGGGTTCCGAGGTGCAGCCGAGTTGCCTCAGTGACGCGGCAGTGGCGGCTACTCCCCCCCGCCTGCAGCCTCTCACTGACTGGAGTTAATGACCATGTGAACTGTTGTCATTCCTTGCGAGCCGCCGACTGCTGCAGCCAGAGGTCCATGCCGAGACGGGAGGGGATGGGGAGGAGGGATTTTCTTTTCTCTCGACGTCTCTCTCTCTGTTTCTCTCTCTCTCCCTCTCTCTCTGCTGCGGGAGCGAGCCAGCAAAGCAGGCACGCAGCGAGAGGCAGGAGTAGGTGGGAGGGGGGTGCAGGAAGTAGAAGAGTGTCGACTTCAACTATCTGGCTAAACACTTCCAGCCAGCCAGCCCGCCCCCTTACCCTTAGAGCCAGCCCCCTTTTCCTGGGGGCTAGCACCCACCCCCCTCTCGCCGTTTCAGCCAATGGGGAGGAAGAAGCGGTGGGGGGGCAACGGCAGCAAGGGGATTGGCTGAAACACTGCGCTTACTGTAACAACCCCTGAATGCTGATGTCTGAAGGTATTTCCCCAATTTTCACGCCCCATCATTCTGCTTCTCCTCCTCCTCCTCCTCCTCCTGCTCCTCCTCCTCCTCCATCCTCTGCTAAATCGGACCAACGTGTTTTAATTTATTCCCCTGCTCCTGATTACTTCAGAGAACACAGCAGCAGCACCGCATCGCAACCAAAGAATTGCTGTGGCAGCAACGGTAACAGATCAGCACTCCTGTCCTTGTCTATCTTCCATCGCCACGTGTAACACCATCTCTCCCCCTCCCCTCCCCCACAGGAAGCAGAAGCACTGCACCTAGCCACCTCCCCACCCCCCAAGCATCTGTCCTCCAAACTCATCGACCTCATGGCAAACACGCACTTATCTCCTTCAGAGCACGGACGCATATTGGATTTGTGCGGCCGACGTAATATCAGGTAGAAAGAAGTCCGGCACGTTTACTTCTGCCTTTCGATCGCTATGGGAACGTCTCCCATCATGCAACACTGGACTGAGGACCTTGTAACCTTTGCTGCTGTTGTTGTTGCCATTACAGAATGAAATCTATGAATGCCAAAATGCTCCCGGTCGTCATTTCACGGATGGTTTATGTGGATGATTGTCACATCTTGCGTCATACCTTGTAACTCATCCGAAGTAGCGCAAAATAAATGCTTGTGATGCATGTTAACGCTCCAGCCAAGAGAGTTATCATGCCATAAGTGCTCTCTTCTGGTAAATGCAAAGTTAACATCATTAAATGTCTGAGAAAAATCTCAGTGCTATAAAATCCAATAGCCCAATACTTCAAAAGTAATTCGACAATAATGCAATGGGTAGAATGTGCAAATCTGCCCCCCCCCCTGATGAAAGCTATTTTTTAAATCTCTATTTCCACCTCATTCCTCAGTCTACTGGAGTGGAAAGCTGAACAAGGCCGAACATTTATGTTGCTGTTATGACTATGGCGGCGTGCATGGGGAGGAATAAAATAAAGGGGAGGCGGGTGGTGACAGGGGCGATTTAAAATGGTTGGGTCTGTCTCCTCCCGCCCGCTTGTGCCACCCTGTGGCATCACGTGAGCCGTGTTGAAAAAACAAAACAAAGCAAAAAAAAAAAAGAGAAAAAACGGAGCGTCACAGAACTGATGAGTCAGAGATCCAGCTTTTCACGACTTTTCGATCCTGCATTCAATGGAGCAGCTGTACCGTCTGTGTCGCTCCTGTTCTGCCTCGGACAAAAAAAAAAAAAAAAAAAGGTTGTGAATGATGCAGCGGGCCTGGGTGTTTTGTTGACATCGCCAAGAATTTTTATTTTTTACCCTGTTGCGATAAACATGCCTCGTTACCGCGAGGCTGACACTCTGACGTCTTCCGACGCTCTGCAGACGACAGATCTGTCAAAATGTTCCACCCTGGGGTTGGGTTTGGGTTGGATGAGGTAGAGGGGTGTGTGTGTGTGGGTGGTGAGCGGTCAGGCTTAGGGGGAATCTTATTTTTTCGATAAACTGTCGACTTCAGCACGTGACGCCAGACGCTGACGTCGTCCAGGCACCTGCAATTGAACACAGCGCGAGGGCCCACGTGAAGAATGAAAAAGAAAAAGCCTCAGAGCATCAACTGTTCCAGAAAGCTGAAGTGTCACCTGAGATCCCCCTGACAAGAGACCTCAGGCACACAGATACGGACAGATTTGATGGACGATTACAGCATTTACAATTACTAGCTGCTAGCGCAGGGGGTGGGCAAACTTTTTGACTAGTGGGGCCACAGTGGGTTCTAAAATTTGACAGAGGGGCCGGAGCAGGAGCAGATGGACAGAGTGTTTTGGTGACCCACCTCAACGAAGGGAAAAATATATCATTGGATATGTAGAAAACATGTGTTTCAATGTCAATTAAAGATGAACAAAAGTGTCAAAACAAAATCAGTGTCTTTGAAGCCCTTTTGAAGCTAAATATTTTGAGCTCTTTATTGAAATGACTCATAAAGCACTGAAAAAATGGATGAAATACAGCTATTAAATGACTTACTGACTATTTAGATTATTTCTTCAAGTTCAGTGGGCCAGATTAAAAAGCTTAACGGGCCGCATATGGCCACCACACCATAGTTTGCCCATACCTGTGCTTGGTGCACGCCACTGCTGAAAGACCACCAACCCTTTTCAATTTCTCATTCGGCTGCGACCCGACCTCTCCATAGCAGCATTGCTGCGTGGCCCGCGAGCTTGCAGCTTGTTCTCCAACCTGCCGGGACCTCGGAGAGCCCGCCTCCTCAGTGGATTTGTCCGGCAGGAAAACAAACAAAACCCTCGCTCGCGGAGCACAAAAAAAAGCCGAGCCACTTCCTTCCCACGTGGGGTCCCTCCCCTGTCCTGTTTGACCCCGAGCCGTCTGGCAGGCTCTCGTTCGCTAAAGGTTTCTCTTGATCCACAGCCGCCTCCCTTTCGATTAAAAACAAAAATATGTGCAATGTGGAAAAAAAGCTATGCGGGGTTAAAAGGGTTTTTGAAAAGAATTCTTCTTGTTTTTCGAAAAAGGAGTCAACTGAGGTAGTCTGGGCATCTGATCAGGATTCCTCCAGGAATTCCTTCCTTTTAGAAGTGTTCTGAGCATACCCATCTGGGTGAAGGCTCCAGGGAGGACCGAGGACTCGTTGGGAGGGAGCCGAATGCCGACGAGCCCCGGGAGGAGCTGAAGAGCACTGCTAGTAAGAAGGAGGCATTTAACACTGTGCGAAGCCAACCCGACCTCCGACCAGCAAGGAGTACAACCCTATAAAAACCCTATATTATAACTCACCCTCAAAATAATAATTACCAATACAAATAGCAAAATCTTTACAGATTGTGGGTCTGTGAAATCTTCGAAAAATAGGAGCAATCTGCTTAACGACGCATTTAGACACTCGGGAGGAATAATAAAAGGCTTTGACGTGATTTGATAAGCTTCCCGCCAAAAGCAACGTCTCACACGTCCATAATAAGAGCTGCTTAAGAAATCTGAAACAAATCAACAACTATTTACTGGCTTTGGCTGTAATAAACGACTGCTAACAGAACGCAGACAATGATCTCAGTTTATTCTGATGCAAAGGCCAATGGATGAGTCAGGGACTCAGCTGTGTGTGTGATAGGGAGCCTCTGGCAAAACCGACGTCGGTTCACAGCAACTGTCAGCCCGGAGGAAGGATGAGGGGAGGGGACAGGGAGAGGACAGAGGGGAGGGGTAGGAGGAGGAGTGACCTCAGTCAAAGTTGCCATTCAGAGGAGGCAGCAGCCTCCATCGCAACACAAGGTAGACATACATCAAGCTGCTTCAAATCCAGGAAGGAGCGCGTCACGCTTTGCATTGGGGAAAAAAAATAAAAAAATATAAAAAAAAATAAAAAATAAAAAATAAATAAAATTCCAAATTCCAAATTCCCCAAAATATAATAATCACACCACTCTTCTGGCCGCATCTCATGCAATTTTGCCACGGGAACCATCTGGTGACGTCAGACTACGGGAATAGAGGCGCAACATGTGATGACAGCCTACCAACTCGATAATAAACAAGCTATTGTCAGTCCTTATTAC
The DNA here is from genome assembly GCA_009823395.1 of Thamnaconus septentrionalis. Lineage (NCBI taxonomy): Eukaryota > Metazoa > Chordata > Actinopteri > Tetraodontiformes > Monacanthidae > Thamnaconus > Thamnaconus septentrionalis. The sequence continues at coordinate 28,313,428 of CM020501.1, forward strand.
GCGTGATGGCTGTCATGACGTCGTTTACCAGCACCCAAACAGCATTTTCCACGAAAAACAAGAAATGGGTATGACAGGAAATAAACGTCAGGCATGCAAAAATAAATTAATAGTAATAAAAAAAATAAATTAACCTCTGTTTTGAATGGCGCTGCTTGAGCCAGTTTCCCCCTCACACACACACACAACAGTCCAAGAAAAGCTAGCACAACTTAGCCAAGTCCGAACACACCGCTGTTTCATAATAATAATAATAATAACAATAATTCCCCACAAAAAATACACTCCGCGTAACGGCGTAAGGCACATCCGCTGCATCGGAGAGCAGCTGCATTCGGCCGTCACCACAACCCGTATGAAAGCGGGGACAAACAGCCAGGTTGTTACTGTTAGCCGCCGGGCTAACTACCTGACGCTTACCTGACGACGAAGCTGTCACATCCAGCTGCCGCTCCGTGCTTCTCCGGGGACCTACGTCGCTCGAGACGGGGCACGAATTGAAAACAAACCGGTGGGAGAGGTGGAATGGAAATATTTATGTGTGTGTTTTTAAGACTGACACCTGTCGCTATTTCCTTTCGGCAGCAAACTTTTTCTCGCTCGCTGGGTACATGTCGGTGGAAGCGGGGGTTAGCAGAAATAAAAGACAGGCTTGTCAGAGGAAGGGCAGCTATTCGAGGTTACACGCTAGCTCGCTAACTACTTTTAAGGCTAAGGTAGGAAGCAACAAGCGATTTTGACAGTTCGATGAAATGTTGGAGGCGCTTGGCGGGCGGGGGTGTCGTCCCGGAGGTTTACACGGTAATAACAAGCGAATGACCCACCGGCTGGCGGTATCACGCCGCAATTGCGCCGTAAATGCGCCGCAACGCACACGCGTCGCGCTACTTTGTCCACTTTTCGGAGAACAAGACGCCTTTTTGCGATAAATAGGCACGGTCCCATCCCCGCAGCCCGAGATGGTACAGTCCAATGAAAAACCAAGGGTAAAAGGGAAGGGGAGGGTGGGGGCGCGGTGGGCGCCTGTTACCAAGGAAACAACAGTGAATCTCCCTAGGGGGAAAAGATCCACTGATTTATGAACCAGAGCCTGTCTGTCTCTCTGTCTGAGCGTCCCTCTGTGTCACTGTCTGTCAGGGCCCAGATGAAAACATCCTTGACAAGCTCGTTAGAGTTTCTTTTTTTGGGGGTTGTACGTGTAAAACACTGTAATGACCCACATGCAACCTGACACCTCTGTTCCACTCATGGACTTAAATCCCTCAGTGATATAAGATATTCCAGATGAGCAATTACCCTTGATGTGTAATTTTATTTAATCAGGCACCAACGTTATAGATGTACACTGGTCCCACAGATCATAGATCTCAGACTTCAACACTGCCATCAATCACCTGATGCTCTGGTGTGTGTGTGTGTGTGTGTGTGCGTGTGGCATTGTGTAGCTTTGCGGCCGGCTGATTAAGACATATTCCAAATGGACAAAGGGACACTTCTGTCGGTGGGTTTGACAGAACTCAGCGGTGTATTTTAGGTTAAAGGGCTGGTGAGAGGCGGCCCCCTTGAAGAAAAACCCGGAGGGTGACTGTCGGAGCGTTCCGTCTGTCATAGATCAAGCAGATCAATCAGACTTTGCACGTCCAGCTCGGCCAAGATAGCAAAGGCGCGAGGCGATCGACAGACACGAGGGGCAACATCACAACTCATCACTGCAACCGGTTGTGGTGTAACAAAGAATCCCCCACATTTCCAATAAGAAAAGCCTTCACTGCCATTTTTTCATCTTTAAATATGAAACATCATTTTTTCACAGCTTTTTAAAGTGGAGTGTTTTTGAACTCCCAACTGTGATCTCCAAAAACTTCTCTGACATCAAATGGAACACGTTTATTATTAACACTTGGTCAGACTGTTGACACAAGCTACTGCCTCTCATCAGTGATGCCATTATATGTTGGGTGCTGATCGACACCTGAACCAACATCCAAGTTCAAGTGCCCTAAAAGCTATACTACACAAAGTCAGAAATCTGTTTGTGGCAATAACAAGTCCAAAAAGCACCATTCATTTTAAATTCTTTTCAGTGCCTGTAAAGAATATTTTTTATCACCACTACACGGAGGATGGAAAAAATAATTACAACATATACAAGCCATTCGGGAAGGGGGGTGAGTGGGGAATTGGATGTGTATGTTTTAAGATGTAAGCGATTGTGAAGAGCTGCGAGCATGGGTTAGGGTTTGTCCCCTTCGGCCTCTTAATGTATTGATCCCTATGCGGTGCATTGCGTTTGGTAAAATAAATAAATAAGTAACTGAGTTGAAGAAAAAAAACAAAAAACGCTGCTTCCAGCATACTTCTCTAAAAGTCCCTGAACGCCCACACACTTGCAAAACAAACGCGCACGTCGGGCTTGCACTTGTGAAAAAAGAGAAAAAGAAGAGGGAGAAAAAACATAAAAATACCTCCAGTACAAGCTGCAACGAGAAACAAAGAGGAGGAGAGCAAACATGAGAGGACTTTCTATACATTTACTGGAGTGTTTTTATCATTATTCCCACTTATTTTTTTTAGACGTGCACATACAGTACATCACCTGAAATACCTGACTTGTATCTTTAAAGTCAGTCTTTAAAGACATAAGCCACACAAATGCTCTGGAATGTGCGATTTGGATGCATAAATTAGCAAATTTGTGAGGACAGATCATCCAGGGCGCGAGGCGTGCATGAGATGCGTGCATGAGAAGGGGGAAAATGAAGGCGCTCGCTTCCTGGGCTCATTAACGTTTTCTTGCTTTGCGTTTTGGCTGCAGTAAGCTGTCTGCAGAGAGGACCTCGGGATCAAGTGAGGGGGCGTCGAGCAACAAAACGAAAAGAAATAATAAATAATAAAATAAAAGACATGGAAGAAAGGAGAAAAAGAAGGAAGCTGAGCAACAGCCGCTGCAGCGCCGGCACAGAGGGGCCACAGCAACAACCACAGAAGAGATCACAGCAGGGGGGGGCAGTTTGCCCCTACGGACAGACAAAACACATGAAGGCACCGTACAGGAAGTAGTTATGGAAGGGCAGGGGCAAAAAAAAGCCAGCCAACCACTCACACCTACGCAAATCTCTATTGATCCCGCAAATCTGTCCGCAATCAAAGCAGAACGCACCTGATTATAAGAGCTTTTAACCCAAATGCTTTTAATGCAGCGTGAGGTCTAATGGAAGGAGCTTACAGCTGACACAAGCTCAGCCGAGAGAGCGAGAGAAGTGTGTAATGTGCGAGTGCGTGAGTGTGTGTGTATAATTTAGCCGCGGCTCGGTCAATCTGATTGATTGCGTGGGGCTCACCTGGGCGTCGGCGGCTCCCACTCTGACAGTGGCCAACGAGCGGCCTCGCTAATCTCCGGCCCGCTAAGTAATGACCAGATTGAAGAAGGACCTGCTGTCGCCTGACAAACTCATCCCCAAATGCGATGCCGCGGCCAGAGTGCTTACTCACTGCTCACTTCCACTGAGACCAGGGGCTAGACGCTTTCCCCTGGAAAAACGACATATAAATCTTGAGAGTGACACTCGTTCCACTCCAGGATCTTTTTTTTTTTTTTTTTTAAACAAATGGAAAGATTGGGAAAATTTGAGTGAGAGGTCAATTCACATTGACAGAGATGAAAAATGATGAAATAAATAAATATATAAATAAATAAAATGCTAATTATGTGCACATTAGCTTCACATGGTTTCAAAAGTTACTGAAATCCACCAATTGGTGCCACGAAGTGCATCAGTAATGTTTAATCAATGTCAGGGTATATACAGTTTGATAATCAAGACGTCTGATCTTAATTGCGTGAGAAGGAAGGAGCGTTTCATGCTAAAAACAGCTGCTGGCATAGCCAACATATGGATTATTTTGGTGTAGATATGTACACAGCAATAAATGTAGATATAGGTACATAAATAGCATTGAAGTAGTAAAGCAATTAGACCAAAGATTTCGGATAATTCGTAGCGGGCCGTTGCCCTCCACAGATAGAACGCGACAGATCGGAAGAGTGGCATTTCGGGTGCAGGGTGTGGGACCTAATTGTGAGAGACGATCATCTTGAAAATGTCAGTGAGAAAATACAGCTTATTGCCATGACAACTGGCCCCCTGTCGCCTCATATCAGATCCTTCGCTGACGCTGGACCTTGTCTCACGCAGCCTTAATAATTGAGAGAAACCACCATCCGACCGAGACCAACTGTTACATCCACGCCGTAATGGACTTCATTCAAATCAATGTGGCCCTACCCGACGCAGGCTGAAGACCCCGATTGCTTCCAGATACAGTAAGGGAAGGTGTATTATTCATGAGCTCAGGGCAGAAGGCGGTTCAAGCTGGGCCGCCAGGATGACCCAGACTCCCCGGTGGCCGATCTGCCCTTCATTGCGGACTTCCTGTGATTCCGGCTCGGCCGCTCGCTCACTTAGCCGCCGAAACGATTGCAGATATTCAATAATGCATTAAAGACAAAGGGAGAAAATGGCTAATTACGTTTGCATGCACAAACACACACTTGTGGCAGGCAAGACGGAACGTTTTCTCGATATATTGGATTTATTTCACGTATCCATCTGGTACAAGGGCCAACGGAAATGGACAGGAAATTGGAGGCCGGCTCAAAAAGAAAACTAGCAGGATGATCTAGCAAAACTTTTGTCGACCCGGCCAGTTTGGTAAAGCTCAAAGTCACAATGTGCGTTAAATTGGCACCTGGTTGCAAATCTTTGTTTGTTTAGGTTACACAGCCCTGACGATGCTATTGGTGCTAACCTGCTTAGCAGCAGCAGCAAGGCTCTTCTGTGGTTTTGAAGGTCAGCTTCCTGGTTTTGTCACTCACTCTGCATGGCACCGATTGGCTCCTACAATTTAGGGACAAAAAGAAAATGGAAAAACGTCAGACAACAGCGATTCCAGGAAGATAAATAACAGTGAAAAAAAATCAATCAATCATCCCTGGACTTCCTGTTTCTGTTTCTCAGCCAATGACGCGGCTGAAACCCACTGCCACCTGCCAACCCCCAACCCCCACAACCCTCTACTCCACCCCAACGCTGTCCCACCCCCTGCATCCTTGGTGACAGTTAACGCACCTCAAGGTGACCAAGTCAGCTTGAAATATTGATGCTTCCGCCGCTGCAAGGCCGGCTGCTGCCGCTGCAGGGTTGCGAGGACGCGTCCGGGGCAACGAAAGACGACACGTCCATTAGGTGGGGAGGGACACACAGGCACCGCCTCCGTGTCTGAGCCTCATATGGCTGCACGTGCAGCTGTGCATTCCGTCCTCCAGGCGAAGGAAATCTTGATTGTTGCTATTGTTTTTGAATAAGACCCAACTTTCACCTTTGATTTTTGTGTTTCTTCTAATTTTAGTGATTTGGATATGTGCGGATACTTCATAACCCTGTTGAACGACCTCCTCCACACCAGGTGGAACGGTTCCCAGGTTTCATCTCAGACGTTCAGAAAGGGGGAAGGGATGAGAAAGCAAACTATTTTCTGCTTTTCAGCGAGAAACACCACTTTCAGTAGCATCACGTGACCGACACTCGGTGAATCAAACGCTGTCTTTCCCTTTTAAAATGCAATTGTTAGAAAGAAAAAAAAAACCATCTCCGTAATTTATGCTTCTTCTTCTTCTTGTTCTTCTTCTTGTTCTTCTTCGTCTTTTAGGAGTGTCTCCTCGAGCATCATCAGCCAGAGCGTCCTTCAAGTGCAGCAATTATTACATTACTGTAGCCATGGTGATGTGTGATGGTGCTGCGTGGCTGGGATGTATTTATGGAGGGGAGTGGGCGGAGGATCAGCCGCTGTGTGTTTTCTGCCAGCACACCCGCGTTGTGGTGTAGTGTGTGCATGTGCGTGCGTGTTGCACGTGTGCCGTTGGCTAAATAAATTAAATACCTTGCCAACGCTGCACAAACACACACAGAGACACTCACACCCCCACTGACCTTAGCGCTATACGCACTGTTATTAAACTGCAAGCGAAAAGATTGCGCAAGTGCATGTTTGAGAGTGCAACATACATAAAATTCTGCCAAAAAATAATTATGGGATTGTCAATTTTAGATCTGAAATAAAGAATGATCAATACGATGAAAATAAATAAATGCTGCCTTTGCTAAAAATTCTGCTTTTATATTGTTCATTTACCAACTGGTAAATGTTGTTGTTTTATCCATAGTAATTTATTTTATACAACGCAACACTGTCCCTTCACCTCTTTAAACACCTAAACACAAAGATTGTGCCCATGTTAACTAACATTCTACGCATTCCTGCCAAAATAACAGAATGCAACTTAACATTGCGAGAGCAAAGTCACGTAAGAACCCTTTAATAAAAATAAATAAATAAATAAATAAATAAATAAATAAATAAATAAATAAATAAATACGCGACGAGTGCATTTCGACCAGCGCTTGGCAAGAACAGACGCCACTTCACGGTCTCACTGCCCCATCTAGTGGCAAAATCCGGTACAACAAAGACACGCAATAGTTTGACTGGCATCGCAGTCTATACGCTGTATATAGACTGTACGTTGTTATTGGGTTATCGGCTAGCTTTAGCATTGCTTCCGACAACCTCGAATGCAGGCCTTTCCTCTATCAACCCCTCAGCCAGAACCGGAGACTAGACACGCGTCTTAATCATTCTCAAGAACTCCCACACCCGTGCACACACACACCTTTCCCAGGAACACGCACACCCTCTTAATGGGACATGAACACAGACACAAGTTAACAGTAAAACACATGCTGGAACACATTTCAAGAACGTTACAAAACAAAAGCATTGATTATTATAATTGGCTTAAGTCAGTTGAAGGCCCAATCAAATTTATTTACACGCATCCAACAATCCAGCAATTCGTTTAAAAAATAACTGCTTGAAAAAAAAAATATATATATATATATATATATATATATATATATATATATATATATATATATATATATATATATATATATATATATATATATATATATATATATATATATATATATATATATATATATGTATATATATATATATATATATATATATATATATATATATATATATATATATATATATATATATATATATATATATATATATATATATATATATATATATATATATATATATATATATATATATATATATATATATATATATATATATATATATATATATATATATATATATATATATATAGTATATATATATATATATATATATATATATAAAAAGATCTATTCCTAGAGTTGTGGAAAACAAAGGAGAAGTAGCCGTTGACAAGCAGCCCATATACTATTCAGCCACAGGGGGGAAGCACAGACCGGGGGAATGCATGAAATCTCCTCCAGCTGCAGCTCGCCCCTTTTCTTTTTGTCACATTGGTGGCCGTAAGGATTCCAAAGCCTCTTCCTAACACACACCAAAACAAAACGATTATTTCAACATCACCCGCAGCTGGATCTAAGTTGTTGCTAAGCTAAGACACACGTTCAAGTCTTCATCCATATGCATGTAATTGAGCCTGATTATGAAAAAAAGAAGAAAGAAATAGATCCAGATGTTGGGTTTCCGGTTTTGTGTGAGCAGCAGGTGGCGTTGTCGCTCCGCCTCAGAACTGAGCCACCACCAGCCGGCAACAGGCTCCGTTTGGCGTCTGTTTCTCACTTCTCCTTTTGTTCTTTGTTAAGACGAAGGGGGAAAAGGAGAAACATCCAGCACTCTGGCTAACAAGGCTGATGCTAACGATTTCTGACAAACACATTTTTGCTCCGCGCACAATAGAAAATCATGTCGGGATAATCCAAAGAGGGGATAGGACATTAGTCATTTCCCCCGTTTGTTTGTTTATTTATATATTTTCATTTTGCTTCACATTTGTTTTATGTTTTTTTTGTTTCTTTGGCCACATCAAAACAAAGCCGGCCGACCGGGGTAGAAAAAACAGACAGACGTGAAGGCTAGTTCAGAGGAGCCACAGGTGTCAGGCGGACACACACACACACACACACACACACACACACACACACACACACACACACACACACACACACACACACACACACACACGGTCGCAATGAAAAGGTACTTTGCCAAGTCTGCAGGATTTATTTCACACGGCAGCCCTGAAAACACTTGAGAAGAGTAGGCTTTGACAAAGCTGCTTGGAAGTAAAGCGGAAAAGCCTTTAGGGCTTTTTTTTTTCTTCCTGTCTCCTCTCGAAAAAAAAAAAAAGAGAGGAAAAATGCAACCCACCGCTGACAAAACTTCCTCGGCTACAGCTAACCACTTTAGCCCGGCATCCACTTTCTGAATTGCTTTTTTTTTTTCTTCATTTGTGGCTCTTCAAGGCAGCTTACATGCTGACTTTCTTTTTTTTTTGTTGCTTTTAAGAATATGCTGTATCCACCCATTCATCTATCCATCCATCCATTTTCAATACCTGCTTCTTCCTGAGCTACAGGGGTCTGCTGGAGCCTCTCCCAGCGAAGGCAGGGTGACACCCTGGACAAGTTGCTGGTAAGAGTTACAGAGGGCTACATAGAGACATAGAGACAAACAAAGACAAAAACCACACACACACACACACACACACACACACACACACACACACACACACACACACTGGTAGTCCCGCTGAATTTTTGTCAACAGCGGGAGGGTGTAGGGTGGCGGTGGTGGTGTTTGGGACAAAGTGTGTCCCGTATCACATGCATGTTTTTGGACTGTGGGAGGAAGCAAGAGAACCCCGAGAGAACCCACACAGACACAGGGAGAACATGCAAACTCCACACAGAAAGGTCCCAGGCCCAAAATCAAACCCACGACCTTCTTGCTGTGCCAGCCAGCCATCCATCCATCCATCCATCCATCCATCCATCCATCCATCCATCCATCCATTCATCTTCCATACCTGCTTCTTCCTGAACTCAGGGTCACAGGGTTCTGTTGGAGCCTCTCTCACCTGTCATTGAGGGAAAGCAGGGTGACACCCTGGACAAGTCACCAGTTAGAGTGGGCTACGTAGAGACAAACAAACATTTGCAGTCACATACACACCTACGATCAATTTAGGGTGAATTCCAATTCCTCCCTTAACCCTCAATCTCAACCCTCATTCTCAAAAATGCGCTCTCTCGCAAAGTGCAAGTGCTGTCCCGATTCTCAGAACGTCAAGTTGAGGGACAAGTTTAAGGGCTGTATCGCCCTCAATATTGAGATTCTCCGGCACCACCCTTGGGAGTAAGGGCTACCCAGAAGGCATTGTGTATTTTCGCCAAGACATCTTCGAAAAATGGCGATGAAAAAAGCGAGCTACAAATGGAAGTATTTTCTTAGTTAATAAAGATATAAATATTACGAAACCATTTTATTGTCTTTGTTTAAGACTTTTTTATGGATTATTGACATCGTTGTTGCGTAACATTTTTTTTTTTTTTACTTTACGATGCTTGTCAGCCGGAACGGCGGTCCCGGCTTCACGTTACTTGTATGCCTCGTTGTGTAGCGACGGAGGACTTCTTCTTTTTCCTCGTCTTCTTCTTCTTCTACTTCGTCGTCGTCGTCTTCTTGACAGAACTGGACGTAGCTTTGGCGTAAGGCCGCCCCCCACAGTCTGAAGACGAAACTGCACTTAAGGGGTGTCCCATTTCTAAGTCACAAGATAGCCCTTCCACTTATTTTTGAGGGCCAAGATTGAGGGCCAAAGATTGAGGGTTAAGGGCGAGGGTTGAGATTGAGGAGTTAAGGGAGGAATTGGAATTGGCCCTTAGACTTCCTAATTCACCTCACATGCATGTTTTTGGACTGTGGGAGGAAGCCGGAGAATCCGCATCTTGCTGTGAGGCGGCAGCACTAACCACTGCACCACCGTGAGAAAATGCGAGATCATTATTTAAAAAAAAGTAAAAAAAAGTGATACAGCTCTGGTGTGGAGCTTTTCAAGACGGACGTGGATGATTTCAGAATTGCGGTGGAACGTGGAAAAAACGTCTGTCAGGAAGGAAGAAAAAAGTGTTTTTCAGTTATTGCTGAAAGATATAGAGGGCCGGGGGCGGGAGGTAGTGCTGGTGGGGATGCGGAAGGGGGGGGTGGGGGGCGTGGGGATGGGCAGGGAGGGCGTGGGGGTGGATGATAAGCAGGAAGTGGACACTACATACGGACGCTGCGCCGTCTCATGCACGCGGCGAGGAAACGACTCTCCACGGACGGGCAGGAGGAAAAAGAAAACAGGATTTCATCTTCATATGAGGGCAAAACCCAAAATAAAAGGTGCTGACAGCTTTCTCCATCCATCGCGGCGCCCCCCGGTGGGAGGGCTTATCCCTTTTTTTTTCGTGCCGCGTGAGATAAGAGGCGGCTATGCCAGTCAGGATTAAAGGTTCTTTTTGGACAAACGTGAGTGTACATTAGAAGGCACTGAAAGGCGAGATGTCGCCTCTCCTTTGCATGTGTCGTCGCGTTATCCACGACCTCGCAACCGCCCCCACCCCCAAACCCACCCCCACACTTTGTACATCCATCAAAGGTTCCCACATGAAAAAAAAAAACAGGAGCGATCCACATCAAACACGAAGGACAAAATATTTTCATCCATTGTCTGACCAAAATATAGAAAAGTGGGAAGAAAATGGGGTGGGAGAGGTGGAGAGGATGTACGGAAGCGCCCCCCTCCTTACCCTTTTGTTGTGGAGGAAGGTGTTGGCGCTCCCCGCAGGCCAGAGCCGGTGTTGTCTCAGCTAGACAGAGGAGACATCTGCTCCATGTAGCCGAGCCACATCCGCATGAGCTTCCCTGGTGCACGCGCTTCCCGCTGAGGTGATTTGTTGACCTTGGAGGGGAGGACGGTTGGGGAGGAAGAGGGTGGTCGTTCAAGGCTACCACCCCCCTGCCTTTTTTTTTTCATTTTCATTTTTTTTTCCCAAATGATGATTATTACTTTTTCCCCCCTCCACTGTTGGCTCAGCTTGATGCAGAGTCATGGGAAAAAGCCGGCCTCCAAGATTCAATTCCCATTTGGTGAGCAGCTGCGTTTTGATCTGGGTTGCCAGGTTGGGGCGAGAACGCAGAGGGGGCCGACTCAGAGCGACTCAACCTGGGAATCCAAAGAAACTGTAACACGTTCGGGCCCTCAAACCCGCCAGCCAGAGAGCGTCCGTATCAAAAAAAACAAATCAATTCAGGTTTGTTGCCTTTCAAAACGTTTTCCAAAGGATCAGATTTGTTCCCTGGTCCGAGCAGGTTCTTACACCTATTTCTAAAACGGGCCCATATGGTTTGATTTTTCACACCCACCCTAGGTTCACGCACTCCGACCGTAGCCGTGTTATGACAAACCCTGGCGGAATATCGTGTGTGGCTTTGCAGGAGCCGTGAAAACAAGCACGTCCATGCGGACGTGAAGGAGTCACGACAGCAACGGAGTCCAGGAGACTTGATGGGTGTCCATCACTCAGGTCGGGAGCTGGTTCACACAAGTGCAGCTAACTAAGTCACTTTTCATTTGGAAAATGAATCCTGGACTCTGACCTGAAACTCACTGGGACGACTGGGATGAGAGCTTTGCATGGTAAAGGGTGAAAGAAAGCAAAATCTCCAGAGTCATAACCCCTCCATGAAAAATTAATGCAAGATATTGGCAAACAACTTATTTCAATTCCTTTAGATCAGGCACAGGCAAACTACGGCCCGGGGGGCCAGATGCGACCTGTTAAGCTTTATAATCCGGCCGACCTTGAAGAAATTATTTTTAATAGTAAGTAAGTCATAAAATAGCTGTTTCATCCATTTTTCAGTGTTTTAAGGATCATTTCAATAAAAAGCTAAATACCGTGAGACTTCAAAGACACTGATTTTGTTGTAACACCTTTGTTCATTTTCAAGAGACATTAAAGAATGTGTTTTCTACATAGATTTCTCCTAGTATGAGGTGGGTCACTAAAACACTCCATCCATCTGCTCCTGCTCTTGACCCCCTCTGTCAAACTTTAGAACTAATTTAAAAGTTTGCCCACCCCTGCTTTGATGTTGAATATTACACATTCAAATTTCCATGTAGCTTTTCTTTTATAAACTGCAACCTCAAAATATCACTGAATTGAAAAACTTTTTTTTAACCGACATGTTGAACCACACTAGGAAGCAAAAGCATCTAGTCCAGCCTAAGCCTAAAAAAAACCCCTTGTTTAAAACTGGCAAGACTGGATGAAAATGGCTCAGTGAAGGACTCGGAAAACAAAGGCGGCCGGCGGCCAAACAAAGGCGTGTCTGTCATCACCGCAGGTGGTCGCAGGAGACCCCCGCCAGAGAAAAAAAAAAAAAAACAAACCTCACAATGGCGGCGAGTGTGGAAAAAAAAACAAAAAACGGCTGAGATCAGAGGGAGCATCCCTGAGGAAGAGGAGGAGGAGGAGGAGGAGGGGGCGTGGCATCGGAGGTCACACCGGCTGCTGCTTTTTCCTGCCGCTGGGATGAGGCCCCCGTGACTGTCGTGGCAGGATGGGCCCCCGGAGGTCAGCGAGCAGATCGTAGCGTCTTTCCTGTCGGCGTGACGGACGCCCGTCCATCTCTGGTAACACGCGCGCGCACGCACACACACACACACACACACACACACACACACACACACACACAATACAACACACACAGGAGGGCTCAGGGTACCTGGTAAAAACAAGTCAGCAGATTATAGGAAAATATATGAAGCAATTATCCAACTTTAGGTAAATTGGATTTAATGCCAACTTCATTGTGTTTCTTTTTTGGGGCTAATGTTATTAGCATAAAAAAAAGATAACACTTTTTAACAGAAAAGTATGAATACTTTCACTTCAAATCAAATCAAACTTTATTTATATAGCACTTTTCATGCATGAAAAGAATGCAACCCAAAGTGCTTCACAGATTAAAACAAAAGTAATCTGTGAATAAGGCCATTACACGTTATAGAATGACTTTGATTTTCTACACAGATGTTCTGTCACTTGAACAACATTCCACATCATGTTTTTCTAGACCATGGGGCGACGATCACAAGTTTCACCGCAGAACAAACACTAATTTAACTTTAATTGTCATTAAACAAAGTTACAAAACTGACAATGGCGTCGTGCTATCGGAACGTATTTCACGAGTGCGAGTAGAGCACTCAGCCACGGCATCTGTGTCTGTACCACATAAAAGAATTCTGCACCAGCGGCACGTGTCCCATACAGCGAGGGAGCATCTTTCAAACTGGAGCGACACAAAAGAAAGGCACCACTTTGCACTGGAGGGACACTTTGTGTGATGCGGAAACAAAAGACAACCGACAGGCAGGCTGTAGATCTCCGACCGACTGCGGGCCCTGTCGCTCCCCGAGTCTATTATCTCGGGTGCAGAATAGCGAAACCCTGCACCCGCATCGGCGGGACTTCACAGGCGCTTCCCCGTCGGCTGAGAGACGCACGTGTCCCCACTTTGGATGAGATAAACCGCGAAGAATAGAGGCCTCTTCAGGCTCCTCCAAGTCACACGCACGATTCGAAACGTCTATTTCAGCAGATAAGGTCTCGCAAGGCGGGCGCCCCTCCCCCCAACCCCACCTGACCCCCTCGTGCCCCCCCGTCCCTCCCTCCCCTCCCAGAAAAACCTGAGAGACACGCACACGTCCCTTTTGTGCCTGCGATAAAAGAGGCAACCGGTGGATGCATGTAATCAGCGTATTATTGATAGCCTTAATGAGAAAGGCTCTGAGTCACCCAAGCCATTAGCCAGGATGAAAGAGACTTAATTGTTTTGCACGGGTGCGCGCGCGCGGCGGCGCTGGCGCTCTCTTGTGTTTTGCGGGCGCGCACGTGTTTCCCGGGGTAAGAGCAGGCTAATTAAATCCCTTTCCTTCATTAGCAACTTTTTTTTTCTCCCGTCCCTCCAACCCTCCTTCATAATTAAGAGGGTTAATTACGGCGGCCGGACGGGGGTCACGTGCACAAGTGCGTGCGCAAAGAGCAGACCCGGGTAATAAAAACGCTCTATATTAAGGGGGGGGGGTAATAACACAATAAGCACTCATTGGCCCAGATGAAAAAGAATTTGATGCTTATTAAAAATCAAACGCTGAGGCGAGTGTTAGCTCGATGCTAATCCATCCCGCGCAGCCTCAAAATTGAAAGGCAATTAACAAAGCAGTTTGTTTGCGCCTTTCTGAAAAAAAAAAGGCATCACGCCGCAGCCACCTGGTGCTAAATGGGTAATTCGCACAAAAGCAAAAATTCCACGCTGCAGACTCTCTGAGGCACCTGGGTGGAATTCTTTCCAGCTGTGAAACTGCAGAAGGGTGACGTAGATTGGAAAATGTTTCAGCTAATGTATTGGGCCAGTTTGTTTTTGGCACCTTTCACAGCACTCAAGGACACCTGACACAGTTAAATGCAACATATACAATATACTATGACCAGAAATGCTAATATACACAATAAATTAAAACAAAAGCTCTGCGTAACTCCAGGCGAGTTACGAGGATCGGAAAATATTTCAGCTCATCGATCGGGCCAGTTCGTTTTTGGCACCTTTCACAGCTCTCAAGGACACCTCATGCAGTCGAACGCCAAAATCTTATCCGCTGAGCTTCCGTCCGCCATCTTTGCAAACAAAGATTCTGTACTGCGCATGCGCGCCTGTGTCTGAGGGACTGCTGCTGCTTTTCTGAGTAATGACCAGAAGCTTTTCAAACCGTGGTAATCAAACACGGTTTTCATGATGATTGAAATTTGAAACGGTAATTCTGTCTGACTTTTTACCGTGGTTTATCACTTTACCGGCAATCGTTACGCCCTAATACACGCAATACACACAATAAATTAAAACAAAAGCGGGAATTATTTCAGTCTGTGTAACTCCAGAGGGGTTATGTGGATCGGAATATCCCACTAGAGATTCATGCGCAGACTTGGTGGCGGGCGATAATCGGGCAAAAGCTCAATTTTCGATGAGCAGTGGCTCTCGCAAACTCACTCCTGCCACCGCCGCCGCCACTTGCGTGCTGGTTCCAGCGGACGTCTGCAGCATAACAATGAAGACATCCCCCAGCGTGCCCCGTCGACAGCCGCGATACGGTTGTAGCCGCTGGATACGGAAGGACTGCCCGCCGCTGGACACACACCATTACTTTTGATGGTGCCCGTGAGTGAAGATGAAAGTGTGTGTGTGTGTGTGTGTGTGTGTGTGTGCCCTCAGGGTCACACATCCTGTGTGAAGAAAAGGGCTGAATCAGTGCTTCCCACCACCGCAACGGTTTCCTCCTTAGCTCGTGTGCACGCGGCCGTCGACGCCCCACTGGCGAGTCCGTAGCAGGTCGTTAGCACCTTTTACGCTCTGCTGGTTCCACTAATGTCCTCCAATAAGGAGGGCAAGCAGGGGGTCGAATGGTCGGGAGTGTGTGGGCAATGTTTTCAAAAAATGTTTTTGGGGCTGTTTGGATGAGTTTGACTTTTGGCTCCCTTGGTGCCTTCAAGGTCGAGTGTGTAAAATTTTTAAGGAAGCCCGTTATTTAAGGTAGCCTGCCTTATGTATTTAGGGCACTGTCAGGGGCTTCTTTAAAAACTGGGCTTCCTTAAAAAATGGTGGCACAAGATGGCCGCTAACGAGGAGCAAGACTCTAGCTCAGGGCGTGGGCAAACTACGAACCGGGGGCCATATGCGGCTTTGTGATCAGGCCTGCCGAACTTGAAGAAATGGTATTAATAGTAACCTTTTTTCAGTGTTTTAAGAGTCATTTCAATGAGGAGTTGAATACCGTGGCGCCTTAAAGACACATTTTGTTTTTGTAACTTTGCCTTTGTTTATTTTCAATAGATATTACAGCACATGTTTTCTACACATCCTATGATATTTCTTTTTCTCCTATGAGGTTGGTCACCAAAACACTGCATCCATCTGCTTCGCCTCTGCCCCCCGCCACCACTCTATGTATATTCTTATATATGTGAGAACGATTCTAAGGGTAGGATAACCAAATTACTTTTAATGTATGGCGAGTATACACTTTTATTAATGTATTCATGGCCAGTATGTTAACCTTTATTGATATAAAATCCATAAATCAAGCTACAAGCCATAAATCAAATGTTACACAATGGACCTTTAAAGTGGGTTTAACCAAGTTTGCAACCTCGACTTCTCCGATCGTCTTCAAATCCATGTTAGGCAAGTTCACCTGTTTTGCCTACTGACAAAACTATTCCGGCTTCAACTGCTCGTAGCTAAAGGACTTGGTGAGACCCAGTTGGGAGCTAAAAGAGATTCATCGGACGCATCAGGTGGGGGAGTAAAAACAGCAAACGTACAAAAATGCAATTGTTGCGACTTAATATACAGCTGCTCTGTGTTCTTGGCCCTGGTTGGTGGCATCCTGCAGGGCCCAAACACACAACAGGCAGAATTATTGTTGTTGCATTGTTCTCAGAATACAGAGGGAGGGGGAAAGGGGGGTGGTTTTGAATACATGACTCACTCGCACTTCCTACTGCCGCATCGATACCTACTGCTTCTTTTATTAGCCTTTGGGGAACCGGTCAGGGCATCACTCCCCACACACACACACACACACACACACACACACCAGCAACAGCAACAGCAGCAGCTGCACACGGGAACAAACACCCCATTAAAGCGAGGCCTCCACATATTACTGTAATAAAAGCCCCGGCTCTCGCCTTTATGGGCTTTTTAATTATGTCTATTTGTCTTCCTGGAGTCGCCAGCTCACAGTGCATGATGAGCTCCTCCCATTTGGTGAAAACCGGAGGGGTTGGAGGGCCCAAAACAAGCCGTCCCCGAGGCTAAAATATGACCATTGTTGCTTGACGCTTCAGCTCGCAGCACGGAGCCGTCACCGCCGCTTTATCATATTTTTTTTTTGTGATTTTTTTTCTCGCCCCACAACTCCTACAGGAGGTGGAGGAAAATCTCACACAGCTCGGCTGAATTACACGGCGGCTCAGCTGCAAAGACAAAGTGCGCATTAAATCATCCTGCCCCCAACTTCGGAGGCCTCTGTTGCACTGGACGATGCTGCAGGCACTAGGAAAAAAAAAAAAAAAAAAAAAAAAATACTATAATAAGAATTAAGCACACAAATCATCTGTGCATTCAGGCTGCGACTTTTTGGTGGCAAACACATTTCCTTCTGTGAACAAAGGGGAAAGAAAAACGGTTGAAAAAACTCGATTTACGCAAACACAGGTGTTTATGGAAGGGTTCTCAACAGGCCAAAATGTTTCTGTGTAACACAACAAAGGGAAAGGTCAAAAATGTTTGGAGATTTTTAACAAGAAACATCAACTTGCCTAACCTCCCTCCCCTGAGTTTGCCTGTGAACTACGCCGGCCTGTGCACTTGGATGCCTCCACCTTCTTTTTCGCAGGCAGTCATCCTGTTTACGAAACGTGGGCTGGATTGTCCACACAGGCTTCCTTAGAAATATGCCAGTGCAAGATATGAGAAGGGTTCCACAGGTATGAAAACCGAATAACTTATTGTACTGCGAGTATACACTTTTATTAATGCAATTATGGACAGTATGTTAAGCTTTTACCAATATAAAAAACATAAAATCAAGCCAAATTTTGCACACTACAAGACTGGAAAGTGGGTTTAACCAACCTTGACTTCTCCTTTTGTGTTGAAATCCATGTTGCGTCAATTCATCTGTACTGCCATCTACTGACAAAACTAGTGTAGTTTGCCCATTCCGACTTCAGTTACTAGTAGCTAAAAGGACTTGGTGGAGACCCAATTTGGTTCATTCAAGATAATATACACTTTTATTTGTAATTATGGGCTGTATGTTAAGGTTTTACCAATATATAAATTATACCAAATTTTACACACTGGACCATTAATTTAAGAAAAAAAAAAAGAATCAAGCGAGAAAACTCAGTCAGAAATGCTTTTATTGCCTCAGATCAGGTGGGAACATCGTGGCCGACTGATTTTCCCGTTTTGTGGCAAAATGCCACGCTGGCGAGGACGAGCGCCGCCAGTGCTACACCTGCACCGCACAGTAGGGCTGTGGACCAATAGGAGGCTGAGGAGATAAGTAGCGTCCGTCCCGTTAGCTGCAGGGAGCTGCCACCAGAGAGGTTTTTGTTTCAGCACGGATGTTAATTTGTTTGCCTCACCTGCCCGACTGGTCTCCTGCGTTTGGCTCAGAGCGGCTGGTTTGAGGGAAGCGCCACCTCCAGGACGCTCCCCTCCAGGGTGATGGGGCCCAGGCTGGCCGTACCCTCCAGCGCCACCTGCTGGGGAGAAGAGGCCGCATGCCTCCTGTGGCGCCCCTGCTGGTCGCAGCTGGTCTCGCAGCAGCCGCACACCATGTTGTCCCCGCCGGACGCCACCCACCTGTCCGCAAGGCAACAAGTGATTTCTCTCCTGTTAGAGAGACTGAAAAAAATATAATGAGAAGAAAATAATATCACAAACAACCTGTCGGTCAGGAAGGAGCAGGCTTTGTGCTGCGAGTCGACGGGGGCGGAAAGGGCTGTCGCCTTCAGGTGACACGTGATGTAGAGCTAGGGTTGAGAATGAAAAACACAACAAAACATTCATGAATTACACAGGTAGCATCATTTTTGGCACATCATTCCGTCTTCTTTACACAGAAAAGTAAAACTGGACTTAGATAAAACAGTTTAAATGTGTTTTTAAATTTGTTTTTTTTGCCCACAATTGTGACATCCAGTGATCAAACGGAAGAACCACAACTTCGTAGGGTATCAAAAACATGCAAGAATTTATTAAATAAACAAATAAATCCAAAATAAATAAATAAATACAAAATAATAATATTAAAAAAACAACACCCAGACACATGCAAACCTCTTCCTGGGGTTGCACTTACCAAATTCCTGTCATCCTGGTGGAACTTGAAGGCTTTCAGCTGGAAGTGCAGTTTGTCCTCGTGGCTCCTCGGCATGAAGTAAGACTTGGATCCCGTCACCGTTGAGTCACTCAGGCACCTTATATGGCAAAAACATTTTTTCGTTCTCGTAAACACAATCGAGGGTCATTCCAGCTCTTAGACCCATCCCAAGTATGTGACATCACCAGAATATAGTGACTGGCTGACAAACCGTGCAGCTTTTTTTGTTGTGGGGCTGTTTACATTATTCTTTTGTTTCTTTTTTGCGGTGGAGGTTTTATCTCACCCGTGGTTGGTGATGAAGGGGTATCGGGGCGTGGACTCTGGGTCCAGGCTCACGGTGGCCACGCAGGAGTCCACGAAGACCCTGAGGGGGATGTGGCTCCCCACAAGGACGGCCGCCTCCACCTGGATGACCTCGCTCAGGAAGTAGGTGCTGGAAGGTCTCTGCGACTGCCAGTCCTCTGCTCGGAATAGGGTGTGTGTGTGTGTGTGTGTGGGAGTGTGGAATAAACTAGTTTGGGAGCTCCGGTGAAGAAGAGATAAACTCAAGTTGAGTAAACAATCAAGATTCTAAATGCGACTTAGAACTATTTTTTGGAAAAAAAAAAAAAGCGGGAGCTTCTTGGTAGCGAACACTACCTTGGCAATGGTCCCACCTGCCTTCGCGGCAACCCTCGCCCCCGTCCGCTCCTGTTTACAGAGTCGCCGTTTTGCATCTTAAACAGCTGCGGCGAAGTCGGCAGAGGAGCCTTGAGAGCCGCCAATTAAATCCATAGCTGGGGGAAATTAGCCAAACCGTCTGGCGCAAACGGCAATCTTTTTTTTTTTGCGTTTGTTTGCCTTTCTATTTTCGCGTTTCACTTTTCTCTCTTGAAGACGCATCCCCCTCCCCCGCACCCTCCCAACCCACCTGTCATGAGGCGCAGCGAGAAGTGCAGCTGCTGCTCCGCCCACATCCCTGAAGCGAACTGACTCCAGGTGGGCCTCACGGCGGCGCTGCTCACGTACTGTCTCCTGCAAAGACGGATGGATGTTTTTTGGTTTTTTTTAGATGATTTGAGCAGAGAAGCATAAATGTAGTGGTTGCTGAGGTTCCTGCACAGGTTCAGCAAAGGTGAAAGTAGTCAAGACATCAAAGAAGAACAGACGGCAATAATGAAGTTAAGGCGATCTGGACCCTGATGGCTGGATGGCTGGGCAGGAAATGGATTGATGGATTGGCCAATTAAAGCGCTGCGCCACTCTCGACGGTCTCCATGACTTCCTGCAGGAGCCACCCAGCCACCCTCCCCTCATGTCGAGAAAAGTTTCTTTCCACGGAGATTGACCCACTGATTTACACCGAGCCTGGATAATATGTGGAAATATGCAGAAGTATTGGCCAGACGCTACCTTGGATACTGACACTCGACCACCATCTCAGCAGCGTTGGTCTTCAGGATGGCCGTGGAGCCGACAGCCTTTGGGTCGTACCGCAGGGAGAAGGAGTAGATGAGGGCCTCCTCGGTCATCTGACAGGTAAAAGGTTAAAGTTTAAAGTCCCACTGATTGTCATGTTCCGAAGGACGTGAAATTTGTACTCCGCATTTGACCCATCGCCTGAGGGAGTGGTGAGCAGCTGTGGTGCTGTGCTTGGGAATCATCGGGTGATCCAACCCCCCCCATTTGGGTACCATTTTTATAGTCTTTGGTATGACCCTGCCAGGGAACAAAGCCACAACCTCTGAGTCTCAGGGCGGACACTCTACCACTAGACCACTGAGCTGGTTCACCGAGGTTCTAAGGTTCAAGGGAGACAATGACGGCATAGCAGGTACAGAGGAGAGGTTTAAAAGGTGGCCCTGCGATGAACTGGCAACTTGTCCAGGGTGTTACCCTGCCTTCGCCCTAAGACAGCTGGGATAGGCTCCAGCAGACCCCCGTGACCCTGAATAGGAATAAGCGGGTATAGAAGACAAATGAGGTTTAAAAATGAAAAGGAAACAGACCGGGAGGGAGTTTGGAACGCACCGCCATGGTGCTGTTGCAGCCCTGCAGGGCCGTCTGGAAGTGGAGGACACCGTCGTTGACGAAGAGGACAGCGCAGCCGCCTAAGGTCAGATCAGCTGGGTTGACCAGCTGGCCGTTGCCTGAGAACAAAGAGGATAAAGGACGTTAGCCACATCAGCCGTTTTCCCCCTGAAACAATCAATAAGTCGGCATTTGAGCCATCGGAAAAAGAAAATTGACGGTATCATCGCTCCCCTCCACCAGAGAGAACAGAATAAATCTTTATGGGTGGAAAGTTGTCTTTGGCTCACCAACACAGGAGATGACAAGAAGGAAAGAAAACGAAAGAAGACAAGGACAGCACTAAAAATGCAAACACATTAAGCGATAAAACACAGAATAAGTTAGGAGTAAAATACAGTAAGAATAGAAGGTGCAGCAGTTGGACACTGAGTTGAGTGAAGGATGCTAACGGCTAATGAGGAGGGAGATCGTTACCCAGAAAGTCCTGTTTGACCTCCACAGAAGCCGTTTCTTCGCCGCAGTGCACCGCCACGCTCTGCGCCGGAATCGGGAGCCACACCTCGGACTTCACTGGCATCTGGGAGATCATTTGGGTCCAATGAGTGCACAAGTATCTGAACCCAAAAACTGTTAAAAAGGGGCCAAAGTTGACCTCAAAGTCATACCTCTGACTCCAGGGGAGGGTTCAGATCCGGGCCAGGGATCAGCCGCACCAGCAGCTCCTCAGCCAGGACCGTTTCCTCGTGGCCCTGCTGCTCCGAGGTCGGCTGGCCGGACTCAGACCCCCACTGGTCTGCAGAAGCCTGCGAGTCCACGTCTTGCTGTTGTTGGGGTTTCCTGAGCTGGTAGACCCTCAGCTTGTGGCTAAGGTGGTACGGAACCGGTTCAGCCCGCTGGGTCCGGTTGAATGGCGGATGGAGGCTTGGCGTCTCTCTTTGGGTTTGGGTTCGGACAAGACTCTCACTTGCGCTCGGCCCGGGCCAGGTTCTGGTGTAAGCAGAGCAGCTTCCGCAAAAGAAAAGGAGCACAATCCCCCCAAAAAGTGCCTCGCTGGACCTCATTCTGGCTTGTCAAACTGCGAAAAAAAAACAAAAGTTTTTGGTGCTTTTACCTCCTGGCTGCACCGCTGCTTGTGTCTTTTTTCAGGAATCCGGGGACCCCCGGCTCCACCTCCTCCTAATCACTTGATTGGATCCCAGCCTGGAGGATTCAACCTGTGAGGCTTGCTGTCAATGAACCGCTGCAGATTAGATTGGATTTATTGCAGCAGGGCTCGGATTTACGACCTGTCCAAGGCCAGCGTTTCAGCGTCAGTCTCACTTTACTACAGAAAAGTAATCATAATTTAAACAATCAAGAGTGTGGAAAGCATTGTTGGATTATTCTTCTCTTTTTTGAAGCCAGTGCAAAATGTAAAAAAATCTTCCATCTTTCCATGTGGCACTAATGAAGAAAGACTTTCATAAACTTCCACAGACCCCCTGAGGCCAATCAATCACCGGCGGGTTGTGTTTTCTCCGCCTTAAATGCCAGTTCAGTGGAGTCGGCTCATAAAAAAGTTGATTTATGAGCCGGCCTGTGGTGAGACTTCATAAAAAGGTCTTCGGGTGCACAGCAGTGTGTCTGTGTCTGTGTGTGTGATGGGCAAGAAGCCTGTCAAATGCTGTGAACACTGGTCCGAATCCTAGTTGCAAGTGCAATAGCCAGTCTGACCTTTGACCCTTATGAAATTCTTTATGGCATTTCTCATAATACATTAAAATAAAAAGTACATGAATTGGTCCGAGTGTTGGAAAATACCAAAATAGTAAAACTTCTCAAGACGGGTGTCTCCGTCCTTCAATTTGAATGATTTAAAGGGCCAGTGTGTGAGATTTGGCGACACCTAGTTGTCAGGAAAAACATTACAAACATCGTTAATATTTTAATCCCAGTTTCACCAGCTTTCCCTGCAACGACAGACTTGCTGGACAGACTTTTTTTGCTCTCCTCTCTTTCGCTACATAAGGATGTAAAGAGCCTAATTAGTTTCCACTCCAAGACTCTCCTGTTCTTAAGGCTAATTTGGTCTAAATCACTTCCCCCGGTTGCAGACGGACTAATCCAGGCTGACCTACAGGAATACATTACGCCTCTCACTCAGGATCTCCCTGCAGACCGGCCCTGCTGCTCCAGTCAGGAACTGGCTTTTATCTTCTGCTGATCAGCAGCAAAAAACAAAAAAAAAAGAGATGTATGTGTGTGTATGTGCACGTGTCTGAGCGTGTGTGTGTGTGTGTGTGTGTGTGTGTGCGCTTTGTGTGAGCTCTGGAGTGAATTCAGCCCAACCCCTGCCAGTCAGGACCCCCTTCTGCTGCCAGTGTCTAACTTGGTTAGTTGCCTCTAATTTGGCCCCTGGAGGGCCCTAATGTGACCCCCCCACTGGAGGTTTGTGAAAGGAGGTCTGCTGCTTATGCGCGCACACACACACACACACACACACACACACACACACACACACATGCACACCCATCAGCTTCTGTTAGCCCCCCAAACCCTCCCCAAAAAATCCTACTAAAACTCAGAGCCAAGAGCCGGATATGCAGGTAAATAGACCCTCAATAAACACACACACACACACACACACACACACACACACACACACACACACACACACACACACATGTCCATCCACCAGATGGGAAATTGTCCACCGCGATGGCTCAGCGACGACAGCGCAGATGCTAGATGACACTTACACACATGCCCACGTGCCTCCCGTCACTTTTTTTTTGCTGACAACACAAAGAGACAGAAAGCGAAAAAAAGATGATAACAATAATAATAATAAGGATAATAAAAAAAAAAACAGGTCGATTTGGCCGGCTGTGCCGCTCGGCGGCATACGGATAACGAGAGATGGAGGCCTCATTAAAAACATGTTAGCGGGAGAGGGATTAGCCGCAGCCTGGTGGGCGGCGTTCGAGAGCGGCGCAGTTTTTTTCTGTGTTTTCCGTGTATATTCTGTGTCTGATCTGCGTGGGATGGAAGGAAGTAGGGGTGGGGGGTGGGGTGGGGGGAGTATTTGGGAGGGAAGAGACAGGAGCAAATGTGTGGAAGCGAGTCGTGTGGGGTGAAAAATATCGTCAAAGAAAAAGAAGAAGACAAATTTTACAGGGGTAGTAATGGGGTGAAAATGTGAAAACAAAGGAAGAAAAATATGATTGGGCGGGGGTCAGCTGACCATAGACAGCCGAGCAGCCCGGTGGGAGCGACATGAAATGACAGCAAGCTGACTCTGACACACACACACACACACACACACACGTAGGGAGCTAATGGAGTGTTATTAAAAACATGCATCACACCCCATTGAGTTTGTGAACACACACACACACACACACACACACACACACACACACACACACACACACCAATGGGCCGTTGGTCATCGTCCAGCACTGCAATAACTGCGGTCTCATTTCGGTGACTCTGCTGTTTATCAACTTAGACAAATGTCACGGCGGGACGGTGAAAGGTCCTCGTGCCAGCTTTGATTTACAGGCGTCAATTACCCGCCTACCCTTGAAGGGGAAATCAGAAGTTGACCTTTAGTAACCTTAAACCACACCTGGTGTCCGTTTTCAGCAACTTTTTTTGTGTTTTTTTATGCGTTGTGTGGCATGTTTTCCTGTTTAAGTGATTCCATTTTCATCTCTTTTTTTTCCCTCTGATCATCGGGAATAATTACAACCCCCGTCGATGAAGCACAGCGTTAATTTTAAATATTAATAGTCACTTTGTGGCTGTAATTGAGGCACTTAGGATCCAGCCTATAAATGGGCTCTCATGTATATTTAAAGATCATTTATGGATTTTTTTTTTTTAACAAAGCTTAAAAGACTTGACACATCTGCGATAATAATACAAAATAAAATTAAAAAATCCAATCTAATTATATCCCACTTTTAGCAATTTCGCGCAAGATCAGAATTCCGTTGCCATGGTGACGACGGAGCGGCTCCACCTCGGTTTTACGAAGAAACCACCAGCGACTTTGACCTTTCGCTGTTTCTTTCTTCTTCTTTATTTATTATTATTATTGTTGTCAAATCAAATTTCATAAATCTGTTTTTGCTGCCCTGCACGGAGAAAGCAATTGCCTCAGAGCGAGATTACATTTTCAATTTATGTTTGAAATCTGATTAGAAATCCCCCCCCCCCCCTGCAGTACAAACTCTTTGGATTGGCTTCTTTTCTCTGAATTTACAGAACGGAGGTTTTCCTTGTATTATGTTTTTTTAGCGCGGGTGATTGTTTGCTCAAATCTTTGGACCTCAGCGTGCGGTCACGGAGTTTAGCAGCTGCGGACCTCGTACGGCAACATCAAACACCTGTTGCCCGGCTGTGAGTAGAAGGGCTGGTTCTGACGGGCTTCCTTCCACACGGAAGAGGTGTAAAAATAGAAAAAAGAAGACACTGGACAGTCACGCCTACTTCTGCATCCGATGGTGCAGACATTCACTCGGTCACAAGTTATTTTCTGTTAAAAAAGATTTCGCAATGTTCATTCTAAGGGGCAAAAAAGTACATAGTGTCTCTATTAAAGGTTAAGTGCGTAATATTTGGAGATTTTGAGAAGAAACAGCAACATCAAGTGGTTACATTTTAAATTGCAGCGTCTTTAACTTCCCCTCCTGAGCTTGCCAGTGAACTACAGTGGCCAGCACACCCAAACCTGGACACCTTCTTCTTCATTGGTTTATTTGAAGACGTGAGCATTCACCTTGAGTAATGAAAAGTGTTTTCAGGCAGCTGGATAGTCCACACCAGGCTTCCTCAGCAATCAAGATGACAGCGAACCGGGAGCAAGACTCTTGCTACATGTATATTCTCATATATATGTGAGAACCACTTTAAGGTAGGAAAACCAAATTGCTTTTTTTGTACCGCGATTATATACTTTTATTAGTATATTTATGTGCAGTATGTTAAGCTTTCACCGATATGAAAATCATAAATCAAGCTAAATATGACACGCTGGACCTTTAAGTCAGTGCAACTTCACATCCTCTGCTAAAAACAGGTGACACGAGACACCTGAGCCTTGAAAATGTTCAGCTGCATTAGTTCTCATCCATCCATCCATCCATCCATCCATTGGGGCTTAGGACTTGTTTTTTCCCCACAACTTGTTTTTCCCACGTCGTGACGCATTTGCAGCTTTACTCCGACGTGAGCGGCTTCGCCTCCCCTTGACTTCAGGCAGATTTTTGCCACTTTTTTTCCGCCCCAATGCGATGAAGACGAGTACGAGGGCAACTACTCACCCGGCTCGTGCTCCGCCCCAGGTGCTGCGCTGAGCGATAAAGGATTTTTTTTTTCTTCAAAACTCACACCCACCGACGTGCCCGTTTCTCTATTTTGAGAGTGCAAACTCGGGCCCTTGAAGGCAGCGTGGGCCTTTCCCCCGCTTCCTTTTTCCCCTCTCCCCTTCAATTCAGACGGCCTCCTCCTCCTCGCTGCGCGGGGGCCTCCTGCCGCAACCCGAGCCTTTTGTTTAATAAACAATTTGTCAGTGATGTATCGAGCGCTGACTCTGATTTGATTGTCTGCGAGATGAGTTTGGAGGTGGCCACCTCCTCTCCTCCTCCTCCCCCCCTCCTCCTCATCCCCCTCTTCTTGCATCCTCCCCGCGCAGACAGCCGGAGACGTTCGGGCCCCTCCCAGGAAGGCGCACGTGCGATCGGCCGATCGCTGTAAACGGTGTTTGTGTGTGTGTGTGGAGAGGAGCGATGCCATCCTTAAGGGATTGCAATTACATCTAAACGGCATAATCGGACATGATCGATGGCTGTTGCCTCCCCTCCCCTTGCAGAGTCGAGGCCTCGGCTCCGGCAGCCCAACCAGGTTACAGCCGAGTGGGAAATGATGAAAGATTTAATAGTTTCTGCTCCGCGAGAGGAAGCCGTCCGCGTTTCCTTTCCGGTGGCCCCAGCAGTCTGACGCCTTCAACCGGCTGGATTTCTCGATTTTTGAAGCCAAACATTTGTTTGTTTTCTGATTCAATCCCCCTTTTTCTACTCTAATAAACTGTAGAGATTGTTAGAATGAATCTCAGGTATTAAAATACTATCCGGATCTGTTGTCTGCAAAATACAAAACAATTAAACTAAAAAAAAAATGAGACACTGTTGCCTTTCCTGTGCGCTTGTTCATGCTTTCCGTCAACAGGTGGCACTGTGGGACCAAAAGTTTAGCACCTGGCGCTGGGTTATAAAAAAAAAAGAAAAAAGAGAGCGACAGCGGGAGAGAAGGAGCTCTCGCCTCGTCTGTGCTTATTGCTGTCAGGCACAGACACAATGAAACTCAGCCATGTACAAATGGAGGCCTCGCAGGCGGCAAACAGGTCTTTGATTGACGACGGGAAGGAGAGATTGGAGAATGTGTTTTTTTTTTCTTTTTTTGTCCCCAAGATGCTCGCGTTTAACTGTGAAATCCGTGTTTCTTTTGTTTTGACTCGGGAGTGCGTTGCAGGTGAGCGTCTGTCCTATTGCAGTGGAGATTTCGGACAGGAAAGTAGCAACAGTGGGAGCCCGTCGACACAGCAAGGTTTTTTTTTTCCCGTTTTTTTTTTGCCTCTCTTCACCCTCCTTTGCTCGAGAAGATGCTGTAATGATCCAAACGAGCGCATGTTCTCATGTCCGTGAATCTCATAAAAACCATTTTGAAATCTTAATGGTGGAAAATCTTGGCAGCGTTGCTTTCAAAACAATAAGTATCGCAGGAATAAAAAGCAAGCGCTGAACCCGAGATCCTCATTACCCACAATCCCCGAAGCTGGTGTATCATCACCTGGAACGCCTCCGCCTCTTTCTCCTCCTTTTCCTCCTCCTCCTCCTCCTCCTCCTCCTCCTCCTCCACCCTCTTGTGTTTCTGCTCGGCTGGTCAAGCCGTCGCTCGGGAGCTATGCGGCAGATGTTCAGCGAGCGCCAAGGGGGAAAAAGAAGAAGAAGAAGAAGAAGAAGAAGAAGAAGAAGAAGAAGAAGGAGGAAGGAAAAAAGACTCAAAAACAGACACAACCATCAGACCTGATCGGTGGAAAATATCTGGTGCTTTATTCCCACTAGAGTGGTCTTGTTTACCTTGTTGCAAGCGACATTTTGCTACTTTCTGACCAGCTCTTCCTCCCATCGACACTCCAGCGGGGCTTTTTCTTTTCTTTTTTTTTTCTCTGCGGCTCAGCAGCCAGTTGTTAAAATGCAAAAGGGAAGAAAAAAAAAACGCCCACGCCGCCGCGATCATTGGCAACACGGCAGAAACAAACGACTCTGTGCAACAGCCGCCGGCGGAGAAATCGCTCTTGCCCCCCCTCCGCTCCCTCCAACCTCCACCCGCTAATGTCGACAGCTCCGGGCTCTGACAGTGAAGGAAGGAGTGGAGGGAGAGAAAAGTACTTTCACCCAGCTCTCCCTCTCTCCCGCTCTCCCGCCATGACATTCGGAAAGATATTTACCTCAGAAAAGATCTTGACATTTAAGCCCGCGAGCTTGCGCTAATAACAGCCAGAAATATGAATAAGTGTGCTGGTGGGGTGAGGGCGGTTTGAGGGGGACGTAGGCCCCTGGGGATCTTTTGTTAACAGGTATTGATTGATGGCGAGGGGGCAGGACGGGAGGAAAAGCAAGCAGAGGGCTGCCACCGGGGGAGCCACTCTCTCGCTGATGATCCGTTAACCCCTGTCAAAGTGCTCCCGGACCGGCACGGCAGCCATCAGAGAGTCTGTGATTTCCTCATCAAAAAGGCTGAAAGTTGGTTACAGGCCTGGTAGAATTGATGGCGGCAGCGGTGGCGGCGGTCGCTTGCAGACGCAGGTGAAAGACCGACTGTCCTTCGGCTTCAGCTCAAACGGCCTTAAGCGTGTGCGCTCCATCTCATTAAGAAACATTATTTTACACATTCCATAAATGTTCCCCCACCCGCCCGTATAACACTCGAAAATAAACTAGATATCATAATAGATATCACTTTTCATTTCATATGCAATTAGCAATGCCATTGATGGTCTGTTACATCAAAAAAAGGGACCGTTGGGTTACATGTCAGGAGGGCTGCAAGTCTCTCTGTGTTTCAGGGGTGCCACTGAATCAATAAGACTGTACTGTCAGCGTGTGGTCCCTCTGAATTTCATTGTTCTGAAAGTACAGTGACAATGAAGGCTTTCCATTCAATTAAATAATTGAAATCTTTGAAGGCGAAAGTCGACAACGTGCTCACAGCAGAGTAGGGAGTCTTAATCTGATGTAAGATACTTTCACGATACTTTAAGTTGATGTTGTTGTTGTTTCAGCTGTTCATTTTGAGAAGAGCAGATTTGTGTTTGGTGGAGTTGACCTTTGAGACCTTTATGGGCGTGAAATGAAAAAAAAAAAGCACTTTTGTTGTGGGTCACACCTCAAAATCTCACTAACCTCCCTCTTTTGTCCACCAAATGCCTCAAACTCAGTGCAAAATTTTGCATCCCAAGTGCCGACAGCACCACTCCACATAGTTTAACCCATTGACAGACATTGGATGGACAGATTGATGCAATCTGAGAGTGAACGTCCAAGTGTGTAGGGGGTTTAATTAAGACTCACTGCAGCCCGACGACACAGAAAAAAAAAGACAGCCCTAAAGAAACTCATGATTGCTGCGATAAAGAAAGAACCGCAGGGGGGGACTTTGGAAATGAGCGCATACATTACTGCTTTTTATTCAAAATCTTCAGGAGCTCTGGATGACTGCATACATGAATATGTTTTATTTCCGATGGAGCAATTTGTCGCGTGCGGCAGCCACGGCTAATTTCTTCTTCCACAATTCTCAAAAAAAAAAAAAAAATCAGTCTGAAGTAATTATAGGAGATTGTTTTTAATGGGAGACAAATGGCGTACTGCAGGCCGCGGCTGCAGTCGATAACCCCGCTACAGTCGGGGGAGCGGCGCTGCATCGTTTGCCGAAATTGCCGCCATTGATTGGCCTTCATCAGTCATTCTAATTTAATTTCAAATGACTGTACGGAAGCATCAGGAAGAGGGGCTGACGGATGTCTCTGTTGGACTTGCGTATTGCTTTTGTCTCACAGTTAAAACAAAGAGAGAGAGAGAGAGAGAGAGAGAGAGAGAGAGAGAGAGAGAGAGAGAGAGAGAGAAGTACATTTCGTCCCCTGAGCGACAATGAAATAAAAGCGGAAAAGGAACAATAATAATTGCTTGCTGGGTTTATGTTGCGGTGTGAGCGGCGAGCTTGTTGAATGTGACAAAACCTCTGTATCAATCAGCTCCTTGCAGTGTTTAAATTAGCATTGTTTCGACTGCAAATGACAAAAAAAAAATTGGAGAAAAAAAAGCACAAGAAAATTTGCTAAAGTTGTACAAAAAGTTGGAGTTTCTAATAAACTGTCCTACTTTGTCAACTTCAATCAAGCATGCGTGTGTGTGTGTGTGTGTGTGTGTGTGCGCGCGTGTGTGTTGCTGTGACAGCCTCGTTTACAGGCCACTGGTGTGTTTAATGGAGCTGATGAGGCAATGATGGCCCGTCCAATCCTTTCGCGCCTTCTTCCCTTTTTCGCCCACAACCACCAGTCGTCTCTAAAATACACACACATGCACACATTGCTTCCACATGATGCAATAAGGTGGTCTCACACACACACGCATATAGCCCCCGAAACTCCCCCCGTGTACGCACACATAGGCACAAATCCCGCTTTATGGGGGATAATCCAATGACAGCCAATTTGCTCGAGGGATATACTTTTTTCTTCCTTCCCCAAACTCAATTCTTTATTTATCCATCACTTCTGCTTTTCACGGGGCAATTTGTTAGGAGCCTAGCTTGAGGACGGGAAGTAATAACTGAGAGTCCCCCTCCCTTAAACACTCCTTTTTTGAGATTACCGACCACCCCATATCCACCCCCATGTACCCACCCCCGAAAAAGGCAGGCGTCCAGTGCAATCATGAAAGTGTCACATTCAGGCAGGGAGAGGAGAGAATGGTGGCTTCAGGGTCGCTCTAAAACTCTCCACGTTTTGCTCAATATTTCCTCCTTCGGAGCCCAGAGCTTTCCACTTGACTCTTCATCTTTAATTCTTTATTTCAATCGGCATCGTTCCATTTTGCTCGCCGACAGCTCTTTCTCTTCCTCCTCACTCCACCCCCCCCCCACCCCCCCCCAACATCCTCCACTCCATCCCTCTCCACTCTTGTTACTTCCTCTCTCTCTTTCTCTATCTCTGACAGTGGTTCAATAAAGCAGTGCCTCCGGAGTGGCCTTGCCCAGTCGGTGGCCAATTACCCAGTCACCATGGCCGTCCTCTGGGATGGACGGGATTAGCGGGGTCTGCAATTCGCAGACACACTCACAGTCCGGGACACCTGTCACTTAGACGTAGACGGACAACCTGGGAGTCCCCTTTGTTTGCCCCGAAGAACTCGGCGAGAAAAGAGGCAGGGGAAGAAAGTGCCTTCCGTCTTTTCCTATCAGCAGGCAATTTGCCAGACCAGTGAGGAGATGCATATGGGGGCAGCGGAGAGGAGGATGGGTATGTCAAATTGCACGGAGGGTATGAGGTACCGTTGGAGGGTGGGAGTCCACTGCTGAAGGGGAATTTGGACCTGACCTGGCGTGGGGTTCCAGCTCAAGGTCAAATTAGCATCTTGACAGACTTTCAATTAGGGCCATTAGAGACAGACACAGAGAGGTTTAGCCTGCTTGTCTTTGTTGAATTCATTTGTGCCAAAGGCACGCCTCAGTATGCCAGCCAAGAACTCCCAGGGCAATTCTCCGTGGACACAAGTTCTTAACGAAATTCCAATTAAATGGATCTTTTCACAGCCTGTGGATGCTTTGAGGACAATGGCATTGCCATGGCAGGGATCCACACTTTACTTTACAAAGAGCTTATGCAAACAAATTTTGAGCTCGCACGTGGCTAACTTATTTTGGTATGTCTCTCCAGGGAGCAATTGAGGGGTGCAAAAATAAGTTATAACAAGTCCCAGCGCCAGACGCCATGCGCTGCTTTCCTAATTTCAGCAAAGCCGCGTGAAAAAGCAGACTCCAAAAAGGCAACCACGTGTTTGGGGCTGATACAGTGAAAACCTCCTATGGGGCCCATTCTTCAAAACAGATAGAATCGCTGTCCTATCTCTGCTTTGACCTCTAACTTTGATTTAGAACCTCAGCCAAAAGACATTGCGGCGCTAGTTCTCCTGAAGTGAAGTGTGTCCTCTCGCTAAGCAGCCGTGGCTTCGTTCAAACCCTGCTGAGCATCGTTTTGAATTCCAGTCAAGACCCGTAAATTTCCGACTGCACCAAAACATGTCGAGCTGGATTACACGAAAAGCGTGTGCAGCAGCCAGCGCGTATGTGTCTCCCGGGATTTAAGATTCCCAGTAATCTTGTTTTGTGGCGTGCACCATGTACCCACAAATGTTTCTTTTTTTTTTTACTGGCTTTGAACTGAAAAAATGAAGGCTATATTCAGCCCAGATGCAAAAGCCTGTCAAGTTTGTCCAAGAACATTTGGCGCTTGATACACGGTGGCTCCTCCTGTCCTGGAGGTCAGAGTTTGCCTTTTTTCTGACCTCTGCCGCTCTGTCTTTTGCCTTTGAAAAGTTTCCAGATGGTGCAAAATTGAAAGTTAAAGTCCAGCTGCCACTTTGTTCCAAGTTAAATTACATCTTGCCCAGCTGCACATTCAGATAATGCTAAATAAAGATGGTCATTTGGCAGGGAAGATCAGCATTCTGCCTGCTGAACACGAGCGGGTTGTTCTCAAGGCCTTGAGCACAAAACGCTGCTCATGTCAGGACAAACAAACAGACAAAAACATCCTGTAACCTCAACACTGCAGACATCGGACGGCAGCAGATGACAGCACGTCAACGTCATGTGACATTTGTGATGAAGACTGCAGAGAGCTTGACAGCTGAAACTGAAAACGTGCACCTTCAAAAAGGTGATATGAACCTTTTCAGAAGTTCATTAAGGTGTCCGGAAATCATTATACCCAACCAGCATTCAACTTTAAAAGCCAATTCGTTGTAATAGTTTCGGAATTAGAACTCTTTTGAGGGGATTTGGTCCTCCTTCCATTTTCACTTTGCCTCCCAGGAAAAAAAAAGTAGTCCTCAAACGTCTGAGTCACTCTTGCGAACCTTTCGAGGATTTTTTTCCTCTTCCTATTTTTTCCTTTCCCCTCACCCCGGTCGCTTCCACGGTGGGAAATGAGGATGGAAATGATCTGAGAAACGGGCCGATTCCTCCCTCTGTCTTCAAAAATCCAACCCTCCTCCCCCACGGACTCTTTTGAACCCTCGCCGGGCGTTCGAGGCTACCCCCACCTCGGGGCTTATCCTGCCACTTCAAAGGCCGGGCCGAGGTTGGCGCGCTACGTCGGAAAAGGCTCACAGCCCGGCCTATTGCGCTGACGCGCTTCCCTGACACGAGTGGAAACAGAGAAGGATGTCCTCTAATCTCACACCTGCAGAGAGGTTTTTAAGCAGCTTGAAGGAAGGAAAAAAGAAACAAATATATAGATATATGTGCATCCTTGCAGCAGTTTCTTGCAGGTAAGTGGCACTTTGAGGGGAGAGAAATCCAACAACTTCTGAGTGTCTACTCAGATCTTCATAAAAGCTCCACTTTCCCGTCCGTCGGCGCCGAGATCTTTATTTTCACCTCACATTCTGGAATCAAACCACCAGAGTTAATTGCGCCTCGGGTCTCCCCTCCTCCTTCACAGACACGGGGGAAAAAAAATGGAATCGATACGAGCCACTCGCGCTATTCTTTGAGTGAAAGTGTGTTTTTTAAGCGATGCCTTCGCTTTTAAATAACTGTCAGCCGGGGCGAATGGAAAGGAGAAAAAAAGGCACAACAGGCACATCTGACAGCCTCTCATCTATAATCAGCTTATTGCTCAGGAGGGGAAAGAAAAGGAGCGTCGCTCGCCGCCGTGAATGGGGGAGACGAAAGAAAAAAACCTCTCAAAATTACTATCATTCCCCACCTCTTCTTCAGAAAAAAAGGGGGGCTCCTTTTATTTCTTTCTTTCGCTCTCTCTTTTTTTTTTTGATATCGACTGAATCAGAGAGGCGCTTCGGAGTAATTAAGTGAATTATGGCCCGACAGAATTGCAGACTTGCTTGAGAAACTTTGCTGCACGGATTCCTCCCTAATTACAAAGGAGTAGCCGGACAGAAATAGCTCTTCCTTTCATCCCCTCAACCTTGGCCTTGTCTAGATTAGGCGGAGCCCTAAGCCCGGAATTAACCCTCTCGGCGATCGACCTGAGAGCCGGGAGTTTATTTGCCGTCGCCGCATTCCGCCCCTCGATCCATATTTATGCTGCTCCTTGGGAAAGTGGTAGTTTTGGATTTAGCGAGATGTGAAGAGGTAGGAGATGCAAGAAGGGGGAAACTCAGGAGGGAACACGTGGTCTTAACACCAAAGGGAGGAGGCGTTTACTTTATTCTTTTTTCTTCCTTTCACCTCCACATGCAAAGATTTGATTTTCGTGGTTTTCATAACGGCCCCACTCTTTGTGTGAACACTGCGAATCACATCCAGACGAGAAAACGGAGGATGCTTCATTCCCCCTTTTTTCTTCTCGTAAGAATGAGGTCAGAACCCGACGTATTGATTCGAAACAACCCCCGTGAAGCCCTCTTCACACGTCTGTCCTCCAGCTATTGTGTGCAACTAATTTTAGCCCTGAAAGACGGTGGTCTTGGTGGGAGAAGGGGGAGGCGAAATAAAGGAGCTGACGCCGGCTTAAAGCAAGGTGACGTTTTTTTTTTTCCCAATATCCTGATTTCTCATTTCATTCATTCCAAAACCTCATAACCGTTTATTTCAGATGAATATGGAAAAGGCGACGGCGAACCTCTGTGATGGTTGGAGCTCACCCAAGATGTTCCATTTCTTTCACGGTTTTGTTGATAGTTAAACTTTCAGATTCAAGGAAGCGAGGAGTGATTGGAATTTTGTTTAAAGGCGAAATTCGTCAAATTTATGTATTGAGTCAAAAAAATTTTTTGAGTAACTTAACACACACGCACGTTTCTATGCATCTTTGTTTCCTGTGAGGCTAAACGCAGGGACTAGGAATCAGGGTTTATAACAAAGCCACTCGGGGGCGTAAGCCTCTTTTGGGGGTCTAACACCCACTTTCCCTGTGCCAGATCTGGAAAATGTGGAATCATACAGTATGTCAGCCAAAGCCAGAGTGCCAATCACCCATCACGGTTGCCATGGCGACGCTTCCCTCAAATCGAACAGCGGCGGCGCTGGGAAGCTACTTTCACTGCCTGTCAAAAGCTTTCCGTCATTATCTGAACCTTCGTCCCTCTTTTTTTTTTTATCGCCGGCAATCACAGTCTATTCACAGCCCGGAGGGGAGCGAGCAGAGTCGAGCTGGTGACGGCAGAGGTGGATTGTAATTGCTAATGTGTGTGTGTGTGTGTGTGTGTGTGTGGGTGTCTCATGAAAGCTGCTTTCCACCTTTCTCTTCCAGCTTCACCCCTTCAGCCACGAGTTGGTCAGAAGAAGAGCAAGAGGCCATGAGCTACGCGGCCAAAGGGATTAGCATGGAAGTATACAGGTGGCAATATGTGTTGTAATATATTAAAAATTGCTAAAAAAAAATAGAACAAAAATTGTGATGAAATTGTGTTATTTTTGCCTGTCTGGGTTTGATGGGAACATCTGGGGCCGCGTTGTTGCAGCCGACCTGATTTTCTTTTCTTCTTCTACTTCTTCTTCTCCTTTTTCCTCTTCCTCAGATTGCGCATGCATGCAAATCAAAGTGGGATCAATCCGGGATCGTCTGATGGACTAATTATGCGGTAATTGTCCCAGTCTAGACGGCCGGCCCTTTGTACGACAGAAGCTCTTTGTGTGTTTCCAACGCTGATTGGGAATGATAATTGTGTTTTTATTCTTCCCTTTTTCGACTGGCAAGGTAGTTGTGGGGGGACAGAGGGGATCTGATCTCGCTAGCCCTCCGCCCAATGTTTGAGTTGGCCCGCCCTCTCTCTTCTCCCGCCGCTCGTTGATTGCCAGACATGCGTCCCGTCATCTGTGGCGGCCTCGAAAGCTAGAACTGAAACCTTTTCAACGGGTTACCGTGGGTTAAGTGAGGAGGCGGGTCTGCCGTGCATCTGCAATTAGCACATTTGCATAACTTAATTGAGTGCGTTTGGCCGATTGGATTGTCATTAGTCCTTCTATCGCTCGCAGAAAAAGCGGTCGCCGATGCGCATTCAGAGCTCAGGTGGAATAGTTTTCATTACCTCCTTCCTTTTGATTATGAGCTCACTCGTAATGGCGGTTACCCAGAATCCCCTGTAATTTGACCAGACGGGCTTCGGCACGACAAACATCCACCCTAGAAAAAAAAGAAAGAAAGAAAGAAAAGGAGCTAAAGATAACCCATAATGAGGCGGTATTATTATAGCCCCAGCCTGCAGCGGAGGGTTCAGTCTGCGACCTTTGACCCCCTGAAGCCGCAACCGCTCCCTCGTGCTCGATATCAGACCAGGCTGTTTGCCTTTGCAGTGGAGTTCAGCTGAGGAAGCTGCTGAGGGAAATGTGCGGATCAGCAGGTTGCGCTGTAAATATCTTACCTTTTTGCCGCTAATATGAAGAGTGAATATGTCGCTTTGGACTGATCTAATAGTGCACATTTGGCAGATTAGACTGATGTCAGGTTAATGATTCTTTTTTTTTTTAATCTTACATGCTGCTTGAAGCCTGTCTACCCGTGTAGGGTACAAGTAACTCGGCTACTAGCTCTTGAATTCAATCTGCACGTGAAGGAACAACATCATCTGCATACAGACGAAGGCAACATTAGCTTTGCCCGCGATAACGTACGACACTGACTGACTTGCGAGCGGTGGCAGGTCTCGTTTGCTACGTTTTTTTTCTGCCGAGGCGAGATTGTGTGACTCCCCATCCCCGTCATTAGCCGCAAAACGAGGCCGCGCATCGGTTGCCATGGTTTCCAGGCTCGCCGGTTTCTCGGGGAGAAGATCTCCCGCGACGCCGGCAGCTGACACGGCGTGACGACTCGAAATGAAGGCAACTTTTGTTTTGCTGCAGACTTTAATTACTCCGGCTCTGGCGGAAGGAGGGGAAAAAAAACGGGTGTGGAAACAGGGCCCGTGTGACAGATCGCTAATTTGATCCATTAGGGGATGTGCGAGTGTGAGCGGGGCGAGGAGGGGGTGCGATGCCGCTACCTGCCCGGTGAGAGCAGCGCTTCACTTCTCGCACCCTGTCGAGGGAACGCGAGGCACAAACGGGCGCGAATGCCGAGTTTCCGTCAAGCTCGCGGCACCTAGTCGGAGAGGCGTCTAATCAGTCCAATTAGGCGTCGGCAACTGTCGACGAACGGTGCAGCTTTTGGCGCCGAACGAGGCGAGATAACGCGGTGCGAAGGGTGTGAAAAATGTGCTGACGCGTAGACGTAATTGAGAAATCCACGTCTTATTTTGGCTGCATGGCGGCTTCACGTGGGTTCCCGCTTCCTCTGAAAGGAAGAAACACTTTTTCCTTTAAGTTGTCAATCACGTTTGTTATCGCCGTTTGTAATGGCGCTCTTATTTTGAAGGCGGAAGCGACTGAGGAAGAATGGGGCTTCCTGCCTCGACAGGTTTAAAGAACTCAAGAACAACAACAATGGCAATTTCAGTGCTGTTTCCTGTGTTTTTACTCTCTTTTCAAACATTTCAGAGTTCTAATTGTGCTCCACAGAATAAAAACCCAGGATAAATGTTTGGTTATTGTCCACCTCATGTTCTCACAGTGAGTCCCTTTGTGCATGTTGTGCATGAAAAACAAGTGCAAGTGCATGTTTTTTTTTGTGAAATTCATGCTTTTGTTACTGTGAACATTTTGGCCTGGGCTTGTCAGGGTTGTTTAGCAAGATGTCAGTCTGAATTATTTTTTTTTAAATCGGAGCATCCAGAGGTGGTTATGCATTACAGGTTCACAGGACTGGAGAACATCAAAGAGTTCTACTTCCTGTCTCATTTGAAATTGAACTTGACTCCCTACTCCCAAACCGGCAAGTGGACTCCTTGCGCAAAGCTCCTCCATGGCTCTCAGTGGCATTAATGACTGGTAAAAGCACCAAAAACACATCTGCTAGCATCCAGGGATCAGGCACCTGATGGCAGCTGTTTGGCTCTGAATAACTGTCATCACCACAGGACTACAGTCTGCGCAACTTTTTCTTTTTTTTGGTGCCACACATACAATTCATCGGGTGAGCTTGCTTTGATTTTGGACTTACTTCAGCTGTGCGCACAAGGAACACAATTTTTTTTTCTTGCCGAGTGAATATTACACCTGAGGTCTGAAAATGAAATTCTCAGGGCTGAATGAAAGTCATATTTTTTTGTGATTGCTAACACACTCCCCTCTCCGAGCACAAACTGGGCGGCTGGGCAGGTATTTTCTTCTTCTTCTTTTTTTTTTTTTTTTTTTTTTTACTTTTATGAGTAATCCTTTGCTAGCTAGTGATTCAGGCCTCTGTAATTGTGAGCAGCACAGCAGGAAGTGAAGCAAGTTGCAGCTATTGACCGGCGCTAGGCTCACGCTGGGCTAAAACACAGGGGTGGTGGCACCGCCACTGAGAACATGTCAATTTTGCTCTTTAGAGAAAAAAAAAGGAGGTGGGGGGCACCGCTGGAAGACTGAAAGCAAATCAACGTCTGCTATCGACCCAGACAAGCCGGCCCTGTAAACTGTTCTGGGAGAGTTGAACAAAACAAAGGAAAAAACCCCCACAAAAAAACTATCTCTTGGATTCATGTTTATCGACGAGCCGACAAGTTGGCTACTTCCAAATTTCAGTCTTTTTCTGGTGTTTGGTGTGCACTGTGTAAGAGGTGGTCTGGGACTTTTTCAGGCCCAAATGGTGAATTCATTTTGGCGTTTGCTCACTGAAAATGTTTATTATAATAATAATGAAACATTTAAGTACAGCAAAGGCCCCGTTAACAATAAAGTGCAGTGTCACCTACCTGCCACAGAGGTCCCTCAGACTTTTAGATTCCAACCTGTGCGTTTCCACAGCGCCAACCAAGCTGTGATGCAGGACGTGACGATAAAGGCGGCCCACATATATGTGCTCGGACCTGCAAAAGCCGAACAAAAGCTGTAAAACGCTGCAATCAGGGAGCACAAGAATCTTGGACTTACTGTGACTCCGCCAACACAGTCTCAAGCGGAGACTGTGCACCATAAGACTGCAATAACAACTTATTGCATACGCTTGTTAGGTTTTAAAAAAAACCCACCTTGTTTATGGCAGATGAGATGAAATAAGAGGCTTCCTGCCGCCGCTCCACCGTCGCGCTCCGCACGTTTGCAATGCGATGGAAATAATTGCTTGTTCCAATTACGAGAGCTGCCATCCCGCGGTGGCTCTCTGCTTTTTATTTATTTATTTTGATGATTCCTCCAAAGCATTACAAAACAACGTGCAGGAACAAGGCGAGGGAGCGTTTCCGCAGTCCATTAATATCCATAAAGGCAATTTCACAACACGACTAATGACATAAAATGACAGACAATAACGGTGAGGTAATTAGCAGGTGTGATGTGTAAGTGTAAGGAAAGCTGGGTTTCCAGGGGGGGACAGGACAGGTTACCTAATGGTCTTGTTTTGCCTGCGGCATTAAATCACACCCCTCTCTCTACAGGACTATTTTGCAAGTAAATATAATGAGCTTGAAAATTCCATAGAATAATTTTCTTTTCCAGTTTTGACTCTCTAATCAATAGGGCCTCAAGGCTTAATTCATATAGGGGGATAGGAAGGCTTAATTTTAATATTGACCAGAATGCCCTTGTGAAATGGTATCAATATGTTGTATTTTCCACTTCATTACTTGATATTATTACTTATTATTAGAGGGAATGCTTGAGTGGAAACACACCAACAAGGTGATTTCAGCTTGCAAAGAGCAATGCATCTTTCTTTTCTTTTTTTTGAAATTCATGTGAGATCTTCAAAGTATATTTTGGCTGACACAAGGTGGTGGTTTTTATACTTTTGAGGTTTTTGTGTTTTTTGTTTTATTGGTCCACCACCAGTGAAGCATGATCTGAACGAATAACTTAAAAAATGGATGAGTGCTCTTCTTCAAAATAGGTTTTTCATGTTACTACCCAAGGAAAATTGGGTCATGATTTTTGACAAGACATTAATCCTTTACCTTTCAAATGAGTTCTGAGGTGGATTGGGGCACCATGAACAAAGCATCATCCGAATTAAAGACTTATCTGTATGATTGAGTATTTTTTATGGTTCTGAAAAACTCCAAACAGGCATTTTTATTTTTATTTATTTTTTTTTTTAAAGTTTCCAGCAATGGACTTAGGTTTTTTGAGATACTGCTGCTGAATGTTTCAGACGTGTTCACTGTTTTATTAGTCTAGAGAAGCAGCACCTGAATAAATTATTTCATGAAGACAGCACTCTTATGGTATTGCATAACTCAAAACAGGTTTTCATGACAACATCCAGAAACAGGCTCACAAGTCTTGACACAACATATTATTTTTTAGAAATTGAAAATAGTTTTTTATATATATATATATATATATATATATATATATATGTATATATATATAAATATAATTTAGTCCTGGTTCAAGATTTAAATTTTGCTTTTAATTATTTTTTCCCCCCTCCTCCGTCCAAAATCTGCGGAGCGATCAGGAATGAACTCGCAATTTGGCTCCAGCGACACATGACAAGAGAGGCGATTACAGCTACAGAGAATATATGAATGGACGAGTCAAAAAATAAGAGTGTTGGGTGAATAATGACTACTCTCGACAAATATGTTTGTCATTATAAGCTCTGTTCCACACACAGACTTCGGCTACCTGACGTCCAGACAGTCATACAGGAGCAGGAATCCAGTTTCCTGGATTCCGCCGTGATTTCTTCCGGGTTCCCGCGTCACCGTGTGTTTTGTTTTGGGTGTATCGCCGGGGCAGAAAGCACCACGCCGCGCCTACAAGTTTCGCTTTATCCTCTCGCTTTCTAAGAACGCTTCGCCCTGAAATGAAGATGTCCTCCGTGGGTACGCGAAAGCCGACTTCATCGTGATTTTTTTTTTTTTTTCTTCTTCTTCACCCCTCTTCCCTCCTTCGGAACTGAGACACCTGTTGCGTCAGTTTCGAAGGACAGGTGCAACTTTCTCGCGTCGACCGCCGCGGCGAGGAGCCTTTGGATCCGGAAACTCCTTCAATACTCAGTTTTTTGTTATTTTTGTTAGTACGTCATTATTTCCACTTTGCTCGCATGAAAGTGACGGTGACTTTCGGGGACACCGCGGTGGTCGTTCCCTGTAAACCTGGATGGAGCGTGCGGGATTTCATCGAGCAAGCTACGCGGAGGTACCGCCGCATTCTGGAGCAGGTAATAACAAATACACACACACACACACACACACACACACACACACACACACCAGCTAA
Source organism: Thamnaconus septentrionalis (assembly GCA_009823395.1). Classification (NCBI taxonomy): domain Eukaryota; kingdom Metazoa; phylum Chordata; class Actinopteri; order Tetraodontiformes; family Monacanthidae; genus Thamnaconus; species Thamnaconus septentrionalis. Next base: position 28,354,916 of record CM020501.1, read on the forward strand.
TCTGTGCAAAGGTCACATTTCCCCAGCATTTAGCTTCATGTTTCGTCGTCACGTTTGGGTAGACAAACTGTTGTCACGTTTGGCAATGGCCATAAGTTGGCAGGTGCGGCTGGTCACGTGACGTGAGTGATGTCGGCAGGGCCGATTAAATCGCTATCAAATCATTATTCAATGGCAAAGTGTGATAGTGACATATTTCGGAACTGAACTGAAAATAAACAGTGTTCCATTGTCATGTTTGAGCAAGTAAAGGGAAGCTGTGCCGCCACAAAATACGTCAAAACATCATGTAAAAGTATTGTGGAAAATGAATAATATGAATCTTTAAAGATGGATATGATTTATGTAGTTTGACACTGAATATTGTTTCAGATGTAGCCATGAAAGACAAGTTAATTTGTGCTTAGTGCTTGTGTTTGTTGTTTTTATTAGTATTTTGGCTAGTTGCTAGCAGGTCAACGGTCTCCATTTCACCTTTGAACGTGTGGAGCTTAACTTCTTTCGAACATATTTTCAGAAATGTTTCGGACAAAACCTAGAAATTGAGATCAGTGCAATAAAAAGTGCTTGATCATGAGCTCATTGTTTAAAAATGACTCAATTTGCCCTTTTGTGTCAGCTCTAAGCTTTAAATTTTCCTCAGCACTGGAGCATGTGCCTCAGTTGTGCAATTTAACAGCCAAAATAAAAAGTCTTTATCCTAGACGATGTCCCAGAATTCAGTTCAGCTGCAGAACAAATAGCTCCAGCTCCAGTGAACCCCACAATGCTGAGGTTTATTATTTTTTCTACTTCTTCTACTGTATTTCTCTCCGCCCCCTGATGCCACAATCATCACTGGGCGCATAAATCACTTCCCCGCCGCACTGACCTTTTTATTAATCAGGCGGTACCCTGCTGCTGTGGTTGCGTGATAGGCTGCCGCTGCAGCGCTGCCGTCGCCACCGCCACCCTTGTCAGCTGGGAGGCTGTGAGTGGCTTCCGGCGGCAGACCCCCGGCCCTCCCGGCCCCGCCCTCCCGCCTCCGACAATGGCTTCCTGTCTGAGGCGGCGGTATCTCGGCGGGCAGGTAGGAAGTTTAACCCCTCTGGGATGTCTTGCGATGCGGCCCGCTGGCGGGGCCGTGGACATATGGGGGCGAGGGGCTTTGTGCTGTGAGTGATTGGGGATTAGGATTGGTGACAGGGGCACCCTCGCTTTTTTATCGCCAACACGTTTCTCCTTTTTTTTCCCCCAACTGGAAGTGGAAGTGGAAGGACGGGCGACTGCGGAGCCTGGGTGGCATGATGGATTGCTTTCCACGCGCACACACATGCTGAAGCCCATCTCCTGCTCGGTCCCCTGAGCTGTCACCTCTTTGCCCACCCGGCTAGACCCTTAAACGGCGGCCTTTCACAGAGCCGCTGTTAATTAGTAGCGCTCTATCCGGGCATGCTGACTCAGCTCTCGACGATGGATGATGGATCAGTACTGGATACCGGACTGGCAATTTGGCGGATTTTCCCCAGTGGCCAGGCGTGGTACTGCACTAAAGAAAAATCCTGTGGGCCCAAAAATAATTTTTCTTATCGACCGCAATACAAAAATAAAAGGCATTTGAAATGGCTGACAGGACGACAGTGACCTGATACGCCATTCATAGCAAATCTTTCTATTGTAGATTTTTCAATCACTGTCTTTCAAAAAACAAAATAAAGAGGCTGGAAAATCACAAGGAAAGAGTTTATTCCCAGCGTGACGTCACAATGCCGTACGTGCTGTGTCTCAGCTCGTTCTGATTGGCTGCGTCCTGACATGTCTTTAAGTGACGTTCTCCAGGATCGTTCCGATTGGCCAACTAGGTCACGTGAGTGACAGAGGCATGATGGGAAGTGACACAGCTGCGCATGCTCTATGGGCCCATTAATGCGGAGGTCAAAAAACTTTTTTGCGAAATGCGCTGTTTGAGCGACTTCATTGAAATGAATGAGCCACTATCTTTGATTCTGGGGGTGTGCTCTCAACTCACACCCCCACCCCACCCCTCCGTGACGGGTAGGACAGTCCGGCTACGCGGAGCAGCACCAGCAACCGCATGTTTTCCTTTTTTTTTTTACGGCCCCTGACAGCAGGGACGCTGTCAAAATATTAGCTCCCGGCGCTGAGTTTGTGTGTTTGGTTGTTGTCAAGTTATCTCCGTGTGTTTGTGTGAGGCCTCGTTTAATTAGCGGCTCACTTTGACGCAATGTGTTTGGTTCCCTCCACCTCCAGAAGACCGGCGAAGATGCAAACTAATTGCGCGTGGGGGAAAAAAATTACCGCCCATCACGCCGTGTGACTTTGTAAAATTCCGCCCCTATAGAGGATTCCGCTTCTGCTGAATCGCTGCGTCCTCAATTACGCGGGAGAAAAAGAAATAAGTGTTTGACTGCCAGGGAATATTTATCGACTGAGAAAAACATCGGCAAGAGATCGACTGAAATTGCTTTGTTTGCATTATATTTTGTGATGAGCTAATCCCCCCTCCCAAGATTCCTGTATATACCCAGATCTTGAGAGTAATCACCATCTGCTCCGTTCAAGGAACCAGTTGGAAACCTACACTACCAGTCAAAAGTTTAGACACGTACTTCCATTTAATGGTTTTTCTTTCATTTTCATGACTATTTGCATTGTAGATTGTCACTCAAGGCATCAAAACTATGAATGAACACATATGGAATGTGTATTCAACAAAGAATTGTGAAATAACTCAAACAAGTTTATTTTAGATGATCTAGAACAGCCACCCTTCATATAAAATATATGCAACATGACATATTTAGGTATTTCACATTCTTTTCTATTGCCACATTAATCCACATATCTTGGTCACATATTTGATGTCTTCAGTATCTACAGTGTAGAAAGTAGTAAAGAGAAAGAGGAAACAGGTGTGTCTAAACTTTTGACTGGTAGTGTACATTAGTTTTTACAGTAAGTTTTTTTTTTTTGTATTTGTTTATTTTACCGCCAGGCGAAACTGGTTTGCTGATTTAAATTTTTTTTTTAAGCAGCGGCAACAACAAAAAAATCCTAAAACTTTCGACCTACAGTATGTGGAACCAAGAACGAGAGGTCAGCGGAATCTGAGCTGCGTGTTTGTTGTGAGTTTTATTGTCACAGAGCTCAAATACAGTCGGCGCTTTGAGAGAGGCCAGAATCTTTGGCACGTTAATATTTCACCTCGTCGTCGCGCGGAGCCGAGATTAAACTTCCCCTTCAATTCCTTCCCGTTTTTTTCCACCCTCCTGCTAAAAATAGCGTCAGCACAATGACAGAATTGTGTTGTTGTTCACACCGGGAACGTGTATGTGCTGCATTTTGGGTTATAGCCCCACCCCCACCCTCAACCAGTCTCCCAGTCTGGTGAGGTGCGTTCAAGGTTACAGCCCCCGTATGCCAACCCGGCGCGCTGACACCTGGCAGCTCGCTGAGTCGGCTGAAGTCGGAGGGAAAATGTGCTGCGCGGCTCTTCGCTATCTTGCTGTGCCATTTTAATTTATTTGTTTTTTCTTGTAAAGGCACCGTTGACGTAACAAAAGTCACATTTTGACTTTTTTCCAAACATCCAGGCATTTTAAAAAGCAGAGGTGCATCACCAGCTGCCTTCCCATTACCCCTAGAATTGCGCAAAACCTAAATACCGCAATAAGGAACCGGTAAAGGAAACACCTAAACTTGGAAAAACCTCTCAAATATCAAATCAAAATGAAAATCAAGTATGGCTAAAAGGTTTTGACGCTGTCATCAGGTGGTTTTTCAGACGTATCGATATAGAGGTATATTGCAAAAACCCCCACTTTTGCAATAGGAGGAGACAGAATATTTTTTACAAGTAATCAAAGAGAAAAATATAACGATTCTTGACAGTAAACAAACAAAAGCAATTACGGCTTATGTGCTTCACACCATTCAATGGAAACGCCTGCAAATGGCAATTGTTTTTTATGAACATATCGCTTTTATTTTGCGAAAAACTACCATGGAAACGCAACCATTGTTCTTTTTTGTTCCCTTTTCCAAATTAGGATTCAAGATTCAAGAACTTTATTTGTCACATGCTCTCACTGGATGCGCAGTGAAATGTAAATGAAACGAATGCTTTCCCCTTTTTTCATCCATCGATGTTCGTCTCCTTCCTTCTTTCTCGCCACGGTCCTCGAACGCATCGCTCCGAGTGAGCGTGGGTCAAGACCGGAGTTTGCAGAATGTGGACGGACGCAGGACGTTGCCTCGGCCCTTTGGACTGATTCCGAGTCTGATTCCGCCTCCTGCGCCTCCTCCGTCCCTCGCACCTCCGTCGCTCGGATGCGACCGGAAGAGTCGGCGCCTCGCCGACGTGTTCATTAGAGAGTTTTCATTGTCACGGCTAAATCCGACCAGCCCCGTCCTCTAGGAGCTGCGTAATTACACATTCTTCAGAGGATCAAAGTGTGAAATAGCTGCTGTTGCTACAGCTGAATTTTGCTCCCCCTAATCGCCCCCCACCCCTCCACCACCACCCCAACGCTTTTCCACGGCTCTCAAGTGGTGGCATGTTTGCTCACTGGAGAGGGTGGTGGTGGTGGTGCGGGCGTTGGTATCATTTTAAATGGATGAGGGTGAGTTAGCAGTGGTGGTGGGGGGGCTTAATGGTGTAATTTGCAGGGGAATTTACTCTCCTGACTGTCACGGTGATTCTCCCGACTTCCTCCTTCTTCTTACCCCCCACCCCACCTCCTCAGAGGGGGAAACAAAGAGGTATTAGCAGGATTGACACGCAGGGACTTCAGAAGGGAGCTCTCTACGGATTACTCACCCACCCCACCACCACCACCACCACCCCTCCCTCTGAAGTGTCATCCCTTTTCATCCAGAGAGTCGAGCAGCAGCAGCAGCTCAGGAAGGTAGAGAGGAAAAAAAAAATCAAAAATAAAGGCCTGCTAATGAAGGCACGAGTACTAGAAAACCCACTACACATTTCATCGACGCCTGTTTGCCTTCGTGCCGGCGCGGTGAGGTCATCCACACACAGACACACACACACACATACGCGCGCTCAGCCGCTCAGGTCTGACCGGTTGGTCTGGTTGTGAATTCTTTCGCGCTCCGTCAACACTCACAAGAGCAGTCGTCAGGCGTACGCTGCATAGCCACTAGAATAGGTCCAGAATTACCGTACAACCACTAAGAAATGCGCAAAGGAAGGTTTTGGTATGCTTTTTTTTTTGACGTTCACTTGGCGTGAGTTGTGTTGTGTCAGTTCATTAGAGTCCAGCTGTAAGTGACTGTTATTTGTGTTGCTCACAATAACTTTACGTTTAGACAACACCTGATCAATCTTTCATGATCTCACTTACTGAAATACTGAATGCATTACTGAGCATGGCGGTTCTTGTCTTGTCTTGTGTTGTTTTGAACTCTGTTCTAGAATACCCACTAGAACAGTGTTTCTCAACTGGCGGATCACGACCCAAAAGCAGGTTGTTGGGCTGGATAAAAAAACCCCCCCAACAATTTGTTGTTGTTTTTTTTTGTTTCTTTGTTGATGTATGTATGTATGTATGTATGTATATATATACAGTATATATGTATATATATACAGTGTATATATATATATATATATGTACTGTATGTATATATATATATATACTGTATGTATGTATGTTTCTGTGGCTCCTGAGTCTCCAGCAGTTAAGAGCTGCTGCTCGAGAGCGAGGCCGAGGTGTTTACGCAACCGATTGGCAGGCTGATCTTTCTGGATCGCGACGCCACCCATGTGAAAGCCTGAGTCAATATTTGACGCCGACTACTCAGTGCATGTTTGCGCTGCTCGCTAGCGCCCCCCGTGTCCTCTGACACGACCGGGCCTCTTGAGGAATAAAAGGGAGTCTCTGCCTTCTTCTTCTTCTTCTTCTTGTCGCTGTGATTGAAAACCCAGTGCTGCTGGTCGCCCAGAGAATGGAGACCTTTGTTTAAAAAAAAAGAAATATTCACGTTGGGATTGCCCCCCCCACAACTCATTCTGGCCGTTAATTCGCAGTCCTGCGTGGGCCGTGACAGGCTGCTGATTGGTCGGAGCAGCTTCCCTAATGAGGCCATTTTCCTCCGTGCACATTGTTGGAAGTGATAAGAATCCCTCAATATTTCTTCTCCCCGGAGGGATCGGAATTACTTTTTAAGGGGGGCAGGGGGAGAAGAAAAAAAAAAGAATGTGTTTAGCAAAGGCTGGATTCAGCAGTGAGAGAGAAAGAGAGAGAGAGAGAAAGAAAAGCTGATTGCAGAGTTTCATTATGTTGTGAATGGTCGGCGTGGAGATTCATATCGGGGCTGCGCCGCAGAAAAAGGGGAAGGTGCTTTTGTTGCAGGTTCTCCTTCCTCACCGTGTGTCCTGTCAGCAGGTGCTGCTGTGCTTCCTCTTCTCAAAGTGTTTCTGCATTTTATTTTTTCATTATTTAATTTTTTTTCTCCCCCTGCCACCGCCACCACCGTCGGCCCACCAGCAGAAGTGGGAAAACAGCTTCTCCTCCTCCTCTTCCTCCCTTTCCTCCTCCTCCTCTTTCTCTTGCTCCCCCTCCCTCTTCTCTTCTTCTTCCTCTTCCTCCTGCTCCTCTTCCTTCTCCTCCTCCTCTTCCTCCTCCTCCTCCTGCTCTCCCTTCTCCTCCTCCGCTTCCTACTCCCCTCTTCTGTCTCTTCTTTCACCTCCTCTTTCCCTGATCTTCCTCCTCCTCCTCCTCTTTCTTCTCCTCCTCCGCTTCCTACTCCCCTCTTCTGTCTCTTCTTTCACCTCCTCCTTCCCCGTCTTCCACCTCTTCCTCCTCTTCTGCCTTCTCTTCTTTCTCCTCTCCTCCTTTTCTTCTTCCTCTTCCTCCTTTGTCTTCTTCCCCTCCTCTCCCCCTCCTCATCGCTGTCCCGCGTTCTCATTTGCTATTATGTAGGTCGTCCGCTCTGATTTGTACCTGCCAAACAAATCAGCTGCAGTCGCTGCTGCTGCGACTGCTGCACTTTTTTATCATCCGCGACCGACTGTCAGTATCCTGTCACCGCCCACCCCTCCCCCCTCTTCCCCTAAAAAGAAAAAAAATGTGTTTTTCCAAATCAAAACAATGACAAAAAAAAAATAAATCCAGCGCTACTATAAAAAGCAACAAGAGGTTTGGAAGCCTGAGTGAAGTGTGTGCACATCAAGCACAAGCCAGGCAAAAACTAAAAACCAAAAATGGAAAAAACGCTGGAGTTTAACACCTGAAAGTGTTGAGTTTTGTAAATCACCCAAAAACCTTCCGAAAGCCGCAATTGGTTTTACTCTGTGTGTATGTGTGTGTCTGTGTGTGAACAAACAGGTTTCTCAGACTTTTGTCGACTCTCTTTGGAATTTTCAGTTCACGCCACACATTCTCACTCCCAGACAAGGTCCGACTCCAAGCGACTGCTCGGGGAACGCTACTAACAATAACAAAGACAATGAATGGACTGAAACAATCTGACTTTCTTTCCAAAGTCTGGATGATTTCTCACTGTAGTCGTGTTGTGTATCACTGCACATCATTGATGGAACATTGTGTTTCTGACAAAAGGAATCAGCTGATGGAAGAATCTGAAGAAAGAAACCACAGAATTCAAATCAAACATTACATTTAAAAGAACCAACAAAGCCAACTGTAACTTGGGAACTGAAAATGAAATGTGACTGTCTCGGCCGGCTACTATTTTATTTTATTCTTTGTTTATTTTGCTAAGGTTTTTTTGTGAAATGATTTCTTGGGATAAAGTAGCAGATTAAATAAGATGTACAATTCTTTCTGCTCCCTTTCATTGGAGATTCTGGCAATGTTTTTTATCGTTCAATTGTTCTTTTCTTTTACAAATGAATAAAATAAACATGGCTCGTCTTTTGCTCACCGTATGTCTGTGTGTGTGTGTGTGTGTGTGTGCGTGTGTCAGCATGGCCAGGCCCCCAAGAAGACCCACCACCTGGAGTACACCGATGGCAGCATCCTGGACATGGACGACCTGCTGACTGACCTGGTGGAGGACAGAGACAAGGTGGGACATTTTTCTCCTTCATTTCCAGGGTTGATTTTCACTTCCTGTCTGGCAGGCAGGCAGGTGCGACAGAATGTCCAATAAAGCAGGTATTTGTGAAATCCTGAGCGGCTTGTCACCGCTTGTCGAGGCCTCGACCAGCTGAATACCGAATCGTAATGATTGTAAAAAATAAAAATAGAGAGAGTTCCCCTCTCTCTGTGTTCCTAGGAGCCGAGGAAATGTTCTTACTGTGCTCACATTCGCTCTTCTGGAGGTGAAGTGGTTGCAAATTGGATTTTCGATTTCGCTGCCACGGGTTCAAGGAAAGGAAATGGGCTTCATCAGAAAGGGAAGTGCTCCCTCAAACTAGTGATGTCACTTCCCAGAACTGGCACTTTCTAATTTAAGTCTCATGCAAACCCCCCAGTCGGATTGGAGCAAAGAGCAGCAAAAATACATCAACATATATAATTGATGATTAGTTATTACCCATCTTGTTAAATTCCTCTTTTTGATGTGCTACTAAACTTCTTGGAATCCATAATCCATGAATTCTCAATCTAAAATACACTTGGTACGACCATCTATGTGCCCCTAGTGCAGGGGTGTCAAACTCAAATACACAGTGGGGCCAAAAGGTCAAACTTGGACAAAGTCTTGGGCCAACATTGATATTTATTTGAAAAAAAAATCTTCCTCCAGATAGAACAGTGAATCTTTTTACATGGACCCAAACAAGTTTTGCTTCAACCTGAATATGGAACAAGCAAAGCTTCATACTATACAATAAATAACTTAATATTGCGCACATGTAAAATCAAATTTGAAATAAAAAAAAATGAAAACAAAGAAAATGTCAATCAAAATCATCATCTTTTTTATTTGCAGCCTTCTGATTGAAATTTCAACAGTAACTCTTTCCACGGGCTAGTAATAAACTTAGAAATAAAATAACAACAATAAACCAATGAAGTCATAATAATATCCTGTGTACAGTATATTGACCCACCAAAATGCCTGCAGAGCAATTTGGGGTATGTCGTATTAGCGCTACATGAGCGGTATAATACCGGCGGGCCGGCTCTAGTAGTGATTTTGTATTGGATCTTGGAAGGAGTCTTTTGGAGGTACGATAAGAAGGTACAACAATGTGCCAATATTAAAGGTGCAGTTCTGAAATCTAATCGGGACTTTTTCAGATTTGTTCCTGCGCTCTGATTGGTCTGCTTGTAGTCAGCAGGAATATGTTGAAATCGAATGGAAATGGAACATCTTGAAAAATGCATGTTTGGCAACAAAATTTTTTCCTCTGCAAGGGGGGAAACAAAAAGTTGGAACAAATCTGAATAAAAGATGTATCTTCTCTGCGGACCCATTGTGGATGAAAAGGTTGTTTTGTTGCGCGCAATCACAGAGAACACAGGTTTTCATTTTTCCCTCCCAATGATTTGTACATCAGACGATCTGCAACGGGGCCAGGCCCTAGATTTTTTAACGAGGCGCTATCTGACCTCAGCGTTCCTTGCAGTCTTGATGAGGCGTTCAAAACTCAACTTCTGGAACCATCTGGGGAAAAAACACTGACTTCCTTTCGTATCGGTTTGGTTTCAGGTTAATTTCCGCTCTCTAAGCTTCCACCCAGCTCTCTTCCATCGCTCCTGTCTGTTCCCTTCCTTACTCGTCTGCCTTCGCTGGATTGGGAAGTTCCCGCAGAGATTGGACGTCTCTCTTTCACAAGGGAGACCTTCCGTGAATGAAGAGAAAACGATTGATTGGCTCAGTCGCAAGAGACTCAGACTTGTAACTAATCGATTCATGTGCAAATGCAACATCGGAGGCGACGAGCTTCAGACTATTGATCGAGCGGCAAAAACTCACAATAGTCTTGTAGTGCTCGAGATTGGTCTTGGTCTCGAGACCACTTTTTAATGGTCTCAGTCTCCTCTCGGACTCGTCAAGAGACTCGGTCGAGACTCTGTCAAAACTGCAATGACACGACAATAACAGAAAAGAATCCAGCTGCTGCCTTGTTTCGCTCCGTTTGCAACACCCAGAGGGACAAAACCCTCTTATTCCAAGTTCATTTGTTTTTTTTTTAGTTTGTGAAGCAAAGTTGTTGTTTTTTTAAATGGTTCAAAATAGTTGGCAAAGTAGCAAAATCTTATAGAAAATTATTGAATCTGTTCTCTCCGTCGCCTGCTGATGAAACGATAGCGAGACCGGGAACCATGTGACCTCCTGAAAAACAGCGGCCGGCTCTGGCAGATTAACAAGCGGCGGGCCTGGCGTTCTTGATTAGCCCCGGCTTCCTTTTGTTTGCCTGCGTTGTTATTACGTCGCCTCGGCCCTCAACGGATTCTATCTTTGGCACTTTTTTCCCCTCCTCCTCCTTGTCCTCTTCCACCTCCTCCTTCTCCGTGCTTCTCCTTTGTGTGCGCGTGCTGTTTTCACCATCCATCACACTGCCGCGGCCCCCATTGAGGAGACGCTGCGTGGGCCCAGCGTGAGGCCTTGTGTTAGCCGCGGATGCTAATGAGAGATAATGGCCCCGCTATTTGTTCTCCCGCTAGTTAGCCTAGCCGCCGAGAGGGCCCCTGGACCTCTTTATCAGGGCGACCATTAGTCAACCGCGCACACACACACACACACACACCTAACACACACTTTGTCCAGGCGCGTTAGCACGTTAGCGGCGCGGCTGGTGGCTGATGAGCCTGGAGACGGAGCGGCGGCTGTGATTTGATTACATTTCTCCTCCAGGTCCGGGCCCAAGAGCCTCCTCATGAATATTAATGTCAATCTGATTGGTGGTGGTGGGGCGGGGGGTACGGGGGGAGGTGAAACTGCCACTGACCCGACGGATCGCTCGCCGCTCCATTCAAACGGGAGCTGTTTCACGCCAGCTGCTAATTTCTGTCACCTATTCTGAGGCTCAAATTCCATTTCATTTTTTCTTTCCAGATTCCATTTTTTCCAATATTATTTTTTTGAATTAGAAATTACAAAATTGAATTTTCTGTTTTAATTTTTTAAAGAACTTTTTTTTTTTTAACCCTTTACTGCTATTTTACGACCAAGTACAGTGTGTTCTAAATGTAAATGAACCTAAAATTTGCACACATAATCTAGGAACTACCTTTCAGTATTCAGGCAACACAAAAACCCTTATATCCATATCTATCCGTATAATATCCGTATAACACCCCAAAGCCAAATACAAACGGGTACAGTTTTGTCCATTTTTTCCAATAGTGTGTCATAGCCACAAAATCCTTCACAAACTGTTCTCTTGAATCTGATGAATTACATGCAGCACTAGTCACGCTCGTCTGTAGGGACGTGGTGCCCCGGTGCTTTCCCTTGTTTCTTAAATGAGTTTTTGACAATATGTGATTGTTGCATATCTAAAAGGACCACATGTGGGCTTTTGTTTGATTTCATTTTGAAGGTTGAATTGGTTATTGTGCATTTCCCGTTCTCTTTGTTTTGTATCTCTGTAAATTACAGCGCTTTTATTTTTGATGGGTTCACCGGAAATTGCCTGCCGACTCTCTGACTTTGCACTTTACGACTTTTCACTGGATGATTACGATAGTTAGGGATTACTTTGGGTTTTATATGGTACGCTGCTGGGAGATTTGCATCTCTCCGTGCTTTTTTCCGAGGACATGGAGCAGGGTGGGCAAACTTTCAGACTCGTGGGGCCACAATGGGTTCTAAAATTTGACAGAGGGAGCGGTGGAGCAGCAGCAGATGGATGTGAGTGTTTTGGTGATCCCCCTCGTAGAAGGGAAAAAAAAATATCATGGGATTTGTATGTGTGCTATGTCTCTTTGAAGCCCAACGGGATTGAGCTCTTTATTGAAAGACTCTTAAAACACTGAAGAAATGGATAAAATGCAGCGATATTATGATTTGCTTACTATGAATATAATTTCTTCAAACTTGGGGGGCGGGATTAAAAAGCTGAACGGGCCGAATATGGTGCCCGGGCCATAGTTTGCCCGTGCCTGACATAGGGTTAGCCTACTTCAACACAAAAACGGCATTTCTATCAAATTCCACGATTCCGTCCGCAGAGAGGTGAAAGAATGTGTCCGTGCGGAGCAACAAGAATCTACTCTGTGGATTCTGGTCGCACTAATCATCAACCCGCCTCTGACCCCGGAGTCGGTCAATCATTGAGCGACGCACAAACTAGTTCTCCGGTTGTGTACAAAGGGGGAAAACGCAGTTCGCAGAGGACGATTTACACTTTGTACGTGCGACACGCGTCGGTGTCCTGTAGCTGGCGCCTCCATCTAGATGTGGAATTAAACCCAGGGAGCAGAACATCTCCTCATAAGTGGACTGTCACTCCTCATTGCACGTGTACAGACACACACACACACACACACACACACACACACACACACACACACACACACACACACACACAGATAGGAACACATGGAAAAAAACAAAACAAAAAAAAAACCCTCGGCCTTTCATCCCGCGCAGCCAAATGAAAAATGTAATTTCATGGGAAATTTATTGAAAAGGAAAAAAAATACAAAAAAAACCGGGTTGATTTCCTCCGCCTCTCTTTAATTAGCTCTTTTAATCACGAGGCGTCCAGCACGTCCAACCCCCCGGCCCCCAACCACCACCACACACCACCGTTCCTCTCGGCGGGCGGAATGTAAATTCCAGGCACCGTCGATCCCGGATGATCGGCCCCGACGAAATGTCAGCGTTTGATTACGAGGCAGCCTCCCTACTAACTCCCACCCCAACACCGCCCAAACCTTCCACATATCACTGTGGCGGGGAGTGAAAAAAAATGTGAGTAAGCCACACGGAAAAGTGTCAGCTTGATGACTAATGGATTTTATTACCGAGCGGATTCACCCGCAATGTGTGCAAAAGCGCTTTTTTCTCCGATATTATCGTAAATGCGCGAATGATTCTGACCGTCGTAGTCAGGTGCTCTTTTCATTTTATTCTTCTGCCTTCACTGGAGCGAGATCAGACGTCTCTCTTTCGCGAGGTGAGACCTCGTGCGAATGAAACAGAAACCGACTCGGATTCGTTCCAATCGATCCGAATCAATCAAATCCATTCGTTGGCACGAGTGCAATTTCAACAGTTGAGGCGACGAGCTTCAGAATGCGGATCGTGCAGCAAAAACTCACACTAGTGTTGTGGTACTCAAGGTCGGTCTTGGTCTCAAGACCACTTTTTAAGGGCACCACTCGTCTTGGACTCCAGGTTTTTAATCCCAGAGTCTGCGTATTTTTTCCTCCTATGAGGTGGGTCACCTGAACACTCAATCCATCTGCTGCTGCTCCGGCCCCTCTGTCAAATTTTACCACCCATTGTGGCCCCACCAGTCAAAAGTTTGCCCATCCCCTGTTCTCCAGCTTTGATAAGGTCTTGGTCTCGATTGGTGCGGTCTTGACTACAACGCTTGCTCACACCGACTGTTTGTGTGTTTTTTTTTTTCCTTCTCCCCGGAGTTCGTTAGCGCTGCTTGCGCTGCGAAGCAACGTTTTAATTAGCGCCTGCCTTTCGTTTGCCGGCTGCTGCCTCTCTCACGTGGGAAGGGGGGGACTTGTTTCTGCCGCCAACCGCAAAGTGAGACAATTTATGACAGGAAAAAACAGGCAGCCAGGCAACGCAATTTTATAAGAAAAAGCTAAAAAACAAAAAAACAAAAACAAAAGGCTGTTCAGGTTCAACACTACAGACTTCAGTAGCTGCGTTTCCATTATAGTTTTTCGCAAAATAAAAGTGATATTTCTAAAATTTAAACAAAGTACAAATGCGATTTGCAGGTGTTTCCATTGAATGGTGTGAAGAGTATAAGCCGTAATTCTCGTAAAATCTCATCCCACGAGATTAACGCGCCATTTTCACTTGAATTGAACTGGTCACGTGACCACGTACGTCATGTCTGGTGACGCGTAGGTTTTGTGCAGGTCTAGCGGTAATGCAAACGCAGCTGTTGACATCAGACTTCGCCGACGATGCTCCTTTGAGTTCTTTTTATGCGATTCGCCTTGAAATCAAAGGTTTTTTTTCCCTCCCCCTTTCTCACGACAGACGGGTTGTCTGCGCTTCCTGACAGACGGGCGACAAAAAGGTATCGCTTAAAGTGTGCGATAGTTGCATAGAAAGAGAGGGGGAGGTGGGGTGGAGGAAAGAATTGGTGAATGGGGACGTGATTGCGGTGGGGATTAGCCTCTTTGATGCCGGTGACGTCTCGCCTTCCATTTCCTTTCCTCGCGGGGGAAAAAGCAGCGTTTGATTGGCAGCTGAATAGTCAAGTAGCTCTGCTTTTTCTTTCCCTCGCGACCATCGTCGGCCTTGAGCGCTCCGACGAGGACGGGTGAAGGAAACCACGAGCAGACACCGATGGTCTGATGTGTGCGTTTTTTTTTTTTTTATCTAAAGCCGATATTCAAGTTCTGTTTGTGCTGTTTTGTTTCTTTAACCCTTTAAGCACCAGATTTTTTTCAAGAAAATATTCAATTTTGATATCAAGATTTCAAATGGCTGTGACTTGAAATTGGTTAGAAATAAAGCCACACTGTAATTGAGAAAAATCTTCAGTATGACCCAAACTTTGTGAAAGGAGTAAATTTTTTTTTGTTTGTTTTTGTATTATGTCAGATTTCAGGGGTCTGTATGTCAGATCTCTGTCTCCACAATACCCCACAGGCTCATCAAAATGTTTTATCCACTTTTGATAATTTTCCACATATCTCAAACAGACCCAGCCATCATCACTGTAATTTACAGGGTGACCACGAACATCCCTGCTGCCTCCACCGGCACTGGCTGGGCGTTTCCTCCCACAACTTCTACCACGTTGACCACTAACTCACTGCGCCCTCCGTCACCATTAGCGGTGTTTTGAGCACTCTCGCTTCCCCCACCACGTCCCCTCATCCTCATTCGCCGATTACTCCCACTACACCCCGGCCACGCTGAGGCGAGGCATGTGCTGCTTGGTGACTGTCATGGCGCATCGACTCGCTGCCGCTGCGTAAAGACGCACTGGCAGACTCGCTCTCACGGGACGACTTACATCATCGTCAGAGTGTAAATATTCCTCTTCGGAATCTGAGTCAGCCATTACTTGACGAAGTACTTCGTCAACGAACGAATTTCTCGGCATTGTATTCTCTGTAAAATTCGCTGTCTTTCTCTCTCTCTCTCCGCTCCCACTACAACCACTTCCTCGTCTCCTCGACTGAGGCGGGCTTTCTCTCTATTTATACTCC
The DNA here is from genome assembly GCA_009823395.1 of Thamnaconus septentrionalis. Classification (NCBI taxonomy): domain Eukaryota; kingdom Metazoa; phylum Chordata; class Actinopteri; order Tetraodontiformes; family Monacanthidae; genus Thamnaconus; species Thamnaconus septentrionalis. The sequence goes on from CM020501.1 coordinate 28,370,212, forward strand.
GAAATCTGAATATAAACACCCCCACAAATGCTGCTCAGCTTGAAGTCACAGATGTCTGCCATCTCCTGGTGTAAAGTGGTAACTACTTTCAGCACCAGAATTCAGCAATGACGCTTGTCGCAATTTTGCAACCATGGCGCCTAAAGGGTTAAGTTAGTTGATAAATTGTTTGCGCAAACTTCCTCGGACAAGGTAGAGCACTTCCTGTTTACATTTTGCACTTTGCTAACTTGGGCTCTGTAACACAGTGGTCACTGACCTTTTTGAACCTGAGAGCTACTTGATGATCAACTTGCTAAACTCCTCTGAAATAGCACATTTGCTCAGTTTGCCTACAGTTATATATTATTATCAAATCTACTTGTCCATGTGAAGACACTGATCACGCTAATTTCTTACAATAATGACCAACAATGACTTAACAAGGTTGAACTCAACAATAATAATAATACTCAATCAATCTATATTTTTCACCATGTATGACTTCATGTAACCAATGTATAATACAATATTTTCAATCATTTTATTTTGAAGATATTGTAATTTTCCAAATGTATATAAATGCAAGTGTAATTACAAAAGAATAGCAAGAGAATGGAATGACATTTTAGACACAGTTCACCGAATTGTGCTATTTTTCTTCTCTGGTCTTTGGGAGGCAAAGGCACCCGTGGGCACCGTGTTGGCGACCCCTGCTGTACCGGGATCGCGATACCGGCCGATACCGATGTGGTCGCCGATACATTGCACATCCCTGGAATCACTCGCGGCGCCGAATACGAGATGACTGGAAAATTGCAATAACAAGAGGCACTCCAGCATCGTGTTGTTCTCCCATGTGTGTCTTTCGAGGGTCGACAACTCGGCAACAAAGCCGTATCCTAGCACCCCCCGGCCCACCCCTCCCTCTCCCCGCGGACGCTCTTGTATAAATCTCAAACGCCCTCATCATCATTCTCATCGCGATAAAGCCGCGGCGCCCTTCCGGAATATTAACGAGGAATCTCTGCATTCTGAACGCACCCACCTCGGCGATTCACCTGTAGCTAAGTTTTTTTTCCCTCCTCCTCCCCCTCCTCCTCCTCCTCTCTTCGCCGATTGCTTGATTCATTTCTTAATGTGTTTCCCCTCTTTACAAAAAGAACGTGAAGTGGATCTTTGGGGGTGTTGCTGTTACTTTGAGGTTGTGTGCAACGTTTTTGATATGTCCAGGGTCGCAAATTGCGAGGTGGGGGTATCGGGGTTACAGGTCACATTTTTAAGGCAGCGGAACATCAGAGGCCTGTTAAAAGGCCAAGAGAGGCATGAATAAATTGATTTAAATGTCAAGTGTGTAATATTTGGATAATTTTAAGAAGAAACAGCGCTCTTTCGCTTGAGTCCAACGGACTCCGTACCCTTCCCTTTCCTGAGCTTGCCTGTGAATTACGGTGGCCTGGGAGCACAAAACCTGGATACCTTGATCACCTTCTTCTTCATTGGTTGGTTTAAGGAACTAACTAGGAGCAAAGACCTTTGCTGGATGTGTATTCTTATATACATATGAGAGCCCTTCTTAGTAGGGGTTTAGGAAAAAATCAATTTGAATTCAAATAGAGATTCTCACATTGTTCGATTCAGTATCGATTCTCATTTTTAAAAAGTCGATTTTCTCCCGGCAATGTGTACTATGTGCCTTCTTGGCTGCCGTAGGAATTGCGCAATAAGCAGCTAGTTGTTGTGTTTCTGGTTTCCGCTAAAAAGGGGGGGGGAAGAAAAAGAAACCGAGCCGCCACGTGAAAGCGTTAGCTTGCAGACTTTGCATTTTGTTGCGGGTCTGCATTCGTCTTCCAATGCGTTGAATCACCACAAAGCCGACATAGCGTGCATTACTACTACTCTGCTTTAATATCACCAGAGTGGGGTAGATCCTGCTGAAATCTTATGTATTGAATGAATAGAGAATCGACTAGAATCAGAAAAAAAATTCTATTTTTTATCGAGAATCAAGTTGAATCGAAAAAAGAACAGTTTATAATCGAATCATGACCACAAGAATCGATATTGAATCGAATCGTGGGACACTGAAAGATTCACAGCCCTACTTCTTAGGGTAGGAAAACCAAATGACTTTGCTTTCACTTGGTGCTTTTACTTACGTGCTGTGTTAGCTTTTACTATTCATGGATTCAAACAGTTTGGATCTGATTCGTCCACTTGAGTTTGATTCCATTGCATCTCATCAGGCCCGACCTGAATACCCTCCCCCATCCACAGCAGCTTTTCATGATTATATTCAATTAACAATGCGTGCACATGCACATGCACGTGCACCTTCTTCAAACCTGCTTTGATTGTAATTAGCGAACTCCAGGAGGGCTTTTGCATCTCGCCACCGCGCACTTTTCTTTGCTTTTCAAACTTTTTTAATCCCCCCTCCTCCTGCTCCTGACGCGACGGATGCGCGGCTCTACCTTGTGTGTGTTTTTTATTTATTTTATTTTATCCCTGACTTTGAACGATGGCGCCCCTCCAAAGTGATTTGTCAGTTCACTGAAGCAGCCGGACCGGAATTTAGGGAGGATAAAACCTCCTTTCTTATGTTTTCTTTCTCCTTGGTGGCCTTGTGTCTGTGTGTGTGTGTGTGTGTGTGTGTGTGTGTGTGTGTGTGCGTGTGTGTGTGTGAGGCTCCTCCAGGTCATCCCGCTCTCAGATGTCGCCCCTCTGCCACCTCGCCGTGCGTTAATCACGCCGGCCCTCCGTGTCATCATCGCAGCACCAACCTATTAGCTCCTAATGGAGCGAGACGGCAACCCCACCCGCTGCCCAAGAGGCCACAAGGGGCACCGCTCGCACACAGGAGGTCGCCCCCTTCTGAAAAAACAAGACCCAATCAAAGTTTGACATCCGAGAAAACGTCCTAATTACATTAGCATGAGCTCCGCCTCTTCATTTCCTCTTCCTGGGTCCACGTTTCTTCATCAGCGCTTCAATTAATTGAGTTTCTGGTCCCGCTACCTCCCTCTAGCGCCCTCTTCTGACTGCTCTGCAACGTACTTTTATTCATTCGTTTTTTATTCGCTCCAAATTGGTCAACATACACCAGTGGTTCTCAACTGGTGGAGTCTCAGGGCCCACATTTCTTTCCTTGAAATGAAGTCGTGACCCAAATTTATTCCATACAAATAAAAAACGCTAGCCCACTTTCTATCCATCTATTGTCTGGCAAATAAATTATTGAAATCATTCAACTGAATTATGTGTCCTGCAAAATAAATGCCCAACATTTTCTCTATAAATACATATATTTATGCAAAGTGCACATTCATGCACTTTTCACTGTACATCTTGCAACTCTGCATTTACATTTTAAAACTTCAGTACCAAAGTCACTTAAAAAAAAAACAAACTCATATCTTTATCTATTTATTTTATCTATTCATCTATTTATTTTAAATATTCTTTTTCTCTCCATACCCTTTTTGAACTTATGAACTGATTGCTGCTGACTGATTTCCTTTGGGATAAATTAAATATCTATCTATCTATCTATCTGTCTATCTGTCTGTCTATCTGTCTGTCTGTCTTGGAAAAGTGGGAAACTGCCCACAAAGCTCCACGACACGACGAGTTCATCCGATCCAGCAACGATGCGTTCAGTGTGTATGTGTGTGTCATTCCCAGGACTCGGCTCCCACTCCACCTGCTAAAAACTCAAATCAACACAAAGTCACACACACACGCCCACACACTCGAGGAGTACAAAAAAATGTCTAACTTGTTTACGTTCAGTTATATAATCATTCCTGGTGCGGTCACCTGTAGTTCAAGTCTCACATGGTCTCGTTGTTATTCAGTTTTTTTAATTTATTTTTCTTTATGTTTTTTTTTGCCCTGCCTCTCGTCCCCTGGGTGCTGATTGGCTGAATGAATGGAGCTCTGTGGATGCTAATGTGTCTGAATGGGCCACTCCAGTCATTAGCCATCAATCAGCCTCCAGTCGGGGAGTGAGTGTGTGTGTGTGTGTGTGTGTGTGTGTGTGTGTGTGTGTGTGTGTGTGTGTGTGTGTTTTTGTTCCATCACAAGTAGAGCTTTGTGTGCTTTGTGTGCGCTCTCAAAAGCACCTCTGACTGTAAATAATCTTTGGAAAACTACTTGAAGATCATTCAGTTAATAATCTTTGGAAATCTTTGGAATCACCTCATTACTTTTATTCATTTATCTATTACTTTTTTTGGAATGTTATCAACTGATACGCAACAACTTTTCATGGAACAATAAGCAATGGAAAAAAAAAATCTACTTGTTAAGAGTCAAACTGAAGCCAAGTTCAGGATGATGAGTGTTTTTTTGTGGTCTTCAAAATAATTATTTTCCGTATTGTCAGAATGAGTACAGATGACAGATGGTTTTTCTTCAGTGGAAACCTGAAATCTGCCAACGGAAAAAAAAAATCTGGATTCACAAATTCTAGCAGTTTGTGGATTTCCACCGGCATATTTCAGATTTAGAACAATCGCATGGGAGAGAAATGGAATATGGCCTGATGGGGGCGGGAGGGATAGGCTGGGTGGGGGTGGAGTGGGGAGGGGCTCAGAGCCACAGGTGAGAGGGCGTCGCTGAGGCCCCGAAGGCCCCCCCCCCCCCAACCCCGGTTAATCACTCCCGTCTATTTCTCTGTCAGACCTCGCCAGGGACGTGTGTGTGTGTGTGTGTGTGTGTGTGTGTGTGTGTGTGTGTGTGTGTGTGTGTGTGTGTGTGTGTGTGTGTGGAGGCAGGTGGGGCGGGACATTTGGAGAGAAAGCTGATTACGAGCCCCCCGTGTGTGTCTGCGCACATTCATGAGACAGAGGTTATGACTTTGTGGTGCGCAGGGAGGTGGGAGGGGGACCACTTCCTGTGTGTGTGTGTGTGTGTGTGTGTGTGTGTGTGTGTGTGTGTGTGTGTGTGTGTGTGTGTGTCATGTCCTCAGACAGAAACCCGAGTGCTTTTTTTCTTCCTCCTCGCACTGCGAGAATGATGAACGAGCCGCTTGGATATTCCTCCCCGCCCGCCCGCCCGCCGGTGGGGCCCCGAGAAATATGAGGCCCCGAGGGCCCCCCCCACCCCAGCCCTGTCACCCACAATCCTCGGCTCTCACTCCCCCTCCCCCCACAGCCCTCCCGGTGATTTATGAAGAGTTTACCCTCTTCCCTTTATGAGCGCGCATAAATAATAATGTGGCTTGTCAGCGGCGGCGCGTGCAGTACTGCTGAACCTCAGCTGGGAACCCGCTTTGTGTATCCGAGTGTGTGTGTGTGTGTGTGTGTGTGTGTGTGTGTGTGTGTGCCATCAACGAGGCGACAGATGCGAGCGTGTGGGCGGCAGAGTGAGAGAACAATGACTTTGTACCTTTTTATTTCAGCAGCGGCGGCGTCCCGAAACAATGAAGAATTTTTCGTTTTTTCTTCTCCCGCTGAAGTTCGACAACACCGTGCACCGCGGCGATACGGAGGGGGAACAAAGACCGGTGGTGCTCGCAGCGACTCGTTCGCTCGCGTCTGCGTGATGCGTTCGCTGTGAACATGGGAGCACCGTGACCGAGACGCGTCGCGTAGTCGTTTCTTCGCAGCGCTAGCAGGGGACGAGTACATGAGGCCTGGTGTTGTAGTACTCCAGCTTGGGCTTGGTCTTGAGACCAATCAGGAGTACTACAACACTACTATGTGTGTATATATGTATATATATGTATATGTATGTATATATATATGTATGTATATATATATGTATGTATATATATATGTATATATATATATATATATGTATATATATATGTATATATATGTATATATGTGCATATATATATATATATACATAGAAAGAGAGAGAGAGTACTACAACACTACTGTACATATATAAATATATATATATATGTATAGTATATATATATGTATATATATGTATATATCGAGAGAGAGAGAGAGAGACTACTACAACACTGCTACTGTATATACACATAGTAGTGTTGTAGTACTCTAGGTCTCAAGACCGCATTTTAATTGCGGTGAATCGTGTCTCACGAGTCACTTAAACAGCTCTTGAGATTTGAACGATCGGTCCTAGAGCAACGTTCAGGTTCACTTTTCCTCCAACTTTGAATTTTTTCCACTTAATCCAACAGGTTATGACCAAAAGCGATTTTTCTTTCAGTTTTTTTTTCTCAAGAACCAGCCTTGAGAGAGTCGCATCCGTCGCTATATTTATTCTGCTTGCTCGCTCGGCGCTGCATCTGGGTCACGGCGGTGCTACGAATTTGCATAAAATGCAAAAGACGCTCCAGACGGGGGTGAAAATTTCACTCGAACGCATCGTCGCCGCCGGCTCCCAACGGCGACGTTTAGAGGGTCGAGTTAGCGACGCCCCCTGGAGGTCACGGCGTGCAGGAGGAACCGTTTTGGATGCGGCCGCCCTGCACTCGGCTCCTCCGATAATTTCCTAGCAACTCGTCATCGCGATTCATTGTCGTGATTCATCTTTTGACTTTCAACAAAAGCGGAAAAAAAAAGCTCCGGAAGGCCACGTTCAGCGCCGCTGAGCCTCAGCCGAGACGCTGAGACGCTTCGCTTTCTTTTCCTTTCTGCTCAATTTAAACGCTCGTCGGTTAAACAAAAAGGTGAACAACTTGGGGTTGAGATTGATTGTTTCGCAGCGGAATCGTATCGGAAGCCTGATTTTCAGGAGCGGGACGCCTTCAAGTACCTGCGCAGCTTGTCGATATTCATCACGCTCTGCAGCCCGTGGAGAACAGCGTTGTCCACACTCCTGGAGAACTGTCTTTTTCGTGTGTGTGTGTGTGTGTGTGTGTGTGTGTGTGTGTGTGTGTGTGTGTGTGTGTGTGTGTGTGTGTGTGTGTGTGTGTGTATGTGTGAGTGTGTGATGATCACGGAATCACGCGGCCGCTGTGATTCCGAAAAAAAGCTGTCGGGTGGCGGAGACAGCGCTCGGAAGACAAACGACAGGGAAAGCATCTCAATAGTCACACACACACACACACACACACACACACACACACACAGAAACAGGAAGTCTGGCGGCACTAGACGCCGACTAGAGAGAGGCCAGGAGAAAAATGGGTTGATTACTGCGGGAGGGTGAAGAAGAAGAGGAGGAGGAGGAGGAGGAGGAGGAGCGTTTATGTAAAGAGCTGGAGGCTGAAGCCGCAGTGGCGCCCCACTGAAGCAAGGGGGCACTGTTCACCCTCTGACAGTGAGACGCGCCTGCAGGAGATTGTTTCCGTGTATTGTGTCCAAAGCATTTAGAGCTTCATCTTGCGTTGCTCCCCTTTTGTGTGCACTTGTGCGCGTGTGCGTGATATAAATACAGACATTATTTGGCGGCGCGCGCACACGAGGGAATGTGTGTGTGTTTGCCGAGCGTAGCGCCGGGTTAATTAATTCCTAGCGGGAGCATTAATCACGGAAAAAAGCCGAGCGTTTCCGCCGAGTAGCGAGCGGCGACCCGTCGACGGGCAGCTGGGACGACGCGATACCCCTCTCCAAATATTCCCATAATGACCACAAACACAATGCACGCACCACGACACGCACACAACCGCCCGCCGTCTGATTGCTGATCGGTTGTCAGCGGTGCAGTTTGCAGGATTATTGATTTTTTATTTTTTATTTTTTGAATACGTGGTACAGCAGAACGACAGCAGGGGTCAGGGGTCAAGGTCAGCGACAGCGACCTGGAAGTCGTCGTCGTTGTCGTCGTCCTCCGCAAATTAATTCACATTGTGTTGTGATTATCACAATATTTTGAGTTGAACCAGCTCCCGATTTTGTTCTTTCTTTTACACTGTATTTATTGTATGGAATTTTATTTATTCTATCAGCTCCTCCAGCCTTCCGGAACTCTTTCCAGCTCATTTAGTCCAGAAAAAAAGCCGTAAAACTCTAATTAAAACTTTGAATTGCCATTTTTGTCATTGGAACCAATCAGGAGTTGGCATTGACGGGCTACGTGTGGGCGGTTCGCTGCCTTTCTGTGTGTCTGACTGGTAAGTGTGTGTGTGTGTGTGTGTGTTTGCGTTGTCTTAACTCCAGGCAGTGTGCGTCTGTGTGTACGTAAATCCACACAGCGCTTGTGATCTCCCTCTCGGTGCGTCACGCTCGGCATTGTATGTGGCTTT
>CM020501.1:28383360-28503360 GCA_009823395.1 Thamnaconus septentrionalis
GAAAAATTAAATAAAAAGGATACTACCACTACGACGACTTGAAAAGCCAGAAAAGCACAGGAAGTGACTGCAAGACTTGCACTAGCCACGGCTAAAGAAATTAGCACGCAGTAGCAGCACGGAAATCTTGACGGCACGAAAATAAAGGGACGCCACCAGAAGCTTCTCTCGGTGCGAAAAGACGTTTTTTTTTGCCGTGTTCCCAACTGGCTTTTTGGCTGCGGTTTAGCTCACCACACTAGGCTAATGCTCGTTGGCTCATGCCGCATCAAGTCATTGCTATGTACTCAAACTAGCGCAGTCGGCTCGGCCAAGCTTGATGGACAGGAGGTAGGTTCAGACTCCCTCCCCACACACACACACACACACACACACACACACACACACGCACGCACGCACACACGCACGCACACTGTATATGCTCTGGCTTGGCGACATGGTGGCTTGGCGACGCTAGCCAGTTGTCTCAGTGTTTGATTCAGATTCAGAGATTCAGATTCCTTATTTGCCATTTGTGTAAACACGCAGGAATTTAATTTGGTCGAAGTGCGAATACATGATATTTTCCACAGTTAACAATAAATAACTAAATAACAAACACACCGGCAAACACAGAACACCAAAACAAAATACAAAACAAAGTGTTAAAAGCTAACGAGCTAACAGTGGTGTCCCCGCTCTGCTCTGCTCTGCTCTGCCTTAAATTTTCCTGTATCCAGCTGCGGCCTCCCGGAACAGCAGGGCGACCCCTCCACACCCCCCCATCAACACACACCTGCCCCACATCGCCCTCCCCCACCCTGAACCCCGACCCCCACTGCCCCCCTCTCCCCATTAGCCCGCCGCTGCACCCCCCTCCCCACCCTCCCGTCCTGTTTTCCCGACGCCTGGCCTCCTCGCTCGCCTGCTCTACTATTCAGCCTGGGCCACCTGCCGCGCATCTTGCCACCCGGCTCTCCCCGGGACCCTTGACCCGTCGCCCTCGCCCCCCACTATAACTTGATTAGCGCTGTAGCCGGTTAGCATGCCCGGCGTCCAGCCGTGTGTGAACGGGTAGGGTCGGGGGGCTAATACCGGCTCTTCACTTCACCCAGTGGGCTGAACCCTGACTAACTTGGTTATGATTTGACCCTGTGACGCCCCCCCCCCTCTTCATCCCCCACGCAAACCCCGCCCCCTCCCCCAGAGGCAGGCTCGCACCATTAATGCGGCTCTTGTCATTCAGGTGGACAAAGGAAAGCCATGGCGTGACGGTTAAGCAAACCCGGCGCCCCTGAAAAATGAAATAAAAAAAAACCCCTCACTCATCCCGCAGTGGGGAAGGGTCCGGCAGGCTCAGGCTTCCTGCACCCCCCCAGCCTCCCACTCTCCCACTGCCCCCCACCCCCGACATCCACAAGTCCAGGTGGGGAAGTAAGTCCGTAATCAGTCGGGCATCGAAAAATGTTGTCGCACGTCAGGTCGGCCTGTTTGTTTGAACGAGGTGATTGGACTTCACAGCGGCCCGGCGGGACGATTAGAGCTGCATTGATCCCCCACCACTGAACTCACACGCACGCACACACACACACACACACACACACACACACAGAGAGAGAAAGTGAGTCCTTATCGCATCGTCCCACGAGTAGCCGCTCAATCGATCGACAGAGGAACAAGACCACCCTGAATGGTGGCGAAAAAACACACATACACACACACACACACACACACACAGAGGCTGTCTGTGATGAACCAACACCGGCACACACACATACAAACACACACACTTGCAAATATGCCATGCACGCATGCTTGCACATGCAAACTCAAAAGACAATCACTGAGCCCACAGACACACACACACACGCACACACACACACACACACACACACACACTCATTTCGACAGGAACATGATGCATCCTTGTTTTCATCCTGCCCCGATGGTGAACTTGCAGAGGAAGAAAAGAAAGAGAAAAGAAATCGTACAGGCACTCGGAGGAAAACAGTTTTTATTATAAAACTCTGTTCCTGCGGTTGCGTAAGCGTCCCGCTGCTGTGCAGCGACGCAGGCGGAAGCTTCTAATTTCAAGTGGCGGGGCCACCTTGTGGTCGCGGCCGACCCCTGCGTCTCTGCGCTCGGCGCGCCTCTCTCGAAACAAAAAGTCGAGTGCCATCCTAAAAATAAACCCCGAGCCACGTCGCTCCCCATGTGGTCGGCTTTCTTTTTCTTTTTCTTTTTCTTTCTTCTTTCTCATCCGAACACATGGAGCCACTTTCCTCGGTCCCCGCAGAAAAAGAAAAAAGCTTTCAAGCCGGGGCCAATCGACGGCACGATGGAACCTGAAACCTCTTGTCTCAAATTAGCACGCAAAAGTGGCGGCAACACCAGAGGGTTGGACTTTGATTTATGACAGCGAAGGCGAGGCTGACGCTGGGCTGTAATCAAGTGGGCGGCTGCGTCTTTTTCTACACAAACATGAAAGTGGGAAAACTCAGATGTAGCACCAGTGAAATCAAGGTGCATCCTGCAAATATATGTTTGCACGCATGTGTATATATGTATGTATATGTATAGGTATATATATATGTGTATATATGTACATCTATGTGTATATATTAGGGCTGTCGCGTTAATGAAGCGTTAACTCAAACTTAAGGGCAATATATTTTTTAACGCTCGATTAACGCCTGGTTCACACCGGCGGCAGAAGCACCGCAAAGATCGTGTGCGAGCCGCAGCCGTCCTGTTCAGGCCGGGTTCACGCCGGCCGCGGAAGCACCGCGAAAAAGCCGAGAAACGGAGCCCGCTTTTTTTCCGGCGCCCTTGTTTAACCAATGGCATCGTTCACGCCAAACTCAAAGCGGTGCGCACCTCCGCGGCCGTCTCGCGCCGTGCAGCGATCGTTTCGCCGTCTGGTCTATTTTGTGCGCGAGCCGCGAGCGATCCTCATCAAGCTGGAAGAAAGAAAAACGAGAGAATCTGGTTCATTTTCAAAATAAAATACCTCGATTGACAAATGCGGTCATGACCTCAAGCTTTTTGGAGAGTATCTGGACAGTATAAGTATGTAATCGTTTTGGAATGTTCCAATTAAAATAAAAATAGAATATTTCCACAAAAGAATTATTATTGTCCCCTCCAATTTTTCCTAGAGTTTGAGAAACACAATAAATATCTTCTAATAGCTACATATAGAGCATGGTAAAAAAAAAAAGTCAATAAATTTGCCATTAATCACGAGTTAACTTTGGACACTATGCGATTAATCGCGATTAAAAAAATGTAATTGACTGACAGTATTTATATATATATACACACACACATATATATGTGTGTGTGTGTGTGTGTGTGTTTGTTTGTGCATCTTAGCGCCTAGCCGTCACTCTCCTAGGCACCCCTGACCTCAGTTGGAGGCGCTTAAACGGGTTAGGAGGTCGCCGAAGGTTAAAACATGAGGTCAAGACGCGAAGACCTCCAGGTTCCGTCACATGACCGAGAGAATGGGGGGACTGAGGGGAGCTGGGGGGATCGGCGCCGACTTTGGTTTGGTCCTGCAGAAACAGGGGAAGAGGGATTTATGAGTCTGGGCCATCCAGGGGTAATGGACCCCCGACTGCGACCATGGCGCAGCCCCTCGGCCACTTAACGGCGTGGCGTCGTCGATACTGAGGTGATGGAGAGGTCTGCGCTCGCCCAGCTCATTTTTTAAAATCCATTAAAGCCACTTTGGGAGGGGGTGAGCTATCGAGCCGGAGGAGCGAGGAGACAACGGTGTTTTGTCTCGGGTCGAGACATTTCCATTTGTCTCTCGCAGTCGTCTGATGGAAAAGCCTGCAGAAAGTGTTTTTTGAAACGGGGAAAAACCCTTTATGGGCATTCAAGCAGACCAATCGGTTTCTCTTCCATTCATTTAAACAGGTTTCGAGCTTCCTGTTGGTGCTAATGTGAATACTAGGCTAATTTCTTTGGTTGTTTGCCACTGTTTGGAAGGCATAGTAGCTTCCTCTTCTTTGTTTTCTTCCCAAGGTAGGACAATTTTTGTCTCAATCTTGTCTCGACTTGACCCTCTTGTACCACTTCCTCTACCCACAGGAAGTGGAAAGTTTCCAAGGCCGTTCGCCGTAGTGCGTTTCAGCGATGTGTCAAAATTGAAACCTCGAGTGATTATACATAATTTGCCCTTTAAGTCCTTTAGCCTCGGACCAAACAGATTTCCTTCCCATTGGTGCTAATGCTCGTGGGAGGCAAATCTCTATGGTATGATGGGATGCGCTATGTTTCCTTTTTTTGCATCACGTAGGAGCAGTTTTTTTTGTCCTAATCTTGTCTCCACTGGACCCTCTAGTACAGCGTTTCTCAACTTTTTTCAGCCATGGCACATTTCCTACATTGAAGAAATCCCTCGGCACACCACCAACCAAAAATATTATAAAATGACACTTTTAAGCCATCAGAAAAAGGTGCCTTGTCCTCTCCAGGTCGGTGGAGAGACCCTGTCTCAGGTGGAGGAGTTAAAGTATCTTGGGGTCTTGTTCACGAGTGAGGGAAAAGATGAGCGCGCGATCGACAGGAGGGTGAGTGCGGCGTTTGCAGTGATGCCATCGCTGTACCAATCTGTCGTGGTGAAGAAAGAGCTAAGCTGAGAGGCAAAGCTCTCGATTTACCGGTCAGTCTACGTTCCCACCGTCACCTATGGTCATGAACTTTGGATAATGACCGAAAGAACGAGATCGCGGATACAAGTGGCCGAAATGAGTTTCCTCCATAGGGTGGCTGCGCACAACCTTAGGGACAGGGCGAGGAGCTCGGCCACCTGGGAGGAGCTTGGAGTAGAGCCGCTGCTCCTCCGCTTCGAGAGGAGTCAGTTGACGTGGCTCAGGCATCTGTTTGGGATGCCTCCTGGACGCCTCCTTGGAGAGGTGTTCCGGGCATGTCCCACTGGGAGGAGACCCCGGGGAAGACCCAGGACACGCTGGAGGGACTACATCTCTCCGCTGGCCTGGGAACACCTGGTGGTCCCACTGGATGAACTGGAGGAGGTGACAGGGGCCAGGGAAGTCTGGACATCTCTTCTGAGACTGTTGCCCCCGCGACCCGGATGGATGGATGGACTTTTAAGCCTAATAATGACAATGTAATAATAATAATAATAATAATAATAATAATAATAATAATAATAACAATAATAATAATAATAATACATTTTATTTGTATATATCTTTTCAAGAAACTCTGAGACACTTTTGATAAATTTAAAAATCATAAAAACATTACATTGAGATATGAACACAGGACAGTTACATGAATCAGCACAAAACACAGGAGATTACATGACACAGGACGTCAGCGGACGTGACGTGTGGAGTCATGTGACCAGTTCACTTCAAGTCAAAATGGTGCGTTATGTTTGGGCAGAGGAGGAGATGGAATATTTTTTACCAGTAGTGAATGAGAAAAATATGACAAACATTCTTGACGGCAAACAACATCGAAATGCAGATCCACACAAGGAAATAGAAATCGAAATGAGGGAGAGGGGCTTCGAAAGGCTGTGGTCTCGCGGGACAAGATTTTACGAGAATTACGGCTTATGCGCTTCAAAACATTCAATGGAAACACTTGCAAATCGCATATGTGCTTTATCGACATTTTAGGAATATCGCGTTTATTTTGCGAAAAACTGTAATGGAAACGCAACTACTGTTCTGTACAAGGCTCCAGGAGACTTCCTCTTCCCGGAGCAGTTCTGTCCCACTCTCGTCTCAACTCCACCTCTTGAACCACTTCCTTTACAATGCAGGAAGTGGAAAATTCTTTGCCGTCTACGTTTCGGCGAGGCAGCTTGAACGGTGCGTCAAACTTGAAACCTCGAGTGATCCGCCCGCTGCGCAAGGCTAACGTACTTTGCTGTTTTAAGTGACGCACGCCGAAGGCCTTAACGCCATTTCTGTGTAAAAGCAAAGCCAGCTTAAAAACAGCCCCCCTGTGTTCACCCTTGTAAATACGTGTGATTCCCTTAAAGCTCCCAAAGTAGCTTGTACTATCAGTGTGTTTACGACAAAGAGGTGAAGTCTAAAGAGTGAAAAAAAGTGTATGGTTTGCTATTCCAGCTCGATTCCAAATCGTGGCTGCAACTATTAAATCGTTATAAGGCTGTGAATGTTCTTGTCTTTAGCAAATGGGAAATGTGGAAACATGACTGACAATGAAAAAACAAAACTCGGGACTGATCATCCGTAAATGTTGCATTAAAACAGTCCACATCTTAATGCCTTCTTAACGTTTGCCCCCAAGGCGGAACGCTGATGATGCAGGGAGCGCCGCTCTGCTTAAGAATATATCATCAAGAGGCTTTTTTCGGGCTCTCTGCCAGGCGGAATATTTTATGGCCAAGCCCCGTTTGTCCAGCTGTAGTCGGCAGTCTTCTCTGCTCTCCGCTTGTGAGGCGGATGAATGAGCCTCTCCACAGCGACGGCGTTCGCGTTCTCAAAAAAAGCATCCTGGGAAGCGTTAGCCAGCTGGAAGGTCAAGTTGAGAACCTTACAATTCCGATCCGACCCCCACACACCCCACTTACAAAGGGCCCCTGTTTGTGGCTATTATGGGCTGCATTCAAGCTAGCGAACGCCTTCTGGGAGAAAATACTTTCCCAACATTGCTTTAACCTCGTAAACCTTTACGCCCGTCGTGGAGGGTGAGAAGCTCAGTAATCAAGATGTGATTGTGTGAGCTGTGCAACAGAAGGAGGTCAAAACAATAAAACAATGTCGCGGGCAATGCAACATTCTGCTATTGTTATGGAGCCGTGCTGGTGGTCCAACTCCCCAACTAGCTTTGGTAATCACATTTTCTACCAACACTGAGGCCTTTACCTTCTAGTAAAGAGCTAGCAGCTACACTGTAGGCAGTGATTGGTGCTGGTGGTCCAACTCCTCAACTAGCTTTGTTAACTAAATTTTCTACCAACACTGAGGCCTTTAGCTGCTGGCCATGAGCTAGCTGCTACACCATGTGAGCACTGATTGGTGCTGGTGGTCCAATCTCTTCAACTAGCTTTGTTAATCACATTTTATACAAACGCTTAGGCCTTTAGCTGCTAGCTCTTAGCTACACCTCTTACCTAGCAGCTACACCGTGTAGGCAGTGATTGGTGATGGTGGTCCAACCTCCTCAACTAGCTTTGGTAATCACATTTTATTTCAACGCAGAGGCTTCTAGCTGCTAGCTAAGAGCTAGCGGGTACACTGCCTAGCTGCAGCTAAAAAAATGTTAGCTTAAATACCGCAAGAGCGCTGGATGGTATCCCACCCCCCCCCCCATTTAAAGAAGCACATTAAATGCTACCCAGAGCTTTTCAACTGCTGAACTCTGACGTTCTCGCTTCACTTCTTCAAAATTGAAAGTGAAATTTGATTCGACTGAGCACTTCCTGCCAACCCCGACACCTTTTAGCTGTCAGCTAACGCTCGCACGCCGCAGCAGCCACTCAAACTTTGGCGCCTGACTCGCCTGGTTTGACAAAAAGTTTTCTAATCCTACACGCGCAAGCCGACGCTGACATCCCTTCCCGCCTCTAAGATGTTCCCCCCGCCAAGAAAGACTCGTTTAACGACGTCTGCCGGGTTTGACCTATTTCACAAGTGCACATTAGATTAATAGATAATCAGATGCTGCTGATACGCCGGCGCGCTCTCTCTGATGTCTTTTGATGCCTGCTTGCAGAAGATACCTGTTTTTTTTTCTTTTTCTTATACCTCCCCCCTTCCTCACCCTTCCCACCATCCACCCCTTCCTTCCCCCTTCCCCCCACCCACTTCCGAAGTTTGCCTCGACGCTGAATCAAAGCGCATTTCATTATCAGAAATCAAATTGTGTGTAGTTTTTCTTCCCCCCGAACATTTTCAGCATGACGCCTGCTCTTCCAAGTCAGATCAGATCGCATCCTGTTTTTTTCTCTCTTTTTCTTCACAGTTTGAAGAAGAAGAAGAAGAAGAAGAAGAAAAAAAAAATAAAGAAATATATATACATAAAAGAAAATCTAAGGCCTGTTTAACATAAAATATATATATTTTTGCAGCCTTTTGAGCGTCTTTGAATAACGGGAGAAAAAACTGGTACAAGCTAAAACAAATGATAATAACGTTTTCTACACATGCGCTCCAGTAGCCCTTCTTTTTAATTTGTGCTTTCACTTTGGATCATTGCAGCCAAAGTTTTGGATGTGACAATAACCGAGGTAGCAAGCTTCACGATGCTAATGCTATGCTAAAACGAGAAATACGCCTAACGCAAGCAACTAATTGACTGACCTCAACAACAGGTTGAAAACATTCTTTTTTTCATATAAATGGTCACATGGAACTTTTTTGAGATCTATCAGCTGCATGTGCTCCTTGATGGAAGAAACACAGTCGGGAATTGACCACATGATGGAGCGTCGGGCGTTCGGAACTGTTCTCCGCTCTCTCTATTCCGTCCATGTGGGAACAGGGGACCCCTGTCAGCGACCCTCCAAACGGAGATTGATGACAGGAAAAGAGTAGAATTCGGTTTTGACTTTTCCTTCCCCCTCCTCCCTCCACCCTCCCCACCCATTCCGTGTCGGAAAACCAGTTGGCTTTGTGCTTTTTCTTTTTCTTTTTTTTTCGTTCGTCTCCACCTTTTTCCCCCCTCGTTTCTTCTTCTTCTCCTCTATTTATTTTCCGGAGTCACATTTAAAAAAGAACAAAAAAAAAAAAACGCAATTCTACATGCGCAAGTACTCAGTTGCTCCCCTATGGGGGGGTTGCTGGATATTAAAAGCGAGAGGAGGCACAAAGGTCCCAAATTAGATTC
Organism: Thamnaconus septentrionalis; assembly: GCA_009823395.1. NCBI lineage: Eukaryota > Metazoa > Chordata > Actinopteri > Tetraodontiformes > Monacanthidae > Thamnaconus > Thamnaconus septentrionalis. The sequence goes on from CM020501.1 coordinate 28,392,181, forward strand.
TCTTGAATTGTTTTATTGTGGATTTCAGTGCCGACTCGCTGCTCTCGGCCTGCGGTGGCTGTTTGCGCACGTCGCTTATGGATGTGTGTGTGTGTGTGTGTGTGTGTGTGTGTGTGTGTGTGTGTGTGTGTGTGTGTGTGTGTGTGTGTGTGGACATCATTTCAGGACACAGATGCAGCTGTTAGTGTGAAAACACACAGGCTTCAAGGCTGCGCGAGTCACTCCAAATTAAATTAGAGCCTTTTTTGAGCAGGGCTCCATCCGATGGATGCATTTTTGCGCCGGATGTCATTTCATTTTCCTGACTCCTGACAGACTTTTTTTTTCTTCCTCGAGTTTGTTTGAATGGCCTTATCTTAATCCCCCCCGGCAGACGCTGACGTCTTTCTTTTCGTCCTCTGTGTGTCTCGCAGCTCAGCTGGACTCGGAGGAATATTTCTATTTTTGTTGTGCGAACGATCTCAGGTTTTGATGTGAGAGAGACGAGTCTTGGCAGTTTTTTTACAGACTCCGCTTGGATTTGTGCAGTAGTTATCCCTAGTTGCGCGTTGCAACGTCACACTTCGACGTAACATCCCATCAACCACCTAGTTCGGGAGTTCATTCTATCGGCTTTCTTTTTGTTATGACCTTCAAGATCCTCCGAAAAATGCAAAAAAAGATGCAACAGGAAGTGGCTGTGAGCCTTGCTAAAGAGATTAGCTTCAATGTTCCTTGCAGAGCTGGATGATTGAATAGGATTCATTGTGTCTCCATTAAATATATACAATTGTTAGCGTTTTTCTTCTATAACAGACAATCAAATATTTTTTAGATATTATCTTCGTAGAAAGATAATAAGGAACAAAGATAATATCTAAAATATTTGTGTGTCTGTTTATAGCAGAAAAATGCTAATGATCACATCGAGCTTGATGACACGCCCGCATTGAAAGAAAAACTCTAATCAGCTTCACCTCCTTTAAACCCTGGAGTACATTTCAAGGAAAATGTCAACTCTTTTGACCCTGAACTTTCTGTGATCTTCCTGTCTCCTCCCAGACACGCCCCTCCTGGTCAGGAGCAGCAGCGACTCGGCCCTGGCCCCAGCCCTCTTCACGCTGGCCCCGCCCCTCTCCACGTCGGCCACCACACCCGCAACTGATGACAGCAGCAACGGGTCCCCGCTGCCGGTGAGTGAACGTAGAAAGGGCGAAACTCTTTGACGTGCGGAAAAACACAGAATAAAATATAATAATATGGACTATTGTTTTTTTTTCTGTTTATTTTGCTTTTGTTCAAATATCCAACAGCATTTCCCACCTCCGCTTCACTTTAATGGCTCCATTTTTGTTTTTTTTAAGAGAAGTAATGAACACAGGAACTGCAGGTACAAGGTGAATGTCGAACTAAAAATAAATATAAAATAAGAAAAATTGGACCTTTCTTTCAATTTCCAGCACTCCTGCAGTTCCGATTATTTTTTTTTTTGTCGCCATCGCTCAAGTCAAAAAAATGCTTGTTTTTTTGTTTTTGTTTTTGTTTTTCAAACCCAACAAATCACAAAAAGAAGAAGGGAGCACTGAGCTCCGAATGTTCCATCCTCGTGGCCCCCCGGGGGTCCTTTTAAAAGCCGCTCTCCCACTCGCAGGGCCGCCATTAAGGCCGGCGCCATTGTCCTTCGCCCTTCTTCTTGTCTACGACCGCGGGCCAGTTTTCTTCTTTTTCTTCTTCTTCTTCTTCTTCCTCCTCTTCTTCCTCCTCTTCTTCATTGCACTTCACTGTGTGATGGGATCATCCCGGGACAGATTGAGCCGTCGAGGGGGGAGGGGGAGGGGGTGTTTCTGGACGGACTCCCGGGGATCGATGTGACCGGACCCTTATCTGCAACACGCTCGCTCACTCATCTGCGCTTGTCAGATCCCTGTTTAGTCCTGGAGGAGGAGGAGGTATTGAAAGGGAGATAAAGAGTAATTGAGGCCGATGCGCTGAACCCCCCCCCACCCCCCCACTCCCCCCTCCTCAACCTCCCCGCATCGATTTGATTTTCATTCTTTAGTTTTCACTGCGTTTTTCAACTCTCACTTTTTTGAGAGACATTTTTTTACATTAAAAAAAATCCCCTGGCACACCACCAACCAATATTAACAGGGATGCACCGATACTGGTAGCAGTATCGGATATCGAGACCGATACTGACATCAGTCCCGATATCAGGGTTGAGGACTCTACTCGTACTTGCAAAATACGTACCGATACAGGAGAGGGGATTAGAAGTAGGGATGCACCGATATAGGTACCGATACCAGGTTAAGTATCTGGTGCTCACCAGAAAGTACTTCCTATGGTACATGAGAGACACATTTTTTTACATTAAAAAAAATCCCCTGGCACACCACCAACCAATGTTATTAGGGATGCACCGGTGCTGGTAGCAGTATCGGATGTCGAGACCAATACTGACATCAGTCCCGATACCAGGGTTGAGGACTCTACTCGTACTCACAAAATGCGTACCGATACCGATAAATTTTGTTGCGACACGCCTCTTTTGTTTTTGTTTTCCTCCCTCCATCCTCTCCTCCAGTCCCGCTCCCTCTGTCTCCGACTCCCTCCCACGTTCTTTTTTTAAACCATTTTTTCTATTTCTCTTTTCTCCTTTGGCTGATTTTCAGCACCTGAGGGCGCCGCTGATGCAACACATGTTAGCGCAGCCGAAAGTCTGACTTCAGCTTGCAGCCCGCCACCTGCGCCTCTGTTTTTTTTATTTTTAGGGTCCCCAAAAGAGCAGCAATCTGATTGGCTGAGGACACAGCAGGGCGCCTCCCCCCAGCTTTCATTTGTTGTGTGTGTGTGTGTTTTTTTAATGCTTTTGCACTCAATCAGGGGATTAGATTAATTCTAGACTAGACTAGACTAGTTCTGGAGCTAAAACTGTGTCACATGGCTGTGTGTGTTACACATTTTCTCTACATGTTTGTTTGTTTGTTTTTTTTCTGGTTCTGTTTGCACTTTTGCATTCCACTTCCTGCCCAAAGCAGTTCTGCCGCCAGTTTTTTCCATCCAGCTCAGAACTGGGATGTTTCAGCGAGATTTAATTTTCTAATTTTGCCCTTTTAACAATAAACAGCAAAAATAATTCCCATGTGTTTGTGTGCCAGAACCTTCGGAAACACACAAAAAATAGATCTCTGGCAAATATTTAATGACATTAATTGGAATGGAGTAAATTTTTTATGGTGTACGAAAACTTTTGAATAGAGATGCACCAAAACCACTTTTCTTACGTACGAGTACTTGCTTCTCAGGACTTGCCGATACTGATACCAAGTACTTAATAAGACCATTACATACGAATTACATTGCCTTTTTTTCCCACTGATGTTGTGTTATTTGAACAACATTCCTCAGCATGTTTTTCTAGAACACAAGTTTCACTGCAGTACACACACAAATTTAACAAAATTGTCATACACATACATATACAACTGGTATCGGTGTTGTGGTATTGGCACGTATTTTACGAATACGAGTAGAGTACTCGACCCTGGTATCGGTACCGAACCCGGATACTGCTTTCGCTGCATGCTTATTATTGTCATCGTTATGATTCATGCACAACAGAAACCATCTCATACTCACCTGAAAGACTTTATGAGCATTGGCTAAGCTCGAGTCAAATGAGCTCATCCACTGTCATTTTGAAATGAACTCACGTACCATAGGAAGTACTTTCTGGTGAGCACCAGATACATAACCTGGTATTGCTATCGGTACTGGTACCGGTATCGGTGCGTCCCTACTTTTTATTCTGCCTCTACTGCAGATGTGTTTGCGATGTGCGACACCATGATGATAAAACTGAAACCAAAACTGCTACCACTGATTAGCTGAGGATGACGGGTACTCTTTTTTGGGGGGGAGGCTTTCCAAAAGCTTAAGCGAAGTGACGGAAATCAAATAAATCACAATCGTAACAAATATCGTGAATTTAAAAAAAAAAGAGTTCCTTTAATACACTGGCCAATGGCGTCGCGGGGAGATGCACCGCAACAATGGAGCCACCGGTTCGCGTCTACCAGCCCCATTTGCGCGCACACACACACACACACACACACACACACACACACACACACACACCCAGATGACTCTATTGTGCGCTAATCTCCCCATCGCCCAAATAACTGGGTCACTCCTCTGCGCTGGCAACCTCTTCTTCTTCTTCTTCTTCTTCTTCTTCTTCTTCTTCTTCTTCTTCTTCTTCTCTCAAAAACGCTGCTTTTGAGCTGTTTCGCCACACATGATGCCCCCTCCACCCCCCACTACCCCCCACCATGGTAAACGATGCTATAATTTTAGAGGTAGCAAGGGTCTGTTGGGTGAACTGGGTGTGGTGGTGGCGGGGTTGAGGTGGGTGGGGAAGGATGGGGAGGGGTAGCTGGTGGGCGGGACTTCCCCTCACAATGAGAGTGGCCAGGCAGAAAGATCCCCTAATTGCTTCCCCACTCTGGTGTCTTTTAGGGCGGGTCGGGGACAGTGGTGAGGGAGGGGGGATTGGGCGGTGGAATGAGTCCTACTTCCCTTCCTCCCTCCCTCCCTCTATCCCCCATCTCTCCATCATACTCCCCTCCCCCGCCGCGCAGCTCGCCAACGTCTCGCGGCACTGGGCTATCGTCCCTCCTTCCCCACCTCCTCCGTTTATTTATTTATTATTTATTCATTTATTGATTTAAGTCCTTCCTCCCACCCTCCTCCCCCTCCTCCCCCTTGTTGTGGTCGTCGTTGCGTTCTTCCCCCTCCTCCCCGTCAACGTAAGAGCAGGGATGCACGGAGGAGGGGGCGGTGGAGGTGGAGGGGGAGTGGGAGGGGGATGCTGTGTACACTCAGCGGCGGCGTGCTAGCAGCCTCGCCGTCCGGCGCCTCCTCCTCTCCTCTCCTCTCCTCTCCGTCTCTCCGTCGTCCGCGGAGGTGATTGACAGGCAGCTGGATCGTTTGTTCTTTTTTTCCTCTGGAATCTGTCTCTTAATTAACGGCGGTGGCGGGCGGGCGGGGGAGGGGCCTCCTCCTCCAGCGAGCAGCGTAGGTACCGGCGCCTCAGCCGTCGCCGCCAGCGGCGTCCTGTTGACTTGACGAGCCGTGTGTGTGTGTGTGTGTGTGTGTGTGTGTGTGTGTGTGTGTGTGTGTGTGTGTCTCTCCTAACAGGAAGTCAACAATGTGCTGAGGGGAGCCCTGGATCGTCTGCGCACAGAGAACCCGCCTGCCAAGATGAGCCTAGTGAACTTCAGGTAGGTGTGTGTGTGTGTGTGTGTGTGTGTGTGTGTGTGTGTGTGTGTGTGTGCAGGTGTGTTGTGATGGGACGTCCCAGTGATGGAGTCTGGGATTAACAGCCTTTTGTCTCTGGTGGGGATGAAACACTCTGCTGTGTCCTATGACCAGGTGTTGATGAAAGCCAAACAGTGTGTGTGTGTGTGTGTGTTTGTTTCTTTGTTTCTTTGTTTTTATTTATGTCAGATTTCAGTCAAACACTAAATGAAGTAAAAGTCAACATGATACTCTTAATTTTTCCTTATCTTTTACTTTTTCTTTTTCTTTAACTCTTTATTTTTTAATAGTCTTTCATAAAAAGGAGAAACAATGTTTCACTTTTTTTCCACTTCTGCTGGGTAAAAACTACAAGGGTTTGGTGGGTAAGCGGGGAGCTTCCGACAGCACATAGTTGATTTTCAGTGGTTCCACACTTGAATGCAACAGCGTATTTAGCCCTCTGTTTTCAGCTAAAGCTCTCGCTTTCAGCGCTTTCGACTCTTTGTCCGTACGTCTTCCTGTTTTGGAAGGCGCCTGAGTCGAACCGACCTCGAGGGGGCAGAATCAGACAAATTCCAGAATTCCAGGTGGAAGACGCTGAATAATTGCTGACAGACCTGTGGCATGATGGGAGTTTCACGATGGCCGCTGCTATCAAAGACCCCTCAGGTTGAACGCTATCGTGCGGCGTCCTCTGCAAACTCCGCTAGTTCTGCTAGCATCGGCCAATCACATCCCAGTAGCGACACCTGCTGAATTTTCTGTTGGACTTGTGACTTCCAAGCTGGTTTTCCAAACAATTGTTTTCTTCTTTTTTTTTTGCCACCATTATTTTTTTGTCTTTGTGTGCTAGCAGAAACGTTTCCGTCCTCCGCAGGGGTGCGTTTGTTTTTTCAGACGTTCACCAGCAGCGAGGGAGCAAAATTCCTCGATGGATGTAGCAACAAGAACGTTAACTTGTGTTTCTGTGTGTTTACCCGCAGCACCCTGACCAGGCCGGTGGACTTCCCCGGTGACTGGGGCCCGCTGGGCATCCACGTGGTTCCCTACTGCTCCTCTCTGAGTGGACGGTAAGCCCTACACACACACACACACACACACACACACACACTACTCCACCTGTGCCATTCACACACCCGTCTCCCCCTCTCGCGCAGGACCCTGGGCCTGCACATCAAAGGCATCGAGGACGGCGGCCGCGCCCAGAGGGAGGCGCTCTTCCAGGAGGACGAGTGCATCGTCCAGATCAACGGCACGCCGCTGCAGGACAAGACCTTTGCTCAGTAAGGAGAGGCCCGCTGGTGGTGGCGCTAGTGCAGGGTTGGGCAAACTCTTTGACTGGTGGGGCCACAGTGGGTTGTAAAATTTGACAGGGGGGCCGGAGCAGCAGCAGATGAATGGAGTGTTTTAGTGAGCCACCTCATAGGAGGAAAACTGCTTTAATATCAATTGAAAATGAACAAAAGCAAAGTTCCAACAAAATCAGTGTCTTTGAAGCCCCACAGTACATAGCTCTTAGTTAGTTAGTTCGTCATTTTATTGAACGTGTTGAAAACAATAAAATGGAATTGAGGCAGATCAAACATTATCATCAAATAGAACAAAAACAAATACAACGAACAATAAAAAAGTACTTTTGTCTGAAATCACTTTGTAAGTGAATGTAATGTTTAAAACGCATAGGAAGAAGATATGAAAAACGTTTTCGTCCTACCTCTTCCTCTTTGTTGAAATGACTCTTAGAACACTGGAAAAAGGAATTAATTACATCAATTTTATGATTTACTGACTAATAATATTTTTTCGAGTTCAGCAGGCCAGATTAAAGAGTTTAATGGGCCGCATATGGCCCCTGGGACCTTTAAATTTCTCAGTTAAAATGTAAAACAAAAATACTAAACAGCCCATTTGTTAACATTAAATTGGTGCTACCTGAAGGAGGCCGCAGCTCACCGCGAACAGATAAATTGCGAATTTTATTTTATATCTCTGTTTATTCGTGTAGCTTTTGCTTGCATTATTTACCCCCTCAAAAACAACAAATCAGCCCATTTCGCTAAAGCCTTCTGCCTCGTCCCAGTGCCTGTTGCACACGTGTTTCGCGTGCATCTCCAGTCTGTTAAAGCCGCGGCGCCGAGTCCCAAAAGTCTGGGCCATCTGACAGGGGACGCCGCCAGAGTCCCCCGAGCAGCTGGAGGAGCCGCTCGGCTGCCCGTCCAAATGGTGCGAGTACAAACCTGGATACCTCGTCCACCTTCTTCTTTTGGTGAAAATATAAAGGTTGAACTACACCTTTGCTCTCCCAAAAAACCAAACAATATATTATAAATGTTGCCTGCATAAATGATCAACTGTGACTTCAGTGAGCAAAAGTGTTCTTTCTTTAACAGAAAAGCAACCACAGACCGAGCAGCAGGTATGAAACAACCTCTACTTTGTCCATCGCTGCGCTGTCGTGTATCGCACAGAAATAATGCCGTCGAAAACATTGTCCCGCTTTACCGCGTCGACTCCGCCCACGGTCTCGTGAACCAGGGGCCAATTGGGACACAATCGAACCGTGGCGCGGCGCGGCAAGGCGAGGCGGTGCTATGGGGACGCCCCCTAATTAATGTATTTGTGGGCAGTGTAAGTTTTTACCAACATAAAAATGATGAATCAAGCCAAATATCACACACTGGACCTTGGGATGTGCAAGTCTGTTTGAGTTTAGATTTGAACAGAACGTGAGTCGGCATGAATTAATGAATCAACCGTGCTCTCCGCCGCCCCCCTCAGGTCCCAGGAGGTGTTCCGCCAGGCCATGGCCACGCCCTCCGTGCGGCTGGAGCTCGTCCCGGTGGCCAACAAGCCCAGCTACGAGAAGAGCGTGATCGGCCAGCTCTTCACTGCCGACGGTCGCGAATCGCCCGCCACCACCACCACCGCCAGGGCCAAGAGCCCCGCAGTGGCCCGCGCCAGGCCGGCCGAAGCCCAGGAGTCCCGGCCCGGTGCCAGGCAGGAGACCAGGCTCCCCGAGACCCGGGTCAAGACCTCGGAGCCTGGCGCCCAGCTGCTGCCATCCGGCCCGGAGGCACCAGAGCGGAGGTCGCCATCCCCGACGACGCCCAGGAGCCCCGCAATACCCAACGTGACCAGCAGGAGGGGCGGGAAGAGGGTCAAGATTGACCTGAGGAAAGGTAGGAGCATCAGATAGTTTTTTTTTTTTTTTGTTGCTAGATGTCAAAGAGGCTAGTGTTGTAGTCAAGACTGCACCAACCGAGACAAAGACATTATCAACACTAGAGAGTATCGAGATCGACACTAGATCAAGACATTTGGGGTTCGAGACCAAGACAAGGCCAAGACTTTATATATCAAAGAAAAATAACAGCAAAACAGAAAATCTTTTTTAAATTCAAGTTTGCTTCTCAATCGAACAGCATCTCTTTTCAGCAAGGTATCTTTGAATAATTTTTTTTTAACATTTTGCTGCATTGACAACTATGTGAAACCATTAAAAAAAAAAAAACTTTTGCTTCATGAAATTAAAAAATAAATTAACTCGGAATAAGGGGGTGTGTCACTCTGGGTGTCGCAAACAGAGCGTAAAACAGCAGCAGCTAGATTCTCTTTTTCTGTTATTATTGTGTCATTATAGTGTTGGCTGAGTCTCGACCAGTCTTCATCAAAAATCCTGAGTCCGTCCAGTCCGACACCAAGACAAGACCGAGTAAAAATGCCTCTGAGTCGCAGACGAGACCGTAGCGCCCTTAAAAAGTGGTCTCGAGACCAGGACCAATCTCGAGTTTTGCAACACTAGAAGATGGTTGACGGCAGTGCCAGTCATTCTAGCTCTCGCCCCCTCAAAAACACACAGGAAGTAGAATTTTCCCACCAGGAAGTCAGTCTCAGTCAAAAGTCTAACTTCCTCGGTGCCGTCGTCCCATTGGACGAAGACAGTTGAGCGAAGATCTCAGAGCTGAAATCACTCACTCTGTCTCACTCCTGTCCCATCATGCACCTCCCCACCCCTCCTCCCCGCCCCCGGTGCCAGGAACTCCACTTTCTGCATTGAAGCGAACAAAAGTTTTTTGTTTTTTTTTCATTTTCTTCTTCCTATTGACGGTAACTTACTTCTTCTCGCCCCCGAGCATCTCGCTCTTTTTTTGTGCATGTGTGCGCGTCCGTGTGTGAGAACCAGACGGGATCAGAGCGGTGGCCTTATCTCCCCACCTCTCAACCCACCAACCCCCCCCACCCTTTCTAAAACACATCACTCCCAGCAGCGACGATGATGATGCGATTGACGTGTCGAGCCGCCGCGGCGGAGGAATGGTTTTTCTTCTTGGTGGCGGGGGGGCTCCATTCCAGCAAAGCCTGGAGAGCGACGGATGTAACAGTCTCACCCCACACACGGAGGGGTGAGACGCTGATGAAAGGCGGCGGCGAACAAATGGGGCCTCGGGAAGCCTCCATTCAGCCGTCCTGCTTTTGTATCGCTCCTCCGTCCCCCTTTTCCACTCTCGCCGGATCAGAGCGGAGGAGAAGATAGCACAGAGGTCTCTAACAGCCCCTCCCCAACCCCGCCACACACACACCTGCCCCCCTCCCCTCCTGGCAACAGGCTCCCCTTTCTGGCAGCTGATTGACAGGCGGACGGAGGTTTTTTCGGGCGCGCTAATGTAGGGCAGGCGCAGGCTTAGCCGATAGCATCGCCGGCGTCGCCTCCAGTGTGCGCCACCCCGGCTTTGCTCTCTCTCTCGCTCGCCCGCCCCCCTCTCTCTCTCTCTCTCTCTCGCTCTTTCTCCACACACACACACACACAGACAGACGCAGCAGCAGCAGCAGACACGGAGCACGGCACATTTCACTCATGGCTCGGGGCTCGTGGGGCCGTGAAACGGGTAGAAGGTGGCGGCTTCGGGGGGAGAGGGGGGAGGTTTGATGGCATGTGTGTGTGTGTGTGTGAGCATGTAAGTGTATGTGTGTGTGTGTCGGCTGAACACACACCTCCCTGAACGTGTACACACAGATAAACGGAGGCTCACCGCCACGAGGCTCCATCTTCGCAGAAATCGCTTCCTCTCTCTTGGCCCCCCTCGGCAGAGGAGGAGGAGGAGGGAGGGGGAGAAGAAGAAGAAGAAGAAGAAGAAGAAGAAGAAGAAGGGAATAATATCTCTTAAACCCCCCGACCACCACCCTTACCGCCCTCCCTCCCCTTCATCAGCCACCGTTAGACCTGCTCACACGTGAAATTAAAGGCAGAGTCTGTCTAATCTGCCAAGGAGAGGCTCTCTCTTAGTTTCCCCCCGCCGGCGTCGAGCGCGAGCCAGCTAAGAAAACCCAGCCAACCCCCACCACCCCACCACCCCCACCACCACCTCCCCTACCTCTTCATGAGGCCCCACCCCCAAAAAACCCCTAGAGGAAAACCCTAAACGGCTCTTAATATCGGAGGGAGATGCTCCAACTGTGTAGCGGGGCTCAGCTCAGCAGGGGGGCCACTAGAGGAGGGAAAAAAATTCAATGAAAAAGTTCAAAATGTTGAAAATGCCTCCCGCAGGTCCCGAGGGTCTGGGCTTCACAGTGGTGACCAGGGACTCCTCCCTACACGGGCCGGGCCCCATCCTGGTCAAGAACATCCTGCCGCGCGGCGCCGCCATCAAAGACGGACGCCTGCAGCCCGGAGATCGAATCCTGGAGGTAAAAGACAGCGGGGAGGTCGGCTCTCTGGCGCCCCCGCTGGTCGCGCTGCGGAACTAGTGAACTGTGGAGAAACTGGGGCTTTATAAAGGTCCAGTGTGTCAAATTTGGCCCGATTTTTGATTTTCAGATTGGTAAAAGCTGAACAGACTGCCCATAAATACATTAATAAAAGTGTATCTTGTAAAAGTATTTTGGTTTTTCAACCTTTAGAACATTTCTTATATATATATATATAAGAATATACTGTACATAGAGAAAAGCAATGAAGAAGAAGGTGGACGAGGTATTCAGGTTTGTGTGCGCAGGCCACTGTAGTTTACCGGCATACTCGGGAGAGGGAGGAGGAGTGAAAGAGCGCTGCAATCTAAAATGTGACCACTTGATGTCGCTGTTTTCTCCAAATATTACACGCTTGACCTTTAACAGTGGCGGCCGTGCATTTCAGGTCTAGGCCTTGAGTGACGCCGTACTTAGTCCTACCTGAGTTAATACACCTCATAGTACCATCAATACTGTCAGAACATCTTTAATAACTGCAGTACCAGTTACTGCCACCCAACAAGAGATATAGAGTAACCAAAGTTATATTGAACAGACTGAGGAACTCTTTTATAGCTCAGTCTATCAAAATATTAGTTAAGTGTTTTCAAGTATATGGACTTGGAGGCACCCCAGCCACTTTGATGTTACAGCTTCATATAGCGCATTACATGTCTGATGTTATATCTTGTCTGATGTTTGAGTTGTTTTTGTTGTATATGTTGTATTTTTGTGGTGACAAGACAAATTTCAGGAGGAATTCTGACAATGAAAGTAATCAATCATTAAATCAATCAATCAATAAGTCCATCAAAAGTACAGTATTTGAACTTAGATGAGTTTGTCCAATAAACTGCTATTTTTTTGCCATTTCGTGTAAGACAAGAGAATAACCAGACAAACTATTCTTTAGTTTGCAGTTTCCAGAGTTTGCAACAGCAAAGTCATTTCACAACAAGGTTATTTACGTTATAAATTGCAGTTGATTCTGTAATTTACCTTCTCCTCCATCCGCCATGGGATCCCTGGGGTTAGTTAAGTCTGTCCAGCTCTCACCAGTGTTTATCCAATGACGGCTCATCGTGAGCTGCAATCTGATTGACTGTCGCATCTGACGGTGGGCCGTTCACTGACAGCACGCAGGAGCAGGCACTGTCGATTCTGCTCGCCTCAACACAGGCTTGCTCAAATATGATTGAATGAAAACTCAACGGTAATATACAGCAATTGAAAAGAAGAAACCGGACCATGGAGAGCGATTCCATTGTCATGTTTTACGAGAAAAAAAATAACTTTTCAGCTTTTCTGCTTTCAAAAAGCTCTGCATTGATTCATTATAATTCACTCAGCTCACTGTCTGATTTAAATAGATAATAATACTAATATTTTTTTTCGGCCTCAACTTCATGAATTATCCCAAAAAAACACAGCGAGTGTTCGGAGGGAGTTCACAGAGAGACTAGAGAGCAGAAGCGAGACTCGAGTGTGTTTTCCCCCTCCTCCTGCAGGTGAACGGGGTGGACATGATGGGCCGCAGCCAGGAGGAGCTGGTGGCCATGCTGCGCAGCACCCGGCAGGGCGAGAGCGTCAGCGTGGTGGTGGCCCGGCAGGAGGACCTCTTCCTGCCCCGGGAGCTGGTGAGACCTTCTTTCTTCTGCATCGTGTCCCCCCCGTCTCTCTTCTTTTAGTTCTGCCCCCTTTAAACCCTGCCACTTCCTGCCACTGCCTGCTACTTCCTGTCCGCGCGGCTCGCCTGTGTCAACACAGGAAGTGGCCAGCGGCAGGGGGAAACGTGCCAGCGCGTGTCCAGCGACCGCTCACCTGCCGGGCCCTGCTGAGTGGGCAGGGTCAAAGGTCAACGGACACTCTTTGACTCGCCGGGCCTTTCTCTCTCTCTCTCCCTGGGGAGAGACTTTTCTTCTTGCTTTAAATCAACAAACGCACTGCGGTCGTGAGGCAGAGTCGTGTCTCTCTCTCTCTCTCTCTCTCTCTCTCTCTCTCTCTCTCTCTCTCTCTCTCTCTCTCTATCTCTCTATCTATCTATCTATCTTATCTTCTCACTCCCAGGGGCTAAAATCTGATTTCATTATGGGGGGGTGACAGTAAACAGTAAGACTAAATCCTGAGGGGGTGGGGGTTCAAATAATCTGTATTTTTTGCCGTGCTGCCTGACACTTTCTCCCTTTCTCTACCTCACTGAGCAGCAAATTCAAAGTAATAATATTATTAATAATGGAAAACAAAAAATCCAACCGGCTTAAAAACTTAACGGGCCGAGTATGGCCCCCGGAGTGCAGTTTAGATTTAGTTTACAGTGTTGAGAGCCCTGGCCACACACACACACACACACACACACACACATACACGTGAACCATTTTACACACACCAAAGCAAACAAGTCCAGTCAGAATAATTAAAGCATCAATCAGCCCTATAATCGTACTGTTTGGGTGCATTTGTGTCACTTCATTTGGAAACACGTCATGTATTGGCGTCTTTACTTTTAAATATCCCGTTCATTTTTAAGAAAAAATATTTATAAAGTAATAATGAAAAAAAAATCATAATAATAATTCATTTCAGGGCAGTCACCAACATTTATTCACAAAGATTGCGGGGGGGCCCGGCCCCCTTGGCCCACCTTGGCCCCCCTGTCTCCACTCGTGATTTACCCCTTCGCTCGCTCCTCAGAAATCTGACTCGCCTGTGCACGTGCACGACTTGAAACAGCCCACGTTCCGAAAATAGTTGTCGCCCTCGTTACTCGGCCCCGGCAGTGCAAGTCGGCTTTGAAGAGACTCTCACAAGCTCGCTGGTGTTTTTTGCACACCAGAGATTCGATGACTTGTGCATGTTTGTGTGCGTGTGTGTGTGTGTGTGTGTGTGTGTGTGTGTGTGTGTGTGTGTGTGAGGGAGTGATGGAGAGATTCTGAATCACTCCCAGGCACATTAATATCCCCTGACAAGCAAACAGTCCGACAGGATGCGTTGTGATTTATTGCCCCCACCCCCACAAAAAAAAGTACTTTTTCTGATGTTCCAACTTCCACGCTGTCGGATTTAGAAGCGACTGAACTCACGATTCCGCAACAGCTAAAACAACAAATGGCACGATGGATATCGCAACAAAATTGAACAATAGGAAAGCGATAGTTTGGTTCCGCTCAGTTTAGATTGCAAAGCATGATGGGTAAGAAGCACGGGCGCCTTGCAGTCGACCGGCAGGAGCTGACAGCCAGTTTGAGAGGCGGCGAGCGACAGCTTTTAGCAGCCGCACCTGCAGCCTTAAAATGCCGAGGAAAGAAAATTAGAAAAAAAAAAAAAAAGACAGAAATAATTGTTTTCCTCCTCTCTTTCTCTCTCTCTCTCGCTCTCTCTCACTCGCTCCGCTTTTTAATTGCCCGACTCTGTCTCCTCGCTGCCGCCGCCGCCCAACGTGAATTGCAGTGGGAAATTTGCGAGCGAGCGAACGACAATAACGTCGCACAAAAGACTGTAATGATGATGGAGACGCATTAAGTCGACACGGCGCATCTGCCTCTTTTTTTCCCCGCAAGCCTTGGGATGCCTATGAATATTTATTTTCCTCTTCTTCTTTTTCTTCTTCTGCGCTTTAGAGGCTTTAATACCTTGTAAAAAAGGGGGGGGAAACACTACCTTTCTACCGTCAGCCGTTAAAAATAAATATTCAATGCAAATCAGCGGCTAATTATTGCGCTTTTTCAGACTCGGCTGCTGCCGAGAATTATCCTTACCCTCCCCCCCTCCCCACACACACACACACACACACACACACACACACTTCTTCCCTCCTTCCCCGACTGCACAAATCAGCTTATTGCAAATACTAAGAATTAATTTTAAATGGCACAATGGCTGGTTTATGAAGCGCAAGGCGAGGCTTGTTTACTCGCAGGGAAAGCTCTTTTTCTCCCTCGACGGAGGCCCCCGCAGGTGCCGCCCGCCCGCGTCTGGTTTCAGGTTTAATCCGCGTCTGTTGCGTCTCACCTTTCCACCTTTCGTTTTTTTTGTTTCCCTCTTCACGAAATCTCATCGATTCAGTGGACCGCCCGCCGACACGAAACCAAACACGGCTTCAGACGGATCATTTAGCATCTGGGGGGGTTAAAAGCAATTAGCTCGAGTCGCCGCGGAAGACTTGAAAATCTGGCAGCAACAAGATTAAAAATAAGTCAATTTAAGAAAAATTATAAATAACTCTTTGCAAAGTTTGCCGCTGTAGCACGCTAGTGTCGGAGGATTAGCAAGAACGACTGCGGCAGCTAACAAGTAGCTTTGCTTTGCAATGAGCTGACATAGTCTTTGTTGCAGGCTTGAAAATCTGACGAAAACAAGAATAAAATTAAGTAATTTTTAAAAATGATAAATAACACTTTGTAAAGTTTGCGGCTTTAGCACGCTAGCGTTGGACGATTAGCAAACAAGGCGGTGGCAGCTAGCTAGTAGCTTTGCGATTAGCTGGTTTCGTTGTTGTCGCAGACTTGAAAATCTGGCAGCAACAAGATTAAAAGTAAGTAAATAAAAAACATACAATTAACACTTTGCAAATTTTGCCGCTGTAGCACGCAAGCGTCTGATGATTAACAAAAAAAACAGTTGCAGCTAATGAGTAGCTTTGCTCTGCGATTAGCTGTTTTAGCTCGGTTTCAGCGAAAGTTTGACACTGTCTCCGTCTCTCCGCCACGAGTAAAGTGGACTTTTTTTCTGTCTTGCAATCCCAACCAAAGATTGATTCATTTTCAACAGGAGCGGCAGTTGATGTTTGATGCTGCTGCTCTGTGAGCCGAGCACTCGGCGGCGGGAGCGGCGCCTGCGAATTAGCCTCATTATTAGCAGACAAAAGCGGGGCCAGTTCTCCCGTTGTGCGAGCTCTCGCTGTCTCGCCGAGGCTTTTCGCGTAATTAAAAAGCGATAACTTCTAATCACAGTTTCGTTCCCCGTCAGCATTTCCGCCACGCGCTCATTATTAGGCGGCGGTGGCAGCGAGAGCTTTTGCTTTGTTTCAGGGCGGAGGATCAGATTAGCTTTGGGGGACGGGAGCCTTTTTTCACCCACTTTTATTTTGTGTGGTTTTTCTTTTTACGACCGGATGATTTGTGTGATTTGTGTGTGTGTTTGTCCGCCGACAGAGTTACGAGCTGCCTGGGGGCTGAGGGGTGGGGGGGACAGGATGGCAGGGGTCGCAACGCACATGGCTGACCCCCCCCACGGCTCTTGCCCACAGGAAGCCGCTGGCCCCTCCCCCTTGTATTTGTCCTTCCCCCATCTTCCCTCTTTTTGCCGACATCCCGTTTGCTTTTTCGCCTCCGCCAGTGTGCTGAATACCTGCCAATTTCTGGGGTGTGTGGGGGGCCTCATTTGTGACACGCAGGACCGGAATAATATTTTCAAAAAATTAATATTAGGCAGGATCTTAAATACATTTAATTGACCATTTGTGACAATGATAAATGCATTTCTTTTAGCTTTTTGAAAAAACACGAGACCCCCTTTTAAAATTTTGCTTTGAGACTTACAGGGGGTCTCGTGTATTTCGCACAATGGCCTCAAGCCACTCCCTCTTACCTCCCCCCCGATCGGGCAGCTATCGTCCAATCAGTCATTTCCAACCTTCCTTACCTTCCTCTCCCTCTCTCTCTCTTCCCCGGCGAAGGTGTGGAGGGCGAAAGCGGCGGAAGACTCAGACATTAAGGCGATTAATTGGCGGCGGCGGCGCCGAGCCGCGTCGAGATCTCATCTTAATTGAATGTCGCTCTCACCGCTAATCCCCCCCCATTCCCTCCTCCCACCACCACCCAGCCGCCCCCACCACTCCTGAAAACCGGCGGCGGTGACGACAAAAGCCTCTGTGTGTGTAATCGCTGCCTATCAAACCCCTCAACCCCCGCCTCCCCTGGGGTGGGGGGTGGAGGGGGGTGGGCGAGAGAAAAGCTTCCCTTTGTCTCCTCATTTGGGTTTTTGAAGAGGGTGGTCCCCAAACCCCCCTGGCTAAAAGCTTGTTAAAGAGCCATTGCTGGGATATAAAGAGGGTAGGGGGTGCGTGTGTGCAGGGTGGGGTGGGGTGGGGTGGGGTGGTGGGACCAGGGCCAGGGCCCGGGCCCCCCTCCCTCCCCTCCAGAGTGTTTCAGGGGCTGATCCCCCCGCGTGTTTGGACCACCGCAGGGAATCAAGAGCTTCTCCATCCATTGACTTGAAGCAGCGACACACACACATACACACACGGACACACACACACACACACCTCACGTTTGTTACAACTTTTGCACAACTTTGCAACCCCCCCCGCCCCCGCCCCCCTCCCCAGGTTACTATCTAAGTCCCTCTTCTTCTCCAGTGTCTCCGGAGGAGGAAGTGGAGTTTTGCTTTTGTAATTCCTGGGCTTTTTCTTCTTTTTTTTTTTTTCTTTTTTTTTAAAAAAAAAAGCCTTGTTGATGAAAAAAAAACCCAACTGTCTTGAAAGATGAGAAAGAAAAAAAGGGAAGAGCGGGAAGAAAGCTCGTTTTTTTTTTGGTTTTTAATTTTTCTTTTTAGCTCGAAAGGCCTGAAAATGAAAATAAATTATCGGCGGTGTTTTGTGTTTTATTCGCCATGAAGTCATTAAGTAGCGGCGTATTTATCTGCTGAAAAGGCTCAGCGAAGCCGAAGGTAATCGTTTAGCGAAAAAAACAAAACAAAATTTTCAGAGATTTCGTTAGCACTTTTCTGTACCTCTTGTCAGCGTCGTTTCAATGATCTGCGGAACAAAAGCACAATGTTGTCTGAATATTTGTACTTTGGGGCTACGTGGAAAACTTTGTGGTTTTTCAAACGTAAAATCATAATTTCAAAATCATCTTTTTCCACCGGCACAGCGCCTCCTGCTGGTCGTACTTACAGGGCTGGCAGTTGCGTGCCCTGCTACCGTCGCTCTCGGACGCTTTATTAGGGACGACGTCACGTTGGATTGTTCTTAACGTTGTGCCGGGTCAGGCCACCTTGGTCGTTCAGTCCCATGTGGGGGCCGGGACCCAATCAAAACAGCCCCCAAAGGTGGGTCGCCACCCACCAGTTGAGAAACACTGGTCTACTGGTCTAGTGGTCTTCTCGTTTTTGTTTGTTTGCGCAACCTCCTTCCTCCACCCACCCACCGACCACCTGTAGCTCCGCCCCCTCCCAGTCCTCCTCCACCTGTAGCTCCGCCCCCTCCCAGGCTTTTAGCAAGGCCTTTGTTTTAATCTAGCGACACGTCCAGGTTCTCCCTCTTCCTGTTTTTCTTTGCGCTGGTCGGGGGCGAGACGAGACGAGACGCCTGATGTAAGGCTCTGCAACCGTGTCGCCGCAGTGGCAGCGGCGGCGTTTTCTGGCTGTGACTGGCTGCTGTCATCATCATCATCATCTCTCCCCAGCTGCTTTTCAATCTCGGGCGGAGGACGTGAAAAATAGAGCGCACGGTGGAGGGAAGGGGAAAGAAAAAAATGATAAAAGGCCGAGCTCATAAATACGCCCTCTGCCTCTTAACCCGGACCGTGGAGTCTCTCTCTCTCTCTCTCTCTCTCTCTCTCTCTCTCTCTCTCTCTCCCTCTCTCTCTCTCTCTCCATCCACTCACCGACTCTGTTCCCTCTCCTGAGTGCAGCCGGTGGAGGAGCGAGACACTCGGATCACTCGTTTTTTCTGCCGAGTCTGCAGGATGAGGGAACGAGGGAGGGGGGTCGGGGCGACGTGTAAAGAGCAGCCCCTCGTGTAGCCCCTCCAGGGATGGGGAGTCATTGCTGCCACCCCTCCCTCCATCCATCCATCCATCCATCCGTCCCTCCATTCACCCTCCTATCCTTAATTTTGTCCATCCATCGTCCATCCCTCCACCCATTCATCCCTCAAACCATCCTTTCATCATCCAACATCCATCCATCTCTCATTCTCCCTCCATCCTTCATTTGTCCATCCATCATCAAGCCCTATGTCCACCCATCCTTCCGTCCCTCCAACCAGCCTTCCATTAATCCATCCATCCATCCATTCTTAACTTTGTCCATCTATCGTCCATCCCTATGTCCATCCATCCTCTCCCTCCAACCATCCTTCCATCCATCTGTTCACCCCTCCATCCATCCCTCTGTCATCATCCATCCTTCGTCCCTCCATCCATTCATCCCTGCAACCACCCTTTCATCCATCTGTTCATGCCTCCATCATCATCCATCCCCTCCCTCCCTCCACACAGCCATCCATTTGTCCATCCCTCCACCCATCCTTGTGTCATCATCCATCCATCCATCCCTCCGCCCCCCATGGTGCTATGAAAGGATTATTATATTTCCTTTTAGAAATGATTCGCTGCCTCCCGTCTGCACCTTTCATCTCCAGACTCCGCCCTCCTTTCTCCCCTTCCAGCGCACAACACCTGCTCCTCTTCTCTTCTCTTCTCTATCCCAACCACCTTTTTCTTGTTTGTTTTTCATTTTCCCCCCCTTTCGCTCTCCACTTAACCCTGGTGGCTACGCCGGAGCTTTAGGCGAACCCAACTCTGGAGATCAGGCGTGGGCAACAAACGGCACAGGGGGCAAACTTGAAGAAATTGTGTTAATATTAAATAAGACATAAAATAGCTGTATTTCATCCATTTTCAGTGTTTTAAGAGCAATTTCAGTAAAGAGCTAAATGCATTGGGGCTTCAAAGACACATTTTGTTGTAACTTTGCTTTCGTTCATTTTCAAAAGAGCATATATTTTCTACACATCCCTTGATATATTTTTTCCTCCTATGAGGTGGTCACCAACACTTCATCCATCTGCTGCTGCTCCGGCCCCCTCTGTCACATTTCAGAACCCACCGATCAAAAAGTTTGCCCCCACCCGGTGGAGATCTTACATGAGAGTGGTTATCACGTAAAGCTGGGCATCAGATGGGCCCCGTGTGAGGCGGTTCTTCATCTCTGGTACCTGGAGGGTCTCGAGCGTCCGTGCCTAACTTGTGTTGTTGTTGTGTTTGATTTTTTGTGCAGAAGGGTGAGGACGGCGGCAGCGGCGGCCTGGTGCTGGAGGACGGCCGCGAGCAGCTGATGTACGAGGTGCCGCTCAACGAGACGGGCTCGGCCGGCCTGGGGGTGAGCCTGAAGGGCAACAAGTCCAGGGAGACCGGGGAGGACCTGGGCATCTTCATCAAGTCCATCATCCACGGAGGAGCCGCCTACAAGGTCTTTTTCTCTTTATTTATTTTTTTATTTCCCAAAAGCTGCTTCCCTGGGACCAGGAAGTCGATCAGCTGATTTTCTTTTTTTGATCGCCGCTCTAGACACTCGCCACGTCTTACATCAGCCCCACCCACTCCAACAAAGCCCCAATTTGACGTGGAAGTAAAATTCCCTTCGCTCCTGTTGGAATCCCTGAGAAGTTTGAGGAGGTTTTGATGAAAAATAAATAAAAGATCTCGCTGCCGCGCTTAACGAGATCAGTCGCCGTGGCTTTGACGCCTCCCGCCTGACGGAATGTTGCCAGTGCTGTTTTCCCACCGCGGCCATTAGTCATTAATCTTTTTTTACTCAACCTGCTGTTGTTGTGCTGATAGCAAATAATGATTTTCATATGCAAAGCAACAGTGTTTTCCATATATGTTTATATGTACGTGTGTGTGTGTGTGTGTGTGTGTGTGTGTGTGTGTGTGTGTGTGTGTAGCAGCGGCCGTTTTAACTAGAAATAATAAGTTAGTTGGATAAGTAGTAGACAGCCAACAGATTGCAGTGAGTCTATTTTGTCTCTTTAGCGTAAAGATTTTTAAACTAATTACCACTTTTTCTTGATGATGGATATTTGCTGTTTTATCTCCGTTTGTTTTTGTTTTATCGGTTTCACCACCCGATATCCTGGTTTCCTCTCGTCTCCTCCTTCCCGCCTTTGCTCTCGTACCCTTCCCCACTTGACCTTTGACACCCATTGACCCGCCCCCCTCCCTCCCTCGCTCTGTCCATCCCACCCACCGGGCGAGCACACCCAGGCACCAGCGCTGCTGCCTCCCTATCTCCATCGCTCTCTTCAAGTTTGGATTGAGAGAAGAAGGAGGGAAAAAGAAAGAAAGGAAGGAAGGCGCTCTTTCATTTCAACACTTTGGAGGTTTTCTTTCCTCCACTTGGCCCTTCGCTTAATCTGGCCCCTGTCACATGTCACCACCACTCCTCCTCCTCCTCCCGCCGCCGCCACGAGACGAGTGTGGCGCTGCAGATAAAACGTCCAGTTGGGGGATCAAGGGGCCGGGCCGGTTCCCCCGGAGCGCCACCTTCTGACTGAAGTAGTCTCCCTCCACGAACAGCTGCTGACGCGGATAGCGGCGTCTCCGAGTCCGACGACGGCGGGAAAACAAGGTTTCTGGGACGAGATAGCGACGGACGGGGAGGGGTTCGGAGAGAGGGAATATGAGCAAGAGTGGCGGACAATGCTGAGGTGGAAGGAGGAGTAGGGGAGGTATAGAGGAGGAGCGAGGGAGGGAGGGAAAATTGAGAAAGCGGAGACGCTCTGCAGGAGCTGAGGCTAATGCTAATGAAAAGCAGCGAAAGGGGATGACCGATGTGGCAGTGCCAGGCTGGTGCAGAGGAAGTAGGGGGACCCCTGGAGTCTCTCTCTCACACACACACAGACAAACACACACACACATACACACCCGCGCAGACATACTCGAAGGAGGAGCCGACGGAGATTCACGGGGAGATCAAACCTATTTGAGCATCAAGAAAATCAAAAATAAACCCCCCGCCTCCCGTCCTCCTCCTTTGACTCAACGGTGCCCGATGGTGTCGAGACGGCCGCCTCATAGAAAACAAATTAAAATTACATGGGGCGCGCGGCGGCTCTGCTTACACAGAGGATGGAGTTATTAATAGGGAAAGGAGGAGGAGGAGGAGGAGGATGAGAAGAAGGAGGAGGAGGAGGAGGGGGTCCTGAATTTGGAAATAAAGCATCAATTTTTCATGACATCCGCACACTCGCGCTGACATTTCGCTGTGTGTGTTGTGTGTGTGTGTGTGTGTGTGTGTCAGGCCAAATGCCTATCATTTGGAGAAGGGGGGGGGGGCGTTCATCGGGCCTTCTTAATGACACGAGGTCAAAGGTCGGCCATAGCGTAGCCGCGGCGGCGCTCCTGGCTCGACAAAGAGAAGCTTTCTCAAGGGTGGGGGCGGGGTGTCTTCCCGCCCCCCCCATCCTTACACCCCCAGGGTACTGTTACCCCCCCCACACACACACACACACACACACACACCCTCCCTCCACGAGAGGCTGCTATTTAAAACACTTAGAGGTGATTTAGTGCCCGCCGAGGCCATTCCATTAGCCGCCGCTCTGTATTTATCGCGGCTCACCCACTCTGAGTAGATTGCTAACGCTAACACTTTCCTTGGCCCCTCCCTCCCACCACCCCCACTCCCGCCTCCTCCTCCATTTCATTTACAACTCACTCATCCTCTCTCTCTCTCTCTCTCTCTCTCTCTCTCTCTCTCTCATTGGCTAAAGGGAAGAGAAGATTAAAAAACTTCTCCAGCGTGTCCCGAAACTTTTTGGTTTTCGTCTTCAACTTTTTCTTATGTAGGATTTGATTTTGATTTTCAACCATTTTACAACACACACCTTCCTACCCACAAAATAACACAACACCAAACCAAAATCAAACAGCTAAAAACTAGCTGAACCTCCACGTCTTTACATCTGGCCATACAATACAAAATACAATCATTATTAAGTCATATACGCCAGCATTATAATGAAAATATATGAAATAGATGCATAAATAAAGGAAACAATAACGGAGCACAAAACAGAAAAGGCCAAGTAGTCTTGTTTTTATAAACTTGATGCTTGTGTTAGTTTGAAATCGGGGTAATTGCTCTTTTCGGTGGCTACTGACCTTTCCATATTTAAATAGTAACTCATCTCTTTTTTTCCAATGTAATAATATAGGAGGGTATGAACATTTCCAGTGTTTAAGTCTAAATTTTTTTTAATACGATAGATGAAAAAAGAAAAATCCACTTCTGTGGGTACCTCACTGAAATATGCAAATTGATGAATTCAAATTTTTCTCTTCCCTGTTAGCCGTTTTTCGCGAGTAGCCTGATACTTAGCGATGACCTCTGACCTACTGCCAGCTTACCAAAGGTGCTTTTTTTCCTCCCCCACCAGGACGGCCGGCTGAGCGTCAACGACCAGCTGATTGCGGTGAACGGCGAGTCGCTGCTGGGCCGCTCCAACCACGCCGCCATGGAGGCGCTGAGGCACTCCATGTCGTCAGAGGGCAACTCCCGGGGAACCATCCAGCTGGTGGTGCTGCGCGCCCCTCGCCAGGTACCAGGAAAGAAAAATCGAAACTCAAAAATCAGAAAAAGTAAAATCAAAAAATGCCAAGAGGAGTTTCTAACTCGCCGTGTTTTACAACATGTCGTCATTTGAAATCAGACTCAAGCGACGCTAACAGACGTAATTGACATTTTGAGGTCACAGAAGCGCTTGAAAAAAAATAAAAATAATAAATAATATAAATATCTTCAGCAAAGTGCGGCTCAGTTCCCTCTGAATGTTTCTCTTTTTGAACCTTTGTTCCTCCCACCACCAGCCGGATGTGGGGCAACGTGTTTAAAAATTTCACACTCTCGCCCTAAAAAGTTTTTTGGACGAGACGGATTTGGTCCCGTGAAACATTAAAAAAAAACAAAAAACAGCCTTTTAATGCATTATGAAATCCTCCACGCGGCCCTGTACGCAAGAAAAAAACGGGGGAAAAAAATATTCACAAGTAGCCGCCAGGGCTTTGACAGCAAAGCCAATGACATGCATTCTGCATCGGGATGTTATTCCAGGGTGGGAAATCCTAAATGGCTGCGATATGTAGGTCAGTTTTCTTCTCAGTTACCCATAATCCCTCTGTACCACATCAAATCAAATCAACCAAGTCTCGATTATTAATTTAGCCCAGGCATGGGCAAACTATGGCCCGGGGGCCATATGCAGCCCGTTAAGCTTTTTAATCCGGCCTGCCGAATTTGAAGAAATTATATTAATAGCAAGTAAGTCATAAAATAGCTGTATTTCATCCATTTCTCAGTGTTTTAAGAGTCATTTCAATAAAGAGTTTAATACCGTTGGACTTCAAAGACACTGATTTTATTGTAACACTTTTGATTCTTTTTCAATAGACATGTAAGGACATGTATATTATACATATCTCATGATTTATTTTTTTCCTCCTATGAGGTGGGTCTCCAAAACACTCCATCTGCTCCTGCTCCAGCCCCCTCTGTCAAGTTTCAGAACCCATTATGGCCCCACCAGTCAAAAAGTTTGCCCACCCCGGTGGAGATCATACATGAGAGCGCTTATTAAGTGAAGTTGGGCGTGAAATGGGCCCCGTGTGAGGCGATTCTTCCTCTCTGCTATCTGGAGAGGAACTTGTGTTCCTCACTTTCCGTGCTGTTTAGCCTCTTTGGTCTGGGTTTTCAGGAAGATGTTTGAGTCGTGTGGCTTTCAGGTGACACATCTGTGTTGGTTTTTCCCAGACGTCCAGCGCCAACCCTCCTCTGCCGGACGCCGCCCCGCATGGCCCCGCCCACTTCCAGCCGGCCCACGACAGTCAGGTACGAGAGGGCGGCGACCTCCAGCGAGATCAGCAGCAGCAGCACCGGCAGCAGCCGTCCCCTCCCCCGCGCTCCTCCTCCCTCCTCCACCTGCTGAGGAGGCGAGCGACCGAGCCGCTGCCTCCGGGCCACCGGGGGCGCTACGCGGCGCACGGCTACGAGCAGAGCCGTCCCGCCCTCGCGCCTCGGCCGCCCGTCGCGCAGCCAGACGCTGTGCGGGGACGGGTCGCTTCCTCGACGACGGCTTCCGCCACACGGCGGCGCCGACGGCACGCGTACACTTGCACTGAGCACCGCGGGCGCCGTTCCGCGCGATGCGCGTGCATGCGCGCAGCCGCACGCTGGACGCTGTCCTGCCGCGAGACGGCCGCCACAGCCCCACAGTCTACGTGCGGGACATCCGGGCCATGGCGGGACAGATGTACGGCGACCCGCCCCGCTCGTACACATGCACGGAGGCGTACGCATGCACGGATGCGTACACATACAGGGACGCACGGTCGCGCGGCTACTACGCGCACGACGGGGCTTTCGCGCGACACCACCAATTCCGGCTGTCCGGAGGACTCTGATAGCGTGTGTGTGTGTGTGTGTGTGTGTGTGTGTGTGTGTGTGTGTGTGTGTGTGTGTTTTGATCTCAAATCAAAAAGAAAAAAACGGGTACAAAACATATTTCTCGGGTGCAACGTAAACCTCAAAGAATGTCTCAGATGTTTCCAAAAATGCGAATTCAGCATCACGGAATCCACCTTTTAGTCAAAGTGGATAAACACTGACCTTCGCTCGCTCACACAGGAAGTTGCGATACGACGTCTTCGAGGTCAAACGCCGGCTGTGCATTAAATCCCGTCTCTCCTTTTTTTTGTAATTATAATAAACTTGAGAACTTTACGATGAATCAGCTCTATTTTCCCACTGCCTCTCCTTTCTGTCAAGTTTTATTTTTACCTGCACTGATCAGCTGTTTTCTTTTTTATAGTCACCTTCCCCTTTTTATTTCCATGTCTGCAGCTGGGTGTACTTGCCTTTCTCTCTCTCTTCTCTCTCTCTGACCTGCCTGTTTCTCCTCTGTCCAATAAAGTTCATCTGAAGCCTCCTGCATGCTTCTCTATTTGCCTCTCTGCCTCTGAATGTCTTCACTTTTTACTCCTTCCTGTTTATTAAACAATGCTTGCTTCCTCCTCCTCCTCCTCCTCTTCCTCCTCCCTCTGCCCTGGTGTTGGAGTCACTTTTTTTTTTTTTTTTCTGCCTTATTTTTATCCTCTGTAACTCCAACTCAAACTAGAAAATCGAGTTCGAACAAGAGGAAACCTCCTCTTCATACCTAATAGGGAAACTCACAATGGATGTGTTTTTTGAAATCTAAACACGGCCTAAACGCTCATAAATATTCACTCCAGCAGATTCGCATCAATGTTTTTTTTTTGAGGAACAACTCTGGAGAATTAAGGCCCCTGGTCCGTTTTCCGGCAAAGAATACTCCTATGTGGCTTTGAAAATGCTGCATACCTGATTAGTAAAATCAAACAGGAAGTGTGGTAGCTTTGGTTTGTTCCAACTTCCTCCTGCACATCAGTCCCGAATGGACTCGCATCCCCCGGCAGGAAGTGGAAGTGTTTACTACACTCATGTTGTCGGGTAAATTATTCAAATGAAAGGTTACGGCTCAACTTTCCCATCAGTCCCTCCTAAAAACGCCACTTTGTGTAATACCTGTTTTCCGGAGAGGGGGCGCCAATTCCAGGAGTTCATTACTGCACTCTCAAAGTTCAACAATATTTTTTTCACTAAAGTCTTCTCAGTCATTGTAAATAATTCTAGTTTTTCTGTCTGTAGCTGTGGGCCTTAACTCCTAACTCATAAGCTATTGTTTCACTATGTGACCAAAGTTGAACTGGCTCAAAAACACTCAGTTGGTCACGCCAGTTCTTCGCACAGCGCCATAACAATCAATCCATCACACCAAAATCATTCAAACACATTTTTTTCTTTTTCTTTTTTTCTCGAAGCTTAAGTTTGAAAGGCACATTCCTGGATGGAGAGATTTATCGAGGACCTGACAGACGTTGTTTAAAAAATTGCCGTCTCTCTTTGTGGGGGCCGTCTTTTCAGCTTTTCACACTCGGCCGTGACTGATTATTTCAAAAAAAGCAAAGCTCATAAAGATGTTTCACGGCTACTCGGAGGCTTGACTCCAGTGACCCGCCCGTCGCGCCATTAGCATCCCAACCACGCTAATCCGCGGTGTAGCATAGCCCGCGGACTAGCTCAATCGGTTCAAAGTTCACCGTCGACCGTGACCAACAGACAGACAGACGGTCTGGGGTTCAGATGTCTGGTCTTCTTTTCATGGTGAGGTTTTTATTCTGCAAAATTACACATTTTAACTTAAAGTTAACTCAAACACATCAGTGCTTTGCTACTGTAGTAGTTTTTCTTAAATTCCAGCAGAGGGGCCGCACCTAAGCTGATTGACCCCATTGCATTCAACCCTTCAAAAAACCCCAAAATATTTTTTTTTGCACACTGATCAAAATATGATCAGTGTGCAAAATAGAGAAGGTTCCGGTGGGGTTGGACCCCCTCCCCCCACACACACACACACCGATTTACCCATGAATGAGACACCCTGAAAGCCTCAAAGCAAAGTTTAAGGGGGTCTCACATAAAGCTCAAAATTTTATATATACAGTATATTATTGTCACGAAAAAAAATGTCTTCAAGATCAACCTGTCTACTATTCATAGTTTTAATTGTTAAGTAAATCTAGATTGGCACTGAGTAACAATCAGGAGGATGGAGACACCCCCGCACCCTGAATATTGATGGGAATTTTGCACACTGTATATAATATAATTGACTAGATGTAATATATATATATAATATATATTGGCCTCTTTTTTTCCTCTATTGACTTGAAACCAGACCAAAGCGACATTGACTCACCAGAGTGACAGGAGGACACTATTCCATGACTTGTGATTGGGTGGGGGTATGGGGGGGATCTAAGCCGCCTCTCTTCGGCTTAGACCCCCACACCCCCCCCCCACCTATTGTATGTATGTGTAGGCTGGAGACCCCCCACTCACCTACCACCACCACCACCGTCAAGCCTTCCTTGTTAGCTTATTGTTGGGGGATTAAGTCACCTGACTGCCTATCTGCCAGCCTGCTGCTCAAATCCTCGGGGCGGATTTATGGACGGATGGAAGGACAGAAGGATGGACGGACGGATGGTGGAGATTCGATTGAAGTCGAAGCTGTCGGAACTTTACTTGGGCACAATTGGGCGCGACATGCGAGCTCGAGATTGATTGACGGCTCCCCCGTTTCAAAAGCACGTTAGCATGTTGCTAACGACACCCCGGGGACTCCTGGGCTGCTGTGGCCTCAGCATGGTGACAAAGATGTACACTACATACCTGATTTTTTTTTAATGTCATTTTTTCATATTTATATATGCATATATATTTGCGATTTCGGCAGTTCCCGTCGCTTTCAGCGGGTAAAAGAAATAGAAACGCCTTTCTTTCATCCGCCGCTTTCAGCCCTCACAGCTCTTATCTTGCGTGCGGCGTGGGCGAGTGGCGGGGAGTGGGGTGTCGGGAGGGGGGGGTCCTTTGTAGTGCTGGATGGGGCTGTTCGTCAACATGCCTGTCAGCGCTCTCAGGATTATCTTAATGATGGTGTTTCCAATCGTGGGCATGAAGAGAATCGCTGTTTTTCTTTTTCTTCAAAGTCGAACCCCGACGATGCTTATCGGCCAAGTCTTACCGTTTGCTCCCCCCCCCCCCCGCCACACACACACACACACACATCTAAAAGTCCAGATTGGATCCCATCCAGTTGACTTCATCAGCGACTTTTTTTCTTTCCCTTTTCTCATTTTTCACTTTCGATCTCAACTCGCGGCTCCAACGATGCCGACGTCTGAGCAAATCCCTCAACAGATATTTTCAAATCGAGCTCCGTATTTCATCAAAGCTTTTTGTTCCCGTCTCCCGGCCTGAAGTCCATCGCTCATTCATTGTCGGCGAGCTCGAAATGTGGTTTTTGCAAATTTTAATAGAAATCCGTTTTTCCTTTTACTTTGTTCCCCCCCTCCTCTCCTCACCTCTCCGACGTTCTCTTCAGCATCAGCGCTGACTGACTCAAGCTGCGAGCGCGACGTCATTCCCACCTCCAGATTCCAACTTTTGGGAAAAACGGAACATAGTTTAACTGGACAAAAATTTCCTCAGTCTGTCTCAGAAAATTACGTACAATTTGTGTAGCCTAGGTAAAAATGTGCATAAATAGACATGTAGGAAAAATTAATATGGAAAATAATTATACGATAAATATGAGTTGGTAGAAGGTTAAAAAAGGTAAATATGTAGATAAATTTTGGTCTTTTTTTCCCACAATAATCATCCCTCCATCTCTCCGCAGGATCCGCGGGGCCACGGCGGGAACCAGGGGCCCCCCTGGAGAAGCGAGGGGCCCAGCCACGCTCGCAGCCACAGCTACGGGGATGTCGGTGAGCAGGCGACACGTTCGAACCGTCAGCTAGTCGGTCAACATTTAGCCTCCGAGTGTTTGTACACTCCAGACTCCAGAGTGTGCACACACTGTTTGGTTGTCGTGCCAATGTGTGTGTGTGTGTGTGTGTGTGTGTGTTGTGTGTGAGGCTGTGTGCGTGTTGCATTCAAATTCGACCTCCTTGAAAGCAGGGGTGTCAAACTCAAATGCACAGTGGGGCCAAAATTTCAAACTTGGACAAAGTCGTGGGCCAACATTGATATTTATTGTAAAAATCTTCCTCCAGGTATAACCTGAATAAGGATCAAGCAAAGCTTCACACTATACAATAATTAACTTCATATTACACACATGCAAAATCGAATTTCAAATTTTAAAAAAACTGGTCAAAATAAATGAAATATAAATATTTGCAGCCTTCTTATTTTACATTTTATAATATAATATTTAAAAATATGATAT
Organism: Thamnaconus septentrionalis; assembly: GCA_009823395.1. Taxonomy (NCBI): domain Eukaryota; kingdom Metazoa; phylum Chordata; class Actinopteri; order Tetraodontiformes; family Monacanthidae; genus Thamnaconus; species Thamnaconus septentrionalis. The sequence goes on from CM020501.1 coordinate 28,421,789, forward strand.
GATCAAGGAACCAATGAAGTCATAATAATATCCATCAATGAAGGTCCTGCCCTGATTGACGCGTCAAAATTCCAGCAGAGCATTTTGGGATTTGTAATATTAGCAGTTACATGTGCTGTATAATAGCTTCAGGCCAGCAGCTCTAGCAGTCATTTTGTATTGGCCTCGCAGGCCACTTATAGAATTACACTGCGAGCCAAATTTGGCCCGCGGGCCAGAGTTTGACACGTGTGCTCTAAAATGTGCCGGCATCCTTCCTCCCCGTCTCCGTCTTTATATCGCTGTCCTCGCTGCCGTATTTGTAGTGGAGAGAAGAGCAAATCATTAGCTGTTTGTTTGCGTTTGTGTGTGCGTGCGCGTGTGTGCGTGCGCTTTTCATGTTCACGCAGCTCTGACCTTGGAGTCATTACGCCGATGAAACGGCCGCCTAAGTGGGGTACGGATTAGCATACGCAGCTTTTTGTGCTGCACATGCGGCGCTGTGTAAAAGGGAATAACAAATGCTGATGATGATGATGATGATGATGATGATGATGATGATGATGATGATAACAAGAATAATAGCGGCACAAAAAAAGGCGAACAGACCATTGAGAATTCCTCCTAGTCGTGCTGAGAGCGCAGCAGGCGGCTTAAAGCTGCTCCCGACTCCTTTGATGCATGGATTTGGCTGTTTATCCCTATTTATGGCAAAAGTCAAAGAAGCACAGAGGAAGAAATGTGATGACGTCACCAATAGTATTTTACCAGCAAAACATGTCAAATATAACAAAGGGTGTATATATACATATACACACACACACACACATATATATATATACACATATACATATATATGTACATGTATATGTGCAGTATAAATATACATATATAAATATATGTATACATATATGTATATATACATATATATATATATATATATATATATATATATATATATATATATATATATATATACATACTTGTATATATATATACATATATGTATATATATATATATACATATATGTATATATATATATATATATATATATATATATATACATATGTATATATGTATACAAGTATGTATGTATATATATATATATATATATACATAAAATAAATATATATGTGTCTGTAAATATATACGCATACATATATATATATTTTGTGTATCAACACATATATATGTATACATATATATATCTGTATATATATATATATATACACATACTTGTATATATGTATACAAGTGTGTGTGTATATATATATATATATATATATATATATATATATATATATATATATATATATATATATATATTTACTGCACAGTTATAGGTTCAGACGTATAATCAGACTTTATATAAATAAAGTCTGATTGAAGAATAACAGCTATACAGTTAACAAGCAAGTTTCACCTACTTCCTTTTTCTTCCCCTCCAAGCTTCCTATCCTGCTGCCTTGTCCAATGGGAACTACGGAAACTACGACAACTACGACGACGATTACGACCATGACGACCTGGACCGGAGCTTCCCGCCGCCGCCCTCCCCTGGATCGGTGGAGGAACTGAGCCGTGATCCGCTGCCGGGCCCCTCCCGCCGCAGGTGCCCCACCCCACCCCCCTCCCCCAACCTCCCGGCCGTAAAAAAACATCAGCTCTAACTCTCACACACGCAGGGCCAGGAGTTATTTTATTACGACGCCGTTAACGTGCCGACCACCCCCAGTGTTATGACATTAAGAAGAGCCATTACACTAAACATTACAACCCACACATGCATTATTTAGACGGTTCTGACTAATTGCAGGAGCCTTTTTTGCATTAGGCATAATTATGGCTGCGGCGAAAAACGCGGCCCCGGCCCAGAGCCGCTATGTTGCGCCTCGCATGAACCTCATTAGCGACGAGCGTGAGCGCCAGGCTTGTCCCCTGAATAACCTCAGGCGCGTGTTTGCGTTTCAAAGCCGCAGATACGCCGCAGAAAACGGTTTGTTTAATATCACTGAGAGCCTCTTTCCTCTGTAAACTTCGCTCGGGTTCACTTTGGAGGATTCTGAGCTGAAAACAGCATGACGCATTCAGCTAACTACCTGGCTAGCTCGCTGACATGCCCGCTTTTTCATTCAGTAGTATTCATAATACTTTTTAAACTATAGAACAGGTATGTGCAGTGTGAAACAAGAAGCACCTCACCCACAAGAAACTAGTAAGATTGACTGAAAATTGAAAACCCTGACATTGGAAATGTAGTGCATATAGCTAAAGTGTTTAATAGCGACACACAGAGAGACAGAAATGCAGTCTCATTGCAGAGCACGCCAGGACAGCAGGCAGCTTCTGCCTCACCACACGTCTCTTCTCAGTATTTGAACAGTAAATGTGAAAATCCAGTGATTTTGAAGAAACAGTATTACACTGGTGAAGTTAAAGTTAACTGAAAAATATAACCATTTAATCTTTTCTTTTCATTTACATTTTTTTTCTTTCCAATATTGTCAGGTGATACACGGCCTCACCTGCTTCCCCTGACCGCACGTCACTGCTATAGAAGTATCACTTTTTTGTCAGTGAGATTCAATAATATTTGACAGTTTTCAATAATAACTAGTTGGCTAGCTAGCTGGCTAGGATGAGCCACCTGGTTAGCTAGCTCAGTTTTTATCATTGCAACAGAAAAACAGAGGCAACGAAAGCCAAAAGCACTTGAGCTGATTTGGAGTTCATACTGAAATGTCTTGAAAATGATTTGACCTTTAACACAAAAGCGTCACTTTTGAAGTTCAAAAACTGCAGCGGTATCTTTCAATCGTTGGACCAAAGATTTATGGGCTCGTCCCACTGGTTGAGGGTGTAACTCCGCCTTCCCGCCCCAAGACAGCTGGGACATCAGCACATGGGATGCAAATGTTTGCTGAAGAAAAAGAGCAGCCATGAATAAATACATCCAGGAAGTCTGGTTATATTATTGCTCAACAGCGCAGACCGAGGTTTGGATTTATCGCGGTGACAGATGGCCAGACACAAAAACAAACACAAAGCCAAACACAAAAGTTCCTCGCCGCAGCAGATCTGGTGATGTAACCGGGAAAAGTCGGCCGGCGAAACTGGAGTGTCGGGATGAGTGAGTCATTTGGGATTTGTTCCACCTCCACAGCGACTTTCAGAGGGCGCCGTTCTACCCGGAAGACCAGGTTCCCTACGACAGAGGCAATGTGCCGCGCAACAGGGCATCCAAGAGCATGGACCTGGGTGAGTGTGCACGGTGTGCACAGATGCACTGCACTCCACAGGGATGGATAGACTAGATAGATACTTTATTGATCTCCAGGAGAAATTGGCGTTGACAGCAGCCGGAAAAGGGAACTATTGAAATAAAAGGAACGCAATATTCTAAACTATAGTAGAAGGAGAGCTATGAGTTCGCTATGAAATTAGAAATATAAATAAATAAAAATAACACTCCTCTACCTCCACCTCAACCTCACCCTACACCGGTGTTCCATAATTCCCAGGTTTCCGGAGGGGAATTGCAACTTCCCATTCACCTCCTCAGACTCCCTTTCAACTCTTTTCTGAAAGTTTCCTCTCGTCTTTTCAAACATGAAAAGACGAGAGGAACAAACAAACAAACAAAGACATGAGTTTGCCCCTTCTGCCCTCCTCCATCCATCCATCTATCCATTCATCCATCTATCCACCTATCCATTCATCCATCCATCCATCCATCCCCATTTTCGGTAGTGCTTCGTTAGGTGTGGTGGATTGGCTTTCTTCAACAGTTGCACACCTCACACCCGGCCCGACCTCAATGGCTTTCATTATGGACAGTGGTCACACACACTCACACACACACACACACACACACACACACCCACACACACGCCAGGAACTGTGCTCCTCCCTCTCATATAAGAACCTCTCCAGCACTCAGCAGTGGCTCTCTCCATCTCTCTAGCCTTCCTCCATTTCAATCTGTTAATATATATCTACGTATATGTATCTATATCTACACTCTTTCTATATTTATGTATACGGTACATACATATATATATGAATACATATTTTTTATGTATTTTTTCTTCTTTTCACTCCTTCTGTATTCATTCCTTTCATCTCCAAAGAGCTCAGGTCTGAAACAAGATAGTTACCAGCACAGGTGTGTGTGTGTGTGTGTGTGTGTGTGTGTGTGTGTGTGTGTGTGTGTGTGTGTGTGTGTGGTTGCCTGTGTGTACATAGAGATAGAGGTGCTTTCAAATGCTGATCCTGTCCCACACATTTATGGATTGAAGACACACACACACACACACACACACACACATATAGATGTTTTTTTTTTCCTTTCCTGCGTTTTTCTGTTGTCGTATTTCCCTAAAGGGCAGCTTTTTTTCCTCGCTGACCGTGAAAAAACAACAAAAATAAACAGCCCACTTGACGCTGGTAGCTCGGCTCGGCTGCTTTGACCCCCAAACGTCTCACGGCAAACTGGTGTGTTGACTCAGAGCCTCGCCGTCTCCCAAAAAACCCTCAAAGATTTGGCTGCAGGCGGGTGGGGTGGGATGGTGGCGAGAATTGAACGCTGATTCGGCAGCTGATTGGCTGAGGATGGAAAGAGGGGGTGGCGGCTAAAGTCGCGGACAGACGCTAACGCACGCTGTTTTTTCGGTTTCTTTTTCTCTCTTTTCGGCTCGGCTGGCGACAGGCTTCCTCGCCGACCCAAAGTCTTTTAGAGAAGCTTTAAAGTTGCATCCGCTCCCTCCCCTCCCCCCTCAAAAATTCAACCTCACAAAAAAAAAATGAGAAAAAGGATTACTTAAGAGAAACGGCGGCATAATGAAAAGCTATTATTGTTTGCCGGGGGTCTCGGAATCCTGTTTAGTCAGATTAGCCCAGTGGTGGAGGGAGGGTGGGGTGGGGGGTTGAGGAGGTGTGTGTGTGTGTGTGTGTGAGGGGGGGCAGGTTGGGGGGGTTGAGGAGGTGTGTGTGTGTGTGTGTGAGGGGTGGGCGGGGGGCGTTCTTAGCGAGGTTTTCCTTTTTTCGTTTTTCTTCCCGCCTTGTTTTCCGGCCTCCCTTTATTATTTTCTCTTATTGTCTCACCTCTATCTCTGGTCGCCCCCAATATCCCCTTTTTCATGCCGCCGTTCTCATTTCCTCCCTCGCCGCCGCCGCTCCGACACATTATGAGCTGCGCAAATTTGTTCATGCGTCTCGTCTGTCTGCTGCTTTTCTTCCCTTGTCTTTCAGTGGCCGACGAGAGCAACCTGGGCGCCCTGGTGGAGCGCAGGGACGGTGAGTGTGCTTTTTGTTTGTTTCTTTGTTTGTTTGTCAAAACTGGACGAAACAGCGAGGTTTTGTTTTTGTTTTGTTTTTTAGCGATTTTTGAATCGCGCGCAAACTTTTGGTTTCAAGCAGTCTGATTTCCCAGAAAGCCCAGGGTGAAAGAAAGACGACTCTGGAGAAGAAGAAGCCTCTCTGCATTTGATATTCCTGGAATTCCCCACCAGAGCACTTTAAAGCAGAAGGATAAATAAAGCCATCCTTTTATTTCTCCCCCTCCTCTTCCTCTTCCCTCCTCCTCCTCCTCATCTTCCTCTTCCCTCCTTCTCCCCCCTCCTCCATCTCTTCCTCCTCCTTCTCCTCCTCTTCCTTCTTCTCTTCCTCCTCCTCCTCCTCCTCCTCCTCCTCGTCTCAGCTTTGACGCACCAGCTAATGCGTATCGACGTGGCTCGTGCGTGTTTTTCTCTTTTTTTCCTCGTCTCTCTCTCTCTCAGTCTCCTGAAGATGCTGACTCGGTGAATTTTCCCAGCTTCCTGCCCCTCCCCTCGCCTCCCCCCACCCCAACCCCCCTCCCTTAAATGGCCTCAGTGTTTCTTTATGGGCTTTGACATATTTCATTAGGCGGATGGTCTTAAGAGGCCTGCCGAGCTTCTTTAATCTGGCTAAAACCTTTTTTTTTCTTCCTCTTCCCTCCTCGTCTGGCGTAGGAGCGAGCGCCGCTCCTCTAACATCTCCCTCCCTCCCTCCTTCCTTCCTTCCGTCACTCACACCATCCTTTTCTTACGCCTCCCTCCATCCTTCCCCATCCTCGTCTACGCTCTTTTGTCGCCAGGAGCGTCGTCGCGCTTCCTCACTTTACCACCGGGTTTTTGGTTTTTTTCTCTCTCTCTCTCTCTCTCTCTCTCTCTCTCTCTCTCTCTCCTCCCTCCTCTCTCTCTCTCTCTCTCTCTCTCTTCAGTCCTGTTTCCTCCCGGATCGGCTCCACCCACCGTTGCTTTCACACTCGGACCCGCTGCACCGACCAGAACCTCCAAGTTCTGGAAGCAGCAACTGCGCTGAACTTTTGACTCTCCTGTTATCAGAGTCAAAAGTATTCGCAGTCTGTACTTGAGTAAAAGTTCAGATGGATATTCTCTGGTAGAAGTAAAAGGTACTGATTCAGCTCCTTCACTCAAGTAAAAGTAAGAAAGTACAGGTTCTAAATGTACTGAAGCAAAAATTATTATCATTATTATTATTATTGTTATTATTATTATTGGCAGGTTGGCAGGTACTCTAAAATAATTTCCACTTTTAATGATCCACTTTTATATTAATCGACTCAGCTGCGCAGTTGAAATGGCTCCACTTCAAGCAACAACAGCTACAGTCATAAGTGAATTACTTTAACAGAATTTCTCCTTGACACTTTTAAAGCCAAAAGTAGTGAGCACATTTTTCTAATAAAAGGAGTAAAAAGTAAACAACCATCAGAAACAGAAACACTGAAGTAAAAGTGCAAATACCTGAAAAATCTACCCAAGCGCAGTAACCAAGTATTTGTACTCTGTCACTTTTTCACCTTTGCCTGTTAAATCAGTTCGTTGAGTCACTTCCTGTGTCAAAGCGACGACCTGTTGCTGCAGGTAAAGCGCCTACCGTGCTGCTTCCCGCAGTACCTCGTCCTTCCTGTAGAGGGCCTGCGCTGCACGCACACACACATGGCTGTAGTCTATGGCGTACAATGTTGTTGTTGCTGTTGTGGTTTTCGCACAGTGCGTCCATGTTGCTCTCTTCCCGTATCAATCCCATCATGAACACAATCACCCCCAGTGTGTTGCCTCTTAAACTGCCCGGCCAATCACAGCGCAGTACAGCAATGTTCACCCCCCCGCGCACGCACACACACATACGCTTTGCAGCGTATTCGGCTAGCACACCGCAGCAGGGTCGCTGGTGCATTTGTGTGTGTGTGTGTGTGTGTGTGTGTGTGTGTGTGTGTGTGTGTGTGTGTGTGTGTGTGTGTGTGTGTGTGTGCCGGTGTGTGTGTGTGCCGGTGTGTGTTTCATCCGTGCGAGCAGCCAGCGTAATGGCCGGGTATCGCTTTGTTTATCCCTCCATCTCGCCTCCCTCGGCGGCAGGTAGTGCTCTTACAGCGCACCTGGGAGCTCGGCTAGCGCGCACACACACACACACACACACACACACACACACACACACACACACACATCTGCATCGTTGCTTGTCGACTCGGCGCAGCCCGACCTCAAATCTCGCATCTGTCACAGCACACACAAACAGCCGACTGAAGCCGCACACACACACACACACACATCTTGATCGATCTGTCGCGTGCAGCCGACTGAGTCCGTGAGAAAACATCTGCGTCCGTTTAGAGGACATCTCGTCCGTTTAGAGGAGGGAACGAAATGGAATCAGGCCCTCGTTTAATTCATCAAGGCAGGAATTGCAGCGACGCTCCAATCCAATCTGGGAGGCGATGAGGAAGCGGATGTCTCATTTAAAAAAAAAAAAAAAAATGTTTTTTTTGTTTTTTTTGTAGCAGGCGCTAACGCTACGCTAACACCGTGGAAGGCTGAAAGAGGGGGAGCAATAACAGACCCCCGTCTCGCTGACGGATGCCGGCCCGCTCGGGATTTACAGCCGTCGTGAATGAATCCATCCGCCTGCACTTTAGGCCCCCCCGCCCCCTTTCACACGTTTTTATATAAATGCACGAGTCCCGTCCACGCCTTGCTCGCCGGAGCTACACGGCAATCACGAAATGGCCCCTTTCAGTCCCCTCCCCGCTTATGAAAGCCATTCATCCCGTTGGAGGGTGGGAGTTGGTAGGGAGAGGGGCGGAGGGGGGCACAACCCAGCCCAGTAAACCCGATTACAAATAAGCGCCTCCCCTCCCCCCGCTTGCTAACAATAGCGGCCTCCTTTTTTCGGGAAAACAACAACCCGTAAAAAAAAAAAAAAAAGTCTCTCTCGTTCAGTCAGCAGCTCCGGCCCTCGTAATGGCAAATTTAAAGCTTCTCCTGGATTGGATTCAACCCCCACCACCACCACACCCACTTTTATAGGGGTTTGTCGGGGGTGGGAGGGGGACGATGCGACACGGCCGTCTTTACAGGTGCGTGTGCGCTGTGCATTTTTATGGCGGCAGCTCAGCTGCCCGGGGCCTTGTTTTACTGCTTTCCTGGGTTAAAATGGCTCAGGGCTTTATTAATTGGAGACAAGACAGGGGAGCCAAAGTGTGTAGGTGTGTGTGTGTGTGTGTGTGTGTGCTCTGGTTGCGACAACTACAGCCCGGGAGCAACAGGTCCCGCCTCCTCACACTCTTGGCTAAAAGTGTCTCCTTGGCAACTGGCCGTCACCCCTGACTGACTGGCTTGCACATGCACGCACGCACGCACAACACACACACACACACACACACACACACACACACATGCTCACTACCACCGGCGGCTGTAATGGAAGGGGGGCACTTTGCCGTAACTGCGGCAGCCTTTCAACAAGGCTGCTCAGCCTCGGCCGCTTGATAGGTGAGTGTTAAGCCCCCGCTGGGACGCAGCAGGGTGTGTGTGTGTGTGTGTGCGTGTGCGTGCGTACAGTATGTGTTTGCCCCCGCGTCTGCTGTCAAACGTATTAATGGCGTTCGGGGCCGAGTCTGCACTTGGGACGGGATGCTGAATCAAAGGTCAAAGGTCATCAGGTGGCCCAGCGGGGTGAGACTTGAATTACTCGTCTCCAGTTGGGCGAGACCCAAAGTTTGCGTGCGGCCAAACAGGTGGACGACACAATGCGTGAACATTTTTTTCCCCCACGCGTGTTTGTGTGTGTGCATGCACCTGTGCGTGTGTGCGTGTGTGTGTGTGTGTGTGTGTGTGTGTGTGTGTGTGTGTGTGTGTGTGTGTGTGTGTGTGTGTGTGTGTGTGTGTGTGTGTGTGTGTGTGTGTCTCTGTGTCTGTGCGAGGAGCATCTGTCGGCTCTGCGGCCGGCGATATGTGATAAACAGCGATTTCACCCTCGGTTGGATTGGATCTACACCAGCCTATTAAGACCTCATTATTCATTTACCACAGCCACCTGACACACACACACACACACACACACACACACACACACTGTAATTGTGCCTATATCTCCCCCACTAGTTCATCTAAAGCAGTCAAGGACACACACAGACACACACACAGCAACATCCCAACATCCCCTTAAAGCAAGTTTTGTGACTTTCCCCTTTTCTTTTTTTCTCCCCTTAAACCAAAACTCTTATACTTTGTCCAACACACACACTCACACACGCACGCACGTGCACGCTCACCCCCCCACCCCCTCTAGTCTATAGCCCAGCAGTGTGCTGGCAAGGAGCTTAATTCTATCAGACTGTGAGCCGGACAGCCGTAATTACATTTGTGACACAAATCCTGCCTCTCAAATTGAGCGTTTTATTCCTGAGCGTGCCAGCCTCACCCCCAACGCCCCCCCTCCCCTTCCTCTATTTATAACCCCTTTATTCCCCCTCCTAAATCCCCCCCTTTGCTCCCCTTCTTCCCCACAGAAAGTCAATTTGGGACTTGAAAGGCGGCGACGCTCGGCTTTTTACTTTCCCTCCACCTCACCTCCCACTTTTTTTTCACTGACTGCATTGCTTCCTTTTCCTCTTATTTTTCCTCTTCCTCTTCCTCTTCCTCTTCCTCGTCCTCGCCGCCACTCGTGATGCTCTGAAACCTCTGCGGTGACAAAAATAAATAAACAAAGAGCCGGGAAGGTCGAGGGGGGCCGCTCGCCAGCCTGTTTGCAGCCAAAACACGTCGCACGGCAGCTGCGGATTCGGCCTTTAATTGCCATTTGACACAGGAAGTGATAGTCATAAAAATAACTTTTTGTCAATCACAGACGAAGGAAGGAACAAATGTTTTACAGTCGCAGCTCTGTTTAGATGTGTAAGCCCGAGAGGCATTCCTCATAATTTAGTCGTATTTTTTTCTCTCTCTCTCTTATTCATATATCAATGTGCTGATATGCAAGAAGGGAAATAAAAAAAAAACAACACTAAAACCGCATTGCATTCCGAGACAAGCTCGTAAATTTCACGGCTTTTTATTCCGAATGGGGCGTTTATATGTTCTGCGGATAATTGCCGCTGTCTCGGAGGCCTCTTGCTCACGTAAAGTCAATTTTTATTTATACAGCCGCATATAACACATCTGTCTCAGCGGGGCTCCGCCAAGGTGCGCAGCACCCGGCAGGTGATATATTTAGGTACGCAGCAATTAAGAGCAGCCTTAATGTGCCTCAATGAAATGGAAAAAAAAGTTGTTTTTGGTGCTGCTTTGTTCCCAACCACCAAGAGGCCTTGAACTCAAATCCCAACGACCGTTCTGACCATTAAGCCTTTTTCTTCCCAAGCAGTGATGTGGTAATTCTTGTTAACTAGGTTTGATTTCCCTCCCATTGTCCTCCAGCTGTCCTCCAACCTGCTCTCGTTTTTCCCCCATCCAGACCCTTCAGCCGGCGGAGCGCTGGGGCCGACCCTGGGCCTGATGAAGTCCAGCTCCCTGGAAAGCCTGCAGACGGCCGTGTCGGAGGCCCAGCAGAGCCGCATCCAGGCCCAGGTGCCCTTCCACCGGCCGCGGCCCAACATGGTGCGCGGGCGGAGCTGCAACCAGAGCTTCCGCATCGCCATCGATAAGTCCTATGAGGGGCCCTCTGAGGACGGTAAGCCCCGACGGGAGCGGCCGGGGAGGCCTGCCAAAGGGACGGCTTTTAGCCTCAGCAGCCTAATGAAATGCTGCGACATTTCATCCACTCAGCAGTTTTGGGAAGAGCGTCTTAATATCCCACCGTGCCATATATTCAGCGCTCCGCCTTGTGGAGCCGCAAGTGGGGTCTTGACAGCGTTTGCTGCGCGTCTCTGCTCGTGTCATCAAATCCTTGCGTCTAAAAATATTATCTCTTGGAAAAGATAGAGACACTTGTGACACTTAGGTATAATGGTCAGGTATAACAGTGTTTCTAGCCTGTGAGCTCAATCGGCTCTTTGTGACATCACAAAGAGCTGCGCTGGCTGTGCTCTACATACCAGCACTTAGAGATAGCAATGTATCAAAGGACGATGATACCTGATGAGACCTGTTCTGCCCCCTTCAGAAGGTCCAACAGTGTGAATGGAAACCAGAGTAGTTTAATGGGAGGCTGTAAACACATGGCTAAAACTCCAAGATGACAAATAAAACATTAAAGTGTAAGTCCGCCACCCTTTAAGAGACTGCACGTCGTCTTCCCTCAGACGACGACCTGTCAGAGAGCTCCGGCCGCGACACGCCGGCCAGCGGCTCGTCCCGCCAGGAGCTGGACGTGGACGACGGGGCCAAGAAGAAGAAGAAGACCAAAGGGAAGAAGAAAGAGAAGAAGAGCAAAGGCAAGAAGAAAGCCGACGAGCCCGCCGAGGACCCGGAGAAGAAGACCAAACGGAGGGGCTTCGGCCTCTTAAGGTACGTGGAGACGTGATTCATCCCTCTAATACGGATTGGCGTCGCCTTTGAAATGCGTTGTGAACTTTGGAGCGTCAAGGTGACTCTCGGATGTCGGTTCGCTGCCGATAAATTAGTCAAAGTGGCTCCGACAGCCGTGGCAGGGCCTTGATTTTTTTTCTCGACGCGGGGAAAAGGTCAACTGCATAACGAGGGGCTTGACGGATGGTCGGGGTCGGGCTGGTGTGACGGGCAGGAATGGGTGATAGCGGTTTCATGGGCTTTAGTGGTAAAATTTAGGTTCAGCGTCGATAAAGCAACTTTTTGGGGGAGATTTTTGGTGTCAACCTTCCCCCCCTGGATTATAGGACGCAAGGTCGGCTGTGATGTGAACACAACCTTCCCTTGGCGGTAATGGAGGGTATCCATTATCTCTCAATCCGGAGTAAAGTCCCAGCGACACCGTGCCAACCTGGCCGGACTGCTTGTCGCCCCTTTATCAACGTGTCGCCATCGTGATTGCGGTGGTCCAGTCCTCCAGCGGCGGCAGCAGCCTTATCAGTTGGCGGTGACACGGCGGCGGCCGCCGTATCGCCCGCACTTCCAACACTTGAGATTCAATTAGGCTGCGGCGGGGAGATAGCGGCAGGGGGCCCGAGCACCGGCCCACCGATCAGCAGATAAGAAACCAATCGGCAGCGGTGTCAGCGCCGGTAATGGAAGAGGCGCTCACGTGGTTTGGGGCCCGGTTAGGAAGAGGAGGAGGAGGAGTACTAGAGAGGAAGGGCATGGTGAAGGACAAAGTTGGCATGCTGGGAACGGTAAAGTATGCTTGTGTTTATTTATTTATTTAGTATTCTTGTCTCTGTCCTGTCTGTTTATCTGTGGGAGCAGGAAATGTTAAAAGGAGCACAAGGCCAGTTCAACGATGGGTGCAGTGAAAGCGTATAGTATCGTATCACATCATATCCTGATGTATTGTTTCTTTTGTAATACATTGTATCGTAATGTATTGTCCTGTATTGTAATGTATCATATTGTATTGTATCATATCTTACCGAATCTTATGGTATTGTTTTGTAATTAAGTACAATATGATACCGTATGAGCTAAGTGTTTTTTGATTTTGTGTCACTGTGACCAGTGACCTTTTAGCATCACTTTGCACATCGCAAACAACATGCCACAATGTTGACATGAAATAACCTCCGTTAAAATACGAAACAAAACAGAAAACATTTTCTTCAAATCTGATCAAGATTCAGGAATTGGGCCCTATAAATGAAGCACTTTGTGGCTTCAATTTTAGGGGAGATCACATGGAGTAATTGCGTTACGCCGTAAATAAAGAAGCCACAGAGTTGAAAGAGCTGATTTGATTAGTTCTCCTCCTCTCCCTCCCTCCCGCCACTTCTTCCCCTCTTGCCCCCTGCAAACAATACGGTGCGCCGCGCGCTCGCACGGTCCATTCCGCCCCCTCAGCCAACCACAAAGCGCCTTCTTTAATTGGTTGACGAACAAGAGCCTCCAGATTGTTGCGCCGCACGCCGGCTCCCCCACCCCACCCCTTCCAACCTTTATCTGGCTGACTTGACGCTTATTGAACCTGAAATATGACTTAATCAGACGTCGTATCGCGCGGCTCAATCTAATTGTCGAGCTCAAAACGCCGCTCTGCTCCGGCGGTGGCGGCGGCATTAAAGGAGGGAAGGAATTAAGATTTTTTTTTTTCTACCGCTGCATTGAGAGCGTTGCAGGACGGCGGCAGACAGCACAACAAACGTTGGAAGGCAGCCCCGTCTTTTCGCCGGCCCGTAAATATTTAGCTCAGCCGCGCCAATATTTGAAGAACACAGCAGCCGAGCATAGGGTGAATCATGGAGTATTTGATGTGGGAACATTTGTTGTGTGCATGTTTTTCTGTTTTTTTCTTTTTTCTTTTTTCTTTTTTTCGCCAATGAAACCATCTGTGGTCCTTTTTATTTAAAGAGCATAATTTTGTCACACGCCTATCCTGCCCAGCCAATTTTTTGTTGTGGAGACTGTGTTTGGAGAGTTTACCTGAACGCATCACCGTAACCAGAGTGCCTCGATTAATGGCTAATGGCAAAGGGCGCAAGGAAGGCTGCTCACTGATGTTTCCATTCTTGCAAACTTAAGCTGCGCTGTTTGCCAGGATGCTAAGATCATATCAAGAATCATTGCAGGTGAGTTATCAAATCCTTTTTTTCCTTTAGTTGGAAATCAGTCAAGTCTTCAGATACCTCAAAACGTTTTCAAGCTATAGGTTCATCTCGCCGTGGAAACGTGATGTTTCCCGTCCAATTTCCCGCGTGAAGGCTGACAGTCCTAGTGCGGCTTTGTGCTTTCGAGATGCACCGCTGGGCCTTCGGAGCCTAATTGCTTTCAACAGGCCGCGTCGCGCCGCCTGTGCCCTTCTGTAGAGGTGAGCTTCCTTCCTCTTCCACTTGTCTGTATGCAGAAGACGGCGCCGAAGTCGGTCGTTCTGCCTGAAACGTCGCCCCGGGTGATGCGCCAGTGACAGACCCCTGAAACAACTTTCGCCCTTGAATCAGGCTGCGCGCCTCTCTTCCGTCGCAGCAGCCGTGTGCCGCTGCTGTGGAACAAAGAGCTCAAACCTGGTGGGGGGAGCAGCAGGAGGGAGGGGCTTCTGGGGTCTTTATCAAACAGAGATGCTCGCATTCAAGTTATGTCTCGAAGCGGAAAAGCAAGAGAGAAGAGCTTCAGAATCCGCTGAAGTTTAACTTCAGTTCTTAGGTTGGAGCTCATGCTTATTTTTTTGTAGGAGGTTCGTCATGTTTTTCCATCTGATCTGATCCCATGTGACTTAATCCGTTGGGGGCGGGGTCAGGATAGAGGCTTGTCATGAGCAAATCCCTGATTCCGTCGGTGAGGAGAAAGCGACATGCTTGCTTGGTAAACCTGCGCCTCTACGCCGACGACTCACCGGGATTTACTGCCAAATCGCCCACATCCCGAGCCCCGCCGACCCCAGTGTCCCCTGCGTCCCGTCAGTCACTCAGTCAGGATTAATGCTGTCCTGTCACTATCGGAACATATCGCGCTGCCACAGCTCACCCAACATCCCTTTCCGACCAGTGTCAAGGACTTGAAAGCGGAGGGTCTTATCCCCTGTTTACAAATCCACCGTACCACACGATATATATACCCTCCTCCTCCTCCTCCAAGTCCTCCACTCCTCTGGAGAAATCCGACAGGGAAGCAAGCCAATTAGTGCGGCCCGTTACGCTCCCATCCTATCGCCGAGCAGCAGGATGCGCGGGGTTGAAAGGTAGTCACCGGTGGGCCGCCACCGATGTCAAAACTGGCAGAGCTTTGCTGCCAGGTGATTTCGGACGGATTACCGGTTGTTATTGTGCTGCCTGCCTCCTCCTTTCCGGCTTGCCGCGACTTCAGCAGCGCCTCCCCCCCCCCTTTTCTCAGAAAAGTGCCTGACTTTTTCCTACCCAAGTCCGCTGAAGTCACCGTGGCGACGCTTCTAAGCTCGTGATGCAATCACTTGACAATCAAGGGTTCCTTCCTGACGAGCTGTGCCTTTCAAAGACATTATTTTTGGTCTCCGGTGTCACGGAGTGTCACGGCGTGTCACTCCACACACAAACCCGCCAAAAATAAATAAATGAATAACTGGCAACAACTCAAGAAAGGAGAGGATGAGGGGAATGAAGGGCGTAGATAACTGCCGCCCATGTTCCCCGCTTGTCACAGGCGCTGGTAGGCATACCAAAATCCCTCTGACGTGTTTGCGTGGGCGTCTCGCCGGTGACTCTAAGCTGTGACGGCGAGGTAATATTGGGAGGCGCACTCCCGCCGTAATGCCGCCGCCAGTTCATGGCACCGCAGGTGGATTTCCTTTGATCCACCATCACGGGCAGTCTGGCAGTTAAGGGCTATTAGCCGGTGCTGGCTCGAGAGCGGTACGGTACATTTAATAATCTGGGGCCTTCTCTTTTGTGAAATATGCATAAGGGCATACCATCTGCAATGCCGCCTCTCGTGGATAAGCGCATTCGCCTGCCACCTCATCGCTATTCATCCCCTCAACTCGCCATTAATAATTTACGGCGCAAATCGCTTTCTTTGCAACACTTGATGTGCGCAGGACGGTCCGCCACCACCGTGGCTTACTAATAAGCCCTGTCCAACAGGCAGTCTTGCAGGGGAAACATGCAGCCTGTTGTGTTTACCTGTCGCGACCTGTTGCACGTGTCGAGGTCGATCCCGGACAGGGGAGGCAATCATGCAAATTTTTGTAACCCACAATGTTACAGAGGATATCTATCGGTAGCGCCGGACCGCTAACTCAGTCTTAGCACATCAGCTGTTCTGCTTTGTGATGCTTTTTAGCGATCCTTGATATAGAATTGTGACAATGACACAGTATGTACAACAATGTATCTGTTGTTGAATGAGAACATGAAACACTCTTGTGCTCCTCACACAGTGGGACGTGCGCTGGAAAGGTCTCAACATTTCATCAAAAAAAAAAGTATCATTATTGGCTCTGAAATGTGTCAGTTTAAGCCACTAAATTTGATGCATTTAAAGTCCTGAATGTTTTCTGCAGGACCTCCTCACCCCAAAATCTTCAGTTAAACAATAAAACACAGCAGAGTGGCACGTGACCCTCGACGGAGAAGCAGTCGTTCTTTCGCGTGGCAGCTATTTCATTTCCACACAATTTGCTTCCTGTTAGCCGCCTGCCGCTTTCCATCCTGAAAAAAAAGAGCCGCTGCCTGTTTTCTTTCTGTCATTCTTTCTTTATTTATTTCCATGCCGACCGTCAGGAATGAGCTCTCGCTCCTCGCAGCCGCCGTCGAGGCACCGTTCTAATTTGCAACTTTTGCCAAACAGGCAAACAGACGCGGGCGCTATCACCGTTGGCAGCCGCCGGAAAAACAAATTAACTTTTTTTTTTCCTTTCCCCTCCCCTTCTCTACGTCGCGAATGGGCAGCCACCCCTTTACCCACCCACCCACCTCCTGCTCACCCCTTCCCCGGAATGATGCGGCGGTTTATTGGCGTTGATGTGAGCTGTCAGTCAATATCGGCGGAGATGATGAGGAAATCCTCATGCATATATATCAGCTGATAAAGAGCTTTACCGCTCCCTCCCTCCCTACCGCCTTACATCGCTCCCCCTGAAAATTCCTCCTCTCTTCCTGCTTGAAAGACTTTCTTTTTTCGTTTTTTCTTTTAAAAACGTCTGTTGTCTTTCATGCCGTGTTTACGCCTGCACTCACTTTCTCTCCGGCTTTCTTTTTTTGTTTTTTAAATCTTTTGCTCTGAGCTCCTTGTGAAGCCTTTTTAGCCATGGCTGAGAACTTTTAGCTTCCCAAAAAATCTGAAAAAAATGCAATGTTTACCAAGGAGACGGTCATCGTTTGCCTCAAATGATTGGATATCGACCTCAGTCTGGCTGATTGTGCCATTGCTTTTGTCCCAAGTCGGCACCGTTTCCCGCCCTAATGTTTGCCGACGCTAATTGCGCTAAAGTGATTGTTTTCCACTAGACTGGGAGTCGCATTTTTGTCAAACGGCACCGTCCTCATGCTGGGAATCCGACTTGCGCTGCTGTTGTTATTACCGTCTGTGACTCATCCAACCGGAGGGGGCAACGTGATACCTGCTACCACCGAGCACGAGACTCATTTCCCTGGAGGTAATTAGCCGACGAGACGACCGGGCCAGACTCCCCATTTGTGTCGATTCCGACCGAGTTATGACTTTTGAACGACCCTTGTCTCCACCCACGGAACGGAAATGATTCGGTGACCAATTAGCATCCGATCCTTGACGACTAGCGACTCCGTCGTCATGGTCGTGCGTATGGACGGGGGACGCACCGCCGCTCCTCCGCTAAAACGCACATCGAGCGGTGACCTCAGCTCTCCAGCCAGAGAAGGTTAATTGTTTCTGGTCAGGAGACGTGCGCGAGGGGGCCCCCTCTAAGAGCCGGGACTCTAACCTTTGCAGTCTGCCAGCGGCGGCTGCTTCTAGCTGGGCATAAAAAAATAAAAAATAAAAATGTTGAGGAATTCTTGAAGGGCAGTTTTTCTGCACACCGTTCAAAAACCGCTCTTTTTTTTTATTCACTGCCATCAAATTACCCTCTAATCTCTCAGGATGCCGAATTATCCAAAAAGAATTAAAATGCATGTATGCACATTAATTCTTCGCTTATTAGCATGCAAGGATGGGGGAGGGTGGAGGGAATGGGAGCTTGAAATGCTAATCAAAAATTGCGCATTTTAAGTTTTTCTGTCTGTGCCGAGTTTCCGTTTCATCTGCTCGATTTTTATTGAATCTATTTATTCTTCATCTCCCCCCCCCCATTTATTTTTAGACACTGGGGCCGATGAGAATTCTGCCTTTCCCGCACGAAAAACAAACAAACAAACAAAGGTTTTGTGTCGGATTCGTCAGGTTTTGAAGATTTAAAGAAAAGTTCCTCAAAAGTGAACCAAAGGCAGAGAGAGACAATTTTCCTATTTATTGATGACATTGAAGCCGTTCTCTAGCTGTTCAGCGGAATTGTTGGATTCATTTTTTTTGTCGTAAAAGGCACTCTATCTTTCAAAGGTTTTGGTCACTGACTCATTTCTGCATTAAATTCTATTATAACCAGCTTCCTGAAATAATATAGTTGGGGGGTGGGATAATCTACCGCGTACCAACGTAAAGATTCGCCAAAACCAGCTGCTGCCTCTCAGGCCAAGCGGTAATTGTGCCGCTTCCACTTCATTATTCCTCCCTTTCATATCTCGAGTGCTGTCGTTCCACCTCGCGTCTCCCACCCACGCTCCTCCTGGAGAGGCATTGATTAGGTGAACCTCCTCCTACCTGCCTGGCTCCGCCTCCTCCTGAGGGGGGGAAGGGTGATCGAAGAAACATTTCCTTTCACATTTCTTCAAGCATTTGTTCTTTCGACTGCGGCTCGCAAGCTCCCTCCACTGAACACGGCTGAAATACAACCTTCAGATTGGATCTCCAAAAACGAGAGGCGGCACTTTCCCTCCTTCCCCCCACTGAATTATTGATGCGCTCTAAGTGAAGCTGCTTTAGCTCCAAATTAGCGCCGCTAGCCGCTGCGCTTTTATCTCTCTCGCTCTTTCCTACCGGCGCCGATATCTCCAATGAACAGTGATTTTTGGGCTAAGTTGTCTGGCGATCCAGTGAACAGACTTTCAGCCTGCTGGGCCTGAGCTGACCCGGCCCCACCTCCTGGTGGCGCTGCACCTGTAGAGCCGATACTGACTCCCAGAAGGAAAACTCACCCATTATTTTATTATTAACCCCCTGCCTACACACCCAAATTTGCACCTCCAATGTCTTTAGGGCAGGGGTGTCAAACTCACACAGTGGGCGAAAATGTAAAACTTGGACAAAGTCGCAGGCCAGCATTGATATTTATTGAAAAAAATCTTGCCCTAGATTAAACAGTGACACTTTTTATATGGACCTAAACAAGTTTTGCTTCAACCTGAATATGGAACAAGCAAAGCTTGCTAACTTCATATTGCATACATACAAAAGCGAATTTCAAATGAACAAAACTCATCAAATTAAATAAAATGTAAATAAAAATCATAAGTTTCTTTTTTTTATTTGAGGCCTTTTCAGTTAAAATTCAACAGTAACCTTTTCCCACAGGCTAATAATAAATATCAAAATAAAATAACAATAAAGCAATTAGGTGACGATAATATCCTTTAATGAATGTCCTGTCCTGATTGACGCGCCAAAATACCCGCAGTGTATTCTGGCATTTCTAGCATTAGCGGTACATGTGCTGTACAATGCCGGCGGGCCAGCAGCTCTAGTAATGATTTTGTATTGTCTCGCGGGCCAAATATAAATACACTGCGAGCCAAATTTGGCCTGCTGGCCAGAGTTCGACACCTATGGGTTTGGGGCTTTCTGAATTAGGGTGGATAGAGATTTTGGGCGTCACTGCCCCTTTAAGATTCAGATGATAACTGGCTATATCAGCTCGGATTCACTTCCTGTTTCGTGGAAAGTGCTTCCAACTTCTTGGGCTGCATCGCCCACAAGTATCATCAAGTCCCCCGCTAATGTGCCTATATGTGCACACACACACACACACACACACACACACACACACACACACACACACACACACACACACACACACATCAATTAAATCCCTCCTCCTCACACACATGCGATTCAGCTTCCTAACGTCCCTTGTTACGCCTCGCAATAATAAAAAAAAAACACTCAGCCGCCCACCGGCTCCCTGCTGCAGCCGATCGCGACGCTTATTAAGGCCAAGGCTCGCTCGCTTGCTCGGCGGCGTTAGCGAAAGAAAAAAACACAGCTTTTTAAGGTCCAGTTTTTCTGAAAACGGGCGTTGCCGTCCACTGTCCTTCCTCGCACCCGCAGGCGTAATTGAAAGGGTCGGGTCGGGCGACACCGACCCGGCCCGGCTGTGATCTTGCGTGTCGTGAGCCGGAGGGCTCATTAGCAACGAAGCTAACTCCGATACGCACACGCGCGCACACACACACACACACTCACACTCCCTGGTGGTAATGAGAGTGACAGTAACTGCAGTAATTACAGTCACTCCAGCTCCTTAGCGGGCCGAGCTGCTTGGCTCCGCACTCCGTTTCCACAGCGACTGGCTAGCCAGCGCCCCCCCCCCCTCTCCTCTTTCTTCTTCTTCTACTACTTCTTTTTTTAAAATCTAAATTAAGGGGAGTTTTTTTTTGCAGAGTGCGCCACAAGTCACCGGCATCACCGACTCGTTTTTTTTTTTCTCCTTTTTCTTTTTGAAGAAGGAAATTAACTTCAGAGTTGTTGTTGTCATTGTTGTTGCGCGTTCGTGCAACAAAACTGTTCTTTTCGAATATATTCTTCCGTTAAAGTTCTCGTAGTTTGGCACTTGCGTCCTGCCGCACGCCCACGCGAACCATCCAAAAAATCTGAAACACAGCTCGTCTATCTCGCCAGTCTCGGTTAGAAAGCAGCCAGTCTTAAAACTGTGGCCGAACGAAGCAACAACTGTTGATAAGAAGACAGGGGTGTAAAAACAGGAAGTGACCGGGAGCCTTGCTAACCGCTAAACGGAGGGGGGCAAAGCAGTCACATTCACTGCTTAAGTAAAATTATGGATAGTTAAAAGAAAGGTCAAAAATACTCTGGTAACAGTAAAAGTACTGGTTCAATTCATTTACTCCAGTAAAATTGAGAAAGTACAGGTTCTAAAATGATACTTAATACTTAAGTAAAAAGTGAAAATGATTTATTTATTTTTAGAAACTAATGAAACAATGCATTCATTAATTAGCCAATGTACTCTAACATAATCTCTAAAATATTATCCACTTTTATATTTAGCATTTATATTCAATATGTATTTATATATATGTATATATGTATTTATGTTATAACAGCGTAGTTCAAATAGCTTCACTTCAAGCAAAATAAGTACTAAACATAATAAACTAATAAATACTTAACAAACACAAAACTGGCGAGCATGTTGGTCCAACATAAAGAGTTGAAAGTACAGACATTTCGTCCAAGTGAAGAACAAATGCCTGAAAAATCTACTCAAGTAAAGTAAAGAGATGAGCAGGGGATGCTGCGGTCATGGCTGGACTGGGAGGCATTGAAACACATGGCATTTGAAAAGAAATAAAATAATAATAATAATAATAATAATAATAATAATAATAAAATCTGATTGGCTGCTTCAATCACCATCTCCAAACACAACGGCTTCACCCGAACCGCCCCCCTAGCCCCCCCACTTCCTGATGAGACTTTGATGGAGTGTTTGGGTTGCCAGATAGTGTTAACTTAATGAGACGTCCATCCCGGTCGGTGAGACTCTGCCACCTCCCTGCAGAGGCTGTGTGCCCCAGTGTGTTTGTGTGTGTGTGTGTGTGTGTGTGTGTGTGTGTGTGTGTGTGTGTGTGTGTGTGTGTGTGTGTGTGTGTGTGTGTGTGTGTGTGTGTGTGTGTGTGTGGGTGTGCGTGCTTGCATGTGTGCGTGTGCTGCTTTTGTCCTTGTATATTGCTTTTTTTTTTCTTTTTTTCGAGCTGCTTACCTGCGTTACTGAGCAATATATGGGCTCCCCGGATTAGCCTCCCTCTCTCCCTCTGTCCGACGCTCCCGGCCCCTTTATGAAACCGTTTCATAACAGCCCGGCCTTCGCCGCGGACGCTCGCAACTCCTGCTTATTTGCTTTTCCCTCCACCGGCAGGAAATGAACTGTCATACATTTTCTCTCTTTTTTCTTTTTTTTTTGTTTCACCCCGAACGAGTGACGGAGCAGAAAGCGTCCCGGGGGCGGCGTTAATAAAGGAAAACAAAGAAGAAGGGGGAGGAAAAAACGGATTATTTGGCAGAGTGGGGGAGAGAAAGCTGGGAGGAGGAGGGGTCTGTGGGGGGGTATGTGCGGCAGCCCCCATCTTCCTGATGGCAGGTACGCGCCCCTAATTGGGATTCCCGCTTCCTCCCTCCATCCCTCCCTCCATCCCTCCCTCCGTGTCTTCTTGGACAATGGAAGAAATAAAAAGAGGAATTCCTAATTAACATAATTTGACATCATGATGGCTCCGACTGTGGACCTCTGGCCCCGTTCCATGTGGCTGAAGATGCTGCTCCAATGTGTGCGTCGGTTTTTTGTGCTAGGATGGTGAAGGTTGGTCTTACTCAATCTCCTCATCCTCATTCCTCCTTCTTCCCGAAGGACGTCTTGGGATTTTTGATCAAGACCGGTCAAGACTCAGCCAACACTGCAATGCCAGATAATAACAGAAAAGCTGCTTCCATTTTGCGCTCTGTCTGTGACACCCAGAGTGACACACACCCTTATTTCTAGTTAATTTATTTTTTAATTTTATGAAGCAAAGTTGTTGGGTTTTTTTAGTGGTTCAAAATAGTTGGCGAAGCAGCCAAATATGAAAGAAAATTACGAAAAGATATCTTGTTAAAAAGAGATGTTGCTGCTCGATTTAGAAGCAAAGTTGAATTTAAAAAAGATACTGGTCTGGCCTGTTTTGTTGTTGTGTTTCTTTGATATAAAAAATATTAAGTCTTGGTCTTGTCTTGGTCTCGAACCCCAAATGTCTTGGTCTAGTCTCCATCTCGATACTCTCTGGTCTTGGTAATGTCTTGGTCTCGGTTGGTGCGGTCTTGACTGCAACACTACCAACCCCACCCCACCTCACGGATTTGGATAATCATACATTTCCCTTCACTTCGCTGTAATCACACGTCTGCGGACACACAATGGTGCTTAAATCTTTCCATTCCCCCCTCAATCTTTTTATACAAAGCCCTGTGTTGTGTGTCTGTGTGTTGGCTCCGCAGCGGAGGCTAATTACCGGTCCGCTACGTGGGAACACTGGGAATCACAACAACACGGCTGCTTCACTTCACTTCAACTTTCCTCTCAAATCGCGGCTCCTCTCCCTCGGCCCGACAGTAAATGAACGCCAAGCGACGTCACCCGAGTGCGAACCGTTCCCCGGCTCCTGGCTCTCCCTCCCTCTCCTCCGGCGGAGCCGTAACCTTGGAGAGCTCCTTCAAACATCTGGGAAGTTTGAGATCCGGCGCGCTCTTGAGCCCCGACGCATATTAAAGGATTAAAACTCCCCAGAATTCTCAGACTCGGCTCCGTTTATAGCATAACTGTGTTTGAGGGAGAAGAAAAAAAGTTGGAATTTTCCACCTCTCTCTCTCTCTCTCTCTCTCCCTAAGTCTACACTTTAGTGCGGAGCGATGCAAATCCCCCCAAGCTGCTCCCTTTTTTTGCGTTCTTTTAAATAGTATGAAGTGCTGCTGAGGACGTTTCTGCTCTTGTGCTATCGGCTGAATTAGCTGGAAATTAAAAAATATATATATATATCCTGCAAGGTCTGCGCAGACCACTGGGGGTTGAGGGGGGATCTCGGCCAGCCAGAATGAAATATAGTGCACGTCACCGGCACGTATAACGCTTCAGTAACTGGCATTAAATGTCTTTGTTTCAGATTGCGGTAACTGAGAAAAATTCTGTTTGCGGGAGAACTTTTGTATTCAAGATCTTAAGTTTGGTTCTCGACTCCTATTGTGAGTCTAAGCAAACAGGAAGTGACTGCAAGCATTGCTAGCACTAACGATGTTAGCTCGGAGTGGTCATTTTCGAGTTTTGACTCTGCTTTGGGGACACTTCCTCTTGGCTCGTCACTATATGGGTACATGGCTACGTAGCTATGTGGCTAAAGCTCAACAGAAAAAACCAGGAAGTTACTCTGCTGCCTTTCAAGAGGCCCTGGGGCCGGAACATCGACAGTTTTGCTGTGTAGCGCGCGTCGCTTGTCTCGCTGTTCTAGCTTCGTCAAGCAAACATATTAGTTTGCTTGATGAAAAAAAACAATCACCACCAGTACGGGCGCTAATTGCTTTGCTAGATGGCGCCGGGGAGCCACGGTGGGCCGCACCTCCGGGCCTGGGGTGTCGGGGGCATGCGCGGGACTTAACATTCAGGCCACGTAGCCGCCTGCAGCAAGTAATGAGAAGTTGCGGCGGCGCTAATGAGATAAACACAGACATTAGATTGGCTCGACGGAGCCGGGAGGGCGCGGGGGAGGATGGGGGAGGGGAGCACGAGGCAAGTTTGGAGGATGATAGGGGGGGGGGGAATCAAATATTTATGGCAAAAAAAATGCCAAGGATAATTTCTTGCCGCCGCCAAGTGGAGCTTCATTAAAGCTAGCGCCGAGGTGACGAGTATATTATTTTTTTCACCAGCGAGTGTGCGGGGGAGAGCCGAGCTCGTCCGGAATGATAATGATGATGGTGGAGATGATGGTGATGATGATGATGATGATACGGCGGTCGTTAAGGCAAAGTTGATAAGATAGTGAGAGAGAAAGATTAAAAAAAAAAAAACACACAGCGACATTGCACAGTTACGGCCGTTTTACTGGATGGAGGTGTTGAAATATTCATGGTTCACACGCAGCGCGACATCTGGCTGCGTCGAGCGACTTCATCCTGCGCGTGTCGAGCCGAGTCGTTCAGAAATAAAGCAAAAACCATCCCTCAAGCTCGAGCGTTCAGCGTTAGCAAGGCTTCCAGTCGTCTCCTGTTTGTCCAATTTCGGGGTTTCACTCTCAGTTTTGTTCCAGCTTTTTTCTCTCTCAGATGACGTTCGCCACCTGTAGCTTCTCGCTGCCGCATGCAGCACGTTGAGCTAAGCCAGGCATGGGCAAACTACGGCCCGGGGCCCATAAGCGGCCGGTTAAGCTTTTTTTATCTGGCCCGTGGAACTTTAAGAAATGATATTAATAGTAAGTAAGTCATGAAATTGCTGTATTTCATCAGTTTTTTTGTTTAGTGTTTTAAGAGTCATTTCAATAAAAGGCTGCATCCCGTGTGGCTTCAAAGACACTGATTTTGTTGTCCCACTTTTGTTCATTTTCAGTTGACATTAAAGCACGTTTTCTACTTATCCCACGATATATTTTTTTCCTCCTATGAGGTGGATCTCTAAAACCAGCTGCTGCTGATCTGATCTGATCTGGTCTTTGCAATCCAGCGTAGATCCAGCAACGACGGGCTTAAATCTGCAGGTGTTTCAGTCTGGCTAGCAGGCCAAAAAAAAACAAACGCTTTTTTAGAATAGAATAGAATAAAACGCCTTTATTAATCCCACATTGGGGAAATTTGCATAGCTACAGCAACAATATAGTGCAAAAGAAGGGAAATTATATGAATTAAAAAGAAATAAAGTAATCAATAAAATATTCATGGAGTAAGAGGATTAACAATATATTTACATCATGTGCACAGGTGGATTATTTTAAAAGTTATCTACATATTGACAGAAGTGTTTTATTGCACATTTTTGAAACTCTAAGTGCTTGATGAGATGATTCTTATTGAACACACCTGCAGTAATCTTGAACCTTTATGAACTTTTTTGCGTTTGCTCTGTTTCCTTGTGGCTCAGGTTCGGGAAGAAGAAGGACGACAAGAGCAAAGAGGCGGCCAAAGGCTCCAAAGTCAAACTGGAGGCCCTGAACGAAGAGGAGCAGGAGCGCATCCCCGACAGCCGAGACGGGTGAGGGATTCATTTGCGTTTTCCCAACAAAAGGCGTTTGTGGTTTTTTTGTTTTTTGTTTTTAAGCGACGGCGGTGAAGCAGCGTGATTGACGGCTCTCGCTCGCCCATCTGGTCGCGGCATAACAACTGCTCACTTCACCGTGGTGAACAGCTGAGCCTCGGAGGAGGAACAGGAAGAATAAAAAATCCTCTCAGCGTCTTTGAAATGGTTTTCATCACTTTAATGTGTCACTCAGGATTTTTTTTTTCCACTTTTAACAGAATATGATTTTTCGTTTTGATTTTTTTTTTTTTGGCCAAAAGTGAAGTTTGTTTAGAATTTATCTCATCTTCCTCCTCCTGAACTTGCCTGCTGCATACCTGGAATATAATGAGAAATGTTGTCCTTGCCTTAGGAAGTAAAACAAACAAACAAAATGCCTAATACATTTAAAAAGTTTTAGAATTACTAGATAAACATCTCTCTTACCCCGTTTTTCAGCTGGTATTTGGTGAACATTTCAAAATAAAATGAAAGGCACAAACTTTGAAAAAAACAATTAGATTTTGTTCTCATTATGGGAAGTGACGTAGCATCCGATATACTTAAATACTTAAATTAAAAAAAAGTTTTAGCATTAGAAGATTTTTTTTTAGTTGGATTAGATAAGATTTAGTTCAGGGGTGGGCAAACTTCTTGAACTGGTGGGGCCACAATGGGTTCTAAAATTTGACAGAGGGGGCCGGATGGATGGAGTGTTTTGGTGAGCCACCTCATAGGAGGAACTAAAATCTCATGGGATGTGTAGAAAACATGCTTTAATGTCAATAGAAAATGAACGAAAGCAAAGTTATAACAAAATCAGGGTCCTAGAAGCCCCATGGTATTTAGCTCTTTATTGAAACGACTCTTAAAGCACTGAAAAAATGGATGAAACACAGCTATCTTACTTACTGTTAATACGATTTCTTCAAGTTCGGCGGGCCGGATTAAAAAGCTTAACTGGCCTCATATGGCTCCTGGGCCATAGTTTGGATTTAGTTTGATTACCTTTAGTTAGAATTAGAATTCTTTATTCAACTAGACAATAAAATAATATGCAATTTCAAAGCTGTCAGCCCTCATAATTTTGTACAAATTTACTCGAAACTGGAGAAAACGTTTTCGCAGCTCCTTCACCCCCGATTTTTTTCACGTTTCTACCGCCTTGCAGCCTCCTCCTCAACTCAGCCCCTGTCCCGGATGTGGAGGACGACGACAGTGACCCCAACTACGCCCGCATCAACCACTTCCTCCCGCCGCCCTCGCCGCAGACCTTCATCAGTCGACGCCCTCCCGGCGGCGCCCGTGGTGGCGGCGGCGGCGGCGGCGCCGGCCGAGGAGCTGGACGGCCTCTACGCCAAGGTGAACAAGCAGCGGCTGCCAGCCAATCAGCAGAGCCAGGCCGACAGGTGAGGCTGGGAGTGGGCGGGGCCAAATGACTCAGGCTCGACCCAAAACCGCGAAATCTGGACACGCATCGCAAAAACAACAAAAAAAAAAAAGGGAAGGAAAGGTTGGGAAAAAAAACTGCGCTACACTGCATTTGCATTTGGACAAGACCCGAGTGTGTCGGCGTCCACCAGAAGGTCAGAGAGCCGCGGCTTGACCAGCCATTTTGCACACATCTGCATTTACAGTCGAGCAGAGGCTGCGCATGAATAAGGCATGAGCGCACAAACTCCACACGGTGGTTACAGGCACACACTCACACACACACACACACACACACACACACACACTGATACTCGCCTGCCATGAATGATTTATGCAAGTCTTTTTTTGTTTGTGACCTTTGCATATCTCAAAATCTCTGAAAAAAAAGAAAGTCCCTAAAAACACAATGTTCACTTTTTGATTGTAACTTTAAAAGAAACAAAACCAACAAAATAGTCGCGGGTCGATTCTGCTGCCCCTGATCACATGACCACCGCCCACCGCTGTCTACTTCCTGGTCACCACGACACCAAAGACAACCGGGAACAACGCTTTTCTCATGAATGGATTTAAATAAAAAAGCAAACCAACTTTATTTTGAAGGTTGGAGTCGGAGAAACGCAGCCCTGGTGAAACACTAACCGCCGGTTGTAGAACACGAGAAAGGGACGAGTAATGAAGACGTCCTGTCAGGGGGGGAAAAAAACTTTCTTAGATCAAATGTAGTTTTAATTAAATGACTTTATTTTATATTTTTACAATATCTATGTAAAGGTCCAAGTAGACACAGAGACGGCTTTTGGAGAGAGGAAGAGTTTTTGCGACGGTTCGACTATGCGAGAAACCAATTAAGAGGCAGCAGTGCAGACGGTATATATATATATATATATATATATATATATATATATATATATATATATATATATATATATATATATATATATATATATATATACCAATATATAGAGGCATATATATATATACATATATATATATATATATATATGCAGTATATATACATATATATATATACATATATATATATATATATATATATATATATATATATATATATATATATATATATATATATATATATATATATATATATATATATATATATATATATATATATATATATATATATATATATATATATATATATATATATATATATATATATATATATACATATATATATACATATATTACATATTTACCTAAGTGAATTATGTACATTTTTTAACAGGCTTGTTCCATGATTTTCCGACGTGCGAATGAACAGATTACGTATCCTCGACGTTATTTGTGAACTCTGCGCTGTGTGATGATACAGCGACTCGTTTAAGGTGTTCACGTATCGCCGTAGTGCGACCCTGGAATGCTTGCTGAGCGTCACAGAGTTTGGACCTCACGTGTTTCGCTGCTTCATTTTCCATGAAATATTCCTGAACTTTAGAAACTTTGGTTCAGAGTTTTTGAGCCTTTTCAGAGAAGAAGCCGCTCTTCTTTGTTTTTTGCAGGATGTAAACAACGAGCGACACTGCCACCCTCAGCGCTCAGTACTGCACTTCAGCTACAAATGAGCGCTTGGCGGCCCGGAGTGTGATTTTATCATTCGGCAATTTACAATAATAATAACACGAAGGGTAAACGCTTAAATTCTTGCGCCAACGAATTTATGTTGTCGACATAATCGATTACGTCGACTCATCGTTGCAGCCCTAATATATATATATATATATATATATATACTCATAGCCAGGAACAAAACACCTTTGAAAGTTCCTCCATGTCAGGTGAGCCCCGGTGTGATGGAGGGATTAGCGATAGTGTGAAGTTATCAAATATCATCAAATAAGTTTTCAGCATGTGCGTGTGTTTTTTTTTCTTTCTCACTGTTTTTTTTTAGATATAAGAAACAAAAAGGGAAAAAGGAGGAACTCTGGAGCTCCCTTCCCTGACGAAACGATACGCAGAGGAGGAGGAGGAGGAGGAGGAGAGTTAAAAACTTCCCTCAACTCAAATCTGTCAGAGCAGGAACGACGATTGACTTGCAAATCAAAAAAAAAAAAAGAGGAAAGAAAGAAAGAAAGGGAAGAAAACACTAAGCCCCCCCCCCACCCCCCCCCTCCCGATGCCCAGTCTCATCCAGGAGGAGTGTTGTACAGAAGGAGACAGATGGGGATGGAGGGAAGTGACAGACGGGTGGGAGGGAGGGAGGTGGGGAGGAGGGGGAGAAGACGAGAGGAAGAAAACCTGAGTCAGACTCAGGAGGAGGAGGAGGAGGGGAGGGGGGGAAGTGACAGCGGAGGAGACAAAAGAGGGATAATTATCTGCAAGTCTGGCAACCCGGAGTGCCCCCCCTTTTTGTCCATCGGCTACTTCATTAGCGTGCTAGCCGCTTTTCCCTCCCTCACTCCCTCCTTCGCCAGCCAGAGGCGGGGGAGAGGAGGAGGGGCACCGTACAGTGGCTAGCGTTAGCGACGGCGTCGGAAGGAAAGCTCGTCGATATTCTCACGTCTGTCGCTGAATTATTTCCACCGGGACACTCGTAACACAGGGTGATAAGCAGGATGCTAATGCTAAAGGCTAAAATGACCACGTGTGGCTGCAGTAGCGGCTGGGCGGCCACTTCCTGGTTGACATAAGAGCGGTGAGCTGCTGCTGTTTTCCTGCTGTTTTTTTTCTTTTTTTTCTTTAAAAAAAAAAAAAAATAGATCCAGCGGAACATTCTTGCTAGCCGCTAGCCTCACCGCTGCGTCTGTCAAAACACACGGCACTGTGTGAGTGTGTGTGGTCCGGTGAGACAAATTACAGCTCTGCTAACTTTCCACGGCTTTAATTTTTATTTTCTCCACTTGCGAGACCCCTTCTCCTCTTCCTCCTCCTCCTCCTCCTCCTCCACCTCTTCCTCCTCCCTTCTTCTTCTTCTTCTTCATTTTGTTTTCTTTCAAACAGCTGTGTTTGTTTAACTCCTTTAAGCTAGCTTGGCTCCACCTCCTTGCTAGTTAGCATTTTCTTCGCAACCTTCTTCGCCTTGACGTCCCTCTAGCTCGTCGAGGAAAACTCAACGAGCCCCTACACCAGCCGCCCACCCACCCCCCCTTCTTCTTCTTCTTCTTCTTCTTCTTCTTCTTCTTCTTCTTCTTCTTCTTCTTCTTCTTCTTTTCTTTTGTTTTCTTCGAACAGCTCAGTTTGTTTGTTTCCGCCCCTTTGCTTGTTTGCGTTTTTCTTTGCAAGCTTCTTCGCCTCGACGTCGCTCTAGCTCGTCACCTTCCCCTGTCAACCCCCCTACCCCCCACAGCGTTGTCTCGCTAATTTACCCTCGGACGTTTTCATTACGCTCCCCGGTGGCAGGTGTGCGCTGCGACGGGCCGCCGTCACATTCGATTAGGGCGGCGCGAGTGGCTGACCTGTGGAGAGAAAAAAGGTTAGCTATGCTTGTCAAATTTTATTAGCGGGAAGACAGCTGGAGAGAATGAGGGGGTGTGAGATGAAATGAAAGAGGGAGGGAGATGAGAGGCCACAGTGTAGAGATGTTTTTTTTTTTTTGTTTATTATTAAAGTGTCACAAAACAAAAGGTGAAAAAGAGAAGTTGGGTGCGGGGGAGATGAAGGTTAGCTCGTGAGCCTTGGCGGCTAAGTGACACATCAGTCTGCGAGCTCCTGGGTTTGCAGGTTCCGGCCCTTTAAATTGATCCCGACGAGCACGACTTGTGCCAAATTGTTTGTAAAAGAGCGACAAAGTGCTCTGGATGTAGATCTGCCACACGATTTCTCATGGAAATTTGGTTGAAAATTCACTTTCGGAGTTCTTGCGTTTTTGGTAGGAAAGTTTTTTTTATTATTTATTTTTTTTTTGCTCGCGCCCGTTGACGTGACTCAGACTCTTGACGTCAAATTTGTTGAAAAGCGTGAACGCTCCAGTCGATATTTATTTTCAAGACACTGATCACATGAATAAGTTCTCAATAATTCAATAATTATCAACAATGACGAAACAAGGTTGGATAAAATTGAATTTGAGACGCAGCTGAACAAGTTGTGCTATTTTTCCAACAGGCCTGCGGGCTACTCATGTGGTCTTTGGGGGGCTACCTGGTGCCCGCGGTACCAGGGCACCACGTTGGAGACCCCTGGTGTAAAAGTTTCTAAGGCTCGCTAGCTTTCAGTCAGATTCACTGTCGTAGCTTCTCTCCCGCTAGCGCTTCTTACAACTGCGCTATCAGTATGCTGGACGTGCGACGGCACATTTTTCTTTTCCTTTCATTTTTTTTCCAGCACAACTCCTCGTGCTCAGCCGGCGGCCCCAAGCCGCGCAGACGCACGCGCGCTTCGAATTAAACAAACGGAGGCGCTCGCTCGCAAATCTCTCAGGGTTCCTAGCGAGTTTCAACTAGCGATGAACCGGACTGAGTCGGAGGCGCGACGTTACCTTGTTAGTTTCTGTGGCAAATATCGCCAAAGTTTATGTCATCTTAAAAAAAAAAAAATCTTTTTGCTTGACTTTACCTTGAAGTTAGCAAAAGAGCTTTTTCCTGTTGCAGCTGCTCCACCAGGAATCCAAACCCCTGACTGCGCACTTCGATGCCAAGGCTTAAGGTCCTTACACACCGGGCAATAGGCGAAACGACACGAATAAATGACGTGAAAATGCAACTTTTTCAGCGGCGAATCTTTCCTGTACACACCCAGCACGAGGCGAATATGAGTGTATAAAATTTGCGAAGCAATAAAGTTTTGCGCTCTTTCTATGGTCCTGAAGGAGAAACGATGGAGTCGACTCCATCCCCAAGTGATGATGTCCTGGTGATGGTGGAATTAAAAAGAAAAAGATTCGAAGTCTTTGGGTCCACCCAATATTGTTCTGAATGAGTGAGTTCAACACGACGATCCAGGAGGTCAGATTCTACCCAGTGAAATTTGGCCAGTACTTTAGAAAGTCTGTGGGACAGTTGGAAGGACTGCTCCGTCCACTGGCTCCACGTTTGCAGAGGGAGAGAACAAATTGCCGAGAGCAGGTTGATACCAAAAGATTTGATGCGACGTCATGGATATGCCAACATCATTTTGATTGGTCAGCGGTCCAGCCATTCGCCTTTTTGCCTCCACAAAATTCGACACGAGCGGAAAAAATAACAGCGGCTTTTTCAATCCAAGGAGTTTCGCTGCCGGTGTGGAAGGTTGCATTGACTTCAAGAGGTTGTTTTTTAAAAAAAAAAAAGCAAAAAAAGAAAATAATTCGCCTTGCAAATTCGCTCCCGGTGTGTAAGGAACTTCATACCGCTCAAGTCGCGCACAACACAACACAACACAACACAAAAAACTGTCCAGGGCCTGAGATTTATTTATTTATTTATTTTTGTTTTCCTTTAACCTCTGTGGTGTTGCGCTCGAAATCAGCCGGCCGGCACCAAAGAAGAAGTCACAGAGAGAGAGAGGGAGAGAAAATGGTGGCGCTCGCTCGCTAATTAGCCTGCTCCCACGCTGGCGAGCGCCACGGGATAGATGCTCCCTGTCTCTGTCTCCCACACACACACACACACACACACACACACGCACGCACTCCCTTGTAGTCGCTTTCACACGGCAGTCGGTTTTGTTCTCGCTCCAGTTTCCCCGGCTGCTTCTTTCACCTTTCTCCAACTTGCCGTCGTCGTCTTTACGTCTCCTCCGTTTGCTTCCTCGTTCTCATTCTGTCTTCTGAAACGTCTTTCATATGCTGATCCCGAGACTCGTCTCTTTCCTCTTCTCTCCCGTCTGTCTCCATCCTCCTCCTCCTCCTCCTCCTCTAGGTTTTTTTTTCCCTCCCTTTCTCTCTTTTTTTATTTATTCTCCCAGCGAGCTCTCAGATCATCAGCCCGCGCAGTCACACACACACACACACACACACACACACATGAAGACGAACACGCAGACGAACACGCGAGCGCTCTAAAATATAGATGAAATACTGGGAAATGAACACGGGCGACTAAAGCGCGATCCGCTCCCGCGGTTTTTAGTTAATGCGGCGCTGACGATTAGCGCGTCGGGGACGCGTCTTGAAAGAGGCCGAGATGCCCGATCGTCACCTGCGAGAATTTCCCCGCCGAGGAAAAAAAGCGGCTAGCGGGAAAATGGGAGGAGCAGATTAAACGGAATGGTTGAAGGGGACGACGGGACGTGTTTGTATTTTGCGGGTGGCTGCTGATGAGATGAAGAGCTCATCGGGGTCGCTTGAACATCTCAGCCTCGATGTGCACAGTCTGCAGATTCAATTAAAAAAAAAATTTAATTCGCGAACGATTCGTTCGGAACTCGAGTCGTTTTGCAGGAAAAAAAATCTCTCTCTCTGTCTCTCACACACTCACTTTCACTCTCTCCGAGTGGTCTGCATGTGGATGGAAACCACTCGAACGGCCGAGATTTGAATGAACGGGTCAGCGAGTCAGTCATCGTGACTCAGATGGAAGGAGCTCGGCTCACGCCCGTTTGTTAGATGAACGAGCAAAGGAGCGAAAGAACCAACGGCCTCGGTTCACGACTCACAGCTGCAACTCCTCTGTTTCTTGTCAGGAAAAACCAGGCTGGGGAATTAAAAAAGTTTTGTGTTCTGCGTAGTGAACGGCTTTGTCGATCCTCGCGTCGCAATCTGATCTGATTTCTTGTGTTGTGTTGCGCTACCTCGCGTTACGTTGTTGCATCTGGGATTCGAGCCTGCGTGCAGACAAGTCTACGTCCACACACACACAGATACAGACAGATACACACACACACACACGCTTGTAACACCCCCCCCAACCCCCTCGAGTGAATCGTCAAACATCTCCTCGCGCCGCTGCCGCCCGTCCAGCTCCGTCCTCGCTAATATGATAATATTTGGCGTTTTGTCAGTGATGGAGGCCTCGGCGCCATAATGAGATAATTACAGTGTTGTTTCATTGGGAGAGCGACACGCACGCTCAATCAAAATGGCAGGCCTAATTACGGGCCCAGGGATTGGCTAATGGCTTCTCCAGAGTCGAGAGGCTGCGTGTGTGTGCGTGTGTGTGTGTGTGTGTGTGTGTGTGTGTGTGTGTGTGTGTGTGTGTGTGTGTGTGGTGGTTGGTGAGGGACACACACACACAGTTTTCTCATCTAGTATCTCAGAGGGTCTGCTTGCTTGTTTGTTTGTTTGTTCGTGGGGCTAAAGTAAGAGTGATTTAAAATAATAAAAACGAAAAAGGGTCTATGTAGCCGACAAACTACGAAGAGCCAACAACGAAGTTTAGCTCTCAGGAAAAAAACCCACCATGAAGAGTCTGTCGAACCCGAGCAGAGGTGTCTGAACTTCCTGAAGCAGCGTGAGCGGGAGTGAGCGCCGCTCCGGGAAGGAAAAATCAAGTGAATTTTTTAAAAAGTTGGAGGTTGCTTCGACTGTGAGCCGCACTGGATGTACAAGAAAGCACTGGCGTTGATGCCCTCGCGTGTCAATGTGTGCGCGCACACACACACACACACACACACACACACTAACACACGCACCCGTTGCGAGTTTGTAATTTAAAGGCACAGTCCACAGAAAGTCTGAACCGTCTCCCGCTCGTCTTTGTGTTACATTGTGTCTTTGTTTGATTCCTTTCTTTTAGTTTTTTGTGTATATTTTGTGTGTGTACACGTGCGTGCGTGTGTGTGCGTGTGTGTGTCAGCAGGCCGACCTGCGTGTCGGTGTCAACGCCAGATAGCCGTTTCTTTTCCCAGGAGCCGCCGGTAAACACAGATAAACGTCTGCAAGGATTACACTCATTTTTTTGTGTGTGTGTGTGTGTGTGTGTGTGTGTGTGTGTGTGTGTGTGTCTTTATCAGGCGTCATGGTCCAGCGAGTGCCCTTGATGTTTCTCTTTAAGTTTCGTCCCCATTCTGTCCTGACTTCTTATCTGCCCACCACCGCTACCGCTACCAGTGCTACCAGTGCTACCTGCGCTACCACCGCTACCGCTAGCTGTTTGTTTCTGTCCTGGGAGCAAGTCGGCGCTCCGTCGCCGCCGCCGCCGCCGCCTGCTTGGAGGCGGAGCCTCTGTTGGCTGTCAGTCATCCTGTCGAGGGCTTGTCACCGCCAGGCAAGAAGGAGTGGATCTGACAGAGAGAGAGAGAGAGAGAGAGAGAGAGAGAGAGAGAGAGAGAGAGAGAACCAGGAAGTAGCAGCAGCGTTTCGCTTTGATTCCTCCTGAGCCGTGGGCGGCTCGTCTTCTACTTATTCTTCTTCTTCTTCTGAAGGATTGAATGTTTTCTTTTGGGCTTTTGTATGTTTATCTCTTTTTGTTTATTATTTACTTGTTTATTTATTTATTTCTAAGGTTTATGTTTAAGTTAGTTAAAGTGTGGTTGGTCTTCTTCCTCCCCCTGAAGAAATCATGTCGTCCGCGTCAATTAAAAGAAAATTTAAATATGTCTCATACATATTTCTACATATATATATATATATATATATATATATATATATATACATATATGTATATGTATATATATATACAGTATACACACACACATATATATGTATATATACAACGGGTTGATGTGTATTTTGCATTCTGATAATATATCAGTAATATTTCTTTGATACAGTACCAAGCGTCATTAACCTACCCAGTAAAAAATAAAGAGAATGATAGAATTCAAACCTTCTTTGTTTTTATTGTGCAGTGATCAGCGTCTGCAGGGTCGCAGGGACCAGCAGCAGCAGCAGCAGCAGCAGCAGCAGCAGCCTCGAGCTGCTCCAGGATACGACGAGCTGGACGCAGCGCGACGCCGGGTCCTGGATCACGACCCGCACCGGGTAAGTGGCGGCGCCGCAAGCCCAAGAAAACGTCCAGGTCCGCCTTTGAATAATCCCTTCGAAAAAGGTTTTGGGTCTTGTAGTGAAAAGGGCTAGCCTGTTAGCGCTAACTTCCTGTTGACGTCACGACTGTAGAAGCTAGCCGTGGCCGGGTCGGAGCGACTTTTGAGGCTAAAATAAATGAACAAATAATGATACCACATTATATTTATAGAGCACTTTTCAAAGTTCTCAAAGACACTTTACAGAAATAAGTTTAAAAAAAAAAAATATCACAATAAAATATACATAAAAAAAATATACAAACAGATCCTCCAGACGAGAGGTTTTCAAGACGGACCTGCGAGATTCAGACGAATAAATCAAGTCTGAGTGTTTTTTGAAGGGCCGAACTTCCCTCTTGTTGCATTTAGCTGTTTGTCTGGTTCCCTCAGCGCCTCCTGCTGGCTTTCTCACTAATTTCTGCACAGAAAGTAACGTCAAAAAGCATTTTTTATAGCCATTTTGATAGAAGAAGTGTGAGGATGCTACAAATGATAAAAAAAATAGAAATGAAATAAAAAGGAAACACCTCTGATGGTGCGATTAAGACTCAGTGGGGGGGGTCGGCGTAGGGGGGGCAAACCTGCCATGTGACTGTTTTTATCCGCAGGCGGCGCTGTGGGCTTCATCCCCGAGGAGGCCGATAATGAAACACCCTCCTCTCACAGCCGGTCGCGCGGCGGTGGTGGCGAAAATCGAAACAGTCCGCCGCCGCCACCGGCGGCAACAGCCAGGCGTTCTCGTTGTTCTCCGGGGGGGTGGGGGAGAAAATAAAATACTTCACCCCCGCCACCCCCACCACCCTCACCCCGGGAAAAAATTGGGAGGCTTTCGAGTTTTCAGCGTCTCGGGTTGACGTTTTAAAATCAGCGTCGGTGGACTTAATAATCCTGTGGTTTTCTTTTTCTTTTTTTCCATCACGGATTCTTCTTCTCTTGTTTCAGCTGCGAGACAACGGGCTGCTTTTCAAAAACGCAATTTTACTACCAGCTCAACAAACTCCGACGCGGCTCTCTGGCCATGACACACATCCACGCTGCCATTCTCCTCCCTCGCCGCCACTCAGCCAGAGTGAAATTGAACAAATAGACGAACGAATTGAATAAAAGTATGAAAAGCAGCTGCGCTGGAGCACGGCGGCCTCCGCTCGCTGGCTTCGGCCTTGAGCCATCGGCCCTTTAGCAGCCGCCGCCGCCGCCACCACTGCTCTTTTAGCGAATCGCTGCCGCTGTGATTGGTTATAAAGACGGAGAGAGAAAATAAAACCTCTCACTCTCTCTCACTCTCTCTCACTCTCTCTCACAAACTCTCTTCACACTCAGCCGCGTTTTCATTACAGTTTTTCTCAAAATAAAAGCAATATTTCTAAAATCTCGGCAAAGTACAATTGTGATTTGCAGGTGTTTCGGGGGGGGAGGGGGTCCCTCCTCTCCCTCCTCCCCCACCTCCCCCCCCGCCAACCTCACCCTCATTCATCCTCTAATTCGGCTCCTCGTGTCTCCCGCTCTGGCCGATAGGTCACACTTGTAATCGCGACAATCAAACTGCCCCCCCCACCCCCCCAACGTCTCCATGGCCAATTACAGCCGTTCAAGAAGTTCATTTGCCGGCGCTCTGTCTCTCTTTTTTTTTACCTGCTCCTTCTTTCATGTCACACGTCCGAAAAAATAGGGCCGAGGACGTCGGCGTGGGGGGGTGGGAGGGGCTGGGGGCTGTTTCGGATGGCGCAGGTGGGCGGAGTGTCGTAGGGGGGGTGGTTGAGTGAGTAAGAGGGGGAAGAGCCGCGACCTTTGTCTGAGCGCCGATAATGGGGCGTCTTCAACCGGCCGTCACCTCTGCGTGGTCGTCGCCCCCCCCCCCTCGGCTGGAAATGTCACCCATCATTTTTTTTTTTTTTTTTTTTTGGGGGTGCTGGAGGAGGAGGAGGAGGAGGAGGAGGTGGTCCTGCCTCATTACTGTCAGCTGCCGCCGGACGACCAGGTCTTAATGATGGTTCCCCTGCACAAAAGTGAATTGAAAAGAAAAAATGTCTTTCTGAATTCGTCCCTCAGAGTGGCTCTTCCTCAGCCTTGATGGCTTCTGACTGACTGACTGGCTGACTGGCTGACTGACTGGCTGACTGACTGACTGACTGACTGACTGACTGACTGACTGACTGACTGACTGACTGACTGACTGACTGACTGACTGACTGACTGGACTGACTGACTGACTGACTGGCTGACTGGCTGACTGACTGACTGGCTGACTGACTGACTGGAATATGTATTATGTGTATTTATTGATCGCAGTAGTGCCGTTCCTAGCCACTCTGGCGCCCCTGTGCGAGATCACCCCCCTCCTACACACACACACACACACACACACACACACCCCACACCTCACCTGCCCCTCCCAGCCATCCCAGCGACGTACAAGCAGTCAAGAAACTTCTTCATCCTCACTGGATGATTATTCGACAGTGAGTCAGCGAGTTTGTTTAACCCGGTTTAGCAAAGGATGTGACGACCACTGACACTGAATTGCGCCCCCTAACCCCGCCTTTGAAAATCTC
Organism: Thamnaconus septentrionalis; assembly: GCA_009823395.1. Lineage (NCBI taxonomy): Eukaryota > Metazoa > Chordata > Actinopteri > Tetraodontiformes > Monacanthidae > Thamnaconus > Thamnaconus septentrionalis. The sequence goes on from CM020501.1 coordinate 28,460,498, forward strand.
ATCACATAATAATAATAATATCTAGCAGAATTAAAAACAACAGCGAAAAATAAAACGGGGAAGGAGAGTTCCTCCCACCACCAGGGGGCGCCCTACAGCAGGTGGAGAAACGCCTACTGGGATTGTAGTATTTCACTTATGACACGTTAACGCTGCGGGTACGATTGTACATAGCACAGGTATTAAAACCAACTTTGCACCAGAACTTTGTGAACACCCTGTTTATTTTTTGCACATTCGTCCCCCTGGTGGTCGTTGTGGGAATCACACCCAATCGCGTCTTTATCGGGACGTGAAAAGTGCAGAGCTTTGAGCCGATGATGCAGTGAGCTGCGAGGATTGATGGGGTGGAGTCTACGTGCAGCACGCACGCACGCTCAAACAACTCCAAGAACACCTTGTAATCGGCAAAACTGAGCGGCGGCCACACACACACACACACACACACACACACCCACACATTCTGAGTCATTACGGAACGCACACGCCTTAGCGTGCACGTCAACACACACAAACAGGCCGAGTCCAGATACGACTCGTCATCCGACGCGCAGCTGCTCGCCGCACTTCCCTCTAATGTCGCGGCGCTCGGACATCCATCACCTTGATGATGTTTTAATGTCACACCCTCGGGCTGCGTGAGCATACACACACACACACACACACACACACACACACAGACAATCGTACACACACAATCACTCACACTTTCGCTCTTCTCTTGATGACACATTCCTTCCCGCTCAGCCGTCGGCCGTCGCTCCGTAAATAAACTCCTCCCCCTTCACCTCGTTAAGCAAGCCCGTGATGAATGCAGCGCGGGGGGGGCACGTGACGGCGAGTTGTGTGTGTGTGTGTGTGCGTGTACACGTCAACCTCGCTCATTCGCACAACCGTTTTGTTTTGTCTCCTCGTCTGCTTTCCTGGAGCTGTGAACGAAAACCGTTTTGTTTTTTTTTTTTTGGTTCGTTCGTCACGCTCGCCGTCGTTTGCTTGTCCCCGCCCCTTCCTCACCTAGCACACACCCTACACACACACACACACGCACACACACACACCCCAGACAGGAAGCAGACCCCCCACCTGACCGCCTGCGCGCCTACAAAGGGCCGCAGATGCAGTGGTTGTGTCTGCAGCTCCTCCCTGCTGTGAGCCTGCTGCTGTCGGGGGGGTGCAGTGTCTAACACACACACACACACACACACACAAAATGGGACGGACCAGAGAAGGTGCTGGGAGAGAACATGACCAAGCGTCAGATCCGAGGGGGAACTCGCGCTCGGGAAAGACCCACGTGCACGCCCGCCCTCGTGCACGCCCACGCCGTCCCGAGACGCACGCGGCCCCTTCTCTCCCGCTCCTCTTAGTGAAGGAAGAACATTTCTTCCTCCTCGTCTCTTGGAGATGAATAAATTCCTGCTTCTCCTCCAAACAGCCGGCAGAAGCGCTGATGAAGGACTTGGTGTCCTGCCACCGGCTCTCGGCCCGGCCCGGCTTGGCTCGGCTCGGCCCGGCTTGGCTGCAGCAGCCGGGACGCTAAACCGTCGCAGTTACATCGTCATTTTGGAGCAGACAGTAAGACGTCCCGAACAGGTTGAGAGGAGGAGAGGAAAAGAAGAGCTTCAAACTTTTTAGAGGGGGAAATCAGCAGGAAGTGAGGTCGTCTGGTCATTCTAACCTCCCGCGGACTCTTTATTTTCCAGCGTTTAAGACTTCAAGGGCTCCCATTTTCAGTATTAAAGGCCCCGTGGTGAGCATCACTTTCACGTCTTTTACTTCATTATCCGAAACAAACGAGGAAAAGAACAGAATCTTTAGCCCGTTGGCGCTTGATTGGACAAATTCTGCAGCAACAAAAACAAAGAGAGTATCACTGGATGGTCGCTGCCCTGGCAGAGGCACTGCCACCCTGCTTGACATCACAAAGGGACGATTTTCCAGAACTACATGTTTTTTTAAGGGTTAATTATTCACTTATCTTGCAAATTCATCAACGTGAGTTGTTTGCGTTGAAAAATAGTAAAAGTTAGCCTAGCCTAGTGTATTTCTGGTTAGTATATACCTTGTGTGTGTGTGTGTGTGTGTGTGTGTGTGTGTGTGTGTGTGTGTGTGTGTGTGTGCACGTGTGCGTGTGCCACTTTGGGGGAAAAAACCCCACATTTAATGTCATCGCTCCTCTCGGAGGGGAAATTGGTTTCTCTCTCTCTCTCTCCCTCGCTCTCTCTCTCTCTCTCTCTCTCTCTCTCTCTCTCTCTCTCTCTCTCTCTCTCTCTCTCTCTCTCTCTCTCTCTCTCTCTCTCTCTCTCTCTCTCTCTCTCTCTCTCTCCCTCGCTCTATTTCTTTGTAATTTTTTTCCCTCCAGCTGGACCACAAGTTTAAGAATAGATTCTATTCCGGGAGGTCATGTAACCCACAGCGGGCAGGCGAACGTGGCAACGCGCACATGAGCAACGTCGACCCTTTTTTTTTCCCCCCCGTTTTTCGCCCCCTTTTTTTTTTTAAAGGCCGACTTTTAAGAGGCAACACACCACAAACGCATTTCTAAAGGAAAAGTCCGCTCCCCCCTCACTCACACACACACACACACACACACACACACACACGCTGCGGGTCTCCGTCAAAGACTTGCAGGTCCGACTTTTCCTTCGCTGCCAAGTTCACATCTTTGTCAAAGCTCACGCCCCAAAAAACACACAGTTATTGAGGAAAAACCCAGTAATTGGCAGCCCGGGACCCCTGCTGAGGTCACCTCAGCTGGACCGACCGCACACACACACACACACACACACACACACACACACACACACACACACACACACACACACACACACAACAAACGTCGTTTGCCCACCTGGGCCTGGTGCGGCCGCTCTGACCCACGGCCCTGATTAAAGGCCGCCTTTCCCTTTGCCGAGCGCTATTCTGGGCTCCAGTAATTACACCGGACCCGCACCGCAAGTTAGCGTTAGGAAGGCGCAACCCAGACATTAGCCCGAGCCCGGGGCCCCCAGAGAGAAATGACAGAACCGACGTGAGAAGCAGGAGGTCGTCGCGCTGCTCTGTTTAAACATATTTTATGATAAAATGGAAAAACAACGTTCCTCCTCCACCACCTCCTCCACCTCCTCCTCCTCCTCTTCATCTTCATCTTTTTGCTTTGCAGAGGTAGGATAAACGGCGCCGCTTTGCAATGCAAATTTGATTGTTCCTCGCGCTAACACCGCCGCGCAGAGCCGAGGCGAGCGGAGCGCGTCTCCATCTCCGAATCACGCCTCATGAATATTCTGAAAACAAACTGATTTTTTTTGATTTTTTTTTTTTTTCTCGCACATTAAAGCGCCCGCATTTGATTAGGACGGCTCCGGAGGTGCCGTTCCTGGCGGAGGAGCAGAGGGGGGAGATTGTTTAGTGGCGGCCGTCTTGTTTTTTTGTCTCCAGACAAAGCAAGTTGAAAAGGTTGTTTTTCTTTTACAGTAAATGTGGGAGGAGAAGCTTTGAAAGCCTTTGCACCACGGTCCCGACGCTAACTGTTCGGCTGTACGCTAGTTAGCTACCTAGCTCCAGACCAAACAAAAGGTCCTTTAATGAAGTGAGAGGGAGACTTTGAAGAGCAGCTGAACAAAAGGGGGACTCGACCGCAGTGTTTCCACAAAAACGTGGGGGGAAATTACTCAGTGGCCAGCGGGGGGGCGCTGCGACAGTGTAAGGGTGGCCGTGGAGTGTAACAGCATTTTTTTAAAACGGTTTTTAGGTAGAAACGAGATACGAGAAACGTCCGCCAATAAAAAAAAAAAAAAAAAAGACGCGTGATTCTGGCGATGGGCCCTTTGTGATGTCACTCAGGATGGCAGTGCCTCTCCTTGGAGAACAGAGTTTGGGTGAGGGTGGGGGTGCAGGAGGGGGAAAACCGGTTTCGAGCCGCGTCACCAAAATGAGGCCAAAAAAGCTGCTTCAGATTCCACTGGGAACATTTTTAACGTGAAAAAGCACCTCTCGCGGCCTCTGACACGGAGTGGCACCGGATAACAAGCCGACACACACACACACACACACACACACACAAGGACGCGGCGCTGCTGACAAGAGAGTCTGGATGTTATTTCAGCGAGCGGCGGGGAGGCGAGCGCACAAACAGAGGGAGGTAGGAAACAGGAGGGAGGGAGAGAGAGGAGGGAGGGAGGGAGGGTGGCTGTGAATAAACACGCCATGGCCACTGACACACACACACACACACGCACAAACTGATCGCAATCGTTCGCAGCTTCAAGCCGGATGAAAGAAAATCAGCAAAGCGTCGTCGTCATCACGATGTCAGACTTTGTGTCGGGCTTCTTTTTGTCTTCCACTTTTTCTGGTGTAAATCTTGGAAGCGTTCAGTCGTCGTCTGGACCAGTCAGCGACTCGTCACTTTCGAACGGGTTTCACTCCGCTTCCCGGGTCAACGTGGTGGCTAACTAGCATTTAGCGCCGCTAAACGCCCTCTTTGTTTGTCTCAAAAAGCTGATTGGACAGGATTTTTTTTTTTTCCTCCACTTCCTCCGACGCCCGAGTGTAAACACGGGCCGCAGTTAGCGGCTAATAGCCACGGCTAGTGCACCCCCCAGGAGTGCACTAAACACTCCCACACCTGGAACCCCGGCTCACTCTGAGCTCGTTAGCAGCAGATGGTTTCGCAAACACACACACACACACACACACACTTAAGGGGGCGCTGGTGATGGGGGGGGGTGACCAGAGGTTAGGCACTCTCAGACTGGAATGCGGCCTATTCTGGTAATTGGGCCAATCTGCCCATAATTGGCGTCATTGTTAGTATTTCTTTGGGCCTCCACTGCTGACCTTTGTACGTCTTATTTATTATTTTATTTATTTATTTGTTTATTTATATATCTCTCTGTTTTTCCACGTGGTGTCAGAGGTGCCAGATTCGGATTGGGACTTCTGAAAACTTTTTAAAAATAAAGCTGCTCAGCAGCTCGCAGCTGCCTCCAACCTTCTCGGCTCCACCGGGACGCGTTCGCTTGTTGCTTCGCATTTTACAGCGTTTTTTTTTTTTTTGCAGGACGTCAGAATAAAATCGCACCTTATTTTTTGCGAGTGAATCGAAGCGAGCGACGTGCGAATCAGTCCCGAGTCTTTTAAATGACGCAAAAAAAAGGACACAAAATTCTTCACTTCTTGCGCTTCCTTCGAAAAAAAAGTTAGCGAAATATTTTTTTTTGCCAAAAAAAAAAAAAAATCAGCCCTCTCACCGCCTCCAGCTGCTTTACTTTGTAAATGTGCAGATTTTTCACGCAACGTGAGCCGTTGTTCTGGCAGCTGGTAGCAGCGGCGGCGCCCGGAAAACACACTCGAACTAGCCCTGGTCTGATTGGCCGTCGGATTTTTTTCCGCTCAAGTCGGGCGGCGATCAGTGGGCCGTCTTCGGAAGCGGAGAAGCGGCTCCACGCTGGGACGAACACAGAGGCTTAATGAGCATCCGAGGCGGCTAACGCGGGAGAGCTAATTACAGCAGTGTGGCTGCGGTTTCATTTTTGTTCTTTCTTTGGTTTTTTGAAAAGGAGAAAAGCGAGAGTCTGGATCTCGCTTCGAGGATGAGAGTTTCAGTCAGTTAGTCAGTTAGTCAGTCAGTCAGGCAGTCAGTCTGTGTGTGTGTGCATGCGCGCTGCTGAAAGTTGCAGCCGAGCCAAGCTAAGCTAGCGCCGCGAGAAATTCATTTCCTGAGCCGCGGCGATACTTTGTGATGAATGCGACAGCTGTGCTGTTAGAGCTGATTGGAGGCTGTGTGTGTGTGTGTGTGTGTGTGTGTGTGTGTGTGTGTGTGTGTGTGTGTGTGTGTGTGTGTGTGTGTGTGTGTGTGTGTGTGTGTGTGAGAGAGAGAGAGAGAGATCCATTGCATATCATCTGGCGCTGTCAAAGCTTTCTAATTTGGAAAAAGTGACTTTCTTTCTGCTCGTTCGCGCTCGCTTGCCAAAAAACGTTCTGCGGGCTTCGCTCATCAGCCGGCCGCCGCGCTCCAGTTTGTTTTTGCCCCCCCCGCCCCAAGCGCTGATGGGGGGGGGGGGGTTCAAAATCTCCCGCCAGCTCAACTTAGCTCCGCTCAGCTTCTCACGTCGACAAGTTGCAAGGGGCGCCGGTGAGAAGCGGCAAGGTGAGGTGACCCCCCCCTCAGACCCTCTCCCCTCCCCACCTTCACCCCCCTCCTCCCCCTTCCACTCCAACCCCCCCATCTGATTTTCTTCTTGCTGTTTTACCAGTTGCCATGGTGAGAGGGCCTGGGACTTGTTCCCTGTGTTTGTGCGTACGCGTGTCTGTGTGTGTGTCTGTGTGTGTGTGTGTGTGTGTGTGTGTGTGTGCATGTGTGTGTGTGTGTGTTTTAGAGCAGCATTTGAGGTGCATCATCCGCCTCTGGAAAAGCCTGCTGCCTAATTTAGGGGAAATGGGCCTCCGCGTCCATATGACACACATCACTAATGTGCGTGTGTGTGTGCGGGTGTGTGTGTGCGTGCGTGCGTCCCAGACCTCTCGCTGCAGGCTATTATGTTAATACAGTCAATGGACATGGAATTTTCCTCAAGCTTCTGTCTTTCTTTCTTTCCCTCCTCCTCCTCCTCTTCATCACTCTGATCCTCTGCTCTTCGCCTCCCACTCACAAAGACGTATTAAACCTTCTTCATGCAGGCGCGCGCACACACACACACACACGCTGGCAGAGGCTAACGTAACACAACAGACGACTCAGTTGTTCCCCGCCAGAACGTCGACAAAAGCGCTTCCTGCGCGCACGGCCGGCCACTTTATTGGGCGCGGCGATGACCTCATCCTGACCTTTGACCTGCCGAGCGGACTTGGGCTTCTGATATCAATGTGTTGTAACACTGCTGACTTACTCAACTTTTTATTTATTTGTTTGTGTGTGAACAGATGGCGCCCAGAGAACCTCGACCGGCGCCTCAATACGACGACCGGGAGCGTCAGTACCCCACACAGGCCAGGTGAGGCCACACTGCGTGTGCGTGCGTGTGTGTGTGTGACTGTGTGACTGTGATCCTCAGGCCAGGAAGTGAAGGGATGAGTTCTTCCCCCTCCATCCCTCCTTGTAGACCCCACTCTCTCTCTCTCTCTCTCTCACTCTCTCTCTCTCTCTCTCTCTCTCTCTCTCTCTCTCTCTCTCTCTCTCTCTCTCTCTCTCTCTCTCTCTCTCTCTCTCTCTCTCTCTCTCTCTCTCTCTCTCTCTCTCTCTCTCTCTCTCTCTCTCTCTCTCTCTCTCTCTCTCTCTCTCTCTCTCTCTCTCTCTCTCTCTCTCTCTCTCACTCTCTCTCTCTCTCTCCCTCTCTCTCTCTCTGTCACTCACTCTCTCTCTCTCTCTGTCTCTCTATCTCTCGCTCCCTCTCATTCTCTCACTCTCTCACTCTCTCTGTCTCTCTCCCTCTCTCTCTCTCTCTCACTCTCTCTCTCTCTCTCTCTCTCTCTCTCTCTCTCTCTCTCTCACTCACTCTCTCCCTCTCTCTCTCTCTCGCTCTCTCCCTCCCCCTCTGTCTCTTTCTCACGCACACACACTCTCACAGCACACGCGCACGCACACAGACACTGACATCACACACACACACATGGCGGTGGCGGCGGCGCAGACTTAATCCTCTTTGGAGCTTCTAATTAAATCTGGAGTGTTTGCCTTGGGAGTGTCTACTCATCCCAGGAAGAGGAGCGCTCACTGTGCTCTCTCTAGAGAGAGAGAGAGTTAGAGAGAGAGAGGGAGAGAGAGTCGGGCAGGAGGATCTGTCACACACACACACACACACACACACACACACACACACACACACAGGCAGAGTATCTAACCTTCTGCTGCGGGGGGGTAAATGCATCCTCGTCGCTCCGCCTCTGTTTTTTTAGAACGCACTCCAACAGTCCAATTAGCCCACCTGCCACACGACCCCCTCCCTTCCCAGCATGCATCAGTCCCGTGAGTGGGGGGAGGGGGTCGCGGCTCTACCTGCTTGGCCAGGTGCGATAGCGGGGGGAGCAGGAGCGAGCGTGGCGGCTAAATGGAGCGAGAATAAGGAAATAGAGAGGGGGGGGCTGGGGCGAGGGGGGGGGGGGGGGTACACCGGGGATGAAGAGGAGGAGAGTTTAGTGGAGGAGGAGGAGGAGGAGGAGGAGGAGGAGGAGGAGAGAGAGAACAGTCATTTCACGGGTTATTGCCCCTCCTGATATGACAGGTACCAGGAATCCGGGGGAAGGGGGGGGGGCTGGAGGTGGGAGCCACCGATGTTGCGGGGGGGTGGGGGGGTGGCTCCAACTCTCTCTCTCTCTCTCTCTCTCTCTCTCTCTCGCTGCTCCGCTGCTATCGTTCCCGCCCACCAGCACGGTCACTTGACTTCCCCCTCGACCCTCCAGGAAGTGGTGGTAGCGACATCACCGGCCCACCGGCCAATCAGAGTCGTCCCCACGAAGTCAGGACTAAAAAGAAAATATATATCAAAACACACACTTTTTTTCGGGTTGGGGAGGGGGAGAGTGGGGGCGAGGGGGTTCAGTGATGAGTCACTGCGACGGCGGGCGTTCCCACAGCGTTCATCACCTCCAGCAAAAACAAAACTCCCATTTGAAGTAGTTTTAGCTCCGCCCCCGCCCCTCACCGCACCTCAAAAAAAAGTAACATTTTCTGTGAAGATCTATTCAACTGTTGTTCAATCAACTTTTATTTGTACAGCGCATCCAAAGGAGTCTCAAAGTGCTTTGTACAATCATGGGGAGGAAGAGGAGGAGGGGGCGGGGCTACAGGGACATTCTTTGGCTTTGTACAACAGACATAATGCAGATTGTCTAATGCATCATGTGTGCCTTTATCGGGCTTGATAACTCGTCATAAATGTTCGCAATCATGAGTCACAACTTGTGTCAGCATTTCTCAATGATCCCCGGCGGTGGATGAGAACCTGAAGCTCAGCGCTCAGAATGTTTCATTCCTCCACTGGCACAGTGAGTCTGTGTCGTCCCGGGTGGCCGCTTCCTAAAAACTGTTTCAGAGGACGACTGCGTGTTAGCCTGAAGTGAAGCGTCAGCACTTCTGGAATAATGTCTTTATAAAGGTGTAATAAACACCAGTGCCTTTATTTATGACATGTTTTACAATGCCTTGCTAAGCCGCGACGCTGCCTTACGAAGGCACTCAGAATGCATTTTACAATGGACCTTCATGGAAAGTGTCAGCTGACATGCAAACCAACGATCCGTGTGTTTTTTCGTTGCGTCTCCACTCCCCCGCGTTGGTTCCGGGATACTTCGCTCTCTTCGTCGACAGACACAGACACACTGGGATGCAATTTTCAAAGTGCAGCTGAACTTTGAGTGAGACTCCGGGGGGTGCGGCTATGATGGAGCCATTTCCCAGCTGAACGGGTGATGCTCCGGCGTCGGCCTGGCTCTCCTTAGCATAGTGTGTGTGTGTGTGTGTGTGTGTGTGTGTGTGTGTGTGTGTGTGTGTGTGTGCGTGTGTGAGTGTGTTTTTTTTGTTGTCTTTTTTCTTTTCTTTTTTTTGACGCTCAAATTTCGCCCGGCAACTCGTCGTCGTTCCTGGAAAAGAGAGAGAGAGAGAGAGAGAGAGAGAGAGAGAGAGAGAGAGAGAGAGAGAGAGAGAGAGAGACAGAGAGAGAGAGAGAGGAGAGAGAGAGAGAGAGAGAGAGAGAGAGAGAGAGAGAGAGAGAGAGAGAGAGAGAGAGAGAGAGAGAGAGAGAGAGAGAGAGAGAGAGAGAGAGAGAGAGAGAGAGAGAGAGAGAGAGAGAGAGAGAGAGAGAGAGAGAGAGAGAGAGAGAGAGAGAGAGAGAGAGAGAGAGAGAGAGAGAGAGAGAGAGAGAGAGAGAGAGAGAGAGAGAGAGAGAGAGAGAGAGAGAGAGAGAGAGAGAGTCCCAGCGGAACAACAACTCGCTGCCAAAGTCGGACAAAAAAACTGGCCGGCCGCATCGGAAGACGTCTCTCATCGACGATCTCCTCCTGCTGGAAACTGAGGAGGACGAAGATGGGAGGAGGTAGAGGAAGAGGAGGGAGGAGGAGGAGCGTTAGGAAGAGGGAGAGGTGAAGGAGGAGCAGGAGGAGGAGGAGGAGGAGGAGGAGCAGGATGGAGACGAGGGTAAGGAGAGTGAAGAGGAGGGAGAGGTGGAGGAGGAGGAGGAGGAGGGGAGGAAGGAGGAGGAAGAGGGGGGCGGGGCTACAGAGCCGTAGTTGGCTCTCTCTCTCACCCCCGTGGCTCAGCCTCCTCGCTCGCCCGCCGCCATATGGAGAATATTAACATGATTACCGGCCAGGTCACGAGCGCGGCGACCCAGGAGCCCCGGGTTTATCCAATCAGAACGCCTCGTGACCCCCCCATCCTCCCCCCACCATCACCACCCCAAGGTGATTGGATTAGAACGGTGGGGAGGGTCGGGGGGCGTGCCCCTAATTGGCTGATGAATGTGCAAAGAGAGAGAGGGGGTGGGCCTCCGACACATCTGGACAATAGAGTGTTAGTGTGTGTGTGTGTGTGTGAGTGTGAGTGTGAGAGAGAGAGGGACAGAAACATCGTCAAAAACAGACCAAACGTGGCCGACTTCCTCCTCCTCCTTTGACGACCTTTGACCCCACACTAGTCCCAGCCTCCGTTAGCATCTTTAGCTCGTCCGTGCTAATCCAGGTCTGTTTCTGTGGTTGCAGGCTTCCCTTTCTGTCTCTCTCTGCTCGTGTCTGGGTGACTTTCTCAGAGAACCACACTGGGTTTTTTTTTTTCTGCTTTGCCCCCCTTAGCCCCCCTTCGCCTCCCAGCCAATCGGCCAATCGGCCAATCAGCTGGCTCACCGCTCCCTCTCAGCTCGACCCAACTCAGTTAGACTTTATTGGCTGCGCAGCTGATCTAATCGCGGTCGGGAGGCTCCTCCGCATCTTTTGACCACATTTTCACAGCTGTTTTCAGCCCCTTCGAATAAAGCAAATGGGTTTCATTTATTTATTTATTTATTTATTTATTCATGTACTTATTTATTTTTCATCTCTAATTTCCCACGAGGTGTCCTGACCCTGTTTTCTTTCCTTCTTTCCTTCTTTCTCTCTTTCTTTTTTTATGAAAGAAAAGGCGGAGCAGAAAGTGAGACGCAGAAGCGAGTGTAATAGAATCAGCGGTTAGGAAATGAAAGGCAGCTCCGCTCGGCGCCGCCGTCTCTGCAATAACTTGTGTTTTTCTGCTCCCGCCGCCGCGATTCCATCAATCTTCTCTCTCGTCTGCATTTCTGTTTTCTTTCCTCCGCTTCCATCTCAGCCGTCTCGTCTTGTCTCCTGACGCTCCTCCTCTCGCCGCTAACGCAGGATGGGCAGGGCGGCCGGCCTGCGTAAATGAAAGAGAGAGAACCGACTCGCTCAAAATCTCTTGTTGTGAAGGCGAAAAATGGGGGGGGGGGACAGGAAGTCGGCAAAACTGATGCGTCAGAAGCTTGAAATGCGACCCCTGCAGCAAAGCCGGAGAGATTAGCTCAACGCTAAGTTCAGGTAGCACGTTTGGCTAAACTAGCGTGGGAACGGATCTGTGAGGCGTCGCCGTTTTTTGTTTTGGTTTTTTTTTTGTGACAAAAGCAAAAACTTTTGCGAGCTCTTGGATCACCACTCCCCTCCCCTCGCTTTGAAAAAAAGCCGACCTGAAATATTCCACCTGGTCCTTACCCATCTGATGCCCGACGGCGCCGCTTCCGTGATGAATGGACGGCTTTAAACTCTCCTGTGAGCTCCAGGAAGAAGAAGAAGAAGAAGAAAAATTTAGCTGCAGCTAAATGAGTGCGTGAACTAGCCGTCACATAGCATCGTTAAACTAAAATAAACCGTCTTTGCAGGAGGGCGGAGACGGTGGAAGGGATGTTTTTTGTTTGTTTGTTTGTGTTTTTCCCTCCCACGCGGCCGACGCCTCCGCAAAAACCATCTCGCGCTAAACGTTTTTGTGCGTATGTGCCTGCATATGAACGACGCCGTGTGGGTGGTGGAGCACCTGCTTTTTTTTTTTTCCTTTCCGCCCCCCTTTTACCACCACAACACACACACCCTTTACCCCCGTTCCCCAGCACACCTTCACCCCCCCCCACCCACAGCGCCTCCCTCCTCGCAGAGCAATTAAAGTGTTTTGCATGCGACGTGTGTCTGTTTCAAAATGCTCTTCAGGCAGCAGGTTGAGGAGGAACGGAGGGTTGGGGGGTGGGGAGGCGGGGTCTCAGCATGTGGGCCGACTGTTTACGCATGAGTGCGTGCGAGCAGAGCGCGCACACGTGCACGCACACCTGCAACCTGAAACAGGCAGCGGAGCAGATAAGTAGCGCTACTTAGCCGCCGCCGCCGCCACCGCTCCACATTGGAAACTGTTTACTTTTTCTTTCATTGAGAGGCGTTAAAAAGTTCACTAAGGGAGAAAAAAACGCAGCGTCTGTATTAAATCTGTGCCGACACTAAAACGCGCACGTGTAAATAATCCATCCAGGTCGCTAACGCGTCGCTAAAAAAGAAGTTCATCGCACTTTTTTAGCGAACGTTCTCGCTAACTTTCACACCTTCAAACGCTGCGTATCTTTATTTAAAAAGACGTACAAAGTCTTTAAGCTAACCAACATCATCAACGCCAGATGCGGTTTCTCCAAATGTTCCGGGTTTCTTGGAGTTCCACGTGGAGGAAAGCAGAAACACAGTGTGGGTGTGGTTGTGTTACTGTTTTCCGGGGGAAACACACTGTTGTGTGCACTTGTGTCAGGGGTGGGGAGGTATTTTTAAAGTAATGTATTTTTTATTAATAATATTATTATTATTATTATTATTATTATTATTATTATTATTATTATTATTATTATTAATAATAATATTATTTCTTATTTCTTATTTTTCTTATTTTATTATTATTTATTTCCTTTCTTGTGTGATTGTATTGATGTTTTGAATAGGGGAGGTCCTTTGATAAGCCCTTGGGCTTCTAACCTCTCCTTGTTTATTTTATATTATATTTTTTTTCAACATTATGTGCAAATAAATAAATAAATTAATAAATAAAAATAAATTAATAAATAAATAATTTCAATTAAATTAAAGCTGAACCTGTTAAATGCAGAATTAGGACATTGTCATGACATCCGTCACGCCTTTGGTGGTGGCTACATCACGTTAGCGATGGGCTAACTAACTCCTCAGCCAGTTAACATCTGCAGGCCAGCCGGCAGCCAGCTGTGCAACTGGGTCCAGGGTCACCGGACCCACCCCACCACCCCACCGGCTTAATCCAGCAGCTGCTGAAAAAGAACCCCCGAATCTAACGGCTTCGATAATGTTTTTACGCTCACGCGGCGGCGAAAAGGGAAAACCAAACAAAAGTCCGGCCCCTAATGAAGTTCACATTTTCCAGTTGGAGGGGGAGGGGGCGTTAGATGGGACGTGGGCGAGTAAAATGCTACCACATGCATGCAGCTGGTAGGCCGCTTGTAGTTGCGGGGTCAAAGGTCGGCCCCGGAGCTAGCGGAGCGCCACTGGGGTCTCCGTTACGTTTCCATTTATCACTTTGTCAGCTGGAAAACTGTCAAAACCATCAAAGGCGGGGTTTGGGGGGTGTTGCGACAAGTGTTGTAACCTCCTCGCAGATCAGCCGGGAATCCCAATATTGCTGCGCCTCCGCCTTGAAAAGCTCCTTCAGTCGGCTCTGAGGAACCATAGGAGAAGAGAAGAGGAAGTGGCAGCACCTGTTGCTTGCGTAGCTGCAGAACTCGAATGAGACGAGAGAAGCAGAACAGATGCAAACATGGCAGCGCGGAAGCAGAGCAAGGACGGAGGCCATGTTTAGATATTGGGGAAGAAGCGAACGGTGGTCGTATTTATTGAAAGGTCCAGTGTGGAAATTTTTTATGGCAGCCCATTCAATGGAAAATAAAATCATCTTATTGTATTGTGAGTATACAGTTTTACTAATGTATTTATGGGCAGTGCATTAAGCTTTCACCCGAATATAAAAATCATTTTTTTCATGATGACTGATTTGAGGAGGCAGCAGGGCGGGGCAGGGGTTTACTTCCTGCGTGTTTGCCTTGGCCCCTGAGAGCTTCGGAGGAGGAGGAGGACTCCCTTGTTCCATCCGTCTTTTTTCCTCCCTTCCCCGGTGGCCCTCGCCGTTTAATCTGGATTAATGAGCAGGTTGACCTTCTCCTCGGCCGCGTCGCAACCCCTCATCAAGTGGAAACCACTTCTCCTCCTCCTCCTCCTCCTCCTCAGTTTCCTTCCTCTCTTCAAGAGCCTTTCTGCAGTTTCACTTTTCCCTCCTTATCTTAAGCCTCTGCTGGGTGTGCGTGTGTGTGTTTATGCTGACTGACAATGCGGCGCTGTTCGTTCCTGGGACCACCTGTGTTCCTCGGCCCACGTCTGTTTGGGTGGTCAAAAAGAAAAAGAAAGAAAGGAGAAGTAGTCAACGAATATCCTCAAGGGGAAGTTTTGGCTCCGTGCACGTCAAACACACACACACACACACACACACACACACGCGCGCGCACACACGCGCGCTAGTATGCCAGCTATGCGCGAGCTAATCTGCGTTGAGCGACTCGTTCTAATTGGCCAGTCAACAGGTGGCCGGAGAGCCGGAGGAGGAGGAGAGGAGCAACAGCAGCAGCAGCAGCAGTCGTAGGGGGCGGGGGCGGGGGAGATATTAAAAAACAAAAAAAACAAAAACAAAGTGGAAATGAGTCCAGAGTAAGCAACAGCTGCGCCGTTGGACCGTTTGTCAAAGACGAGCGGTTAGCGTGCGCTTAATTAGCGGGTTTCCTCGTAAAAAGAAAAAAAGAATGGAACTATCTGAACACGATCCCGGACCAAAGTAGCACTGGCACAAAGTGTGAATTTGCTGTTTTTAACAACAAAAAGGTGCAATTTTTTTTAAATCAAATTTTATTACCTGCGATTATCACCGAGCGCTTGCCATACAAATATTTCCCTACCAAATTACAGCAGGTCGACAAAAATCGTCTTTATGGCTGATTTGACCGTTAAAGTGGCAAAATCTGAAATATTTCTGCTGGCTGGCTGATTTGAAGCCGTTTAAAGGCCCATTGTGTGACATTTTAAAGGACCCGTTGAAATCAAATAAACTACAAAAAGAAATTTTCACTTCAATGAGGTCAGTACAAAATGAATCACTGCCGTGTTTGCATTCGTTCGTTAAAACGAAAAACTGGATGTTTAAGTTAGCATCACGTGCAGTACGCACCTTTGCCAGTAGGTGCGTCTAAAACGCACCAACACACGGACGCGCTTTCAGTCGCTCGGGGGGCCGGTCGTGTTCCAGAAGCCCCGCCTCTTCCTGTCACCTGCTTTGTCACCCCCCACCCCACCGCCTCGGTCGTGGCTCCTCGGCAGACCGCGGCTCCATTAAAGTCAAAAGCGTGAAACCGCGCTGCCGTGGTAAAAGAACGCGGCCGTTTATTTTTTTCACGCTTGACGCGTCGCGACCGCGTCAAACACAGCGGGTGGAATCGTTCAGACAGGGAAGTCGATGATTGGGAAACACGGTGGATCCGGTTGATTTTCATCGTAATGTGGCTGTGTTTAGTTTTTACACGTGCTGGATTTTACTGTGAACCACAGAAGCTTTTTGGTGTGAACTGGAGGTTGGCGTGCGCGGAGACGGAGGCGAGAGCGGACGGGACGGAAAACATTTGACTTGGACTGCGAAAGTTCAGCCTCCTCTCCTCTCTCTCTCCCTCCCTTCCCCCCCTCCACTATCTCTTTATCTCCTTCACTACTTTTATGCCCCTCCCCCTCCCCACCTCCCCGGGTCAACTTACCCCCCCGGGGAGGTGGGGAGAGGGTGAGGGGGGTTTCGCCCCTAATCACCCACAGCCAGTGGGGAGGGAACCCGAGACATCCAGCTGGCCGCCTCGTTACTGCCGACCCACCCCCCCTCCCCCACACTCACCCCCTGTCCCTCCCCACCACCACCACCACCGTCGCACACATTCCTGCACACACGACGCGACACAAACTCTTCTCGCCGCAGCAGAGTCTGCTTCTCTTATCTCCTGGCATCTGTCCACACTGGCCCGCTCCCAGCACTCCATCCATCCCTCCATCCATCCATCCACCATTCCATCCATCCATCCATCCATCCATCCATCCGTCCACCACTCCATCCATCCCTCCCTCCATCCATCCATCCATCCATCCCTCCATCCCTCCCTCATCCATCCCTCCATCCATCCATCCACCATTCCATCCATCCATCCATCCATCCATCCATCCATCCATCCATCCATCCATCCCTCCATCCATCCATCCCTTCCTCCCTCATCCATCCCTCCATCCATCCATCCATCCATCCATCCATCCATCCATCCATCCTCCATCCATCCATCCTTCCTCCTCATCCATCCCTCCTCCATCCATCCATCCATCCTCCCTCCATCCATCCCTCCATCCATCCATCCCTCCATCCATCCGTCCATCCATCCATCCCTCCCTCCTCCTCCCTCCATCCATCCATCCATCCATCCCGCCACAAGCCCCTCTTCGTGAAAACCGGATCACGGCCGGAGGCTCCGACCGAAACCGTGCCAAGACTTGCAACCGGTTCCAGCCGGTTTCTGAAGGGCCCGTATATCTGACTAAGCTTGGTTCTTCGTTTTGTTGTTGTTGTTTTTTGGGGTGTTTTTTTTTTTTTTTTTTTTTTGAGTGCTTAATGGAACAAAGTATAGGGCAGAACCAACGAATTGGTTTTGTGTGTGTGTGTGTGTGTGTGTGTGTGTGTGTGTAACGACAAAAAACAACAGAGAAAACACTCATAAACACACTTATTTAGCCCTCTGTTTGCAGCCTTCAACTAAAGGGTTGAAAACAAGGCGGTACCTAAAGAGTGGAACCAACTCCTGATTGGTTGCGTTGTCGCTCACTTTGGGAGCCATTTGTGACATCACAAATTGCTAATCTGCGGACTAAGCAAAAATGTTTTTTCTCTTTCCTGATAGGAGGGATCGGTACGATTACCCCGCCCCCGCCAGGAACCCCGCCCACTACGACGAGCCGCCCCTCCCCAGGGGGCCTCTCCCCCAGGCGGGGACGCACCACCAGCGCGGAGCAGCAGCAGCAGCAGCAGCAGCAGCAGCAGCAGCAGCGCCGCCACTACGAAGCATTCGGGGCCCGTCCGGATGGCGGCTACCGACAGGCTAGCCCCGAGCGCTACGGCTACGGGGATAAAAGGCAGCCGGACCCCCGGAGGAAGAACCCCGCCATAGGCGCAGTGTGAAAAAGCAAAAGAAGAAGAAGAAGAAAAGAGAAAAGTTAGCGACAAGCCACGCCCCCTCCTCACAAACCAACCAACCAAATCACACATGGGTCTTCAGCTTCAGGTTTCAGTAGTAGGTACTTCATGTGAGCAACTCTGAAGTAGTGAGATTTTCGTTGTCGTCCATCAGCTTCAGAAACCTTTAAAAATAAAAATAAAAACAAAAATATCGAGCCGAGAAGCTAAAATCTTCGTAATCTGTGATATCAATCTTATCTGCTGCCCCCTGCTGGCCAGTGCACTTTTTAACAAGCATGAAGGAGTAAATTTGCGTGTACATATCTACCTACATACAGAAAAAAAAAATATATATATATATATATATATATATATATATATATATATATATATATATATATATATATATATATATACATATATATATATATATATATATATATATATGTATATATATATATATATGTATATACACACATATGAGTTCAATGTTTGCATGGTGCCAGCGTTGATAAAACAGACGCGTATTTTTTCGCATCGATTTTCTTTTTCCCCGACGGCCGATTAGTAGAATTGCGAGAGATTTCGACAGAAGTGCGTAATCAGCGCGTCTCCTGCCAACCCGGCCGTTAAAAGGAAAGATAGAAAAGCGCCATGCTGACTTGCATTTTTTTGCGGAGGAAGCGAGAGAGCAAGAGCGGATCACTTTGGCCGGCCTCGGCGCTCCATCACAGGAGACACAGGAAGTGGGCCAGCGGACAAACAGGAAGCAGGAAGTTAAAGTTTCAAAGGGTCTTCTCTCCCCCGTCGTCCTTGATGTCGCTTCCTCTACATCCTGCTTGTGGAGTTATTTTTCTTTATTATGTGTAGTTTTTGTTGGTTTTTTTTCCTGCGTTTTTGTTTTGTGAAAATGTGAAATGTTTATTTTTTGTCACTTGTATTCACCCGCGGTTACGACGATAAACTGATTAAATCTTGATCCAAACACAAGCAGCAGCAAACCTTCCCAGCACTGAACTTTTGCATCCATGACTGTGTGAATTTTAAAACTTGCTGTCAAATAAATGCACAATTTTCTGTTTTTTTTTTTCTTTTTTTAATATATAAAAATATTTTTCATTAAACATTTAAAAGAAAATGAAAAACCCCGGCGTGTCTCAACAAATCTTTTTTTTTTTTTTTTCAGTTGGACTCCTGCGGCCCTGTCTACTCATCACTTTTATTTGAAAAAGAAAAAGAGAAAATTGTTAAGGGAAAAAAAATCATTAGCGCAGTCGTCAGGCGGATTTTGCCCTGTGAGATGACTGATAAGAGTCGGCCGCCACTCGCTCTGATAACGACTGAATCATCGTCGACAATTAGGACCGGCCGCTGAAAAAAAAAACCATTAACGGCCCAATTTGCTCTCAGGAATAAAGGCGAGCGCTGATTGGAGGAATTAGACTCGAAACGGGGCGATAATTAGCGGAGGAGAGAGGAGGTTTTTCTCTCTCTCCTTTCTCTCTCTCTCTCTATCACTTAGCGTTTAATTAGCGCGGGGAGCCTATGGGGCCCCTCGGCTCTGCTGACGGAGCCCGAAAACCTGGACGTGTGTTTGAAAAGCCGCTGATTTTGGAAAATTTTGCAAGGACGCATTGAGAGAGGAGTCGAGGACGGAGGCCAAGGTGAGCTTCCCTGTCTGACCTGCAGGGGGAGTAAAAATGTGCATTTTTGTCCTTTATTTTCACACCTTTATGACGTTTAGCTTCTCTGCAGAGCGTTGTTACACCAGGTGCTAATGCACTCGGATTGCTTCTATACAGACGGAGGTAAAAAGTCGTTGTCGCCTTAAATTACAATTGCAGAGAGACGAAGGTTGTTATGTTGGATTTTGTAGTTTGAATTTTTAAGGTCCCCTGTTGCACCAAATCTTGTTTCCAGGACTTCAGGGGAATAATCAAAACGATGTGAAAAAAAAAAAACCTGAACAGACCTCCAGCTTTGAGTTCCAGCAGTGAACTTTCCCTTCCAGACTTGTTCTTCTCAGCCAGAGCCGAACAGCTTGCAGCGCTTGAAGAAGAAGAAGAAGAGAAAACAGCCTCCACCAAGTTCCTGCCTGCGCTCACTTGGCCGCCAAACGAATGACGAGCAGCGTCCAAGAATTAATCACATCCATTAAAGCCACAGCTCTGGGAAAAAAAAAATGCTGTCAGGAGCGTTTGGCTGCGACGCGTCTTCATGGAATGGACACCCTCAGCCGCGGTCTGGCCCGGGTTTCGCTTTGAGCGGATTCTTCTCGTCTAATGTGAGTAGACGACGGAGCTTCACTGCACAACAGCACCCTCAAACAACCCGGCGGGTGTTTCTGTCGTTGAAACTCGTGACCCTGGAACTCCACCCTTCACGATCGTTAACTTTTTGATCGCAGTTCCCCTGCAGGAACTGTTTAGTTCAAGGGTGGGCAAACTTTTTGACTGCTGGGGTCACAATGGGTTCTAAAATTTGACAGAGGGGCCGAGAGCAGGAGCAGATGGATGGAGTGTTTTGGTCACCTACCTCATATAGGAGAAAAAATATATATCCTGGGATGTGTAGAAAACACTTGATTCAATGTCAATTGAAAATGAACAAAAGGAAAGTTAAAACAAAATCAGTGTCTTTGAAGCCCCATGGTATTTAGCTCTTTATTGAAAGACTCTTAAAACGCTGAAAAAATGGATGAGATGCAGCTATTTTATAACTTAGTAAGTTATAAAATAGCTAATAAGAAACTTATCGGGCCACATATGGCGCCCGGGCTGTGGTTTACCCATGGCTGGTTTAGTTTCAATGGTGAATGAATCTAGCATCTGCTTAAATGATATCTATGATTTCTATCAAAAATAATATCTATCATTTTAGCATCTTCTAAAATGAATGAAGTTAGCTTGACATGCTAAGAATGGCTACAAACCTGCTAAAGAGGATGTTCTCTATATTTTAAATACCAGGACGAAGTCGGTGTCCCCATTAGAGATTAAATACACTTTAGTTTCTCTTAAGGAAACAGTTCCAATATAAACAAACCAACTCTGCACACAATCTCGACTTTCTGGGTCACAATTTATGGAAACGGCGGTAAAATTTGAGTTGAACAAATGTGTCTTTTTTTCCGTCTGTCTGCTTCCTTGGCGTCTTTTTTCATCTTTAAATCACAGGTGAGTACGACCGTCCGCTCTGAATGCAGGTGTGAAATTGTTGCCTTTCATCCCGCGATGCTTTTTCTTTTTCTCCCTGCAGGCAAATCGCCGTACTGACACCTCTTTAGCTCGCACGCCGCCGTTAGCTTCTCTTTCCCCGCTGCCGCTGCCAGCGCGGATGGTAGAATTCCCACGGCTTCACCCTCGCAGTATTACCCAGTCGGCTCACGGCCCCCTCGCCGAACACCTGGGCTTGTTAGCATGTGTCAATCAAAAAAAAAAAAAAATTGAAAGCTAGGAGGCTAAAAATAAATAAATAAAGCGGCGCTCTGGGGATGGAGGAGCAGAAGAGCGGAACAGTTTATCTGTCTGAGAGATGGAGGGCATGCGTGGGGCTCCGTGTGAGGCGTTTTTTTATCCTTCTCATTAAAGGCACATTCCCCTTTACATTAGTCCCGCCCCCCGCGTCCTCTTGTCCTTCACCCATCGCTGCCGCCGCCGTTTCTCCTCCTTCCTCTCTCGTTAGGTTCGGCCGTGCTGGAGTTTCTCACTTTTAATGATGCAATTTTTCCACCCCCTCCGCCCTTAACCCCGCCCCCACCCGGGGTCTGAGACAGACCATGAGAACGGAGACGTGGATTAACCGTTTGGCCCCGCCCCTCTCTCTCTCCCTCCTTCCCTCCTCCTCCTCCTCTTCCTCTTCTCCTCTCTGTGTTTGTTTGATATTGTTTCACCAGCTGTGAAATTGAATTTCCACACTCGGCCTGATATTGGAAATAATTTAACATCCACCCCTGCCGCGTGCTGAAACTCCGTTTCACCTCGCGCTGTGTTTAAGACATCCATTCCCCCACTTATTGTCTGTGGGGTTTTTCCCGCCTCCCTTCGCCTCCCCCGGCCCCTCTGCTGCTTGTCAACGTCGCTAATTTTAGATTCAGAATCAGAATCTCCTTTTTCGTCATTGTTGTACACAGCAAAATTTGTGGCAGCTTTTCCGTAAAGATGGTGCTTTTAAAATAGTAATTACAACATTCATAAAAACACAACAATGAAAAGTATAAATGTGATGCAGATATAAAATGCCATCAAATAGTGCAAATGAATAGAAGGGGAAAGATTTTTTAGCTCAAGTTCAACACAAATCGTCCGCTGAAAATGCCTCAGGTCGGAGCTTTGTCCGCCCTCCCTCGTGGCTCTGCAAAATTTGAACTACCCTTGACTAAACACTCCAGAACCTTGTATTCCTCCGTCCCCATGAGCATTCCGGGTTTTCCCTGACGTTTAAAGAAAAAAGAAAAATAAGCAGCACTGAAAAATGTTTTCCTCTGCACCGTGTAAAATCCAAGGCTCGGCTCTTTTGTGGTTCACCGGGTTGAGATGCGACCGACAACAGCTGATGTCCGCGACCCCTGGAGCCCATCCATCAGGCTTTCAGCGGGCGGCCCTGGCCTCTGACAAACACACACACACACACACACACACACACACACACACATGCACTCTGAAACGCAGCCAGGGAATGGAAACACACAACCGGGAAACATCAATGTCACGGAGACGCATGAGACCTTGTAAAATCACTCGCCAGGGCTTGTTTGTGCGGCACTTTTTTTAACGCACACGTTTGTGTTGCGCTCGCACTGCGACCGTATTGTGGTTGTAAATTGTCTGCGGTTTCGGTCAAACTATGTGTGTGTATGTGAGAGACAGAAAAAGAGGGAGAGGACCGTCCGTCATCTTCACACACAATCTAAATGTGACATACCTCACACACGTCTGCTCCCTGATTGGACGCGAGCTACACACACCTTTTTCACCCCATACTTGTGTGTGCGTGTGTGCGTGCGCACGCGGGGTCTCAGCTGACGGCCTGGCAGTCGCCGTGAAATTGGCGCCCTTCTCCCCCAGATGCCAGGTGTTCGTCTTGGCAGCCAGAGGGGCGGAGTCACTGAGTCAGGGGTGTCAGGTTGCCGCAGATGGAAGGTTAGCCGGTTAGCCTGTTAGCCTGCGACCCAAGTCTCGTGGACCTGACTGATGACTGGCTGGCGTGGCCCATGAGGCCAAAGGGTAACTGGTTAGCCGGAGTTAGCTGTCAAGCTACGTCAGTGAGCCAGATCATCATGAGAATAATAGCTCATTTTAGCAGGAAGCAGTTAGCCACAAAACATTTTTTAAAAGTATGTCCCCTAAAAAGCGTATCGCTAATCATTTTTGCTCTCCATGATGCTCAGGTACTTTGAACTATTTTGCAGCGCAATACAAAAGGCAGCGTGTCGCTTTTGCCCACAGCACACCCATTAGCCCCCTGACCCACCACCACCCCCCCCAAAAAAAGAAACGCTTACTCGTGTGGCGGCAGCAGGGCTTTTCACTGCAGGTTCATTTTACGAGTGTGAACACACAAAGGTTTTGTTTGTCTCTCTCTCTCTCTGAAAAGCTCCGGGCAGAGGTCACGTGAGGGTCAGATTGTACCTCAACAAAAGCGTCGCGCAGAAAACAAAAAAAAAAGGCAAAACAAAACCAAAAAACTGGAAATGAGGCATCTGTTGACAAAGAGCCACAACGGCGCTAGCTTAGCTAGATTGCCCCCGTCGCAAAGAACCACAGATTTTAAAGTGCGACTTGCTGAGCCTTTCTGCGACTGAAACAAATGGACTTTGACAGTCAAACGAGGTCTCTTCACCTTTCAGAACTCTCGGACGTGATGGATTAAGTGCTGAAAGTTCTACAGATTTTTGACTACACGGGAATGAATGACCCGTCTCCGCTGTCTCGTCCAGCCTTTTTCAAATCAGCTTCCCTTCCGTGCTGCTACGTTGTTGGCCGATGTGTTTTCAAATCAGAAATCTAAACCAAATATGCAGAGATGCTGCGCCGTTGTCGCTCTTAATCACTTGTTGTTCGCTTTTCGCACCCCCTCCCCCCACCCCTGCCCTCCGCTAGTGGTGACAGGTTTTCAATCTGTCCACGGTGGCCCGCAACAACCGGCAGGCGGGAGGGATATTTGATTTCCGGGGGGCCTCGTTATTATTTCCTTTTTTTTTTGCAGACGCTCATTCCGGGGTGGATTTAGATAAGGGCCAAGACAAAGTGGGGCCTCATTGGAAAGTGGCTGCGGCAGCCAAGCAGTGTAATCCATCCACGCGTTCCTTCCAGAGAATTCCAAACAGCTCGCTGAAAATGAGCCCGGGACTCTTTTAGCGCTTCGCGCCAGTCGTCTCCTCGCTACCTATGTTTCCGAGACACACACACACACACACGCACAGGCTCTCGCTCGCTCTCTCCATCTCGCGCACACACACACACACACACACACACACATACCCGCACACATACACACTTTGTGTCTGCCACCAGCTTCATTAGTGCTTAAAAATGTACTCCTCGTTAAGGCGAGGCAATTAGTGGCTAATTGAGAAGCTCTCTGCACTGACAGCTAGCTCGCTGCTTGTCTTGCTCCTGCCGTCCCGGCCCCGTGTGCGTGTGTGTGTGTGCGTGCGTGCGTGTGTGTGTGTGTGCACGCGTGCATGATGACCACATCAGGATTCCACCTGCAGCTTGTTTTTGTTTTGCAGCCAGAGCGAAAATAAAGAAGCTCTCGTGCGAAAGTAATTTGGGCAGAAGGTTCCACTTAAAAAGTATCACGACACCACTGAAATTACCGAAATCTACCAACATTCCTGCGGGTGACTGAGTAGCGATTTTGTAGCCTTATCCTGTGAATTTTGACTTTTACCATTTAAGGATTATTCGTATTTATATTATAAGTCTAAATATATTTTTTGGTTAGCTAGGTTAGCCTGAAGCCCAGCTGTCCAGAAATTTAGCTGCACACTTTTGTGATTGGCGAGTTTGTTTGCTGCACAAACATCTGCACTTGTGTGACTTAAAATAGACCTAGGTTCTCAAAAAAGGTATAGTTCCCCATTTTTGCTCCACGCTAACAGATGCGCTGGCCATATTGGATTAGGAACTCGGGCTTTTCCAGGTTCAATGTGTTTTGTTTGCCTCTGAAACAGTGTAGCAAACACTAACGTCAGCAGGAGTCAGTGTCCTGCACAAACCAAAAAGCGGTGACGGCTGCTTGTTTTGAAGAGTTGCCCCAGTTGTTAATCCGGAAAGTTTCAAGGTTCTTCTCCTCCTTTCGCTGAGTTGTATTTGGTGTGCAACTCAAAGAGCAATGGTTCAGGGGTGAGTTGGACCGAGTCACTCTGAAGCAGCTCCACCCCTCCTTCCAGACAAAACAGTCGAGGCCACCACCGCACTGAGTCACACACAAACGTGGCTTACCAACTGCCTGCCCTTCTCACTCGCCGGCTTGACTTTCTGTCCCTCTCTCTCTCTCTCTCTCTCTCTCACTCTCTCTCTCTCTCCCCTCTTTCCATTCTGTCACTCCTCCCGGCCTGCAATTCTTGGTGGGCTGCAGATAAGCGCGGCGATCGGCCGTGGCGGGAGGACTGGGGGGGAGGGCGGAAATGAGACCGGGAGACAAAAGCGACCGCGGTAATCTCTCTTTGGCAAGTTGCGCCACGATAGAAACTCCAGATGCGGCCGATAGGAGCCTGGGCGGAGGAAGTAGTCATAGTCTTTGTTCGGAAGAGTGCTAGCTTACCTCGCAGATGCTATCCTCGATTTCCCCCTGCAGGGGGCGGAATCCTCGTCGGGACCCGCCCCCTTGTCCTCCCCTTGGTCCTCCCAGCCACCCCCGCGGGGCGCAATTTGTACCCGCGCGACCTCTCCCCTCATTCGGACGGACATTCTTTGGCACGCCACCCGCCGCCTTGAGTGTTGCACAAGCTTTCCGTTACAAATACAGATAACGACGGCGACTCTCCGGGCCGGGCTCAGTAAATAAACCTCACACACACACACACACACACACACACACACACACACACACACATACACACAGAGGGGTTTGTTCTTTCTCTGTGGGACTACTCACATCATGGATTCCCCCCCCCCCCTGTAAACACCAGAGATATGCGACTGGCCAGACTTTGGCCACCCTCCCTGCCTTATCTTCACAGAGGTGTGTGTGTGTGTGTGTGTGTGTGTGTGTGTGTGTGTGTGTGTGTGTGTGTGTGTGTGTGTGTGTGTGTGTGTGTGTGTGTTGGGTGGGGTGGGGGGCTAGTAGGGGTGCCTTGTTTAGCTTAATTCCCAGCCACCTCTTTCTCTTTTTAACCCCCTTCTAAATCTCTCATACATTCAAGCAGAGAGAAGAGAGAGTACATTGTGCTGTCCGCGTGTGTGTGTGTGTGTGTATGTATGTGTATGTGTGTGTGTGTGTGTGTGTTGTGTGCTGTCACAAGGACTCCATACTGCCGGGGGTGAAGGGCCGGGCCACACGGAAGTACCCCGCGGGGGCTAAACGGACCCGGCGAGGGACTCATGAAGGACAGGGACACCTATAGATGGGTGAAAGCCTGTGGCTGTCCACATCGTGCAAGTCACATCCCATTCCTCTCCCTGACATGTGTAGTGTGTGTGTGTGTGTGTGTCTGTGTGTGTGTGCATGTTGTGGAGTGAAAGGGGACGTGTGAGTCATCTCAAGCTTCCACGACAAGCTCTGTCTTTGAACTTTGGTCATGCCGCAGGACATCAACTGTCCTGCAAGCTTTTATCTTTTTATCATATATATATGTATATATAAATATAATTAGTGAAATGTGTTGTGTTAAGTGTTTACAAGGAAGGGATGGCGGTGGGGTGGGGGTGGGGTGCAGGGGTTTATTCTATTTTAAAGGCTGCATGCTGGTGATCGGGGCGAACCGTCTGCTTCACTCAAAACAGGAAGTGTTCACTGTTGCAGATAGCGTGCAGAAAGCGTGCGGATAGCCTCAGTTAGCCACCACCCCCCCCCACCCCCCCACCCTCCAATTAGCGGAAGCTATTAACTTTTCCCCCCCAGCGTGCGACAAAGGATATTACCAGCGCTAATCGTATGCGTGCTGAAAGTTACAGCGAAAAATAAGAGTTAGCGCAGCTGCGCTGGGGACCTGAGCTCCACCGTTAGGACAGCGTAGCTACGAGTGGCTAATGTTCGTGTCGCTAGCCCCTCAGCCCAGCCGCTACTTTCCCGAGCCTCCCGCGAAGGCACCGCCGGTGCTGCCAGTGCAATATACAGTAGGACTAGCTGCATGTTTGTGTGTGTGTGTGTGTGTGCGTGCGTGTGTGTGTGTTGAGAATGCACGGCATGCACGTGCTCTTCCTCCTCCTCCTCCTCCTCCTCCTCCTCCCCCTGTGAGGCATATTGATGCGGTGTGAGGAGGTTAAGCCGTCGGTTTAGTGTCCGGGCGGCCGTGACATTCTGCATCGCCGGCCTGTAATTGACTCATCGCTCAGTGTGTGTGTGTGTCTGTGTGTGTCTTTGTGTTAAACCCTGGCTCACCTGCTCTGTGCGTGTCAAGGAAAGAGAGATGCTTGTGTGCGTGTGTGTGTGTGTGTGTGTGAGATTGACATGCTGCTCTAATGCCGCGGCTCTGCAGATTTCCAGCCTTGCTGAGCTTTTATCGCAACCTCCGTTTCGTCTGTGACATTTTCTCACGTTTGTTATGTTTGTCTTTTTTTTTTGTTGTTGTTTTGTTTCTCTGCGGTTTTCGGCTGTCAGTCTGTCTCTCCCACTTCCTGTCTCTATCACCTTTTCTCCCTTCTTTTCTTTCGCCGCGCTAGTCTTCGGGGGGGGGGGGCGTTGTAGGTTCTCGGTTACTCTTGGAAAGTTCTGCTCCGCATGCCGCAGGCTCGCTCGCTTTTCAGCTGTCGGCTCCCGTACGCCCCGTGTGCACCTTCTCTCTTTTCACACACGTGCCCGCATGGAGCATATGTTGCCCCCCCCCATCTCACCCGCAACCCCCCTCCACAGACTAGACCCCCCCCCCCCCCCAGTACCGGGGAATTATCTATTTAAGGTCACTAACTCTGAGGATTAGATGGAGATTCAGACCCAATAATGGTCCAGTCTGGCACTGTTTTACACACACACACACACACACACACACACACATTTAAAAACCTTGAGGAGAGTTGAACTGTGTTTTACCAGGTTTCATTTTCTCTGTTTGATCTTACATCCTGCTGGACAACCGACGTCGATGAACCTCCGCTTCCGGTGACCTTGCGCCTTGTCGGATCTTTACACAGCAAGAAGCAGAAGCAGAAGAAGAAGCAGAAGAAGAAGCAGTAGAAGAAGAAGCAGAAGCAGAAGAAGAAGCAGAAGAAGAAGCAGAAGCAGAAGAAGAAGAAGAAGAAGCAGAAGCAGTAGAAGAAGAAGCAGAAGAAGAAGCAGAAGAAGAAGCAGAAGAAGAAGCAGAAGCAGTAGAAGAAGAAGCAGAAGAAGAAGAAGCAGAAGAAGCAGAAGAAGAAGAAGAAGAAGAAGAAGACAAAGAAGAAGAAGAAGCAGAAGAAGAAGAAGAAGAAGAAGAAGTAAAAAAATAAGAAGTCCAGTTTTGTTTTCTTTTTTTTTTCTTGTCGGAAAGCTCGTTAACGGAGGAAGCAGGCGCGACAAAAGGTGTTTTTCGTGGGAGCCGCTCCTCTGTGCTTTCACTCACTCCAGCCGTCTTCTTGTGTTTAAGTCGGACAAACAGGGAGGACAGAAGTTAATTTGCAGCTGATTGACTCTGATTCATTTGTCTGGGCTGATTTTCATCTGCAACATGCATGCAAACACAGAAAAGAGTTTGGCTGTGATTTACTCAGATGTTTGCGGCTCGGACACTCACAACCACAAAGCTACAAATGGGGGAAACTTCATTCACTGTACCAGCAGGTGGCACAGGTCTGATCTATTCCAGTTCCTCGCAGCTGTCCATCAGAGTACAGTGCTCCTCAGACAGGCAGCGCCAAGTGAGGAATCTATGGCTAATTTTGATAAAATGCTTTTTTGACACTCAGGTGCACCAAACATTTATCCGACCATAATGTGCAACGTGATGGAATCATCACTGATGCTGACAATGTAGCCAGCCGGGAACAACGACGGCATTTTACTTCAGACAGTCGGGAGTTATTTGTGCTTTTTCTCCAGTTTTAATCAAGACCTTAGCTTCTCTCCCCACCTCACACTTTTTTTTTTTTTTTTCAATAAAGTGCGCCGGCCGTGTGGTGGTGTTCGTCCGCGCGCCGCTACGCCCATGGTTACGCCATCCTCTGACCAGCCATCCCTTCATGGCCGAGGCCCCGCTTGCTATTCTCGGCTCCCCGGCGTTTGTTTTTGTCGCGGCCGCGCTACTCCACTTTGGAGTTTGCGGATGTGGGCATAATGAGGCCGCAGCCTGTAAATAATGAAACAAAGGATGTAGCGCATCAATTAAGATCCATCTACTGCCTCGCATCCATCTCCTCTGCCCCCCAAACCCCCCAGCATCTGTGTGCGTATTCAGTTTACGGCTGCGTGCGAGGTGTCGGATGCCATTTCTCCGTTGTTATTGTCGTCGTTGTCATCATTGGGATGTTTTAGGCCTGCGCGCGGACAAAAAAAATACACATTAGTCAAAAATATGAACCACAAGGGCCTCTAAACATGATGGGGGAAGGGGGGCAGAAACACAAGGAAATGTGTAGAGCTGCTGTGCTAACATGCTCAGAGCACATCCACGCTAACTAGTTGTGAGCCAATTCATTGAAAAACTTACCGCACCGGGAGGAATTCTGGAGGGCAGTGAGAGGAGGTGGCAGGTGTTTTTGATGAATAAATACAGAGAATGTGCTGTTTTCAATGTTTAAATGCTGGTGAAATCAACATATGTATGCATGTATGTGTGTATGAGAAAATAAAATCTAAAAATTAAAAAAGAGCAGAGCCAATTGTGAAAGCGGCGCTCTCTCCGGCAGGGAACATTATCTGCGAGTCATGAAAGAGTATGAGATTGCATGAGAACGACGGCGCGGAACTGCAGCAAATCACATTAGCTCTCATAAATCTATTAAGCCGTTATTGTCTTCTTGGGAAAACAGGAGAGAGGCGGGGAGATAAAAACCATGAAATGATAAAAATAAATAAAATAAATACTCACGAGTGCCCTCTGCGGATGATTTCACTTCAGAGGACCAGAGTGATCTGTTCCGGCTTTAGAGGAGCTTTACGAGCCGCGCTAATCGATCTATATTCCTTTTTTCCCCTTTATTCGTGGCTGTGCCAGATGACTCTGTGTCACACGGAAGCTTGAGGCTACAAGCGACACAGCCGCAAGGAGTTATTGCTCGCTTTTTGCTCACCCTGACTGATTTTACAAGCGTGCTTTTTTCTTTTTTCAGAAAACGTCAAAAAACTCCTTCACGGCTGCTCATCAACTTTAGCTTGCGACTTTAGCTTGCGACTTTAGCTCATGACTTTAGCTTGCGACTTTAGCTCATGACTTTAGCTTGCGACTTTAGCTTGTGACTTTAGCTCATGACTTTAGCTCGCAACTTCAGTTTGCACGCGACTTTAGCTCGAGTTGTCGTCATCTTGATGTGAAACTCTAGGAATTTTTGAGCAAAACTGGATTCACCAGGGCGTCACATCCTCCGCCTGTCAGCCAAAACAAGGTGACAACATTTTTTTTTTTACAGCAACAACACTAACAAGAGGCTGATGTGTGATTGGAACTAAGGGGGCGGGGGGGCGGGATCATGGTCTCCATTACCTGGGAACGCCAGGCGGATGACAGCCGAGTGGCCGTCCATCCATCCAACTCTCGTTTCTCAGGTAGAAGAAGAATCCCTTATGTTGATTCTCCTTCTTCTCATTCTTCTCCTCCTTCTTCTTCTACTTCTTTTTTTGTCACGCATCACAAAGTGAAAAAAGCAGTTGGGGGCAGAATCAGAAAAGGCGATTTGTGCCGGCTGGACAGCCGGCGTCTGCGCCTCTTGTCCCTCTGAGCTGTTTCAAGCTGGAGATGGATGGCGAACAGACGAGTCAGGCGGCCCACGAGCCGTTCCCACTCTGATCCCCCAGATATTCTCGCGACTGTTGCAGCAAAAAAAAAAAACAACACACAACAACACTGAGCAAACGACAACAATAAGGAAAAAACATTCTAAAAAAAGAGATTTTGACAAGTCTGGCAGCTGCTCTCAGCTCCTTCATCCTTTTTTTTGGTTCGCTTTTTTCTATTTTTTCCCCCTCCTGCCATTCCGGTTTTATCCGGTTCAGTTTTAACAGACAATCAAACTTTGCCTTTTAGCAGCTCAAAATGCAAGAGAAAAAAAACGGCGTAAAAGTTAGCGATAACAATCTCTCACGGCGGGTTTATCTTAGCATCAAACCAGTTAGCCTCCCAGAGTCATATTAGCGTTGCGGCTTTTTCCAAAATGTCACAAACAGTCGTACCGTTAAGCTGCAGCTGAGATACAGCTAAGCTACAGCTTAGCGTCGTACCGGTTAGCCTCCCAGAGTCACAGTCCTTAGGCCCACCCACACCTGGTGGTTAAATACCCGGGACTCTCCAACCCATTTTTTCAGAACTGAAGAAGCCTTTCGGACGAGAGGCGAAACGTCTTCAAAATCACTAGAACAAGTCCGGTTACCCTAACTGAATCCTTCTACTCAATGCTAAGTACCATTAGCAGTCCGACCAGTCACACAAGCAACCGTGTGCAGTCCGAGTATGAAAGGAGACGCCAGGGCCTCGGAAATCTATTTGCTGCGAGGCAACGTGAGGAATCCCTCGGAACGCAATATCCGTTCGCTTAAACACCCAATTTCCCGCCGCGATCGCTTCCCTTCACCTCCTATCTCCAGCAGCAGCAGCCCACCAGTCCTTTGTGCTGCCGGTCGTCTTGCCGCGCGCCGTCCATTCTCATCCTGTGCCTCTCCAACCTCCATCTAATTATCACCACGGCGAAGGCAGGAGGGAGGGAAGGAGAGTGAAGCCGGCGACGATGACACGGATTTTCTCATCGCGCCGCCGAGCGTGGTATGAAAAGCGGTGGCGGACGACTCGTCTCCTCCGTATCTGGGTTGCCGAGCGCTAAAGTGAATGATTTATGAAGACGAGCGAGCGGGCTAGCGTTCCCATGGCGGGCGCAGGATTTGAAGTGGAAGCGACAAACGACAGCGAGGCTCCGGCAGGTTGTTGTCGGTAACTCCGGCTGAGAGTCATCGGCCTGTTGCTGCTTCTTGTCTTGGGTAGTAAAGGGGTGGGCAAAGCTTTTGACTGGTGGGGCCAAAGTGGGCTCGAAGATGTGACAGAGGGGGCGGAGCAGCAGCAGATGGATGGAGAGTTTTGCTGGGCCAACTTATAGGAACAAAAATAATCGTGGGATATGTAGAAAACATGCTTTTAAGGCTGTTGAAAAGCAAAAGCAAAGTTCCAACACAATATGTGTCTCTGAAGGCCCTACAATATAGTAGGGGCTTCCTACAATATAGGTGGCAAATATATATCATTGAAATGTTGTTACTCAGTGGCCCACGTGTGATTATAACATGCAGTGTGCAAAAGTACCAAAAAAAAAAGTATACAACTATGTCAGAGTAGTGCAAATAAAGAGTGAAGACTGCAAAAAAGCAACAGAAAGTGATTGAAAAATGGACGACACAGCAGTGACAAAAGTTATAAAATGCAAAAAAATCCACATGAGAAAAACAACACAAGGCGCAACATAAAGTGGCAGATCCACGGTAAATAAATCGTTAGACGTGCGGGGAACAAGGAGGGGAAAAACAGGAAGAGGAAGTGACAATAGGGGGCGCCTATCTTGAGTAAAACACACAAATAAAAGGGGCCGTCCTGTAAAGAATAGCAGCGTCAAACAATGACATGCAGTGGGATTACAGAGACGAGCTGGGAGGACACCTGTCAGAAATCCCCCCTGCAACACTTCCGCTCCCCCCTTTTTCTCTCATATGAAGAAGAATGCCTTTATTTATCCCACATTGAGGAAATTTGCAATATGACAACATGGAGCCAATCACGTCCTTGTCAGGCTCAGTTCCACCAGAAGAACTTTGAAGGCAATCAGTCCACATAACTACTAGAACCAGAAAAAAACTAATAATTAAGGAATATATCAAACTAGATTATGATGTTTATTGGTTCTTCAAGGTCACCTGGTCTCCTTAAAAAAAAACTTCCCAACCTTTTTCCCCAGAAAACCTTAATTTTACTATCTATTGCCTGAAATCAATCTATCAATCTATCTATCTACCTACCTACCTACCTACCTACCTACCTACCTATCTATCTATCTATCTATCTATCTATCTATCTATCTATCTATCTATCTATCTATCTATCTATCTATCTATCTATCTATCTATCTACCTACCTACCTACCTACCTACCTATCTATCTATATCTATCTATCTATCTACCTATCATCTATCTATCTATCCAATTAGAAATGGATTAATTGTATGTGTCGGCGGGGAGCAGTTACACAACTGATACTGATGCTACAATACTGCAAATCCAGAAAAAGAAAAAAAGTCTTCTACCACCACAGAGTCATTTTCCCTGACATGTGTTAACTCCGGTCGGCATTCCCAGTTTTTCTCCGCTTGGCCGACTCCGGCGAGTCCGCAAAGATTTTGATTTTGGACAGAAGCGTTTGTTTGAATCTTGGCTCCCGTCGTTCCGCCGCCTCTTCTATCCCAGACCCGATCTGAGAAGAGCGCCGTGAAAAAAAAGTTCTCTGTCTGCCAATTTTTTATTTATTTTTATATTTTGTTTCAACGCCTCTCCGGCTTTGTCGGTTCGGTAAAATCAGGCGCCGAAGAAAAAAAATCAAAAAGACGACGCCCGATTGTGTGTTTTTACGCCGTGTGGTCGCTCTTCCTCTCTGCTCCCCTTCCTCATTTGCCTTTGACAACAACGATAATCCCCCTCCGACTACACCCCACCACACGCCCCCACCTTCACACACACACACACACACACACACACACACACACACACGGGGGCATAGGGGGGGGTTTACAAACATTTCCAGATGCTCAGAAACCATTCGGATAAGTACACACAAACTCTTACACACACGCGCGCACACACACACACCATTGCAATCATGATCAAGCACACACGCACACACATACGTGCGCTTGGTGCCAGCGGTCGCCATGGCAACTCCAATCAGCAGCGGCTCCTGTTCCCCCATTACAGCAGCGATGTGACAGTTGCTGCTGCTGCTGCTGCTGCTGCTGCTGCTGCTGCTGCTGCTGCTGCTGCCGCTGCCCTCCTCGCATCCTGACCCCCTCCGCCATCTTCACTCGCTTGCGCCTCTTCTTTCTCCTCCTCTGGCCTTTTATTTCCTCAATTGTTCGCTCCCTCTCCGCAACCAGCCACAGAAACTTTGGCGTTTTCATTTTTGCATGTTTTCCACTTCCGACTCGCTAAATATTTTAATTGCCCGTCAACTAAATAATTAGTCATCACTTTAATCTAACGTGTATGGTTGCAGTCTTTGGCCAATTCCGCAACCGAGTCGTAGAAGCGAGACGGAGGGATTCTGGTTGATGTTAGCGTGGCTAGCTGTTAGCAGCTAATGAGGTGAAGGGGGGGGGTCTCTCAAAACCTTCTCCGTGTTGAATATCCAAACTCGGGATGTTCAAATCGTAAGTCATGTGACATGACTTGCGATTAAGTTGGCACGACTAGCCGCTATCGTGTAGCAAAGCTCGCAGAAGCAGCGTCGGACTTTTTGACTTTGTCGAGTGGATTTAGTGGCACCAGTGGCCCCTAATGATCCCCCCCATGGCTGGTGAAGCTCCGCCCTCCGAGCTGTCACATGACCATTGATCGCCCGCCCTCCTGAGACACTGGAGAGAAACTCCAGGTCTGTCAGCCGCCTCCTCACGTCCCACGTGGCGAAAAATTAAAGTCACTTTTGAGTGAGTGACGGCCTGTCGAGCGACTCGGGTCGGTTCTGACGA
The DNA here is from genome assembly GCA_009823395.1 of Thamnaconus septentrionalis. Lineage (NCBI taxonomy): Eukaryota > Metazoa > Chordata > Actinopteri > Tetraodontiformes > Monacanthidae > Thamnaconus > Thamnaconus septentrionalis. Next base: position 28,494,783 of record CM020501.1, read on the forward strand.
GATGCAGGAGACGGATCCTCGTCGGGGGGGGTTGGGGTGTGTGTATGGGGCGGGGATGGGGTGGGTATGGGGGAGTGGGTGGCGATCCTTAATTACGGGACACGAGGGCGGCAGGCTGTTTACTGGGACGTCGGTCAAAATGATTGTCAGCGTTGTTTAAGCGGGTGTAAAATTATAGCGAGATGAGATTTTGGAGGCAGAGGGGGAGGGGCTGTCGACTCCCAATCAGCCTCGGGTGCCTGATTGTCAGGCTCCAGGACCGGGGTTCAGAGGGTCGGGGGTTTGGAACCAGCGCCGGGACGTCGCCCCTCACCTCAACTCACCAATGTGAACAAAACAGTGAACATTTTTATCTGGACCCAAATGGAGTTTTGCTTCAAGGAAATGTTAATCCTAAACAATAAGTGACTTCAAACACACGTGTAAAAAAAATCTAAATCAATAAAATGTCAATGAAATCATTTGCCTTCTGCAGCCTTCTGATTTCAATTTCAACAGTAACCTTTTATACGGGCCAATAATAAATGTAAAATAACAATAAAACACTGAAGTCATAATTTCATCATAATAATCCTCCAATGAACGTCCTGTCCTGATTGACACGCCAAAATACCAGTCGAGCATTCTGGGATTTGAAGTATTAGTATTTGTATTGGTCTCGCAGGCCAAATATGATTACACTACACTGTACCTTTGACACCTATGACATAAGGCGAGCTCGTCAGCCATTGGCCAGCCCAAAGAAACAGGAAATGGCATTAATCAGCCCCGCCCTTCGGCCCCTACCATTCTCAGGCGGTCGTAAAACAGGTGAAAGGAAATTGCAGTAAAACAGCAACTTTGCTTCCTTTTCATCCCAACCTTATCTCCCCCTCATTTAAAGGGCCAGTTTAGGGTCAACCGTCACCAGGGATGCACCCCACCCCACCCCAACCCACCCACGGACCCTCATTAACTCCGCCTATTGTTGCTCCCTGCTTGGGAAAAGGGGAAAAAAGGGAGAGGAGGATGATGTTTTGTTTTTTTTTACGGGCGGTAATTAAACCGTTTACTGTCGTAGGCCCTTTCACTTCACTTCACTCCTCTTCTTCAGATTTTTCTAAAGTCGCTCCCCCTCCCCCCGTTGAGGGGAAACAACTGTCTTGGGAGGAGATGTCAAACGAGCGGTCGGGCGACCAAAAAACGATCTTCACTGGACGGCGCGATTTGGAGACTTCAACCCCAGAATCTCTTCTTCCTTGGGCTGTTTGGTTCTCTGAGTGACGATGGGACGAGAGGAGAGCGATGGCGAATCAAACGCCTCTTTTCCTTCTCTTTCCGATGGCGTCTCCTGGAGTAGTAAAAATTAAAAAAGATAAAATAAAAAACGACCTTAAAGATCGGAAAAGTGAATTTTAGGTCAGCCAATCAGCACGCACTGCCCCCGAGAGGAGGCTCAATAATTAATTGATAAAACATTAAGAGGAGGGGAGTGTGGGGTGGGGGAGTATTATTATTTCACCAGACTTTTGACCTCGGGGTAGATTCCCTCTTTTTTTTCTCGTCTTTTTTTTTTACACGACAGGAGTTTCATTTTAATGCCGTCCCCGAAGGTTTCACTCGGAGACGAAAACCCGGTTCATTATTAGTTCCACGCGCACGAGTGGAAACGGAGCAGAGCAGTGAAAAATAAGTCGCCAAATAGCGACGGATGATCTGACTGAAACGTTGGCCTTGATTAAAAACCTGAGTCCTGAGGCTACTTTTAACCCCCCCCCCATCCCCTCCCCCCGCTCCCCTTTACGAACAGCCTAATCAAGGACGCCGGTGTTTCAAATGTTGGCGTAGCGTTAGCGTCTTTATCTCATTTTTTTTTTTTTTTCGACCAAAAACTCTTATTTTGACGGTAATGTCCTACAGCTTCCCGGCAATTAGCCAATTTTTTTTTTTTTTTCCCACAGCAAACATTTCTAATTGGCACTTATTGACGCTAAGTAAGGAGGCTGCTGCCAATGAGGAGTAATTAGAGAAGGTGTTTGGGTTCTGTTCATTAGCCGCTCGTATGGAGAGGAATTCCTCATGACTCTTCTTTTTCTTCTTCTTCTTCTTCTTCCAAAGGGTTTGACCATCTTCCCGTTGGTGGCGCTGAGCATCTTTCGGTTAATAGCTGGTTAGAAAGCAGGCTTGTTTGCGTGTCTGCAAACTACGCTAAAGCTTGAGCGCCCCCCACCGCTGATCAGGTAAGATGATTTTTCAATTCACCTGTTGTTTTGACCCGTTTCTGTGACTCAAGCTGCTTTTCCATTACCCTAAAATTTGCGCAAAACCTAAATATTGCACAAAAACTGGAAATGGAAACACCTAAACTTGGAAAAACCTCTGAAATATCGCTGAAAGGTTTTGACGTTCTCAAGAGGCGGTTTTTCAGGCGTATCCATACTGAGGTATATCTCAAAAGTGCAAACATTTTTTTCGCATTTGCACGTCATCGGGCGTAATGTACAGGGTCACGTGACCAGTCCTCTTCAAGTGAAAATGGCGCGTTATGTTTGGACAGAGGAGGAGACGGAATATTTTTTCAAGTAATCAAAGAGAAAAATATAACAACCATTCTTGACAGCAAACAAATGTAAACAAACAAAAAGGAAACGTAATTCTTGTCAAAATTTTAGAAAACATGGCTTTTATTTTGCGAAAAACTGTCATGGAAATGCAGCTTCAGTTAACTTCCTAATTTTAGCTTGGCGCAGCAGTAAACATTTAGCAGAGACATTTTAACGGCTGTTCGCTAACCGATAAGCACCGTGGAACCAGCCAGCTAACAAAGTCTTGCCGTTTTTAAATGAGTACCGTTTAAAACAACAGCGTGAACGAGCAACAGATATTTTCTGTGGCCTCTCCCCGTGCCACGTGTTGTAAACACAGCTCTGTGGTTTTAGAACTCAGCTTTTAGCACCTTTTCAGTAACACCAACGCTAAGCCCATTTGATTCCTTTTTCAGCTACTGAGCCGAACTTGAGAGATTTTCATTTCAACAAAGTATGAGTAAAGCGTCGACACATTAAGAAGAAGTGGGCGGGCAGGCGGTCGTGCTAACTGCTAGCAGCAGCTGCTGCATGTGGGGCCCCTCTGTCAAAGGGCTGCAGAAGTCATTAAAACTGCTTGAATCAAGTGGGTTGTATTTTTTTTTTATTGACACCTAATAAGACACTGAGGGGCAACATGACTTTTTAGCTACCTAACAATTTAAAAAAAATTAACCAAACCAGGCAGTCCTGTCACTATGCCTCCAATTGATCATGTGCCATGGCTACTTGGCCAAAAGGATATATCCCTTATAATATATATGTATATATGTATATATATGTATATATATATATATACGACCAAAAACTCTTATTTTGACGGTAAAGTCCTACAGCTTTTTTTTTTTCCACAGCAAACATTTCTAATTGGCACTTATTGACGCTAAGTAAGGAGGCTGCTGCCAATGAGGAGTAATTAGAGAAGGTGTTTGGGTTCTGTTCAATAGCCGCTTTCGTATGGGAGAATTCCTCATGACTCTTCTTTTTCTTCTTCTTCTTCTTCTTCCAAAGGGTTTGACCATCTTCCCTCCCTGTATATATATATATATATATATATATATATATATATATATATATATATATATATATATATATATATATATATATATATATATATATATATATATATGGCTGTTACCTGGGAGTCTGGGGTTGAAGCCCGCCCGGGTCCTCAGCGCCTTGCCTCAATAACATGTTTAGGTATTTAACGTTTTTCTTTTTGCCACATTTATCCACATATCTTTGTCATATATTTCATGTCCTCAGTGTGTACAATGTAGGAAGTAGTAAAGATACAGCAGAAACAGGTGTATCCAAACTTTTAACTGGTACTGTATTTCAAAAAGAACCTCTTTGCTGAGTTTACCTGGTCGTCCGTCATCACTCCAGTCGAGCTCGGCTTGACCTGAGGTCAGGGCGTGCTCGATAGCGCCTCCCTATCGCCCTCTTATCTTATCGCCATCTCCGATTGCGCCCACCTGAGGAGGAGGAGGAGGAGAAGAGCCGCGCATTCCACATATGCCCGCGTAAAAGATGGGGGAAAAAAACAAACTCCCACTCCCGATCTCGCTTGACAGGCCCTGACAACGGCAGCGACAGCAGTGGCGGTGGTAGCAGCAGCAGCAGCAGCAGCAGCAGCGGCAGCGGAGGACGAGGAGGAGGTATTTTTTCCGTGACTGACGGTTATTGACTCGGCGGCCATTTGTTTGCGCGCCGCGACGCAATTGATTAGCCATGACGGAAAAAGCCGGGGAGACGTTATCGGATTAGCGTTGGGGAAAAAAGATGGAGTGTCACTCACTCCGGCGTCTGACTCCATATCTCCCGTCTTTCCCCTCCCCCTCCTCCTCGTCATCGTCCAGACGTATCATTCATCCTCTGCAAATATGGCCACTCGATATTCAGCGTCCAGGGGGCTAAACGATGACGGACCCTCGTCCTCCCTCCTTCCCTCCCCGTTTGCCTTCCATCCATCCATCCAATCATCCATCCATCCATCCAATCATCCATCCATCCATCCGCCCGTCCGTCCGTCTGTTCGTCTTTCGTTTTCTTATCACGTCACATCGATCTCTTCTCACATTGACCTCCTCCACCACTCGTCTTCCTCCTCCACTTCTCCTCCTCTTCCTCATTCTCCTTCTCCTTATCCACCACCTCCTCCTTCTCTTCCTCCACCTCTCCTCCCCCTCTTCCTACTCCTACTCTTTCCTACTTTTTTGGAGGAAGTGAGTTGGAGATTTTGCCCACGTCCAATTGGACTTGCAGGTTGGGAATGTTGCAATGTTCTTTGTATTTCTCCCGGAACTTGGCTCCATGTTCCAGCTCAGAGTTGTGGGATCAAGATCGTGGGAATTCACCAGCCCGCTAGCTCCATTTCCCGACGCTACCGAAATGTCGGTTGTCGACAAAGTACGACGCCGGCCGTGTCCCCATCTCTGTTTTCCTGCTCAGGCTGCACATGAAGGTCAAACAGAGGCACAAAGACGCAGCCGATGCTGTTTAACATTAAGTTTGTGTGCGTCCGTGCGTGTGTGTGTGTGACACGTTGCGTTCACTTAAACGGGCAGACGCAGATGTTCCCCCTTGCGGTCAGGAGGCCGTAAGTCAATTAAAGGTCCGGGCTAATGGCTAAACGCCGGGGCTAGCTGCAGGTATTGATAAGATTAGCATGCTAATGTGGACGACGCATCAGGATTGGACGGCATTAGGGGGAGCCCCCTCCCAAAAATCGTTACTACTTCTTTTCTTCTTCTGCTGCTGTTGCTTTTTTAAATCATCAGCCTTCCTCTACCTCCCATCTGCCCTCCCGAAGGAAAAGTGTTCAAGGGCGACAGGGACGGAATTGATAGCAAATTTGTTGTCCCAACTAGTCTTTATTACACACACACATATATGTATATATGTACATATATATATATATATACATACATATATATATGTGTGTATATATATATATATATATATATATATATACATATATATATATGTATATGTATGTATGTATGTATGTATGTAGATAGATGGTTATAGATATGTATCGATATGTGTATAGATAGATAGATAGATAGCTATAGATATAGATAGATATGTGTCTATATATACACACACATATATATGATTTTTTTTTTTTTCTTTTTTTATTTTAAAATCCTTACATCTCCGGAGACCAACTTCCCTGCTGCAGCTGATGCTTTGCAGCACCTTCAACCCCTCTGGAAGGAGACAATAACAACAAGGCGGCTGCCAGGAGGTCTCAGGGGAGGCGGGGCCCACACCAAACCTGGCAACCTGGCAGAGAAGGAGGCGGAGCAAACAGAAGGTAGAGAAGACGCCTGCTCGTTTTTGTTATTGTTGTTGTTGTTGTTTTTGTTGGAGCAGTTACGGCCCTGCTGTCTGCAGAAAATGGCTCCATGTGTCGGAGATTTGAGTCAGAGCGTTTGCAGCCTCGTATTTTCGTGGGTTGGTGGAGGAAATAAGGCAGTGAAGGTCACTTTGATGTGACCATAAAGACACAGCGGCCCAGTGGAGGGAGATGAAAGGGGCGAGAGGAAAATAGATCCTGGTCGGAGAAGTGGATGGCCGACACCTCCTCCTCCACCACCTCCTCTTCCCCATCCTCCTCCCTCTCTACATCCTCTTCCTCCTCCTTCTCCTCATCCTCCTCTCCTCTTCCCTCTTCCTCATCCTCCACCTCCTCTTCCTCCTCCTTCTCCCCATCCTCCTTCCTCAGGAGGACGTCCTCCTCCTGTTTCACATGTAGGATAATGATGGAGTATCACACACACACACACACACACACACACACAGGCACAGCCGGGGAATCAGAGGCGGCGTCTCGCAATTAACGTTGAGCAAACAACAGTTTGAAAGCCCGGCTGGAGGTTTCACTGTTTATAAAACGTATAAAGCCTTGCGTTCAACAAGAGTTGACGGGCCTCCCGTCAAAAATCATCCAGTTCAAATCAACCCCCCCCCCCATAATAAAAAAAAAAAAAAACTTACCTTCACACAGGGGAAGTAGGTAACGACGGGCCGTGGTCTGGGTTATTTTTCCGAGGTCGTTCCCCCAAGAAGGTTTCACTCTGCATAGAGCGATAAAAGCTAAAAGCTATCAGCTCACAGCTGTTACGCACACAATGTTTTGCAAAACTTTTCTGTCTGCCGGACGCTCACTTTGAGCTTTTTGCCTCCTCAGGCGGCTTCTTTCTTACGAGCTGCTGCTGCTGCTGCTGAAAAGTGTTTTGATGATTGATGGTGGGGAGGCGGGGTGGTATTGGGGGGGGGCAGGGGAGACAGACACCAGATGTTTACATACGGCGCAAGCAGCAAGTCGGCAAGATGAGTGTGTGTTGCGTTGTACAATCGGTGCAAATGTGTGCGTCTGTGTGTGTCTGTGTATATATGTGTAATTGTTACCCCGGCCGTGCTCAGTGCCTGGGTGGCCCATCAGGAATGTGACGGGCGGCAGTCGAGGAGTTAAAATAGCTCAAGAAGTGAGAGATTTGTGTAGGAAAATATAGGTGTGTGTGTGTGTGTGTGTGTGTGTGTGTCAGTGTGCCTCCGTGTGTGTGCATTTACAAGATCGAGATCAGATGAAACTTTAATGATCTCTGGGGAGAATTTGGGTCACTTCAGCAGCACTTCAGGAGTGAAAAAAGAGGGGAAGAAAATAATCAGTGTTTCCCGACAGGTGGGAGAAGATGAAGCTGACCGACCCGGATTCCCCAAATGTTCCGGGTGGGTTTTTTATTGCGCGTCCGCCTTGACAAAGAGGCAGACCTGGAATTTCTTCCCCCTTTTTCTCAGCGTTGTTTTTTTAAGGACTTAATGAGTGAAAAGGAAGCGAAAATTTAGCACCACTGTGCCAAGATTCGCTTCAGGTCAGAGCTTTTCAAGACGGACGCGCACAAACACTCCCGACAACGGAACTCTCAGCGATCCAAGAAGCCAAACCTGGACTTGAATGAGCTGAGCTCCTGACCAGGTGTTGTTGCTACTCGGTATACGCAACATGCAGATAGCTTCCGCTTGACCGTATCAGCCGGCCCGCTGTGTGTGCATCCGTGTGTGCGCGCTTACAAGATCGAGATCAGATGAAACTTAAATGATCTCTGGGCAGAATTTGGGTCACTTCAGCAGCACTGAAAAAAGAGTGGAAGAAAAAAATCATTGTTTCTCTAAAGATGGGAGAAGATGAAGCTGACGGACCCGGATTCCCCGAATATTCAGGTTGCGTTTTTCATTGCGGGTCCGCCTTGAGAAAGAGCTGTCGGAAAATGTTTTTTGTCCTGGATTTCCTTACCTTATTTCTCAGCGTTATTTTTTTAAGGTCTCCCTAGCTGTGTTTCTATTACAGTTTTTCTCAAAATAAAAGTACAATTGCGATTTGCAGTTGTTTCCATTGAATGATGTGAAGCGCATAAACCGTAATTCTCGTAAAATCTCGTCAAACAAAACCCCACTTTGAGGAGGATGGAGGTAGAAAACATTTTCACTTGAAGTGAACTGGTCACGTGACCCCGCAGGTCACGTCCGGTGATATGTAAATACGAAAAAAGTGTTTCCATGGCATGCAATATACCTCTGTATCGATACGTCTGAAAAACCACCTCATGAGAGCATAAAAACCTTTTAGCCATATTTGAGGTTTTTCGAAGTTTAGGTGTTTCCATTACCAGTTTTTATTGCAATAATTAGATTTTTCGCAATTCTAGAGATAATGGAAACACAGCTAATGTGAAAGGTTCCGCTTCAGATCCACTTCAGGTCGGAGCTTTTCAAGATGGACGCGCACAAACACTCCTGACTAGGAACTCTCGGTGATCCAAACCTGCTCCATTTGGACGTGAATGAGCCGAGTTCGCGACCCGGCAGCTATTCGTTAGCCACAACATGTCTGACGACGTGCTTGCTGTGAAAAAAAATGTCTCATCCTGAAAAATTCTGGGGGGGAGGGGTGAGGGTAGAAAAAAAGAAACCTCTGCCAGCACATTGTGGTGTCAATCCAATGA